>OX453289.1:34247327-34981666 GCA_949710015.1 Crataerina pallida | reverse complement strand
GAAAAACTTGGCCTAGCAGTTAGTTCAAAATATTTATAAATTGTATATACGACTATAATGTTAAGATTAATAAGACACGCGCATAATTGAATTTATATTGTAAAATGGAACATACGCCCAATTACATATTAAGTGCTAAGTAAGGTGGAGGGTATAAAAAGAGCCGTTATTTACTGTTATATTAGATTTTTGTTCAGGTTAATTAAATTTTTTTTTTAAAAGTTCCATCAGAGAGTCTAAAATTAATTTTTGTTGTTCCATTTGTATAGTTTGTTGCTCTATAGCAACAACTTGTCTCTCTAACAAGGCGGTTATAGTGGATAACTGTCCTAATATAGTGGATTGTTGTTGCGTTTCTTTATTATTTGCTTGACCCTGATCTTTATAGTCGTTTGTGATTTCTGGGATTATGTTGTCATAATCTACACCATCGAGATTTGACAACTCCATTGTTTCCTGGGATTTCGGTGAATTTAAAGAGTAGTTTTGGTGCCATTCTATGGAGCTCGGTGCAATGTCATTCTCAAGTAGATTTTCGGTTATGGCGGGAACGATGGCAGTATCATTTATACATTCCATTACCATATCATCAGAATAACACAAACCTTTCATTTTGGAGCATGTGGCTTTTTTATTATTTAAACGATTACGATAATCTGTCCAGACCTGCAACACATACTCGCTTTTTAACACTTTATAGTTGTTTTTGATACTACTATATAGTACCCACCTTCTTCCATCCGGATATGTTTCTAATGGGCGGCCCTAGTTTATTCAATTGTACAACAATTTCCCGCCATTCGGCATCTACTTTATCACGTTTCAAGCCGAACGCATAGCCACGAGCAGCATTTGGCCTTTGCGACATTTCCCGTAAAAGCAAATCAAATTGGTCACTTGTGGTTTTCTTTACGCGTCTAAAAATAATAATATTTTGAAATAATTATTACATTTCATTTTTTATTGTTTATTTATTTTAATATTAAACCCACTTTCTGCTCGTATTAATTAAATCCTCCATTAAAGATTTCAAATATAAATCTTTTTCAAAATTTTAAATCTTTTTTATATGTATTGAAACAATTTTTTTTGGAAATTTTCAAAAAAAAATCAATCATAAAAAATGGTAACACTTTAGTTACAGTTTTTTTCTATAGTCATTTAGAGGAGTTACCGCTCTTTCATGTGAGATTTATTTTACTTATTTACATAAAAAGTTATTTCTAATTTTGCTTGTAAATCATAACAAATTTAATTTTTAAATACTTTATATAATATTATTATTATTTGTAATGTGAAATTTTAAGATTTAATAAATTTCAGTTGTTGTTAAGTTCACTTACGATATGGTAAGCATCATATGTCCCTGGCTTAAATAAAAACATCATTTACTTGCAAAATATATAAAGTTTGTGGCGGCATTGCATACGATTGATGAAGAAAAGTTATTTTCATATAAGAAAATATGTGTTTCATGCTAAACTTTAAAAAAGTAGGAAAACTATAAAAAGTTTATGCAGGTTTTGGTTAACCTTTACATCCCCGTTTTTGAGGTATTTTCATGATATTTAATATGAAGATATTGGCTTGCTTCAAGTAAAATTCAATATTTTATTATTGGATCGCATCGTATTAGGAAACTGATAATTTTATAAAGAAATAAAAATATTTTTCACATTTTTATATCGTGCATATAAAGGATGTGCGGATTTTTATAACTATATGAAATAACGCATGCCACATCTACTTTCAATTATACTGGCCGATTTCGAACCATTGTCTGAAACGTTTAACCGAATGCTACATTTCGACAACATTTGGTACAAAAACATCTTTCGATTTATATAATAAACTGTATTTAAAAGCGATTTCCTATAATGTTAAAAACTTTGTGATATTTAGATAAAATCTAGTAATTAATTATAACATTAATGCACAATAATTAAATAAAATATTAGGTTAGAGAGTTAATTGACAGGGGTTACAAATATAATCAAGGCACATTTATATATATATTGTCTTCACTTTTGTGTACATTTCAAGCCCTTACACGTGAAGCTTTTTTACTTTTGTTAGTTTTGGGAGGGGCTGGTCCATTGCGTGCGCTTTGTATATGACGATTATAAATGCTTTAAAAAAAAATAAAAGACAAATATTTTATGAATATGAATATGAATATGGTTACATAGCGTTTTCATATTTAACAAAAATTACATTTTATATGTTTCCGTTTTGATATACTCAATGACATGGCTAATGCCCAGTAAGTATTGTTCAGCTATTGGTTGAACCCAAGGATTTTCCTCCATCTTCATTACCGACTTGCTACCCAATAAGTCCAGGTTGGCCACCTCGGGCGGCAACACCTGCAACCGATTGTTCTGTATGTGCAATTCACGTAACCGCGTCAATTCGCCGATCTCGCGCGGCAATTCCAACAAGTCATTGTCACGTAAGCCGAAAATTTGTAAATTCTTTAAATTACCCAAACCTTTGGGTATATACTCAAAATCATTATCGCCCAAATATAAAGCACGTAGAGTTTCCATCATGAAAAAGTTGCCCGGCAATAATTTCTCATTTAGGTTGTTGTAGGACAAGTCCAAGACTTCCAACACGGGAAAGGCGCCAAAGCCACGCGGTAGACTGTCTAAACGATTAATGGATACGTTCAAAATGCGTAATTTGGGCATGGACGATAAGGAAACTGGCAGTTCACGCAAATAATTGTTGGATAGATTGAGAATTTCCAAATTTAGTAAATTGGCGATTCCAGGATTTATCATGCTGATCTTATTGTGGCTGAGAGTAAGCCGTGTGATATAACCCATATTGACTGAAAGGAAGAGAAAAACAAAAGTACTCAAAACTCAGGTTCACCACTTAGTTGTAACTACAAGTAAGATTCTTAACTGGGGTGGAGTAAAACGAATTTATATATCTCTGTGAACACACACACAAACACACATACGTTTGATTTTGTTTATATGATCACCCCAGATTATTTATGATCTCATATGTATTCGTTTTGGGTGTATTCTTTAAATTATTCCAAACATTTTTTCAACAATTGATTTGTTCTCCATTGTAATTTTCGAAATATAACGGTTATTACAGATTACTTACACAATCCCGGTAACTCCTCAAAGGAACAAATTCCTTTGTCTACTAAATCAATTTCACGATTTTGGATTTCACGTGCCTCATCCAACACTTTCTTCGCCTTCGACATTTTAGCTTGTACTGGCAGGCAAGATTGATTCATTTTCGTGGATAACACTTTGCTTACTCAAAAAACAAACAAACAAGTGAAATGACTCTCTCAGAGATATAAATAGTGTAAAACGAGAGTATTATTAAATGAAATAAAATATTTCTGTTTTCTATGGTGTGGCAACTCTATTGATTTACTTATCACTAAACATCTGATTTTATTTTGTTTAAATACTTTATGAATGCTTATGAAATATTTTATTTACACTAAGATTTGTGTTCTTATTCACTTTAAACACGATAAGCTTTTTAAAATAGAATTAAAATAAAACCATTTAGTGGCATTTTCCAAAAGAATCATAGCGGTATGCTGGTTACTAAAGCAGGGATGCTATCGTAACCAGAGTGGTTGTGGCATTTGCTTAACATATTCTCAAAGTTATTACAAGGCATTGTAGCTTTTTTTTTTAAATTTATTTATGAATAACCGTTCATTTTAAATAATAATTTTTATATAATTGCACGCTATGTAGTTTATTCATAGGAAATATATTTGTTTTAACACCTTTGCAACCGTTTGCTTAGACAAGTATTCATCGACTGCGTGTGCGTCTTCGTTTAATATGAAATTTCTTCTTACTACCGTTCAATAAAAATAGCAAATGCGGTCGTTTGCATCATTAATGCACCTTTATGGCATTTAACGTTTATATGTGTATGTGATTATGCGTTTATGTACTTGCCTGTAAGTAGTATTTATATCTTGTTTAGCCGCTTGCATTTCATCTTGACATTGTACTGATATTTATGGCAGTTTTTATAAATGAGATTGAATAAGACTACACTTACACCCTACACATCGTTTAAGCAAGTTTGGTTGGCTTTGCTGTGTCTCGACTTTGACAACAGCTCGTATTTACCAATACTGCCAAGAGAATTATGTGCAAATTTAGTTGTAGGCAGATTAGTGTAGTGGGTGGGATGGGGTAAGTTATTAAATGGATGCTAGTCACCGACATTTTCACGTTACGTGTCATTTGTTTGCGATCAACAGTTTTATATAAATAGCTGATAATTTCTGCTATTGTTGTTGTTGTAGTTTTAAAACTCGTTTTGCCATATGTCACAATTGTTTACTGTTAACATTTTAATTTATATTGACCATCTAGTTATAAATACGTGCAAGTAGTGGAGACAACAACCCGTGGTGAATAATTTTCAATTGTTTGTTTTTAAAATAATCAAAATGGTGGTTTGTACGAGATGGCGTTTTAGCAATTTTTCTATAACGTTACAATTCACCACGCCTACCAAATGAAATATGCTTCATGAAAATCCGACGATCAGCAATCGAAATCCAAAATGGCGGAATTGTCAAAATAGTTTATTATGTATTACTTTACCATCTACATGACATGGATATCAAATTGAAGGGCTTGACGAGTAGAATAGTATAAGCTAAGTGGTACCTTAGAAAATTTAATATGGGGGTCGCTATGTTGTAGATGTTATTTTTTAAATTCTCTTCGATCGATGGATGGCATAATCATTAATATGTGCACCAAATTTCAAGACTATAGCTCAATTTTTGTAGCAGATAAATAGATTTGTGTTGATTGTGGGCGTGGCTCGTGACCGATTTTGCTTATTTTAAATAACGATCTGCGTGTAGAAACTAAAAGTATAAAATTTCAGCTCAATATCTCAAATTTTGTAACCCGTGAGAATGCCAAAAAAAAAAAAACCAACACACGGAGATACGGACATTTATGTCTGTATCGACTCAGTTTTAGACGCTGATTAAGATTATATATACTTTGTAGGGTCTCTGACGCTTCTTTCTCGGTGTTGCAAACGAAATGACAAACGTAGTATACCCCTTATTTTATGTGGAAGGTATAAAAATGGATCTTATTTCAGGTATAAAGGCGTGGTCAAAAATGGTGCAGGCTACAAAAACAATTCCATCATTTACATACATATGAAATACCAGTATGCTAGGGCGTATACGTGCTAATTAAATTCCAAAAATAATATTCAACAACAACAAACAAACAAACAAACAAAAAATCATTTATCTAAAATGGAAAAAAGGAAAAGAGGATAACTAAAAATTAATTTATTAAGGATTTAATACGTAAATGTTTTAGTGTCTTTCTTCTCTCTCTATCCCTCTCTCTCTCTTTTACTTCCTTTGTACATAAAAATGCATAATTTTCAATTAGAATTATGTGCGCGCCGCTTGGTAGAAAATATTGTGTGTGTGCGTATGTATGTGTGTGCAATGCCGCAATGGTCATTAAAGTATGCCAGCGTGGCGTTATTGTTATAAGTTTTTATTGCAACATGTTGGTTTGGTGTTGCTTGCTTAATATATTTTCGTTTTCTTGAGAATTTCTTTAGAACTTCCTTTGGTGCGTAGAAATGTTTAACGCTACAAAACTATTAAATACAACTGTTAAGCAATAGACCATTAGTTTTATTTTTTTATTTTTTTTTTTTTTTGTGAAATTTCATCAGACCGGTTGGTTTCTTTCACTTGTTTCCTTACCATTGTTACAATATTTGGTTATGCTGCAGACCAAGAGTGAAGGCATCATATGGAGTTGGGCTGGTTGATATCAAAGTTGTTTTGTTTGTCGAATTAGTGCCGGACAATATATACTATCTACTAGTAGTTAGCAAATATGAGGCGTCTGCTTCAACAAAGACTAACAATTTTGGTCAAAAATAACATGAAAGAAAAAAAAAAGCATCTGTGTGCAATTATTCTGAAATTTCGAAAGCCATTTCATTTTACGCTCTTTGTAGCAAACTAGAGCAACATTATTGAGACTCTGTTTGGCACACTAAAAATACATGCCACACATCAATGCAAACACTTATGATTTTACGGCTCAGTGAACATTTCAGAAATTTTCTGCAAAAATGAATGATTTCATTTCATTTTTACCACTTTTAGCTTTATAACATGTATCTCCTCTCCCCATTTCTCTCTTGCTCTCTTTCTCATAACTATTGCTACTAATTGCTAGAAGTGGTGTGTTTGTGAATATCACAAAAGAAAAAAAACAAATGGAAATTATGTCATATTGTGCGTCTGATTAAAGACAATTTTATTGTTATTGTTGTTATTATTATTGTTGTTGTACTCATTATTATTAAAAGCTTTCATTTCATTGATTGCCTTAATACTGTGCTGAATATTGACGAAAATGAATGATAATAACGGTACAAGGGAAATTCCTATAGTCGATTAAGACCGGCCATTTAATACCTGTGCTTTGTGCATGGAGGCATAGGCGGATATGATTAAATTAATTTTGATTCTGCATCGTTCCGTATAGTTGAAGGTCGGTGTGGTATTTGGCATTTATAAACATCTGTACAAAGTTAAGTAGTGTAGGGTATAAAAAACAACAATCGTTCCGAGCGTCTAAGAAGTTCCTTCCGATTTTTATATCATGAAATAAAAGTATTTTGTTTTTTCTTAATTCTTTTTCTAAACAAGTTTTCAAATATCCGGGTTTTGCTCGTTTCAGGCAATTGTCTATTTTTTATTCTTTCACTGAAAATTACGTGCAACTACAAATTGCACAAATTGTTGTTGTTGTTGTTGTTAATTCCCACCAAGTGTTGTACCTTGTTGTTAATACTTGTGCAAAAGTCTCTTTGGCATCTAATAACAATCTGTGACGAAAAACAGATTTTCTCCCTCAACCACTTCTTCTTTAATCTCACCACAAAGAAACGTACATTTCAACAAATCACAAAAAAATCGTAATTTTGTTTATTCCATATTTTAATGAAATAATCCTTTTGCAAAAGCATTTGAGATGTTTAGGTGCTGACTAAAAATATAAAATGGAGAGAATGGTTGTTTGTTTGTTATTTGCAGAAACCATTCGCATTAAGATGAAATGTCTCTTAACGGTAATGTTAAATGATTTTTATATAAAGTGTTTGTGTTTGTGTTTGTAACTGTTAACCGTTTACAGAGAGATCATTCTATTATTAAAGAGATCATTTGAGAATTACTTGCGGTACTTTGAACGCATTAACGAAACAAAAGAAAGTGTAAAAAAAATCCGCAATTACATAGTTGCCAACCCACTAATAATAATTATTATTATTATTTATTAGGATTTGTTGGTATTCGTGGCAAAGTTCAAAGTACATCCAAATATAAAATTATTTATTTATTCATTATAGTTACACTTCTGTCGCAACTACAACTCTGTTGTTGTTATTATTATTATTATTGTTATTGTTATTGTTATTGTTATTACTATTTCTACAATATTGTAACTGCAGGATGATTAAAACTTTGGTTTGTCCAAAAAAAAAAAAAATAAAACTCATACATAAACAAGTAGAAGAACTAAATTTAGTTTAAAACAAATCTTAAATACCCTGCTGCGTCTCCTCCATACTGGATGTGACATAAAACTGCTTACCTGCCCTCTACTAGTGTTTAAGGCATACAATTCATAATTTACATTAAAGTAGAATTTTTCGCCACGTATAGTTTTTGTAAATTGTGGGCGTGTCTGTTATACGTTCGCATATATCGATGGCAGGGTCAAGCAATGTATTAATATGTGCAGCGAATTTTGGCTTCCTGGCTAAATCTTTATCTTTTGTAGGCGTGGCTCTTAACCGATTTTAATCAATTCAAATAATATACAAAATTTTAGCTCAATATCTCAAAATTTGCCAGAATGATACACAGACAGACGTGTCTAGAACAATTCCGATTTTGATGCTAAGCAAGAATATACAAGATGTTACAAAAGGAACGGCAAACTTAGTATACCCTGCATTAGTAGTAGGGTGCAGTGTATACCAATACCACAGAAACATTCCTCATCGCCTAAAAATCATATCTATTTATGTAAATGTTTTCATATTTTACTTTATTTTCGTACACACACACACACACACACATACACACATACCATTACTCTATTACCCCCGAAAACATAGTTTCGACACTTTTTGACTAATATTTATTATACATAACACCATTCCAGCATAATACCATAATTAATTATTGTAAAAGTAAAAAATTTATGCATTGTGGGCAGAAAACTTTAATAGAAATGTGAAAATAATACGTAACTGTATAATTTGTTGTACCGCACTGTTTGGCATAGAATTTTTGGACAATAACAATAATTATAACAACAACAACAATAGCTGTGTTTTATGTGGTTTATGGTATAGTTTGAAATGTAAACAGTTTTTAAACAAATAATTGCTCACCAGAGGGGCGGGCATAGCTTCATAGGAAACTTTTTAATTCATTGACAATCCATTAAAAATCTTTTCGGGTACTTAGCCAGAGACTAATGTTTCATAAATCTACGTTACACAACACAATACAATACAATGGTGAGGAGTTGAATCGTCAAAGAGGTGCGCAGGCAGGCAGGGTGGCAACGGTATGCTTACAAATAATAGCGAAAATAATGTTTTTGCAGCAACAACATCAACTTGAAGATGAACGCGTGAGCGAGAGGGAGAGAGAGAGAGAGAGTTTTTATTTTATGACAAATATGCGGCAGTTTATGATTGTTGTTGTTATTGTAACGGATAACATTCGCAAACTTTTAACAGTTTCAACCACAAAATATGTTGAAAAAAAGAAACGTGAACACCGTAAAAGTTGGTGTGAGTTGGATGGCAAACTAGATTATGTGCAGGGTGGGTGTGCTGTGGTGTAGGTGTGCAGTTTAGGGAGTAATACGTATACATGTGAATGGATATAGAAAAAGTTATCGTTGTTATTGTTGTTGTTGTGGTTTTTCAAGCTCATAACTCTTAGGCAACCAACTGGTAACGATAACAAGCTCAACAGGAGAGAGATTTACAGAGAGTAATGGATGAGGAGCCGGAATGCTATCAAGGTATGTTTGGTGAAATAATCTGTAGTGTTTGGAATCTGTACTACTTTCAACAAATAGAACAACAATACAAAGAATAAAAAAAAAAAAAAAAACAGCATAAAAATAGGCAACAAGTGCACAGTCGTAGCAATAGCAATTAAAGCTTAAAAACATGAGCACCCTGTGCAAGCACGTATTGCCCAGAAAGTATATTAAGTTGATGTGCTAACTATGTAACAGCTGAATGGCTGAGGTGTGTGTGTGTGTGTGTGTGTGTGTGAATAACATTTTGTTTTACACCAAACGACACAGAATTCACGCATTATTGTGTGTGTGTAAGCTGCAGAATGAAAATTTAGAAATTTCTCGACTCAAAATTATACAAACTTTCCTTCATCGTTCAACTGCTAACTAGCAGTGTAGTGCCCAACTGTGCACTATACTGCTGGATTGCTCATGTTACGTTAGTTTCGAACTAGTTTTCCAAAATGTTTTTCAGCTTTTCAAAAAATAAAAAATTTTTTTTTTTTTTTTTTTTTTTTTTTTTTTACTTATATGCATGTGCTTAGAATTAACAAAAAGAAATACATACAGGGGTCATGACATGTAAAATATTTTGTATATTATGTGTATGTATGTGTGTAAGCTGAACGGCAATACGTGGAAGTGGGCGATACTCGTGAAATCGTTGAATTGCATTTATAATAAATCGATTGAAAGTACATTGAATCTTACAAATTCCAAGAACAAATGGAAACAATTTACCGTTGCTGTACGGTACATATGATGGCGCAATCCTGCCCGTATGCGCCGAGCACAGTTTCCATATACCTCACATTTAATTTGTGTGGTTTTTTACAACCTTTCAAATACGTACACGACCTACAAGATATAAATAAAACTTTTTGAAAACAACAGGAAAACTACAATCCTGTACTTTATATCCCCCTTCACTCGGTATACTGAGAGAGTGGTTTCATTTGTAACATCTAGAGGATAACATATTCGTGATCACCATCAAATTCTGAGTTGACTATTATAGTCAAATGTAAAATGTGTGTGGGCGTGGTTGGATAATAGACATGCTTGGAAAATTTCCAAAAAGAAAAATGATTTATAAGTTGATACGAAACAAAAGCTCAAACAAACACTCACGCCAAATTGTTACCTAAAATGTAGGGTATTCAAGATTCGGTCTTAACCAAATTTAGTCATTTTAACTGTTTTTTCTGCAATCAGACCATAAATCCTAAGTATTGTGTTTGTATGCAAGCAAACTATTAGTCATAGCTGCCGCTACCATTAGAACACTTAAATCCGCCATACAACATATCTCACTTTATAGGTTAGATTTATATTTTTGACCGTTAAATTATTAGTATTATAAATATCATCGAGTGAAGGAATAGTTGCTCATAAAAAAAAAAAATTAAATAAATCATCTCTCTTTGTCAAGTTTCTTGTTATTGTTACGTGTTATGTCTGTCCATTACCTATCACACATAGTATAAATTGTACACCTGCATCCTATATAAACAATAGAAATCAATGTAGGAAATATTTGTCCTTCCGTCCATCATTTACTTTGCATGGCATTGTCTGCCTTAGCAAAAAATATTATAATATTTTATAAAAACATTTAGTTTTGAAGGGGAAAAAGTGTATTTAGGATTCGTTGATAGCGAATCTCGCCAGTTACCGTTATTTATAACTTTCCAAATAACACTAAAACTAAAACCATAAATGTTCAAATTGTTGGCGATTTATAAAATTCTAACACCTCATAACTCATAGACTTATCCTTTTATTATTATTATTGCTATTGTTGTTGTTTTTGTTATTATTATTACTATTATTGTTATTATTGTTTATCTCTAATAAAGTTTGAAATTAGTTTGTATGTGTTTATAATGAAAATATACGTATATAATAACATAACACATAACAACAACAAAAAGAGAAAAAAATAAACAAAAAAATGAAGGAAATTTATGACTGGCAATGATGTTTATGAATTGTGGGCGCGGTCTGTATAATATTTCCAAATGGAAAACAGTTTAAAAATTAGTTAAAAAGACTGAAAAACTTAACTTTTGATCCGTTTTTATTTAACTGAGTGCGTGTTGTACGAACATTTTTTTCCTAATTTCAATAACTAGCTGGGTGTAAGAATTATTCAGACTACTAACAAGTTTGTAAAACTCGATTACGGTTTTTGCAATCGACAGAATGCTCAACACAGACGGACAGACGGACGCACAGATAGATTAGAGATGTGAGCCTCCTTGTGTTCATTGTTCTCTTGCTGCTATAGTTCTTACACTTCTCGTTAAAAATTATTAATAAATATTCTATAAAAAAAAAAAATAAAAATTATACTTTTTAATTAATTCCATCAGTTAAGCATCAGAAACACTAACATCATAAAGATGATGATTATAAAGAAAAAAAAAACGGAGCACAAAAATTTATGCATATACGAGTATGCATTAATACGCAAACAAATTCTATGCAAAAAAACAAAACAAAAAAAAACAACAACATTCAAGCAAGGATATCATTTATGTGCCTGATGCATAAATAATAAAAACATACAAATTGGGAAAGAGAGAGAGAGAGAGAGAGAGAGGGGGAAAGAGAGATAAAAAGAGGATACGGAGTGGAATAAATTTAGTTTAGCGAATATGTATCAAGGAAATATAAATATTAAACACCTACCCGGCCATTCATCACCACATGCTGCACTTGTGTATGTGTGTGTGTGTGTGTGTTTGTGAATACTTTTTGCATATTTTGCACAATAAAAGCCTACCAAGCTACTCTGAGTCCAGCATTCACACTCACCTAAGCTAGGCACTGCCAGAGCTGTTTGTATAACATCAACTTATACATCTACGTACACACATATATCACAACGTATAATATTGTGTCATCAGCATCGTTAGCATCGTCAGCATCATATCATATTAATTCAGTTAATATACGAGAGTTGATTTTGTTTTCTGTTTTTGTTGTTTTTTATCATGTTTTCATGTAGCGTAAAACATGCAAAAAGTCACAAAATTTGAAGTCAAATGAATGAATAACTACACACACACACACACACATACAGGGAAATGGTTATGACGCGAATATTTTGATGATGTGCGCTCTAGTTTTTCTTCGCGGCTAATGCTAACAATATTTATGATAGTTGTTGTTGTTGTTGTTATTATTATTATTATTATTATTATTATTATTGTTGGTTGCTGTTGGCTGTATTGCTTGGTTGGTGTTATTAAAAACATGCTGGTAATTTTGGCATAACAAAACATACATACCAACGCTAACGCTAACGTTACCATCAACAGCAACAGCAGCACCCGCATAATGAAAAAGCCAAATCTATCTGCCATTGGGGTATATACTCAAAGGGAGAAAGCTAGTGTATCAAACATTCGCATTCATATGAAATTGATGATAATGAACGTGATCATGATAACAATTATGATGATGATGATGTTGTTGTTGTTGTTGTTGTTGTTGTTAATTATGTTGATGACAAACTGACTGATAACTGATAACTGGTAGGCAAACCCTAATCAAGCCTTTACTTAAATCTAAGCTCTCTGTACTCCATACAACAGCGTTGGACATGATTGCGGGCGTGTATGTGTGGCTGCCGGTATTTGTTTTAAGGTGCAACCGACAGTACACAGTAACTAAAATAATTTACATCTGCTGCTCTCACTATGAATAAACGCGTGCACACATGCACACAAACGTGTTTTGTTCAGAGAGAGAGAGAGAGAGAGAAAAAGAAACAAAAAAACCAAAACTCATCAACATCATCTGCATTCTAGAGTGATGTAAACACATACATACATACATACGCATACTTTAACATAATAAAAAGTTTTCCATTAATAACAACAATAACCAACAACACACCGAAAGCTACATGAGTAGCATAAACAATACAGTAGAAATTATAAAAACTGAATTTGCATTAGAAGCAGATTTGTGGCTATATTAACAAAAACAAAACGATACTTAGGTGATGCTTACAAATAGCACATACATGGGTTAGTAGAAGAAGTAAATTTGGCTCAGGCACAAATCTTAAATGCTCTCGACATCTACATAGAAATAGTGGGCCTGGGCCAGTGCCAGGTACCTAATTACACTCTCTTCAGTAATATATGTATTACGCCGAGTATTGGGGGCGTGTCGTGTGTCAATATCTTCAAATTTACGTTCGTGAGAGACGGACGGACAAGATGATTGATGATGTTGTTGATGATCTTCTTTGTGACGCCTCCTTCTATGTTTTATAAATGGAGTGACAAACTTAGTATACGCCTCATCTTAATCATCATCCAAGGATATAAAAAGATCTCATTTATAAACTTTGTGTTACTGGTTTGCTTAGCAGAGATTTACATTAAATTAATGCGAACGCTTGCAATTTCATTTTATTTCATTTTATTTTATTTTATTTTCGACCTTTTGAAACATTCAAGGACGTTTCCTATTGAAATTGGACCTGATTAGTCCATTTTTGAGATCTCTCTTTATATTACGAAAATTTACAATTCTTTATATTTTTGGGAAAAATTTGTTGAAGAAGAGTGAAGCGGCTTAATAATTTTGATTGTATCAAATTGCGACTCGATCGGACCATTTTTAGACGTTCCTTCCGTATAACGCTTGCTCGAAGATGACAATGGTTCGCATTTTCGGATACAATTGAACCAATTTTAGCATAAATTGTGAAACTAAGTGAAGCAGGGTATTAAGCTGTGGGGTAAAACTGACTTTTTTATTTCAATTTGTCCACTTTTTTAATCCAGCAAGCAATCCAGCTTAAGCATGATATTGTTAGGCACAAATGTGCAATGTAGGGTGAGGTGAGGTGAGATTGGTCCACTTCAGCGACGAACCTAATAAACTCAATAAATATGTTTTAAACTTTAAAACATCCATCTATAGAAAAATATGCTGAGCAGGTTGTTCTAAAGAGTTTTTTTTCCTATTCAAAGCCTGACGTTGGAAGCTGTTGGAAAACAACAGAATTACAAGAAAAAACAAAAACGTTCATGTAAGAGGTTGTGATTTTTGCACAACAATACAATATGTATGCAAAATATACCCGCAGATAGATGGAGTACACCTCAGTAAGTAAATAAATGTGTTTATTTGTGTGTGCATGTGTGACGCTTGCTGCCATTATGTATTCTAAAACTATACACAATTTGAATATTATACTATGTGCCACCACACGCCCAAGTGGTTTATGTTCTGGCAGAATGTTAACGCTCCTCATGCCTGATGCCTGCACACGACTCGAAAAAGCTAACAAGAGCTTTAGTGTATGCATGGCTTTGTACATAACTGTATACCGGTGTTGTGTTATATATTTTATCTTCTTCTTCTTCTTCTTCTTCTTACCACTTTCATGTAAAATAAACGATTTTTTTGTAACTTTTCTCTTTCTTCCCATTTGTAATCATATGCGTGCACTTTTAATTCAGTTTACTGGGCCAGTATAAGGAGCACACCCGAGTATGCTCTCTATCCTCTACTCCAATACATTCATACATAATAATATACAACATATATATAAAATTTATGTAACAAACAAAGAATCAAGAATCAACTGAAATCTGTTTTTATTCATGTGATACCTGAAATTATACACGAAGAAGAAAACAAACGAAGAAGAATATAATGCGAAATGCTAAATGCTAAATGCTTAAAGCCAAACAAAACATACCATGTAAAAGGAATTGGAGAAAGAGTATACAACTTTTCTTTCCCACACACACACTCGTACAGAAAAATAAAGCACAAAGAAGAAGAAGAAGCACTTTTATTGACTTTTATCACTTTTCTTGATCAATAGATTTCAAGACGAAAATTTTTTTTTTATAAAGTACTTGCAAATCAAAGATAAAGAGAATAATGGATATATTGGAGAAAAAAACAAAAAGAATAAATAAAAAGAAATCTTGAAAATTTCAATAAAAAAATTAAAAACAAGTAAGAAAATTAAATTTGGCTTAAGCCATATGTTAAATACCCTCCAAATCTACAATGGTGGGCGTGGCTGATATATATATAGCGCCTGTGTATGTTCCACGTATCAGCTTGCAAGTCCAGTTTAATGGTGAATATGGTTTTTTGTAAACTGTGGGCGTATTAATTATGTGACCGCGCCCATTTTTGGCACATCAATGCATGGAATAACCATAAATAAGTGCATCAAATTGCAAGTTCATAGGTCAATTTTTGTGGCAGATATATAGAGTTTTGCCGATTGTAGGCGTGGCTCTTGAACAATTTCAGAACCAATCTGCACATAAACTCAATCAACACTTCAGCCAAGTTATCAATATGTAAAATTTTGCAACCAGGAGAGTCACTAACACACAGCACACAGATGGACAGACAGACAGACGCGCTATTCAATGCTGGTTCAGAATGTATATACTTTGTGTATTCCCTGACGCCTCCTTTCAAACGTTGCAAACGTTTCAACAAAGTAATGCATACCCCCATATGCATGCGATGGTGGGTATAAAAGCAATCATAACAAATTGAAGTAGTTTTTATGTTTTTTCTGGAAATCAATTGAAAGCTGATTCTTGTTCGGGTGTGTACACAAAATTAAACTTTTAATGATAAAGAAAAACTATCCAGATGAGATAAACAAACAAATCAATAAACAAAAACAAAAAAACTGTTTATAGTTTTTTGCGTTTCGTTCTTGGTACTGCACCGTAAAATATTTAAAATGGTGTAACTGGAAATTACTATGAATTCTAAATAAATTCCTCAATAATAAATAATTAAGAGACACGAGCAGCACGCTAAACTTTTGGGGTTTCTTTGATGAATGAAAAGTGGAAAAATATCAACCGGGATATAAAAACTGGCTCATTAAAAGTGTCGTCCCTCGCCAGTTACCCATTTTTGTCATGTCTCTGGCAATACGGTGATGCCATGACGATAAAACGACGCGTATTGGGATCGAAACCATTCATCCAACCTACTTCGAGATAGGCATCGCGCGGTCGGACGTGTGTCAAGTGGTCTACCCAAGACCATCTCGACGGGTTGTGCATGCCAGTTGATGTCTTTAGAAAATATCACCCACCCCACCATTAACACATAGTTCATAAGACCAACACAAAAATTGGACCAAGACATAAATCTCTTTGCTTAAAAGAATAATTGCTTAATAAGGAAACAAAATAGTTGGCTTTGTGCCAAAAAATGTAATACAAAGAAGAGGATTAAAAATCCTTTAAGTATTTAAGTACAGCTAAAAATTTAAGCTACTTAATTTAAGCTACTGCTTAATTGAAAAGTGTCACTCAGGCGCTTATTGTGTTGATGCCAAAAATTTCAATTTTATTTTTTTATGGTGAACTTTACAAAGGAAAAATGTTGGTTCAATTATTAGAAAGCAAATATTTTATAAGCTAAACGAAACAAATTTAAGCATCGTTTTTATACAAGTTGATGGCGAATGTCCTAAATCTTAATAAAATATTTAAACTAAACTTAAGTATTTTACAATAGAGGAAGAAAAAGAAAAAGAAGATGCAAAGTAAGCTGTATAGACAACTAGACAACCAGCGTCTTATAATGTAGAAAAGTTTGCTTGTTGACCAAACTCTTTCGGGGCTGCAGGCATTATAGAATAATGCATAAGTTGGTGAGGTGTTTGTTGTGCCGAAAAAAGTTCGCCATCATTAAAAAATATTTCTTAACGTATCAATCAACCTTCTTTACAGTAAAGTGACGCAACAAACATGGAAAGTTTTTTGTATTTATACTAAGTTTATTGTTTGGCTGACAGCGGCTAGCGGGTGGTTCCAGTAACATTCCAGATAATTATAATGTAACTCGATCTTGTCATATTGCAGTATTGTTTATATTTCTTAAATCATGTGGTATCATTACATAAGATGGGTGGTGTACAAAGTTTGTCATTCTATTTGCAACACTTCGGAGGAGGCATCACAGACTCTACATAGAAAGGCACGCCTACAATTTACAAAAAAAACCTTAATCAGCGTAAAACTTGCATGATATACAAATATTTTTAGAAGGCGTAATCGTGTCTGCCACGCCCACTGGTTGTATGCAGTTGTAGAGTTTAGTTTAGTTTTCTTACATGTTTTTTAATCCCTCTCTCTCTTTCTCTCTCCTTAATATTATTACTCTTTTGCCACCAATTCCTTCGCTCCCTTGGCGCTACCGATTTGCTTATAATGAAGTCGGAAAAATTGAGTCATTCTTATATACAAAATTTATTGTTGTTGTAGTTCTCTTCAAATTTATGCACAAATTGAGGAAAACATTTTGAAACACTTAGCGCAACATTGAATAGTTTGAAATTTTAAGTTGAAGCTTATGTCTGCTATATACGGTATGTATGAATGTGTGTACAAATGTTTGTACAATGTGTATGGATACGTAAGCGCCAATCTAAAAAGAGGCACAAGGCTTATCAGCATCGAACCTTTTATATGGAAATTTTTAAGGATTTGAAGAGAAATGGAGAGATTTGGAGGGAGAGAGAGAGAGAAAGGTACAGACTTAAATGAAATGAAGTACACAAGTACTAAACAATTTTGCTTAAAGTATATTAGCAAAGTACACATACGCACACACAATATCATAAAATATAAACATACTCGGCTACAACTGGAAGTCTATATGAAAGTGTGTAGTCAAGCATAACGTATGAGCAACATAATCTGGATGCTAAGAGTTTCGCGTGTGTGTGTGTGCGTGCGCCTGTGTGCTTGGGCATTTTGCATAGCAGAGCATTATAGCAACGCCAGTTGTTGGTTACAATTGCTATAGTGTCAGAATTTGCTGCCAGTGTTTAGGTTGTAAGGTAAATATATGACCAAGAGAGTATTACGTACGTACATACACCAATGGCCAGCTAGGCAACACAACACAACACAAATTTATATCACATACATACACGTCGTAGATCCCATAACAATACATTTTCATTGTATACCTAAACACACACACACACACACACACACACAACAGCAACGGTTCACTAAAGCTAAAATATTTAGACTACCAAGATCTCAACAAACAACAACAACAAACAACAACAACATTAAACACAATAGCAAAATGTTGTCAGTAAGGATAAAAAAAAATTCATTTTTGGACAACATTCTCGTTCAGCGATATATGTGAAAAGTAATTTGAAAAAAAAAAAAAACAAGAAAAAAAAAAATCTAAACTTTTCCCATCAAAATAACGTATTTCGCTGGCTTAGGATAAATATCCTGAACCATACAAGCAACACACACACACACACACGATAACAAACATTATAGCAACAATGTGCTGCCGTTGGTTATTAATATACTGACTAACATGTTTCTTTATTATGCTGCCTTTAAAAAACAACAACAACAATAACAAGTAAAAGAAACTGTATGTAGATATTTGGCTGATGCCAAATCTTGCGGACTCTTCTGTACTTTACAAGTAATGCAGAAACTGTACTAAAAAAGTTGCCCATTTTCCCTGATTTGGTTGCATTGTGGGCGTGTCGCTCGACCGATTTTGCCCAATTTCAAGATATATGAATTCTATTAACATTTTTTTAAATTTTAGCAAGCAAGAGAGTGCTTACAGGGATAGCCAGCCAGCCAGACAGACAGACAGACATGATTCGATGCTGACGCCTTCTGTTGAGTGTTGCAAACGTTTCGATAAAATAACATATACCCCCAAATACCACCATATGATGGTGTGGATATAAAAATAAAAATTCACCAACACTAACTAGAGTTTAAAACTTTAAGTGCAACAGCACCAAAAAACGGTACGAGAGCAGAAAAAATAAATGAAAAAAAATACACTCACATATGTATGTATGTGTGAATATTTGGAATCTTTAACAACATAAAATCTAACAAAACAGACACACACACACAATCTCAGTAGAACTGCAGTTCTACAACAACAATTGCTACACTTACGTTGTTAGCAAACGCAAAAGTGATTTATGAATGTGTAGCTAGTGTGTGTGTGTGTGTATGTGTGAGTTAAGCATGTGCTACTACTTGCGGGTTAATAAATTCACTTCTTAAATTATATAATTTTTTTTTATTATTATTTATAATAATATTATATTACAACACAAACACACATACGCACACGTTCCGTGGTATAAATCAAATTCTTGCTATCTGTTATTCCTCCTTTATGTGCTGTTGGGTTAGAGTATAGAATGCTTTTATAACGAACAGAAAACTTATTTTGTTTATATATGAAGTGATCGTTATAATAATTTTCAGTTTTTACACTTGTTTTCATCATAAAAATATTTGTATGTAATTTTATAGCGTGATTTCCAATAATAAAAAAAAAAAAAAATAGTAATTATTTTATTATTTATTTTCTTTATTAGGAATTAAGTGAACAATTTCTGAAATAGTGTTTAAAGAGTTGATTTGTTTGTTTTCAACTAAAACCTAATTTTTTTTTAAACAGACAGACACCATTTCTTTAAATGAGTATCGATTTCAATTTACCAAAATACAAATAATCTGAGACTTTCTATATTTTTCATTAGTTTTAAATAAAAATTTACATATAATATAAACAGTGGGCGTGGCAAATAAATCGATTGTTACGTTGAATATGATTTTTTTTTTGTAAATTGTGGGCGTAGTCCGATATCTCTTTACTGACCACGCCCATTTTCAGCACATTATTAGATGCATTACATATATATGTAACAAATTCTAACGTCATAGCTCAACGTTTTTGGTAAATTATTAAATTTTGATCAATTGTGGGCATGGCTCTTAACAGATTTTGTTCATTTTTAATATATAAATCTGAATGCAGAAACAATTTCATTTTAATATCTTAAAATTTACAATAATTAGAATGCAATAACAGACAGACGTACAGACATACAAGTCTAGATCGACTCAGTTTTACACGCTAATCAAGATTATTTATACTTTTTAGGATCTCTGATGTCTGCTTCTGGGTATATCCTTATAAGGAGAGTATAAAAATTTCTGTTTTTGCGATGACCAAGTAGGTAGATAAGTCTAAAAAGCCATTCACTTTGGCCCTGTGACACATTACAGTTTCCGCAATAATTATTGAAAGAAACTATGCTGCGGAAGAGAACTTTTCCAGGATAATGGCATGCCCCATACCTCTATGATACTTGTGATGACTTAATTAAATCCCTACATATATATAAAAAAGATTATTTTCATAATTCCTAGCAATTCTTAGGGATGCTTGCTAAAATTGCAGTTACTTAAATAAAATAAATTCGTTATTGTTTGTTATTGTAATGTTATTTTAATTCGATTTAATTTTCTACATCGGCTGGTTCATATCATTGCTGTATGCACAGCTTGAATGATTGAATACCCAGCGAGTGTAGAGAGTATTGTCAGTTTTTGTAATAAGTCCACATTTTTCATTTCAGATTCATTTCGCTTGTTTGCTTTACGTAAAGATAAAAAAAGACAGGTAAAAATAACAACAACAATAAAAACGTAACGAACAGAAATTAAACGGAACTAAGTAACAGAAAGTTGATAATGGTGCTGCTGCTGCTGCTGTTAATACCAGTTACAAAGGGTCCTTGCGTTTATATGAAGAAACATTAATCGATGGTATGAAGGAACAGAAAAAACAAGAGAATTGCAGTATGAATGGGTTTCATACTTATTGATGAAACTGACAGCATAGCAGCAAAATTTAATTTTTTTAAATAATTCGTCGTGTACACATACATGCATTTGGCTTACTTTTCTGCTCTTTCCTTTCTTCCAAGTGTAATAAGCTTGTGCTGATACCCGTGTCCACTTGTTTTTTGGTTTCTTTGCATTTTTGTGTTTGATATTCGATGCACTATTATTTTCTTCTTTCGGGTCCATTTCTATTAAACTGAAATGATTGAAAATTAATTGAAGAACATTACCAGCATGAATGCAACCTTAATGGGACCACTTAAAAGTTTTTCGTTTTTTTGTTTAGTGAAAGAAAAGAACAGAAAAGTGAAAATGTAATCAATTTAATTATGAAATTATTACAAGTTGGTCGGTAGGTGCTTGGTGGCAAGGCGAACATATGGTTTAGTTGATATTCACTTAAAGTGAGCCAATAAGTTGTTAATTAAAATGGTAGAGATGTAGAGAAATATAGATATTTTACAACTCTGCAATTCGTACAGTTGATCAAAGCCTAACTATTCAGTTACTACACCACTTGGTTTCAATTGTCAGTTAACGCAAGTTGTGCTATAGTAAACAGGAGTTATTGTTATAGAGCAAGCTAAGAATATATACGTTGCACCACTTAAAGCAAGAGGTTTCTAAAAAGCAAATGCCACGCCTACTTTCAATTGTACCGATAGGATTCAGAATCAAAATCTAAATCGATTTAATTGTTGTCCATCAGTTCATATGTCCGTCTGTCTGTCTATGTAATATTAAGTGCAAGCTACAGGTCGCATTTTTTTTAAATATTTCAATAAACATTGGTCCAAAGGTTCCCCCTTTGAAAATGGACAGAATCGGACCATTTTGATAATCTGAACCCATGTAAAGTCCTAATTTAAAGAAAGTCTTTATATGGCGAAAATTTGCAATTCTTAAAATTTTTGAACAAATTTTGGGAAGAATAGTTAAATGACTTAATAATTTAGCTGTATTAAATTTGGACCTAATTAGATCATTTTTTGAACCTATTTTCGTTTAAAGATATTTCATGAAGTATCTCGCAGCTATGTAGCCTATGATCGGGTTTCATTAACTATAACATCTTCACTTCAAACGAATAAAATTAATAGTTGCGATATATATAAACTTAATTTTATTGCTTTATGTGTCCGATTGGGGGCGTGGCTGTTAGCCGATTTCCATTTACGATTTAAAAATATTGAAAATTGTGTGAACTCAGAATGTTTGTACTCTAGCTCCATATCGTACTATTTGTGACCATGTACTCATGTCAACGCAGACAGATTTTAATACTTGATCTCTGTGAGATCACTGAGTTTTACAAAACGTATAAAAAATTGAGTCTACGCTCCATTTGGTGTGAAGGGTATAAAAGCCAACATATTTTATATGTGGAGAGAGATAACAAATCATAGCGTGAGTGGGAGAGTAATGAAAGTATGGACAAAAGATACGTAAATAAAGTCGTTGGTAGAGAGCCGTAGAACAACGTTAGCATAGCGGCTAAAAGCAGGCCCATCTAAACCATACGGTGCGTAACATTTGCGAATGAGTAAAATACATACAAAACCTCAGCAAACCTATACTTGCGTACAAATATTTCAATTCAAGTTGGGTAGGCACAGCTACTAAAGAGAGCACTGCACTGTATACTGTTCGGAGAAAGAGATCTGCGAACAGAGGCATTTGAGGTTTTTGTGTATGGAGAGCGTTTAGATAAGTGGCTGATAGCATTTGGCCACAAAGCTTAGGTTAGTTAAATCAGAGCTGCCATAACGTGGTAAACTGAAAACTGTGACGCGGTCTTCATCTATAAAAATAGTTTTGTCTAAAGCCTGGGTGTGACTAAATGTGAAAATATTAAATATATAAACAGTTGCTTCACTTTACTACACTTTTAAGCTGCTGCCATAAAAACCGCATAAAACATTTTCAACAGATTAATAATTTTATTTGCGTTTGACTGCAAGCAAAGGGAAAAAAAGGCATTTTTTTTATTGTGTTATAACAAGATGTTACATAATAAATAAAGGTGATCAAGAAAAAAGCGATAAATTTAATTATTGAAGCATTTCATAACATTTGTTCTTGTTCTTGTTGTTGTTTTTTGTAATACAACAATTAATAATTTAAAAAAAAAATATAAAAGAAAAAAAAAATTACATTTATACGACAACAATCATGTCAACACATCCCAGTGGTCATGCCATGGAGCACCCGTTGCAAGATGTGGATTTAAATAATGACACTCCACCGTCCTCACCATTACCGTCACCATCGCATTTGCATGCTAATGCAGGCGCCGTTATAGATCCAACAAAAAGTTTTAAGGCAACAAAAAATTGGGTTACATTTGATGACGACGTCAATGCCAGCGAAGGTTCATTTAGCGGTGAAAATAAAACAGTTATTAACAATAATAACAATAAAAACAATAATAACAACAACAATAATAATAATAATACAAATAGCGTTCAGAATGTACGTGAGAATGCAACTACAAACAGGTTAAGATCGTCTTTAATGCCAGCTAGGGCAGCAACACCAATACCACCACCAATCGCTTCAAAACGGCAACCTCCAGCTGGAGCTACAGCAAGTGAGCAAATGATCAATTCACAAAGAGTAAGTAATAATAACAATAACAACAATACCAGTATAAAGGTATAAAAAAGTCTCTTAAGTGTCTTCTCTCTTTATGTGTCTCTACGTCTGCCTCTTAATGAAACATCCACTCTACTGCGTTATGTGATTTTTTCAAAGTTTTTGTTAGTATTTTTTTTCCTTCTTCTTCTTCTTCTTCTTTTCTTTTCTTTTTAGTTTGCATGCCATTCACGTTTTTCACATTAAAACATAAAAAAAAAAAAAACTGATTACGGCTGTAATCGTAAACGCAAACCTAAAAAAGAATACTTTTTAGGAATTTCATACCCCGTAGAGGGTATATTAAGTTTGTCACTTCATGGGCAACCACTAGAAGTGGATCTTAATGAGTTTATGACTTCATGTCCGTACATCTGTGTCTAGTGTCTGTTTTTAAAGGGCAAACATTCCTGCTCCATGTCTCTCTTTTTATATTAACGTGATTCCTCTTATTAGCATTTGCTTTATTTACAGTTGAGTCATTGATGCATTTTGTATTTTGTCGCAGCTAACAAATTCACAATTAATTGAAATAATTCGCCATTGATTGAATTATTCAATTAATCATTTATTTCAATGTGAATATTTAATTATTCCCGGTGTGCTTAACAATTATTTAAATCTTACTTATGAGATGGGCGGTATACTAAGTTTGCCATTCCAATTGGGAATCAGAAGGAGGCGTCATACATATTCTTGTTCAGCCTCAAAAACTGAGTCGATCTAGACACAAGTGTCCGTGTGCCCTGTTGGCATGCTTACAGTCGTAAATTTTGAGATATTGAAATATTGTACAAAGACTTTTAGTTTCTGAATGCAGATTGCCATTCAAAGCGGGCAAAATCGGTCAAGAGCCACGCCCATAATCGACAAAAACCTCTTTATCAGCCACAAAAATGAAGCTACGAAGTTGAAATTTGGTTTGCTTATGTATAATTATCCCATCCATTGATGTGCCAAAAATGGGCATGGCCTAATAACAGACAAGCGCACAATTCACGAAAACTCATACCCAACGAACAACTCACATTATAAGCTGAAATGTATTAGGAAGCGTTATCATATACCTACTATAGTAGATGTGGAGGATATTTAAGATTTGGCTTTAGCCACATTTAGTTGTCTTACCTGTTTTTTGTTTTTATTTCCATTAAATTCCAAACCCCCTACAATAGATAATGTGTTTGTTTGTATAGACACAAGTATTTATGTTTATAAATACTTTTTGTTTATAGATAAAACATACATGTTTTTTTTCCCCCTTAAATTTGTTTTCTATTGACCATGAGCTGATTTTGTTTTAATGAAACCCAATAAACTTTATTCATATTTCAATACTGTGTTTCTACCAGTAATTATACGAATCTGTCGTTTGTTATTGCAAACCTGAGCGGTACGTAAACAATGTAATTCGAGTGTAAAGTAAACAGAGTTCTACGGATTACAGTTTAAGATACATGATATGTGGGCAAACGTTGTTACCAAGTTCTCACTTTTTGATATTAATGTTTACGTTTAATAAATCTGGGCAGCTTGACTACAGTTTTTGTTGTATATGTTGTTCGGCAATAAATTTCAATTTTTTACAATCGATTTATTGATTTTGAAATTCTATACATACGCTGGCGATTTCCTCTCTCCATTCATATTTCCATACTAATAATCTCTCTTTGTGCAATGACCGATAAGCTAACAATGAACTGGCCTATGGGCTATGCACATACACACAAACATAACATCATGCAGTTCAAGGGGAAAGGCCATAAATCGCAAGAGTGACACTAATAGTGAAATTTCGTTATAAAAAAAAAAAAGCGAGTAAAAGTACTATGTTTGGCTTACGTCAGTTTTTAAACATCCTGCACATCTACATATGTATAAACAATGGGCGTAGCGGGTACATCATTACATATCATAATATAACTGAAATATCAATATAAACATAAGAAATGTTTCTATCGATTGTGGGCGTGGATCTTAACTGATTTATTATGTGGGCGTGTCTGTGGCCGTACCTCCTTCATTATATTCTTCATGTTCATAATATTATACTAAAGATTGTGGGCGTGGCATTTGGCTAAGAGTAGCTGTAGACAATTTCAGTCACATATTTACATTTACCCCATAGAGACAGAGGAACAATTGTGATACCTTCTTCTTGAATCATAATTACATATGTAGTGGGTATAAAGACAGAGAGAAAGAGAGAGAGAGAGAGAGAGAGACTGAGAGAATGTTCCTTAAAATTTTGATATTTCCTTCCACTAAACTGCTTTTGTTGTTTTGCTTAAATAGTCGGTTTTAGCTAAAACAAGAACAACATCATCATTATCACCAATACCAACACCAACAATAAGAACAGCGACTATATTTGGATCAGCGGATGTAGCTCCAGCGGTTTTAGCTACTGAAAGTATACATGTTAACTTGGATGCATCCGGTAAAACGCAACAAAATACACAAAACCAACATCAACAACAAAAACAATTACAACAACAATATAACCCAAATATAGCAACAATAAGCAAGGGTGGTAATATAAAACATGTGCAACAGCAACAGCAACAACAACAACAACAACAACAATATCAACAGCAGTACCAACAGCAACAACAGCAGCAGCACTATTTGCCACATCAAAATAACACCAATAATGGAAACAATAGCAACAACAACAATAACATACATCACCATTTGAACCATCATCATCATCATTCTATTGTTAATGCAATATCAAAAACAATAGCAACAACAACAACAGCAATTGGTGCTATTAATATTGAAAGGCAACAACAAATACAACAACAAGCGCCACTGCCACCTATGCGCACAATTGAATTGTCTACTGGCCGTATACGAGAAGGTTTCGGTAAGTTGCTGGCTAAGTAGATTGTATCACTCTTTATTTTACTTGTAGGATAAGGAAAACAAACGAATAAACAAACAAAGAAACAAACAAACAAACGAACAAAACACAGGATAAACAGGATTATTTAGATAAATGGTTGTGGACAAAGGTGAAAGCGTCCAATCAAATCAACCAATTCACAGCAGAGTAGAAGAGAATTTATAACAAAAAAACAAGTCAGAAAATTAAGATTTGGCTTAGACTAAATCTAAAACACCCTCCACATGTACTTGCAAATGGTGGGCGGGTACATGATTCCGTATCAACATGCAAATCGAGTTTTAGAAGGAGAATGCTTTTTTATAAATTGTGTGTGTAATTTTTGTTGTCTGTGGGCGTGGCTCTTGAACGATTTTGCCTATTTTAAGTAGCGATCTGTGTGCAGAAACTAGATGAGTCTGTAGAAAGTTTCAAAATTTACGACAGCAAGAATGTCAATAATACGGACGTACAGACATACGGACATACGGACAGAGTTCTATACTTTGTGGGGTTTCTGACAACTCTTCCTTCTTTTGGGTTTTGCCAAATGACATGATAAACTTAGTAAACTGTTAGCTCAAGTGAAGGATATAAAGAAGATGGAGAGACAGAGACGGAGAGTTTCATTCACATGTAATTTAAAGATATTTCAAATCTTTAAAGATATTTAATACTGATGAAAACTAATTCAAAGAAATTGTTAAATACTCGTACTATTACTTTTAGGCAATGGTGATGTCATTGTTACGTTGCTGCCAGCCAATACCAAATGGCCCTGGATAACACCGGCTGTATTCCGGCCTGAATTAGTGCCCGAAGAATTGATGGCTCAAGGTTTAACTGTAAGGCTTAATTCATTATAATTTTAATTCATTCACTCACCACTCTCTATATATCTCTGTCTTTCTCCCTCCTCCTGTATCGCAATGGAATTTTCCCAGTTAACTGTTGAGGAGTACGTGCATGCCATGGAAACTTTGGTGAATGATTACCGTTTTACCATGTACAACATCTGCTACAAACGCATACTTGTGTGCTGGATATTCTTTGCATTTGCCGTCCTATTAACTTTACTATTTTCGGGCCTGCAAGGTGTAGCTTTGTTCTCATTGGGTGTGGGTTGGCTATTCTTAAATGCTTCTGCCATATTCCTCTGCATGTGGATGAAATTGCGTTTGTCGCGTGGCCTGGAGAAATGCTTAGCTCGGGTCAACAAGCAATTGATTAAGCATAAAATTCTATTGATATTGGATGATCGTGGTCGCATATCATGTCACAAAGTCAACTTGTGCTTTTTGTATTTCGATGCAGCGCCATGTGTGAATTTCTTAAATGAGTTTCTCGAACAAACAGAACAGAATGGCGGTGAGGCGATTCAAGCCGGCTGGGAAGCTAAATTGGACATTGATATAAATGATATTGTTATACAAGGTACCAATCCGGTGCGTTTATCTAGAAAGCAGGTGAGTTGAAAATATGCCGTTTAGTTGTGGTCCACCCTACGCTTCTTATCCTCAAGCACATTGTCACTTACCAGTTGGGTAAATAATATAAAAAACTATTCATGCCTTCAATACTAAGCGGGTCTTTTCATTCATTCATTCATTATTACAAAAGCCACAACGGGCTTAACCGTGCTGCATAGATTGTTGTAAATAATTAAAACACATTACTAACATTTATATTACATGTACATTGATATGTGGCAGCAAGTATCCTAGAAGGTTACGTGTTTGATGTGTTTTTGTACAAGTTTTACCGCAATAAAGATAGAAAAGCGAAATTGAAAATTTAAAATTTCAATACAGCCCACCATCATACTCAACACCATCGCAATCGATATGTTTATCAAATATTTGAAAATAACAAAATACCGTTAAAAGAATGAAAACGTGTACATTTAAACTTTATCAAACGCTTTGATTTATTTTTATTTATTTACAATTATTTTCTTAAAAACCTTCCAAACAAACGTATTTTTTCTTTTGTACCTTTAAATTGTGTTTTCTTCAAAAATGAACGATTATAGCCTACCTAACGGTTTATATTTTTAAAATATTCAAGTATTCACCTTTCCCGTGAACACTTTATATATAAAGTGTTCAAAAAATATCAAAATATATAAAAAATTTATTATAATATAAAAAAAAAAAAAAAAGAAAAGAAATAAAAAGTGAACAAAATCGAAGAGGGGTTCTTCTAGGGTACTTCACCTTTTCCATTTGTACGCTATTAATTAATTTCTTTTTGGTAATACGGCTTTTGAATTTATTAAAGCAAACGAAACAATCAATTTCTTAGGTGGTGGCTCAAGAACTGTATCTCAGTTATCTGCAACGGTGGGGTAAAGATTTCCTAAGACGTCGTTTAGACTGGACCGTCCAGGAGGCTGGCGTTCACGACACTCCACGCCATATGCAATCATCCATTTGCCCGTGTCAGTATGAGGAGGAGGTGTTGCGTAATAAAATTAAATTACATTTGCAACGTAAACAATGTTGTGGCCTTAATTGTTTGGGTTGTTGGCTTTAATGCAGGCAGCAATCAATGTTCTCCTTCTTTTCCTTTTCACTAAATTCTCGCAACTTTTTTTATGTTATGTCACTTTTTTTTACAATATACAATAAATTGAATTGTTATGCAACTAAATAATAAAATTATACTTCAAACTTGAAAATGTGTAGAGTTTGAAAAACCGCCACCATACTAAATATCATGTAACAATTAATTACATTGTTTACATTGTTTACATGTCATATATTTACTTATCCTTATGCTAAATTGCGTATCATAATACAAGCCAAGGTGTCATATTAATTATGTGTAGAAAATGGGCAACTGCAATAAAGTTGAATTAACAATTACTTAATGTTAGCAATTGCGTAAAGTTTTTATATCTTCCACAGAGGTTATAACACACACCGTTTGCACCAGCTGAAAGTAGGCGTCAGACACCCTACAAAGTACATAGTTTATATATTCTTGAATCGCTTTAGATATGCATGTCCGTATGTCCGCATGTCCGTTGGCCTTCTCACGGGCGTATATTTTGCAATATTAAGTTGAAATTTTTGTACACACACCTTTTTATAGATTTTCTAGTAGATTGCTATTTAAAATTGGAAAAATAGGTCAAGAGCCACGCCCTTCAAAGCGACAAAAATCTATGTATTTGTATATTTAAATTGACCTATGAACTTGAAATTTAATACACATGTATATTAATATACCATCCATTGATGTGCCAAAAATGGGCATGGTCAGATAACAGATACGCTTACAGTTTACAAAAACGAAACAAACTTCACGTAAAACTCGAGTTGCAAGCTGATTTATATACATATTAGGACTATTAGAGGGCGTTATATATATATCTGCCATGGTCGTTATTATAGATGTGGAGGGTATTTCAGATTTGGTCTAAGCCAAATTTGCTTTTTTTTGTTTTTTTATAATTTTATTGTCATTTTTACATTGTTCTGAATCACTTTTATTTACTTTTTCCCAACTGCTTTTATAGTTGGAAAGTTTTATATGCAAATGTTCTAGAATACAATTGTTGACATGTTTATTAACTCTTTAGACTAATAATGTGTTTTATACTTAATTTTATATAAAAAGATTTAGAAGTAGCAACAGATGAATTTAATGAAATCTTTACTATTAGCCATCTTCATTTTTGTTAATATGTAGGCGTGTTCATTTTAAATAGTAACAACTAACCCATACAAAAATTGATTGATTGTTGATACCAAACGAAGTCATCAATAAATGAAGGCAAAGAAAATTTGAAAATATTGGTTTGGCAACTAAGTGATTGCAGAATTTAAGTAGAAATGAAAATTGAATTTTTTTTTTTTTAACCAATTAGGTCCGTTTTGTCGATGACCTTTTGACATCGATCAGGCAGTGACATAATTCTAAATTTAAAAAACTGAATTAATTGTGAGGTGACATTATTGGCGTCATAAAAAATCCTTTCAGGAGTTCTACATGAAGCGAAATAAATGGTAGTTTGAAGTCGCAAGTTCCGGCCAATTACATAGTGGCCAACCTTATTACCATTCTAATGATTTATAATAATATTTAGGAAAAAAATTGAATTTTTGATTTCTGATGAAATTTGAAAAACCTCCCTCGTAAAACCAAAGGGTCGACCGAGCAAAAAAATTTGCTATAAACATTCATAAAACTTTTAACAAGAAAATTACAAAACAAGTAAAAAGTGTATATATAGAAAAAGAGGGCGTGTCAGTTACTTGATAATATATAATTAATTTTTTATTATATATTTGTTGTTGTTGGAATTCGATTACCTTTAAAAACACTATGACACCATATGTATAAATTTCAGGAACGTGGCATTAAATTATTTCTACGTTATGCTTCACGTTGGGGCATGGAAGCAGTGCGTGGTTTATTAAATGTTACACCAATGGAACCGGGTCGTCATTGCCAAAAGTTTCAGTGCCCGTGCCAATATATTAAAGATCACGTTCAGTGTAAACCACGAGGCAAGTTGAAATTTTTTAATATCATGTTTTGGGTGTTGGCATCAGAGCGTTATGAGTCTGGGTGAAGCATACGGTTTTATTCATTATACATATATATCTACCGTTATATACATACAATACAAACAATTCGTATATAATTCATTAAAGTTCATGTTAACTGTTTAGCAACAACATTTTAAAAATGCCAATTATTAATTTGTCTTGTATATTATTTGTTTTTTTCCCCACTTTACCATGCTGTACGCTATCCCATACTTATCTCCATTCCCATCCTCATCCTCACTGATCTCCCAACCACTTTATATCACATTTACGCAATGTCCACAGTTGTTATAAATAATTTAGGACAAATTGTTTGGACACGTTCTTCAACATTTGGTTATTGAAAAAGTGAACACACTCGATTATTACACATTCTATCCTGACATGTACTATAAATATTTTGTATGTTGTGCTTGTATGCGACATGTTGACATAATTAATTTTGTGAATATTTTCTATTGTAGTGTTGATATGTTAAATGAATAAACAATTATGTAAATTCGTTTTGGTTTTATTTTGTACATTGACTTTCTTGTCTTGTCTCCTTTCCATGTGCAGGTTATCCTTGCAATTGTATTGCTTATGCTTCGGATCCCAGTTTTCAATATCGTTACTAAACCCTTAGTCGCGTCAAATCCTTCACATTGGTGGTAAGATTACGGTCAATATACCCTTCACATAAGATAGGGAGGGGTATACAAAGTTTGTCATTCCATTTTCTACAAAGTTTCAGGATTCTTGAACAGCTTTAAAAACTGAGTCGATTTTATATGTCCGTGCGTCTGTCTGTTGTGGCACTCTTATGATTGTAAATATTGAGCTAACATTTTGTATTGAAATTTGGTTTGCTTATCTATAATTATCCCTTCTATCGATGTGCTAAAAATGGGCATGGTCTGATAACAAACACGCCCACAATTTACAAAAAATCAAACTCTACATAAAACTCGACTTGGAAGCTGATACGTTATACATACACTATTAGAGGGCTGCCACGCCCATTTCTTTGTAAATACATGTGAAGGGTATTTAAGATTTGGCTTAAGCCAAATTTATTTTTATTCCAAGTTTGGCATAACGGACAAATTTTGAAACATTATGGCAGAGAAAGAAATCCAATGCGATCCTTTTAGCTTAGTTTTAAAAATTATTTTAAAATGCTTGTAATGATTAAAACAAAAATTTAATAAACCTTAATCTTGTAGTCGTTGTTTTTGTTGTTATGTTAATTTATATAACTTAAAGTGGCTTAAGGACCAACTGACAAATTGAGAAGCGACAGTAATTCTTTTTCAAATAAAGAAATGCTCGATGTGCACGTGATTGTTTCAAGTATACTTTAAAAAGTTTTTGGATAGTGTAAATTAGTTTGAGTACACAAAAAGGTGGCGTTTTTTCTGTAGTTGACAAGACAGCAAATGTAATGACGTAAAATATTTAACAATTCTACTGATTTTAGCAACAACAACTTGTGTGTATGGAATGAATGCCTTCACAGATTATTACAAGTTTTTTTTTTTTTTTTTTGATAAATTGTGGGTGTTTATGTTACGCCCATTTGTGGAACATTGATAGGGCTATTAGAGATGTGCATTTGCACTGCATGGTTTAGTTTTTTTGGGGCAGATAGATAAACTTTTGTCCTTAATTAAGGGCGTGACTCTTGACCGATTTAGCTCAATTTCAATATCACAAAATGTACGACCCTAAGTGTGGAAATCGATACCGATGAAGAATATATATACTTTGTAGGGCTTCTGACGTCTGAGTGTTGCATAACGCCTCTCTTATGTGGCGGGTGAAACGTCTTCAATTCAACTCTGGTTTATTTCCTTTGGACTAGGTGCTTTACCGAGTAAGGCTGTCTTGATGGAAGAAAACATTCTACCCAACAAAATACAGCATATAAAGGGTAGTGTTGCTCAACACTTGACAACACATTGTTCGGTTTCCGATCACTTTTCACGCCCCCTAGTATTTTGACACTCAATACTAAACAGAAAAGGTCTGTGTGTCTTCAACAATGTATCACTGACAAATCCAATTACAATTTTAATGCCATGTAATGTTGTGACTTGTTAAGCCATAAATTGGACAAGTAAGTGGTTTGTGTTGTGTATTGGATACAAAATATTTGTAAGAATTTGTACAAGAGATAGGACAGCTTAAACATTTTTGGCAAAGCACATGTAAACTGGCACCCACAGAGGCAACTCGACATGAGAGAGAGGTTGAGAAGGAAGAGCACATAAAAGATGCATATTTCTAAGCTTACACTTCAAGTGACACCAAAGTGTGCTTGTAAACTTAAATAAAATGGAGAAGGACATCCAGCAGTCCTTAAGCTGACAGCAAAGTATAATTTCATGTCTTAACCCTTGATCGCTACCAGAACACACGCTTCCACCCAAACAATAGTTAAAATGTTTGAAATCACATCATGAATGTATGACTGTATGGTGTAGCGTTTGGTAGGCAAAGGGTTAATATTTTACTGAAATTATTGCCAAATGAGTGAAGAGTGAGGGCAAGCATGCAGTGTCAGTTATATGAAAATATTTCCTTACTCACCAACTACACAATTGTTTAGGACATATTTGCCAGAAGTATTTGCCAATAGTCATTTAAAGTCATCTTGAACACGATAGCCAGCCAGCCTGTCACACTGCCTTATTAAATGTGAAAGGACAACAAGTTGGACAAGATAAGTGCTAATGGGTCATTGGCTACGATTAAAATATAAAACAATGCTGAATTCTTTGTCATAATAAAATAGAATAAAAAATAAAAAATTAAAAATTAAAAATTAAACATAAGTAAAACGGGGTTATATTAGGTGTACGCCAAATCTAGGATACCCACCATCATCAACTTCCTTCACAAACGACGTTTAATTTTTTGGTAGACGGCTCTCGTTAATGACACTTCTCATCGTGGTTACAGAGATTTCTGTGTTTAACAAAACGACAAACAGTGTCAAAGTTGTACAAAGACAAAAAAAAAAAAAAAAAAGCACGCACATCTTCTTCTTCTTCTTCTGACAAGTTGGTAATAAATGTTGACTGTTGACTGATGAGTAAATGCTGCAAACTTTGTAGACAAGTCTTCAAAATTGACTACCAAAGGGAATCATATAATGGAGAAAATTTCAATCGCAACATTCAGATGCACGTGTGTTATGTAAGTGTGTGCACATTGGTCACGTACATTGTTTTATGTTTCGTTAAACAACTTTGGAATGAATCAGCAAAATGCACCCTGTAAACATATGTATGGTGATGGCAGCCATTAACAAGTTTACAATCAAATTGAATTCAAATAATATTCCATGCATAGACATAGCACAAACACACATACATACTCATTTTACATATGAACCTGAATATACTCGTACATCGAATTGAGTTGAGTGGCTGGAATGCTTTAAAGTAAATTATTCTTATGGGGCAATAATAACGTACGCAGCTACTCTGCACAGAATCTTGTAAACATTTTTTTACAAATAAATTTAATTTTATATACGAGTATTTCATGTCAAGACAGTGGTGTGAGTGCAAGTGACCGTGAATATATCAATACTGTGTATGCGTGTGTGTGTGTGTGTGTGTGTGTGTGTAAATGTGACTTTGTTACTTGCCTTACTCATTGTTTGTTATTGTTGTCAGAGTAAAGTCGCGTTCGATGGATTATGTACGTAAATAGGAAAAGTTTTCCTTTTTACCAAAGTTTTTATTATTCTTGTTGTTGTTGTTGTTATTATTATTATTATTATTATATAAAAGATGTTGTACATTGAGAGTCACAACAGAGCACAGCCCTGTGCGAAAAACAGACATTTATGATACGATACACACACATACACACATACATACATCTATACATCTATACATAGGGCAGGAGGACATTGGCTTGGCGTAACGTTCACTTGCAATACTCCATTTGGTGCATGCATGTTTGTTTATAATATCATACAACATTACTTAGCATACTAACACCATCGCCAACAAACTCTTTAGAGCGTTACTTTTACAAAAATTAACGTGACTTGCATTTAGTGGAGATGACACAGCACAACACTCGAGTGCAAAAAGCACCAAACGGGCCATTGGGTCAAATCATAAACACCCTTCATATTCATATACACAGTGTGGGCGTGGCATAGGTATCTGCTAATATCGCCTAATAGAGTGCATACCAGATATCTGATAAATTAAATTATATGTTTTTTTGAAAGATTGTGGGCATGTACCGTAAGTAAAAAATATGAAATTTTAAGAAAAATTTCTTAAAATTTAGGATTAGATCAAAATATGGACGGACAAGGTTGGTGGAATTCATATTTTAACGCTGAACAGTACCTATAAATATTTTGTAGTGTCCTTGAAGGATCCTTTTAATGATTCCTAAAGACAGACAGACAGACGGACGGACTTGGCTACATTTACTTAAGAATCGTGTGCTTTCTATTTTTTAGGTTCTTGAGGACAAAGTGTGTATTCTACAAGCTTGTGCGTGTACCCACATGGCCGCCATAAAAATCAAAGGATGAGTAAGTGAGGCAAAGTGTTTTTGTGCCGGCTACAGTTGCCATGGTTTCAACTTTGAAATTAAGTTTTCGAGTGAAAATGAGTGTTTGTGCACTTTTTGCCTTTTAACAAAGTAACGCTGAAACGCGACATACACGGCTATACATTCCGCGCACACGCTTATTGCTTAAATGACACTTGCTACGACTTAAAATGCACTTTGCGATTCATTTTGGGCCATAAGGTTTACTTACTTACCCTTCCTTTACTGCAAACTTTCTGTGCGCTGTTCTATTACTTATTATGTTTCTGTGCATTATGTTTGCTGCAGATGAGTGTAAATAATGGGAAATCTAGCAGGAGTAGAGGGAGTTGTGTGTGTGTTGCTTCAAATAAAAATCTACATCTCTGCTTTTTAAAGATATTTGACTGCGTGAACAACAAAAACAAGAACATTTTCGGGTACATTTTAAAAAGTTTAGCTTCTCCGGCTGTGTACCTCTACACGCTACTTTTGTCACATGCACATTTTCGCTTCGCAGGGTGCTTTTTTTCAGTTTCTCTTAAAACATAAAAAATCAAGGAGCTGCTGCCTCTGCTGTAAATTTTGCATATTATAAATCTAATTTAAAAAAACTGTTTGCCAGAGATTCAAAGTGTAGCAACAGAGAGAGAATATATAATTTTAAATTATAGAAAAGTTTGCTTCTTTTTCCGACTTTGCAATCGTGACAATAATAGCTAATCATCGCGGGTTTTGAAATAAAACACAGATAAGCAAACGGTATCCAACACGTTTAGTCCGGCAATTAAACGCGAGTGGTTGTTCTCAAAGTGGAACGATTGGGTGAATTTATCATTAAAATATTTCAGTTTCAATTCAATTCATATTGACAGACAGACAGACAGACGGACTGACGGACATGGTTAAACTAATCCAGAAAGTTATTCTGATTTAAGTGTGATAAGTCAGAGCGTAGACATGAAGTACAACCGCGCACAGTCGTAAAAATTCAGATAATTAGCAAAAAATTGGTTAAATGTGACTTTTAGGTAGTTTTCTAATTCATACAGACAAAATCGTTTAACAGCCAGGAAAGAAAATTTCATCAGATTTATGCTAAAAGTGGGCGGATTGCAGATTTGCTGTTAACCAAAAACATAACTTTTTACTGGTTTAATGGTTCATCTAACAAGATTTCTTTAAAGAACACTTTTTGTTCATTGTCGTTATAATTAAGCGCCACTTAGTCACTCAGTTATAGTACAAGTTTTGCAATTGATTTGTCAAGTGAATGACTGAATGAATGGAGAAAATGATATCTTGTCCTTGCCGGGACTGTAACCATTACTTAGCAGTTTAATGCCTTGTGCTGGAGAGGCCGCATTGTGTAAGTATTGGAAGAACAAGTAGAAGAAAAAGCTTAACTAGGCAACTGGCGACGAACGAATGATTCACCGGCATATACGGTTTCGAAGCTTTGCAGTGTGGCGTCTGGCTGATGATGATGGTGGCAGGAGATGTGCATAAAAAATGTCTAATTTGTACAAAACTACCTTTCCCCCCTTCCTCCTCTCGCTGGCCAACCATTTCTGTACATTCCTCAGCAACATTTTAGCCAAATATTATAGAATATGATGAGTAAGTGAGAGAAAGAAAAAAATAATTCCAGTTAAATGCAATTTAAAATCAATTTGGCGCTATTTGCCGAATTTGCGTCTTTTTACCCGCAAAAAGACGTTAGGACGAAAGGGGGAAAATATATATTTGAACAAAAAAAAAAAAAAAAAAGGAAAAAAAGGTGAAAAGAAGTTAAAGATAAAAAAGTATAGAAGAAAGAACGCAAAGCCGCAAATTAAGTGAGAGAAGAACAAGAAAATCCAACGACAAAGAATGATAGAAAGCAAACTTGTAGTCCTTGCACGACTGCTGAGGATGTTTTTCATGTTTCGATAAGATTTCAAGCAACCAACCAACAGCACAAGACAGAACAAACACAAGTACAATTGCATGTAAAGGCAGAGCAAAGGCGAAAGAAAAACAAGTGGAGACATAAGTATGTACGAAGAGGAAATGGAGCCACCAATAACAAGACTATTGTATAATCAAAAAAATTTATATTAGCAAGGGAGCAAAAAGACTGCCTTGAGAAATGTACAGATGGAAGGACAGATGGAAAGGAGGACGGACGGACGGCTGCTATTTGCATTTAACACCATGTAACCAAGTTGTTTTCTTTTTTCTGTTTATATCCCGCCCCCCCCCCCACTTTTTTGTCCATGCTTCTTCTTCGTGTTTCATATTCATACAAACTACTTATAAGTGGGTCTAGCAGTGTCATAAAAACATGCAGTTCTTTGTGAGTTTTTTTTTTTTTATACTCTTTATATATAAATGGAAAGCATGCAAAGTTTGTCATTCCGTCTGCAACAGCACACAGAAAATTTATGATCATTATGAAAAACTGAGTCGATCTAGACATGTATGTCCATGTGTCGGCAAGTCCGTCCGTTGTTGGCATTTAAGTTGAAATTTATTAAGCGCCTATAGAGTTATTGTTTCTATCAGCGTGTGAAAAATGGGCCTGATTGGATACTAAATACGCCCTCATACCTTAGAGGGCGCATTGCATAAACCTACCATGCCCTGTATTTGTATGTGGGATGTGAAGGGTGTTTAAAATTTGGCCACAGCTTAGGTTCCGCATTTTTACTGGTTTTTGCAGCATTTCTTTCTTTTTTTTAATGGTTTTATCACATTTTTTCATTCATTCTCTACAACAAGGACATCTGTTTGCTATTATCGTTTGGTTTTTGTTTTTGTTTCACATAAATTTCATAAAATGTTAGTTATGAATAAAATGTGATGAAATTATCACACAAAATGAATTTCAACTTGAAAACATTTTAACAGTTATTATTATTATTGCTTATTAAAGTTTTCAAGAGCCTTAAAAAAAGTTGCGTAAATATTATGAATTTTTTAAGGAGAATTTTGTATGCATTTAAGCAATAAATGGAATAAGAAATATTTCGAAATGCGGTACAGAGATGTGAGAATGTTAATAACAAACACATACACGGACATACATATTTGGATGGACTCAGTTGCTACGTTTTCCACACTCTTAGTTTTGTATAAATATTCTCTCCATTTGATTAAAATTTATCTACGCAAATCATAACAAAGAAATCACAAACTCTCCGTAATCTTCTGGGCGGACGGATGGACACAATTACAAAACCGCTAACAACTATGCTTTAACTCCTTAAAACTGTTTTCAAAGAATTTCAACAAAATTTCAAATTCGTTGCGAAAGCTGTACAATACGTGTAACATGCATGTGTGCAGAAGTCTTACGAAATTTTTCGCGGCTTCTATCCCAGCAGTAACGACACCATATCATTATTATCCTTTTGAATACACAAAACAATTTCCATAATCAATCATCATAATTATCACTTCGCTGTGTACACAGCTCCCACAAGCCTTCTAAACGTTAACGTATAAATTAGAGGGAAACGATGAAGGTAAGGAAGGAAGAAGAAAACAAAGAAAATATAGCCTTAAAAGGGGCCACTTAAACATTAAATTATAGATTGCGTGGGCTATTGGGGTAGACAGCTTTTCTGTGGTGTTAAATTTCTATAAATTTTTTGTTAAAATTTCTCTATTACACTCAGGCCTTTAACTGTTTAAGAATGGATTTATGCTCATTACACTGTAGACGTGAATGTATTCAAACAAAAAGATAATCAAGCTTTCCAAATAACAGAAGAATGAAATAGTTTTTGTTTTTTCTAACGTAACTTTGCGGCTGGAAAACTTTAATTGAGTTTCTGAACCAATTCTTTGCTTTTTTGCTTTTCCAAAAGTAAACTATATGTGTGAGCAGCCAACCATTTAACTAAAAAGCGACACAATAGACCTTTTTCGCAGGTACTGCAATAGAAAGTCCATTTGTTTTATGTTCCACATACAATACGAAGTTTGTCAACCGCGCAACTCTCCGTAGAAAGTTTCAGGGGCACCAGAATCAACAATTGAGACAATTTAACAATGACCTTGAATACATATGACCGTACGGTTCCACAAAATTAAGATATTAGGCTGACCACTAATACAGACATTCTTAGTTTATTTAGGCAGTGGGACCTAAGTCTTGACTTTCACGCCCTTAAATGATTTTTCATCTGTGGCGTTCACAAAAATGTTTCTTCTAGATTTATAATTATTGTACACGACAAAGTGTTAAAAATGGGCTGGACACGTCCATAAATAAAAAAAACTCTTTGCTGCAGAATACGACAGACAACAAATAATCGTTAAAATACCCACAAATGTATACATGCCACGCCCACCACTTAACTATACCATATGTAGGATCTAGCAGATTCGGCCTTTCACGTCTTTCAGTCTATAAAACTTCAATTCATTTTCCATTTTTCCTGTTAAAGACTAAACATTTTAATTGGCGAAGTTGTAAGCGATAACACTCTAAACCCCTTGTGGCATATTCATACTTCATACTTCATGTAATGTTTGTGTGTGTGTGTGTGTGTGTGTGTAAGTGCTTTAATTTATATTATTCCCCAAGTCTAATATCATTCCAATTGCAAAGATTTATCGATAATTGAAAACGGAACATGTTTCTCCTCGATTTTTGCATAGCATTCAACATGTTTGGTGTTTGTTAAAGGACATCCCAGAAATGAAACAACAACAACAACAACAATAACAAATTAAAAATAGTTCAGATTATTCGGCATTGTTGTCTAATGGCTGTACATGCAGTCATTAACTAGGAAGTTAGTTAAATGTGTGCTGCTTCTCTATAGGTACGCGTATGTGCGATTATTTTTTAAATTCAATTTTATTTGTGCCTGCATACTTGCATAATGTATACACTCTGCATTTATACATATGTATATGTAAATATGAGTACAAATGCAATATAACAACGAAACACTGCTGCCAGTGCCTCTTTCCACTCTTTCTCTCTCTCTCCGCATAAACGACACCATCAATAACAACATTGTAAAAGTTTTGTTGAAAACTGTATTTTTTTTTGTTTGTTTTTGTTTTTTTTTTTTTTGCTTTTGGATTTTGTTTTACTCAACTGAGCGTACGATAAATGAAACGTTACCTTCCACAGATAAATATATGCCAACACACATATACACACACACACAGCTCATTCCCTGCATAAACATATACGCCTCTACAGTCTAATGGCTACGCCTTCAACTTTGCAAAATTATCGCATCGTACTCGAAGCAATTTTTCTATTTAATCTGTTCATATACAACTTATGCATACACACATATATATTGCATAAGTTCATTTAAATTCAGATCTACATACGTTTACATATATACATAAAACAATAATTCGTTTTCGTGCTCAGTTTTTTTTCCTCAGATTTCACATTTTTATACCATAATAAAAATAACATAACTTTTGATTAGTTGGGCATCTTTTTACCTATTTAGGAGTTAAGATGAAATATTTCACAAACAATTTATTAGTACCACAGGCTTGCTATCGCATCGGATGTTTATTATAAGCTTTAATGCCATTCTTTTTCTAGAGAGAATGAACTTAACGGGGGGTGGGAGTGGCAAGTTAATATATTACGCCCCCGTTGTGAAATAATCAAAGTGGAATTGTGTTTAAAATAGGAGGCGTGGCAAGTATACTTTTGCGCTTTTTCATTGGAGTGTCTTTTATTTGGAATTCTGTGTAAAAAAAAAAGGATTTTTTATATTATAGGCTTGGTAGGTACATGAAGTATGTGTGTACAGGGGATGAACAAAATAATATAAAGACTTGCCAACATACAACAATATGTACTAAATTGCATAGTGTTCATATTATTTTGTCCATCCTCTGTATTACGTATAAACTTACTTAAAAAGTTGAATTTTATCTAATATAAGGTTTCTTATATTGTGGGCGTGGCCATTATTTAATAACGCCCATTCACTTACAAGATCAATAACGCTTCGTATAGGATAAGATTTGTAAACTTTTGGGCAAAATGTTCGATGCCATTCTATCGATGTTACAAAACTTTATATATGAGTATAATATGCATGGTAAATATATATTTATTTTGTGAGTGTATGTATGTACATTCAATAATTAGCAAATTTCAAAAACAGAACCAACCAACAGATAATTTTTAGTACAATTTTTCACAAATGTTACCCATGAGAGACAATAAAAAATTATTCTCTAATAAAATTGTTGAAATGGTAAAACATTTAAAACACACACACACATATTCTATAGCAGTAACTTAACACGGAACAGTCTCTTACATAAAACATACATTTTGGAGAACAAAAATAAATGGCACAAGATAGAGTGAGCGTGTGAGAGAGAGAGAGGGGAAGAGTTGTATGAAATTGATACCAAAATGCTGTGCTAAGCTGTGGGTTAAACTAAGCAAATTATTGCTGGTATTCTTGTTCTTATACTTGTTATTGTTGTTGTTATAATATAAATTCTAAACATTGTTTTATTGTGGCACTTGCTTTTGACAAATTTTGTGAACGTGCATGCAACAAATTAATAACAATAAAAAATTGCATAAATAAACAACAATGATGATGGAGAGAGGAAGAGAGAGAGAGAGAGAGAGAGAGAGAGAGACGAGCGCATATATATAAAACTAATTTCAACTTAGGTCCAGACCTTTATTTAATTATAACTTGTATTAATGAGAATGCAAGAATTGCATGTGTGTGTGTGTGTGTGTATGTGGAACATGAAGGATTGAACACTTTTCGAACTTCCCTGAGACGTATTTTGCATAGAAATCAAGAGCATGACAGCTTATAATAATCAAAAAAAGTTGAAATTCTTGGGCTCATGGGTGTTTGTAAAAGTATATAAAATTTTATCGAAAAATCATCTTTTCCAGCTCAGCTCTCTATCATATCGGTGGTTGTGTAAATAAACGGAATTTTGTAAATCGTGTAGAAGCTAAATGAATTCCAAGTTTATTTAAGTCTTCACAGTCACTGGCTTCGGTGTGGATTCTGATATGGAATCATAGTCGGTTCTTCAATATGAGGTGCGGTTCATATGAATGACGAAGAGGGACTCAAACGCAATCTACTTTCAATGTGTAGGATGTTCATGTGTATGTATAATTTTACATAAACATATTTCGAGTTGTGCACAGCAGAGCAGAGCATTGCCAACTGACATTAACAGCAGTTGTAGCATCGAGTGCATTCTAAACGAAGTTTTCATACTTAAATGAATTACAACAGAGATTACAATTAAACTTTAAATTTTGTTGCTGTTGCTGATGTTAAATGAGCAGCAGCAACTGATTACATGTACTTTGTATGTGTATGTGTTTCTAAGTAATTCTTCTGTCTATCTTTTTCCAGCATTCTTCTGTGGGATCCATAGAAAGGTTTTACTTGCCACTCTTGCTACTTAGGATGAAAATTAACAACAATTGTTGTTGTAAATGGTATGCTATCGCATGAGTTTCTGTCTTTTTCTTATATTTTCTCTTTTTTTTTTTTTTGTTATCAGTTTGCAGCGGTTTTTATTAAAAATTTTCAATAAATTTGATATTAAAAAAAAAACATTAAAAAAAAAATTTTCTTTCTGTTAATCTAATATTTTTATACCCTATGGCAAAAAGCATACATATAAAGTTTGTAACTCCTAAAAAACACACGGCACACCCACCTTCAACAATATCGATTAAGCATGTCCGTCTGTCTGTCTATGTAGATTTGGGAGCAAGCACGCAAGGTCGCATCTAATTAAATTAATTATAACATACTTTGTGGAGGTAAATAGTGTAGGGTCGAGTATAATCGACTAAACTTTTTCACTTGATTTCTTTTAATTGAATTTTTGCCTTCAACACTTAATTTTTAATCGTTTTGTCATACTTTCTCTCTCTCTCTCTCTCTCTCTGTTATTCTCATTAATTGTGGACTTTTGCGCTTGTTATCAGTATCACAACAAAACAAAACAAAACATAACAAACATAACAAACATAACAAACATAACAAAACATTGCATTACATTACATAGTCGGCGTCATGCCATGTCCTAGTAATTGTTTTAACGTATAATTTTAACAAATAATCACTTAACATGTATTGTAAGTGTGCATGTAAATGTAAATTTGCATAAGTGTTGCGCTGCATTATGTGATTGTTGTTGTATTTATTTAATTTCATATAATATTGTGCCATGTCGGACATCATCGCTTCGTTTATAGTTTTAATTATAACCAGTAGGACAGCTAAATTTTGGCTTAGGCCGAATCTTAAATACCCTTTACATCTATAATGTGCGTGGCAGATACATGATTACCCCCACCTAATAAGGCATGTATTACGCATCAACTTGTAAGTTGAGTTTTTACGTTGAATACTGTCCTTTGGCAAAATAATGGGCGTGCCTGTTATTCGATTACGCCTATTCTTGCCAAATCTATGGATCAGCTATGTAGCTATAAATATGTGTACCAAATTACAACGTTTTTGATGGAAGATAAATAGATTTTTATTGATTGTGGGCGTGGCTTATGAGCGATTTTGTCCATAAATAGCGACAGTTTATAGTAACTAGAAGTAACTGTTTAACAATACTCAGTTTTTCATGCTAATCAAGAATATACACATATTTTCTGACGTCTCCTTGTGAGTGTTACAAATTGAATGACAAACTTAGTATAACTTTTTTTGTGTAGGGTATAAAAATTTCCAAAAAAAATAAAATAAACTTAAGCCTAAATGTTTTGTCGCCTGTCATTTACATAATATGTTTGTGTGTGTTTTATACGTAGGTATGCAAAATACGAGGCACCATCATGAAAACTTCATTTTTAGCATACATTCACATCATGTGGGGGACATTATTTATACTCTAAATGATGTTGTAGAGATGTTTTTTCTCTTCTTTTTTTTTTGTACATAAATTTAAGGCAGAGAAGCTGTATGAAAGTTTGCACTACTTAGCCGCAGAAGCTGTTGAAATTTTGAATCGATTTCGGCTGAAAAAATACTTAAATATAAACCAATATAAATAAGAAAGAATGCTGCAAAGCAGCATGAAGATCTGAGACGATCTAGGCATGTCCGTCCATGTGTCCATGTATCTGTTGTTGGTGCGCTCACAGGAACGTAAATATTTACATATTGAGCTAGAGTTTTGTACAAATATTTCTAATAATCTGAACGTAACCTACGTACGAAATTGGCAAAATTGGCCAAGTGCCACACCCACTATCGACAAAAGTCTCAAACAGCCACAAAATTATTTATATGAAAGTGAAATTTAACAAAAGCGTTAATAGGTAAGTCATGCATCGACATACAAAAGTGGGCGTGGTCAAATTACAGACACACTCAAAATTTACAAAAACCCAGAATTTGAATTCTTAGTTTATATGCATTGTATAAAAACTGTAGATGCCACGCCCACCGCCTGCATACAATGATGAAGAGTGGTTTATGATTCGGCTCAAGCCAAACACTTGTTCTCTCTTCCTGTTGACAATGATTTAATTAAAATAAAAGTTGTCTCTCCCTCTCTCTCTCTCTCTCTCTCTCTCTCGTTTACGATTACCGTAATAATACACAATATACAACAACAGCACAGAGTACATGAAATGATGCGGGCAAGATATTTCTTAAAATAGAAACTAACAGATGAGATAATGATGTGCAGTATAGAGTTTCAGATATTTGCTAATTTAATTTTTTCTTTTAATGAATTCTCATACAAAGATCCTATAAAGCTATAAAGTTTCAGGCTGCAAGCCAACTTTTGCGGGATTATTTGTTTTTAGTCAACTGTTGGTTGTGCCGCTTAAGTAGCACTTATAAAAGTCTTGTGTTTTCCTTCTTATGTGTTTGATACTTTCGCTGTTCATGGTATGTCAACAATAATTTCAAGGGCGTGTATACAATTTATTGTATCAATGGGTATATTTTAATGGCTACTTGAGTAACATTTAACATTGGAATGCCATCAAGTGGCCTTTATAACAATGGCATTACAACAACAATATGAACAATAACGCCAAAATGTTTTTTAATAGCAAAATAAAGCGTTCGTTCACTAAAAATGGAAAAGATTTTTTGCTATAAAAAAAAACAATATAAATAAAAATCGCAATAAAAAATATTCATAAAAAAAACGGACTGAAAACAATCAAAATCATATTACAGCCATAAATGAATTTTTACACATGTTTTACAAAAGATATCGAATTGTACAGGGGGGGTGGACAAAATAATATGAACATCATCGTGGCAGTGGAATAGTGAATGAAAGTCAACGTTAACTGACAGAGACCAAATTTTGGGCGGACAACAGAAAACTACCGCTAAAAAACTAAAAGTGACAGCAGAACTATTCACTCACTCTACGAATCTATTCCGCAAAGAATTGCAGCTGCTCTAGAAGTAAATGGTGGCCCAACACCTTATTAATAAATATTGTGCATATGTCGGGTGTTCATATTATTTTGTCCATCCATAAACTCGTTCAACAAACATGCCCACACAATAATTGGAAAAATCTCTTTTGGCCACATGAAGCTGCAAAATTGCAATTCATCACTATCCATCAATTTAGTGGCAAAGGGTGGGTGGACACAAGAAAAGTAAATTTTACGAATGCTTTACTTGGTGGAGAATTCAATCTTTGAGGTGAAATGTACGACATAGATTAATAGTCGTTACCTGAGAGTGAAATTAAGTTAATACCACGCCTACTCTTTGCTAAAAAAATTCACATATTTAGCTTAAATTTAGAGCAAGTGTTTATGTTTTTAAAGATAGTTTTCTATTTAAAAGTAAGAAAATCGTTTAACAGCCACGCCTACGAAGTAAAATTTAATCAAGCCCTCATAAATGGAAACTTTTGTACAAATATTACTAAGTACTGTACTCCTTGATATGTTTAAACATGGTTGGAATTTATATAACAGACACGCCTACAATTTACAAAGATCCTATAAAATTGAATTTGATCGTTGAGACAACATATACTTTAATAATTGTTAACAGAGGCCGGATTTATGGATTACTTAACAATAAACAGAGTGTCCAAGATTTGATCAAAACCAAAATTACCTGATTTTCTTGTTTTATTTCATTTTTTTTCATTTTGATCCTGGTTACAAGGACGTGATGCGTAAAAATGCCAGAGTTTTTTGTTTGTTTGAATTTTTCATACCCTTCGTTCCTTCTTACACTAGCAAAGTGTTAAGTTGGCTGTAAATGTGTAAAAAATAAAAAAAGTTAAATATAAAAAACAACAACAACAATTGTTTACTGTACTGAAAAGCGCAAAATGCGGTTTTATACATTTTTTACAATTTCAACCACATGGCAGAGAATACATCTCTCGCACAAAACACTTTCTCTTCCATTGTGTACAAAGTTTACACGTATATTCCTGTATAGAGAAAGCGCACCATACCATGACGAGCCTACAAAGTGAAATTACAATGTGTTATAAAATAAAGGCCGCTCTCCCCTCTCTACACACCAAAAACATATAATTAAGTGCAGATGTGCCGGCAACATCATGCAAGCGTGCCATTGTTGTAAACGTGTGGGTAACACAGCATAACGTGTTACTTATACAATCTCATACTCAGTAACGTCACCTGTATTATACGTTTCATCAAATACTTGCATACTTGCATACAGTTTTAATACAACAATGAGAATCAAAAGTTAGAGAGGAAATACATGAAAGCATGTTTCATATGGTAGCTGTAAAAATCATTTCATGAATTTAACGGTAAATCCTTTATACGTTTCAATCATGTTTAAAACGAGTTGATGTGCAAAGAAAAAAAGTTATTTGGGGTGACTATATGTATATAACTGTTAAATAATTCGTTAATACTTTAGAGATTTTCAACTTTTCGCTTTGCCCGAGTAAGGGCAAATGTGATGGCTTGGTTAAATATGAACCTCATAGCATTCCATGTTCCATTTAGTCTTGATTCCAGCCATAACACATTCAAAATGGCGCCAGTCTCTAAATAATCGGAAACGTATTCCTTGCCAATCCATATGATATGGGTATCAAATGAAAGGGCTCGACGTATACAATGTTTTAATCTAAGTGGCATCATATTAAATTCAAAATAGCAGGAACTCTATTGAAAATGTACCCGGATCGAACCATTATTAGAACCCCTCGTCATAAGGCCCTTCATAAGTTTGGGAATATATATCAAATTGTCAAAACCGGCCAACAAAACATACTCCGAGGCCAACCTAGCCATATCTGTCCGTCCGTATATGCATAGAAATCGTTCTGCTAAGAAGAAGAATTGAAAGTATGCTGACATGTATTTGAAATTAAGAAAACTTAGCTAAAAGACACGCCCACAAACTTATTTTTTGAATAATTTTTCCCGCACTACTTGTAAAATATAGAAAATAAACAAAAATTCAAAAACTCACAAGTACGAATACGTTTGAATGAGCTGTAATGCATACCGGATGGTAGGTATTTACAGGTAGGTAGGTAGGTAGGCTAAGCCAAAAGTATCCCCTTTTACTTAAGCCATCTTCGTAATCTAACGCAATCCTTGTAATCGGCAAATAATGACACGTTTTTTCTTCTGTTCTGTATTTATTTATAACTCAAACGCAGTTCAGCTTTATTGTTTATAGTAATTATCAATTATAATTATACAGTTCTTCTATATATATGTAACGTATCGTATATTGTGACATGTATGTTATATTTGTATATTGTATGTGATATATGAGTTAAGCTTCACATTTAACAAGATATTATTGTATAATACATATTAGATGATATCCAGTATTTAGTAATTGTGTGCTGGTGTGTATTGGTAAACATTATATATGCGTGTATAGAGAATGTTTATAATATATAAAATAAATCTATTTACATGGAAAACATACTTGTCGCTTAAATAATAATAAATGATTGCCGCTGGGTCGATGGCTGGGCATGGGCTTGGGTTTGGTTTGGTTTGGCTGGCTGGCTGGCAGTGGCTCTAATGACTATTAAAGCTTATTTACAATCAATTGTATTTTCATCAGCGTTATTTGTTCAATTGTTTAAACATTTTTAGCAAACATAACAATTGGACATTTGCAACATACAAACACATGCTGTTTTTTTTTTTTGTTTTGAAAAGGATTTATTTACATAAATGTAGGGCTGGCACGTACATGTGTGAAGATATGTAAGTGTGTGTGTTTGTGTGTAAATTGAAATTTTTGACATTTATATTTATAACATTTACACTTTCCATCATAATTACAATACAATATTAAAATATTTAGTAATACAACATTCTTATTAATCATTATAAATATCAATCATCATGAACTTCATCATCGTGTCTTCATTATGATGCAATTATTAACATAATTTTATTATTCTTTCTATGCTGTATGTATGCATGTGCATGATTGTATTGTACTATTATTGATAGAGATTTAAATATATTGTTGTTGTTATTGTTGTTGGTTGTTTTTTTTTTTCACAATTCATATGCTATGTATGTATGTAGGTGTAGGGATAACTGTCTATCTGTATAGATTATATATTAATTACATATTTATTGTTTGTATGTATGTGTGTGTATATAAATTCGCTCTATTTTATTACAATTTATTTAATTTCCGGTTATACGAGAATTGTTGATTTATGCAATTTATATCAAATTGATACATAATTGTTGTACTTAGCGGGGGCAAAGAAAAAAAAAAAAAAAAAAAACATCATAACAACAACAAAACAGGATTTTGTAAAACAATCCAATACAAAACTCGCACTCGTACACACATACAAATGAACAGGTGCATTAAAGTTTTTGGTTATTATTGTTGTTATTGTTGTTGTTATATTAATCTAAATGTTGTTTAACATTTAAGTTTTGGCCTAAAGCTTGTATAAACGGTTATTTGCATTTAATTATTAAAACTTTTTCATTATGGATCAGTTTGTTTGTCATTAAAGGCAAATAATCGATTTATTTGTGGCAGTAGTTGTGTAAACGTTTCATATAACATGGAGGCCATGCCAAGTCTAGTATTCCGTTTGCAACATTTAGGAGGCATCACAGCCTACAAATGATTGACTAGCATCAACATCTGAACTGTTTTCGACACGTTCCTTGGCCCGACCGCGTGTAGATTCGTAAATTTGTTGCCGAAATTTTGTACAAATTTTGAAATGTTTATTTCACTTGCTTGGAGTCCTTCAACTGTTACAAAATTCTATCTAAATAGCTACAAAAATTGAGCTTTACAGTTGAAGTGTATCCCTTCAAAAAATGTACCACAAATGATTGGTCAACAGATACGCCCACAATGTTTAAAGAACACTACTCCTGATTATTATTATTATTAAAGTTATGTAATGCATATAATGTAGAGGGCGTAATTAGCCATACTCACTTTATTTTTATAGACCTCTGGAGGCTAATTAAGATTTTTTCTTATTATAGCTTGTACATCGAAAAAAAACAGTATGTGCCACTATGCACTACTCTCCTTTACTAACACTAAGATAATGGGATTTTTTTAATGCCACTGCATTATGTAGATGATGATGCATATTTTTACAAAAAATGATTTTTTTAAAATTTTTTTTTTTTTTTTTTTTTTTTTTTATTGAAATAAAGATATTTTTCCTTTATATGAATTTAAGTAAATAATGATTGTAAAAACATATAAAAAAAAATTTTAATGAAAATGTTTAAGACTGCAAAAAAATTCATAAAAACTTGACACAAAAAATAAGTAAAAATGTTATAAAAATGGTCCGATTTAGCTATTTAACTTTTCCTACTAAAAAATTTTTTCAAAAAATATCGAAAATTGCAATTTTTTGGTCATATAAAGTTTTCCATTATAAAAGGACCTTATATGGGGAGGGTTTCTAAAACATAGTCCAATCCGGTCCATTTTCTATGGGTAACCTCTTAAGGCTAATACATAACCTTGTATTTAATTTGATCAAAATATCGTAAAAAAATCGCCTGTACCTTGCGTACACAAGTTCATGGACAGACCGACAGAGTGCTGAACATGATTAAATCGATTCAGATTTTGTTTGTGAAAAAGAAAAGAAAAATGTTTGGAAACTATTTTATTAAATTAATATCTTGAGCTAAAAATTTGTTTGTAGAAATACGCGACTAACTCGTCATGAGAGCTCTTACTTGTAAACATGTTTAAGGGTTTTAAGAAATATACACAATTTTTATTTTTAAGAGATTTTTGAACACCACTGCCACACTGCCACGTGACACATACGTTATGTCACACTAGCTATAGTGAACTGCAAGAAAAAAACTGCTTCGGGCACAGGCACCCTATAGTAAAGATAGTAAGATTTTTTCCCAAATGGCTAAACAATGTTAAGGATGCAGCTTAGCAAGTCAATGCAAGTACGAAAGGTTGTAAAATATGAAAACGTAAGAATTTAGACGACATACACGCCTATAACGGTCCCTCGGAATGACTTTAAAATCATCACGATACAAACTTTAGTTCATTGATGATGAATGAAAACTTTTCAGAAAAACAGACTGACTTTGTTGAAAACGAGTCTATAACTCTACCCTTTATTAATTATGTACGCTTCAAATATTGAAACAAACTTAACACATGTACGATGAATACGAAAAGAAGAAGATGCAGATGATGCCAATTTCCGGAGTGACAAAACTCTGCAATCAAAATAATAATACAATGAATGCAGCACTGCCTTTAAACACACATCATACGCATACATATACTGTGTGTGCGTGTGTGGCATGAATGCAAATGTATTGTTTATCTTTCTCTGAATAGCTATTTATATGAATTGTATATGTATTGTATGTATGTACACTTGTGTGCTGGCACTATATAATTAACACTGCTGGAAATGTTTGTTTAATCAGTTGCATTTCATCTAAGAGCGGATATGGAATGTGACAGTAACGTAACACAGTACAGTAGAGCTGGTGAATAAACAAATAATAATAATAATAATAATAATAATAATGGTAAAGCCCATGCCGTCCATAATGCACAGACACACAGTGTAGAAAAATAAAAGTCCGTATCAATACATGCAACAACAATGGAGCCATTATGCTCATTATCATCACGGGTAGAAGGATATGAAGCGAAACAAAAGATTCCATATATATCGAGATTGACAGTTGTTGGCCATGTTATAGATGGTATTGTTGTTGTTGTTGTTGTTGTTTCATTTGTATTCTTATTATTATTATTATTATTACAATTATTAAAATGGGAATTTTCTGTACGAGACGAGACGCGAAAAGTTCTGAAAATATGAAATATTGTCTTAAATGTAGCAGTCGTCCGTTCTACATCATAACCGATTGCTAATTTATTTTCTAATGCATTTGTACCGTTATGAACACTTTTGCTGATGTATTTAATTATATTAATGCCCAGGCCACCCACAACCAATACCTCAAAAAACATTATTAGACCAGTCACAATAATAATCGGGTATGATGGCACACTACGATATTTTAGCTGGCTGCCATTCATATGCTCCTCCATACTTGTCATGTTAGTGTTGTTGATTTTCATTGTGTTTTTGTTAAATATAAACAGAATTGTGTCGCGTTGAGTAGCATAGCTAATAATTTGCCGTTGTTGTTGTTGTTGCATTTCTTTTGATATTGTTTGTAACACAGTGGCCGCTCTTACACTACCGTAAAGTGTTTGAAATTGAAAAGTTGCTGCTGATGCCCTCAAGTATGAGTATTTAGTGTTGTTGCTGTTGCTGTTGTCGTTCGATTTTACTTTTTCACCATCAAAATTGCCACCACTCTCACAATCCTCGTCATGGTTACCATCACAATTTAACGTACACTCATCATAACAATAACAATAATAACAATAATGATAACAATAATAACAACAATAACAAGAATGATAGCCACTATGCGTTTGATAATACATTAAGCCGCACTTGCTTTGTTCTGCTGTTTTACTGACAATTGTCTCCGTTGCCGATGCTGTTGTTTGAGCATATACCAGTTGTCTTCTTCTTCTTCGTCTTCGTCTTGTTATACTTTTTCTACACTCAACTTCCTTACCATGTTTGCCATGCCCTACCAGTTTTGTGGCTGTGGTTACTGTTGATATCAGCATCACCATCACGGATAAACTTCTATCCAAGTGTACACCAACCATATTCATATTAAGCCATTCGCATTTCGCTGTTGCACATTGAGGTTTGGCCATGTTCTTCTCCCTCCTCCAGTACTCTTCCTCTGCTTCTTGTTTCTGTTGATAAGTTTCAATTGTTTTTATTGCATTTATTCGCTTTATCGTTGAGAATTCAATTTGAGTTTTCACATAATTCATAAAATGTTTGTAAGCTGTCGCTGTATGCCTTTTAAGGCCTTGTATTAATATAATGAATAATGGATGTGAGGTGGTGGCGGCCGCTGAATTGGTCAATGAATCTGGGGGATTACGTATAGACGCCTGGTGATTGTTACCCGTACCGCCTGTCCCTGTAAACACATAAACACATAACGCGTTCAATGCATTCAATTGATTGTAAAAGAAAATTTATTCAATTTTTATTTAAAATGAAAATAAATCAAATAAAAATATTACATAGATGGCGGCTTTTATGCTATCGTTCTTACGATACTTTTCAATTTTTATTTATGCGTTTTTGAAACAAACATTTTTCATATACAAACATAAATAATAAAATTAAAAAATTGAAAAATACTCATACGCCTGGTAAGCCTTACAACATTTTATGAAGTCTTTAAAGTTTGTTATACATATAGGACGGCTAGCCTAGATTAACGCAGTTGGTATACCTTCCATCTTAGGTGGAAGATGTAAAAAGTTTCTTATAATGCGACTGAGTTGTCGATAATATGTGTATCTCAGACTTGCCTAAAATAATTGTTGTAATGAATTAATGTCAGAGTGAAAAAGAAGGGTGGGAAGGGGAGGGGCAGGCAGACAGTTTGATGTAAAATGTCATTCGTACATATTTTCTCTTTAATGTGTTTGAAGGCACTAAACATTGCATTATTTTATGCTGCATTGTTACCATCTGTGTAAAAGTGCGTACGTGTGTACTGTTCCATGCAAGTATCCTTAAAATTATTTTTGTTGACAAATTCCCTTTTATACACATACGGATGCCAATGCGTATACACTCGTATATTGTAATGTTTATGGTTGTTGTTGTTGTTGTTGTTGTTATTATTATTGTTTTAATACATTTTATACATAGTGTCATATACTTGTGCACACAAGAATAAAAATCCAATAAAAATGCCATTAATTTTATGCCCACACGTTTTATTTTACAACATATCATACACACACGCGCGCATACACTCCCTTACACTATAAACCAAAACAAATATTAACAGCAAACGACGAGTACGTGCATGTAAAATGTATGCTCTTTGGTGCGTGTTTCTCTTTTACTGCTTGCAGTTATTTGATTGACAGTGACATTGTGTCATGTAAAGCTAGAGTAGTGCAAAATAAAATAAAAACACTTAAACAAGGGCCATATTAGGGGTATGCTAAATCTATTATCCACTTGCAAATTTCTATATTCTTAAATGCCGACAATATAATTAATTTTTGGGCGTGTTAATATCACAATATTCAGCCACAATGGAGAGCATTTTTAATCACTCACTTTGAAAAAGTGAAAAAGAGAAAAGGGGACTATGAGAATTCCAACAAAAATGCGTGGAAATTTATATAAAGACACGGACGGACAGAAGGGCTAAATCGACTTAGAAGATGATGCTGAGTAAGAATATTTATACGTTTAAAGGTGTGATACGCCCCCTTCTGGTACTTACCAACGTGTTAGCAAAAACAATATACCCCCTTAATCATTAGGATGGTGGGCACAATGGACAACTAAAATCCTTAAGAATGCAACAAATTTCAAATATCCTACACATTTACTACCAAAACAGTAGGCGTGGCAGATACATGATTTCTTCTCCTAACGGTGAATGTGAATCAACTTTCAAGTTGAGATTTATGCTGAATAGGGTTTGTTGAGTGAATTGTATCGTGTTGCTTATCCAACCACGCCCATTTATGGCCCAATTTAAAAAACTTTATAGCTTAATATTGCGACAGATTAGTGAAATTTTTGTAAATATTTTTTATTTTATGGATATGAAACGATTTTGCTCCATATAAATTGAGCTGCGGACGTACGGACATATTTAGATCGATTTAAATATAAATGCTGAACAAAAATAAACGTTCACGGTTGAGTAGTGCGGCCTTTTCTTTGGGCGTTGCAAACGGAAGAGCGAACTTGTTCAACCTCCCAGCACTAAGGTGGCGGGTATAAAAGTGCAAAAATATCCGAAAATTTATAGTTATTGTTATTATTACTATTTTACATACAAGTATGATACACATTCATTCTCCCTCTCCCTCTCTCTTTCTTTGGTGAAATACCGTACAAAGTTACAAATTCAAAAAATTCACATTTTATTGACGAAATACTAAACGCTTTGAAACCACAACCAGAAGAGGAATAAAAAAAATCAAATGAAATGTTTAACAATAACAATTTATTGTTTACCACCTAACAATAGCATGACATGGCTGTTGCTGGCAGAGTGATCGAGTTGTAATAATGCAGTAAGTGGCCTCAAGTGTTTGTGTGTGATAGATGGGATTAACAAGTTTTGCGGCTGATGTTCTGTCTAAAATATGATTTGATTTATATTGAAGTGTTAAGCATTCTATAAACAAGTCCCATCAATTTTCACCATAACAACAACACTGTCATATAACGTGACAATGTTTTTGTGTATTTGGGCATTTGTTTTGTTTTCATTTTCATTTTTTGTGTTTCCATAGTGTCCAAAGCAAATATAATGCTCGCTTATGAATGTCAATCAATTTTCATTTTAATTTAAATGGATTTTGCGCTCACATGTACATTTTTATTTGCACTACATTTGATATTTAATAAAGTGCAAATATACACACGTGCATAGAGTGGCAGTTTTTTACACGAGACAGAGAGAGAGAGAGAGAGTTCCATACATCGCATAAACGTAAATATTTATTATCAAAAACCATTTATTTCCTGCAATTTCACGAATGATTGGAAATTGTAGCAAGAATTTTATGTTCTACGTTATATGTGTCCATATATGATGAGCAGTTATGGCCAAATTATTGTATAGTGTCATTTTTATACATGTAATATTGTCCAAGGACTTGGCAAAAAACACGTACGAAAACCAAATTTGGCTTAAACCACATCGGTAATGGCCTACACATGTAGAATGGGCGTGGCAGATACACAAGTACCCTTTCTAATAAGGTATGCATTACGTATCAACTTGTGTGAGTTGAGTTTTATGCTGAGCATGGCTTTTTTTTGTAATTGTAAGCGTGTATTTTACTCGAGCACGCCCATTTTCGGTACATGGAAGAATGAGATAACTATAGATAGAATTTTAAGTTTATAGTTAGAGATTTTTGTCGATTGTGGGCGTGTTGGTTATCCGTACGCGCTCACTTTTGATACAACGATGGATGGGATAATTTTTAATAGATGTACCGAATTTCAACTTAATAGCTCAGTTTTTGTGAAAAATATAAAGATTTTTTTCGATTGTGGGCATGGCTCTTGAGCATCTACATAAAAAATTTCATGTTTACATTCTTTGCAGACTACTAGTAATCGTTTTTTGAATCTTAAATGATTCCAAAGAACAGCTCTTCTGATCACTTCACCGTACATTCGTATACTTTTTTGTTTTAATTTCAAATTAATTATTTCCATAAAATGTAATTTTTTTTTTTTAACATAATAAAAAATAACGGTATTTTCACAATACTGGTTTAATAGTGATTAATTTAGTAGATAAAGAAAAGCGGACGTACAGACACTTGTAAAAAATTTTCGTTTTTTCCAATTTTCTCCCTTTGCGAGTAATTTTTACAAATTATATATATACATTTTTAATATATACAATTGGGTAAGTCGATTGGTAAAATAACTATTGTCATAAATGTATAAGAATTTTTTGACAGATGTCCGTACGTCCATAGCTTTATAAAGGGTACTGAAGATTTCAATTAAATGCAATTTTATCTCAAATGTTTTTGGTTTTTTTTTTTTTATATAATTTAGAACAAAGAATTAACAAACTTCCTCTAACACCATAACTCTTGGACCCTTTTAATTATGTTAACATTATAAAAGCTAAATAGAAAAATTGTTTGCAACTTTTACTTGAGCTACACTAAGAACTTGTAAGAAAAAGGAATAAAAAATTTTAAATAGTAATAATTATGCTCATAAAAAAGTAATAAAAAGAAATCAGACAAAAAGTGAAAGAAATTTGAGAAAATACTTACCAGCACCATCACGCCACTCTTCCACACCATAGTCAGGCAAAGCATTCGCGGAATCTAATTTATTTTTATTACGACGTCTGGCGTCTTTTCGGTTAATTTTTATATTTGGTATAAAAAAAAAAAACAACAAAAATTATTTTAAAAAAAAATTTTAAAAAAATTTTTTGTTGAAAATTTATTAAAATAGATCACACACACACACACAAATTTATTATTAAAGTTTAAGAGAAACGATTGATGAAAGAGTAGAGAACAAATCGATTTATTTCTTTTTATACCCTCTACTAACATCTAGAAGGAGGCGTCAGAGATCCTACAAAGTCGATTTCATCATTATTGTCCGTGCGTCCGTCTGTTATTGATATTCTCATTGGCATAAATATTGACACATTGACCTTAAATTTTGTACATTTTTGTATAATTTTGGTTTTTGCACGTAGATCGCTATTTAAAATCAGTTAAAATCGTTTAAGAGCCACGCCCACAATCGATAAAAATCTTTATATCTGTCACAAAAATTAAGCTATAAAGTTGAAAGTTACTACACATCTCTGTAACTATCCCACTCATCGATGTGTCAAAAAATGGGCGTGGTCTAATAACAGACGCGGCCATAATTAATAAAAAACCGTACTCCAACTTTTAAGCTGATTGGTAATACACGCACTATTAGAGGCGCGTCATAACATACCTGCCACGCCCACTATTGTAGATGTGAAGGGTATTTACGATTTGGCCTAAGCCAAATCGTATGTTTGTTGTTGTTCTTGAGTAATTTTTTTAAATCTATTATCTCGTATTAATAAACGAATCCCCACAAAAAAAAAAAAAAATGCATTAGTTTACAAAACCATTTAAATAGTATGATTAAAATAACGCAAATACCTAACAAATGAATGAATCATGAAAACAAATAAGTGACAAAGAACACAACTCAACTTCAATTCAAGGCTTAAGTGCATTAGCATTCATAACCGAACAGCTTAAACAAGAGAAGTGCAATAAAAAGTAAAAAAAATGAAAAAAATGAAAAAAATGAAAAAAATTAAAAACATGAATGCATTTATTTAATCTTTCCTTTTCTGTTCTATTTTATGTTTTCATGTTAACCGGGCCGATGTGCTGAGTGCTGTTTTCTTATAATTTTTTATTCAACACAGGTGGGAAATGTGTGGATAATGATGGTGCTCTTATAATGATGATGATGATTACTTAGTGGGGAATGATTTTTTCAATTTTTCATTTAATCTTTTGCTGCTTATGAGCCTTAAAATACGAGTATGTTGCCGTGCATGCTTTAATATTTTGATTAATTGATTTAAAAAGAAAAGTTGAAAAGGGAGAAATTCTCTACTACGACACTAAAATCTTATGATACAGTTCATCATGCTCTACAAATATTTCATTTTCGTATTAAGCGCGCTACAAAATAGTAAAAAAAAAAAAACCAAAAATCTATGAAACTGAAAAATTTCTCTGTTTAATGAATTCAATGGGAAAAACATAACTAAAAAAAGAAATTACTTTTCTTTTTGGTAGCCATACCTAAACTGCGATTCAACATAGCCATTTCCGATAGTATAGCGGTAGTGGGTGCGGGCATTTCTTTAACAACATTAAAGAGAGGAGAAAATATATTTTTAAAAAATTCATTTTTGCCAAAATGCAATCAGTTGAAATGATAAGTCACTCACCGTCCAGCTTAATGTTTCCATCCGTTTCACCCAAAGAGTTCTTTGCCACGCAACGATAAGTACCAAAATCATTCGGTCCCACATGACGTATTTTTAATTTCATATATTTTGTATAACCATTAACCGTAGCCGTGGTTTCATATTTGTCGCCAGCCCGTGATGTATCTGTATGTGGGAAAAAAGTAAATGAAACGAAAATTAAAAAGACAAGATATTGATAAAAAGAGAAAAACTTGCAGGAAGTATCGTTTTTATGTGTGTACCGGGTGTGTAGGGTAGTTGGGATAAATTTTTGTTTGAAATGCGCAACAATTTTTTTCTTTTTTCTTGGCTAGTGTAACTTCACGTTTAAGTCATGAGGCTGTTGTTTGTTAAAAAGTGTGACTCAACGTATGTGCCACGTGACAGTGAAGATTTTATGTGTATATAAGCACCACCATAATAATAGGGGGGTACATTGATGTTGTTCAAACATTTATAAATGCCAGAAGGGATTGAGCCACACCTTCAAAATTATATATATTCTTGATCAGCATCAAAAACTGAGCCGATTTAGACATGTATGTTACAAAATTCCACTTGTAAGCTGAAACATAATACATTTACTATTAGAGGGCATCTGCCACGCCCATCTTTCTTGATATGGTGAGTATTTAAAATTTATTTCAAGTCAGACCTTTATGTTAGAACTTTTATTGGCATTAATTTGTTGTCTATTACGCATCATTCGATCTTATTATTTATTATTTAATTTAAAAATTAAACGATTGTAATGTTAACACATTTTTGTTTAACTGAAATATAACTTAAATGAAAAGTTGAGCGGAAAAGATTTCAATCAGTTTATGTACAATCTTGTAGGCCGCAGCCATTCCATCAGAAATTACAATTATTAACAAGTTTCAAACGCATTCTCATCCACATCAAGGAATTATAAATAATTGAATTATTTCCATAACGTGTTAATAGATTGCTTTATATTTAATTATCGCTTTATTAATGAAATGCAATATTTATTAAATACCGCACTTTAATATTCATTTCGCATCCAATTTAGTTCAAATGATATCCGAAATGAAATTTTATGCTGCCATACACACACTGACACAGACAAATTGTTGTTGTTGTTATTTATATTATGAACATTTAACAAGATTATATAATAAGTACGCGTTATATACTGGATAGAATAATCACACACAGCAACTAACCCTAAAATAAATGCAATGAAAGAAAAAAAAAAGAAAACCAAACTGGAAATGTTTCCACTTTGTATGCAGCGCCAAGTTTTATACAAAAATGTTATTATTAAAATGTTTTATAATAATAGAAATGATAATGATGATGTTGATGATGATTACTTTTATTATTATTATTGTTGTAGTAGGAAAGTAGGAATGTTTTGCTTAATGGGTGGTCATGTCTCTGCACATTTATGCCAATTTTAGTGTTACTATGAATACTTAACGTGTCCGCATTAACATTTATTGAAACTATTTTTATCATTATTGAAATAAATGCATATTTTGTTCGAACGTTGAATATGTGTGCGAGAGAAAGAGAAATCACTGAAAAAGTTTACAATTTGTAAGTGAGTGACAATATTGAAAAATGATCCGATTGAGTTCAAATTTGGTTCAGCCAAATATTAAGTTAATTACGTGTTCTTTAGCAAATTTTATCTAAAAATATTAAAAATTGTAATTTTTTGCCATATTAAGATTTTTATTATATGAGAAGGAGTTCTAAAAATGATCCAATCCGGTTCATTTTTAATTCGATTCCTTTTTGAGCCAATACATGTTCTTGTACGAAATTTCATTGAAATATATCAAAAAATGCGACCTGTAGCTTAAGCACAAATTTTTAGGTATAGACAGACGGAGAGACGGACATGACTAAAACGATTCGGAATTTGATTTTGAAGGATGTAAAGGATATTTAAGACTTGCCTTAAGCCAAATTGTTGTCTTCTTACTTGTTTTAATATATTTTTACCCCGCCCATTACTCCATCATTATTAAATTAAATTCATTTGTAGTTAAAATTTTGAACAAAATTTTTAATTATATATAAAGTGTCCATACAGCTCATTTACTATAATTTCAATTTCCAATATATGTTAATACATAAATGCGTACCCACAGTCAATGGATGTACAGACTACATCGCATTATAACAAGTTACGATCAAACTGATTATTTGTTGTGAACACATTTACGGACGGTATTCAAATGAAATAATGCGAATATTTTCCCGGCACTAATTAAATTCTGTGTGAGAATGCGAAAATGTTTTAAAGTGTTTGCCGATGATGGTGTGAAATCAGCGTAAATAAGCGTAAATTTGTGTACCAGCCAGCAAGCACTGTGTGCACGGAACGTGGAACATACATTATGTATTAGTTTTGTAGTTTGTATTAAATGCAATATAATTAGAGAACGAGACGGCACATACGAAAAAAAAAAGCGGAAATTATCAAAAACATTTTTGTGAAAATGTAACACAACCACCACCGCACACACAGCACTTGCACGTATGCAAAGGCCATCATGAAACATATAATGCAGACATACCCACGGAATGCTTATCATACGAACAAAGCAGACGTATGCAAAAGAGTGCTTTCCAAAGCGTAATAGAAAATTACATGTATTGCAATATAATCGTTTAGCTGATAAAATGAAAGCCAGCTGAACAGGCAGCACTCGTACGCCACACCGAAACTCCCATTTCGGTTTGGCCATGTTTAAAACACACACACACACACACACATACATTGCAGATGTTTTTTATAACATTATTCAAAACATCCTGCCACAAGTACGGTGACGATGATGGTGGTGGTGGCGGTGGCGGTGGCGGTGTCGGTGGCGGTGGTGGAATGAATGGAAGAACGGAAAAAAGATCATGCCACCCATAATATAGCTAAATATTCGGTTTGCCTAGTTGGTATGTGTATGTATGTGTATAGTCACATATGGACACCAGTTAGCGTTAAATTAATGAGCAGTACATGGCATTAAGCCATTCATTCTGACAAATAAATAAGTTGAAAATACACATAAACACACATATATATATATATATATATATATACGAGCACCTATACATGCAATGGCATGCCTGTTTACACACATTTACATTAAATGCTTTTGTAATTATAAATGGTGTACACGTACGTACACCATTGCAGTTATTGTGACTATAAATAGTCAAGCAAGCAGAAATATGTTGATACCATGTACCGTATATTTTGTGGTATGGAGAGAGAAACCAGAAAGAGAGAGAAAGAGAAAGACTTACCATGAAATGTTTTTGTGTGGATCCAAACACCACACGCGGGCATTTCGGTACAATTTGTTGTTGTTGTTGTTGTTGTTGATAATAATACAATTTTTTCCCAATGGCTTTATATAGCGTAAAGACAGACTGACAGACATTTTGTAGAATTTGTTTTTTTTATCCGAATTTTCTCTCTAAACTTAATAAATAACGGTAAGATAATGCCATGCTTTGAGACAAAATATTATAAATATTTTATTGTTTTTTGTTGTTGTTATTATTATTGTTGTAGTAATAATGGTCAGCGTTACAAACCGTGTATGTGAGACATTGTGCAGAGCACATACATACATATATGGTGATGCATAAAACCTTATTTTTAGCCTGAGCATTGCAGTTAACCGCAGTTTTGCTGGCGTGGTTATTAAATAATTAAATGTTATAAAATTCTTTAGTGTACCAAGCGTGTGTGTGTGTGTATGCATGTGGCTTATGCCTAAATATTCAAAAAATGTATAAGCATTATATACACATACGCATACAGGTATAAAGGTGTTCACGTTCTATTGTTGGGTGCTGTGGTTAAGCATGTGCGATGAGGTGCGGTGCGGTGCAGCGTGTTTGCTTTTTCACACTCGAATTGTCAGCTTTGACAATTGAATGATGTTTTTCTCCCCTAGGTGTGGGTGCACACGATGATTTTTGTATTCTGTTTACTTGTAATTAGGTTTTGGTACCTAAAACGGTTCAAGGCAGCTGCACCTTCTATTATGTGATGTTTTCTTCAGCAATTATATAAATACCCTACATATATACACACGCTGGTACCTCAGTACACCCTTTAACACTGCATTGATTTTGCACAAAAAAAACAACAACAGATGTTTCTTTTATCCGACCAATGCCGATCGATTTAGAATCAAAAACTGAATCGATTTAATCATGTCCGTCTATCTGTCTGTATGTTAGAGAAAGAACCCTATTGAAAATGGACCAGATCGGATCACACCTTATTAATTAATAAGATTTTTAAAAATTTTTCAATTTCATTCAAAATTCAACAGAATTCAATTCAAGACTATGTAGTAAATATACTTGCATTACCATTTATAATTACAGAAAATAATCAGCCAAGGCAGGGCTGGCTCTGAATTGATTTAAGTCAATTGTTGCACACACCTCTACCACGACTTCACAATATATTTTATGTGCATGTAAATATATGTGTTTGGTAAAATTTTAATAAACTTGTAACACACATAAAACTTCACTAAAAGTTTTATAAACACTTTATCAAAAATAAATTATGGCCAACAATAAAAAAAAAAAAGGAAAACGTGGCATAAGGTCAAACTATAAAAAAAGAGAAATTACCGAAAATTGCTGGCAGAGTAATGTGACACCAAAAGAAATTTACACACGAAGTAGAAAGGCAATTTTTTATAGCCGCCATTATAATGATTTGAGGGGTATATGGGTTCTGTTCAAACGTTAATAAATATCAGAAAAAGGCGAGCCACACCCACTAAATTTGATTAGCATCGATAGCTGACTCGATTTAGTCCTGCTGTGCATCCGAAACACCCACCCTAAAACCGAAACTTATGACACTCTTACAATGTGTCAGATTTTGATTCAGAATCGATCGGTATAATTGAAAATGGGTGTGGAATTTGCCGTTTGACAATTGCAAATATCCACACAAGCTTAGTTAACCCTTTTCCACAATTAGTGCAGTATAAAAAAAGACAAAAACGGTGCGCGGACGTGTTCACAATTCGACAGACCGCACGGCTATATATTTCAAGTCCAGTTGAGTAAATTTTGATTTGGAATTTGGAAAAATCGAAATTAGTACATTTTCTCAGCTTTCTAACGGTATATGAGATAAGAAAATAGGATCAGCCATTTCGGAGATATATTAAAGAAGTTATAACTTAATTTTCTATAAAACATTATCGCAATGATTGTGGGTTTCCTAGATTTTGCATACCCCTAAAATAGCTTTTTTTACTTGTGTACTTGTACAAAATTTATTTATGCTGTAAATAATATAAAAAAGAAATTGTTACACTCACGAACTAAAAGGGAAGGTAATGATAGTTAACGGACTAGCGTTTCTTTTGTGCTTATACTCGATTAATTATTTCCACTTACCCGATATAATCATGTCGCCCCTTTCTGTTGTCCAATAGTTAATAGAAGCTGGATACGCTTCTGTGTGACATTCCAAATTGACATCTTGCCCTATGTAAGCACCTTCCAGTTGATTGGGTATGGATAGCATGGGAGGAACTGTAACAATAAAATCGGTTTTAATGTCTTGAAAATAATAAAAAAATTAATGAATCAAGTCGGTTAAATTCGATCATGTAATACCCTACACTACTTAGCTTCTTAAATTATGCTACAATTAGTTTGGTTGTATCTGCATAGACGGGGCATTATATGAAAAGGGGTTCTAAAACTAGTCCGATCGGATCCAAACTTGGGCACAGCCAAATATTATGGCAATTAATTATTTTTTATCAAATTTTTGTCCAAAAATATTAAGAATTGCGATTTTTTGTCATACAAAGATTTTCATTATATTAGAACCTTGTATGGGGAGGGGTTCTAAAAATGGAGCGATCCGGTTCATTTTCAATAGAGTTCCTCTTTAAGTTTGGGCATGTCCTTGTATCAAATTTCATTGAAATAACTCAAAAAATGCAACCTATAGCTTGGGCATAAATTTATATCGACAGACAGACGTACAGACGGACATGGTTAAATCAATTCAAATTTGGATTCTGAATTGTTAGTTGTAATTGAAGGTGTGTTACCAACATCTTTAAACACTTAATATACTCTTTGCCACAAGTGGTGCAGGGTGTAATGAAAGTCATTTTCAATCGTCTGCTTTGGCTGACTCTTCAGTTCTGTTTTACTTTACTCCACAGGTTTGACTGGTTTCTTAATTCTATTCCAACAACAATAACAACAATAACAATAATAACAACAACAAAAACCCTTTTTTTTTTTATATATTTCCATAAATCAATAGAGAAGAAATTCTGTTCTAACAAAATTCTCAACAATTTGAATGAAATTTGAAATTTTCCCAACAAATGGAACCAACCCCCGAAATTCAATCGATATCCCAGTCAATACTCATTTCATTGCAGCTCCACTCACAAGTGCATTCTTTCATTCATTTATTCATTACACAAAGCAAGCAAGTACACAAACAAACAAACAACTGAAATTAGTTTTTATTTAATGTATTCTTCCTTTTCCACATCTGCTACTTCTACCCCTTCCCTCAACAAGTTTACCCAATTTTTTGGGGTTATAGTCAATTGTAATAATGCTGTGAAAAGCAAATATGTCGTGATTGCACAGCCAGAGCATACAGATGCAATATATTTGTGTATGAGTGTGCACACCTGTAATTGTTTGTTTTTTGCCTGTACGGTACACAACAGCAAATCTGTATTAGATAACAAATTTAAGTTATTTAGTGAATGAGTTTTTTATGTGGGGTAAACACACACACACACACGCGCGCGAAAAAAACGAAGCGAAAATCAAAAAAAGAAAATAAAACCTTTACAATCGTACAATGACAATAACAACACCACTGGAAAGTGTTAAACAAATATTTGAACTGTCTGCTAAAAAATTGATGACATCTAAAGTTTACTCATTAAAGTTTTTTTTTTTTTTTTCGATTTTTTGTTTTTTAGCTTTTAATCCTTTTTGCCTCCCATTTTAGTTTGAAAAGTTTTTCCCCCTATTTTCTATTGATATCACATTATTTACCCATCACCCAGAAACATGAATGATCAACGAACAGTTTTTTGTAAACGATTATATGGTGAAGGGAGGGATAGGACGAATGGGTGCGTGCGGGTGCGTGTGTGTAATGGTTTATTTACTTACATTGTACTTTCAAGTGCACTCTTTTACTAATGGAGGGTGGTACACCATTCGAAGCCACACACAGGTAAGCAGCCATATGTAAGCGGCTCACTTTCGTTATATGTAAGAGTTCACCATCCACCACATTAACTATGAAGCGTTTTCATCCACAAATACAATATTGGCATGGATGCGGTTACGTGGGAGCGAAATGAAGAAAATTGATACCGAAGATAGAAAAAAAAAAGGGAACTTTTAATGATTATGTGCAAGTTTGTGTTGTTGTGTTGTGCGGTTAAAAGTTTTTCAATTCTAATTAAAATTGCAACAATTAACGGTTTCCTCTTCCTTTTCTTGTTCTTCCCCTTTACACATACTATATCAAACAACACTTACCATGTTCACCACCTATGAGCATTTCTTCTCCATCCTCGCGCCGCCACATGACATATGGTTCAGGGTAACCACGTGCTTTGCACATTAATGTTACATTTAAACCTTCTCGCACCACCATGTCATTACTGGTCATGCCCTCCACTATTAAGGGGGGCACTATTTTTTGTTTGTTTTTTGTTATTTTTTTGAAGAATGATATTAAAAATATTTTTTCTCTTTTTTTTCTCTCTGAGATTTCTTGTATTACTTACCCACCACCTGTAGGTAGCCTTTGCGGGAACGCATCGGATCGGTATTGACTTGACACATATACCAACCGCGGTCCGTTTCTTCTACTTCTTTGATATGCAAATACCACGAGCGATGATCATTATACGTTAAACTGATGCGATTATTCTGTGATATCACATTGTGATGAATGGAGAGTATTGTTTGAGTATCGACTCGCACCCAAGCTACCTGCGGGGAAGCGAACAATAATTTATATGAATAATTTTACTTAATTTAATCTGAGTTGATTGTTCCGTTTGTAACTAATGGAGACTGATTCCAGAGTCCTACTAGCGTCCTAAAAATTCGAAAACAAATTTGTGTTGTGTACGTACGTCCGTGCATTTAAGTGTCCATTCCTAAAGTGATCATGGTAGCAAAAATTTAGATATATACAGCCACGCCTACTATGGACCATTAATCTCTTACAGCTATTAAAACCCGTTTTAAAGGTAAAACAACTACACCCACTTATGTGTAACTCAAAGGGTCAAAGTCGTACGACTGGAAATTCGACTTATGTAACAAATTGCAATAAATGAGCTGAAAATTTGTTAAAACTGTTATATATTAGAATTATGGCCGACTATTAAATAAAGGTTCCTATCATTGGTGTAGGACATTAGAGGATCGGTTAGAACCGATTATAGTATTATCACTTGCTTATATATTAAAAAAATATTGAAGGAAAATCTTATATTGCTATAAAAATATTATAAAGTGTTATACTGTTATAAACTGTTATACTGTTATAAACTGTTATACTGTTATAAACAGTTATACTGTTTTATTCCATAAACTATTATACTGTTATAAACTGTTATATTGTTATAAAATGTTAAACTCTATAAACTATTATACTATAATAAACTGTTGCACATACGTAATCATATTTTTCAATTTGTAATAATAACAATTGCTGTGATTACAACAAAAATTATAACAATTATGCATCAAAACCATACTCCATAAAACAGTTATAATAAATAATATTATTGTTATATTATATGTACATATATGTATATGTGTGTTTTTCAAATAAATTTCACCAAAGTATTTATCATGCGTTTAACACCATGATTTATTGGGTGTTAAATATGATAGAATATTAAGTTTCATTGCGAAACATTAGATAACACAAAAAACAAACTTGTACTGGGAGCAATTTATTGTGTGCGTATGTCAAAGTTATTATGTTGATAATTATTAATTGTTATTAAAAGAATTTCAATCAGTTGTGTGTGTGCGAGAGTTATCCTCTCTGTTCTAATTAAACTCTTAAAAGATATTTGTTTGGTACAGAGTTTATATTAATAACCTGAAATAAATGAAGAAGATGAAATCTTCTCGAAATTGATTGCCAAGAAAAAAAAAATCAAAAATGAACCATCAACTAATAAATTGAAAGCAATAATGATTTGTCGTTTATCGCTTTCTCCCTTACTCCCCCTTAAACAACAGCTACAATTGCCGCAAATACTAAATAAGTGTGTCTGTGTGTATATGGTTTATACTATGTTGCTTTTGAATTTGAGAGGAGCAGAAATAAAGGAGAGAGAATTTTAGTGTAAATGCTAACAACCAACCACATCACCTTCAACATTCAAATATTTTAATATACAAGTAATATACTCTACGTACAGGGTGAGGGAACATCAAATAGAAAATTTGTTGGTTTAGCTTATTGCGATATTGATATTGATCTGCTCGCATTCCTCGGTAACTTTTTCTTATATGAAATTTTCATCCTATGACTCTACTCTTGAGTTTCTATATATTTACCTCACCCTGTTTATATACATTTGGTATGCCATATATTCATATATGTATGAATGTATGCGAATGCTTTTAAGGCATCTGTGTGTTGTGTATGTTTTTAGGCATGAATGCCATTTAATGTTAAGTTGGTTGCATAATTAATGCAAAAAGACATTCATGTTGAAAAGCTTTTCGTCTTCATAGCATATTTACTGCAAAGCATTCAATCCTTTGGTTATATATCTTGTGTAAAAGTTGTTGTAAAGTGATTTGAAATATGTTGTCGTTCTGGTGCAGATATATAATTACCTTGTAGCCCTTCAAGTTTTCGACAACGCATGCTAGGAGAGCATCTCTACCCACGGACACCGTGACATTGGCAACTGGTTCAGCAAAGCGGGGCAAATCCGTATCTGGCCAAAAACAAAAGCAAAAACGTATTAACAAACTCTCTCTCTCTCTCTCTTTCTCTCTAACAGAATGATTCTACAAATTTCCAAACACACCTTCCACCGAAGTCTGAGGTGATTCGTTGTTGCCACCTCGTACATGTTTGCCTGAAAATAGTATAAAAAAAATGAGAACAAATGAAATGAAATGAAACACTTTTCATATATTTTCCAGCTAATTTATTTTATATGCTTCTTCTTCTTTTATCCTTTATAATCATATTTTATACATAGAGGATGGAACAATGAAAATGTTCTCTTGACACAATGACACTTTTCACTTTAAACTGATATTAATTTATATATTTTTGTAGAACAGAGAGAAATTTTCCAACAAGAAAATCCTTTTACTTAAAAACCATTCGCTCCAACTGTACTTCAGAATAGGACAAATTTATAATAAAGTTGTTGCCATTTAAACAGTGTACCAAAAATAGTAAAATAGCACACACACACACGCACACACACACATACAACAAGCACACAAGGATCAACAACAGACCCGGCAGCCATGACTCCATTAAAAAAGTTTAGCTTGCGTTAGGTTTTTTTTTTTGTTTTTTTTTTTTCATATTTCTAATACAATAGAAATGTTAACGTAACGGTAAAATGTAGAATGTTGCTTGATGGAGAATAAATTCTTCTAATGTGTTTGTGTGTTTGTGGGAGTGATTTTGAAATTGTAGTTACGGATAAGAAAGGATAAAATATCAAAATAGTTTTTTAGTTGAGTGAAAAAATATCGGAAAAGCCCCAAAATACTGGATTATGTTTAGCATTTAATAATATCATGTTTCCCTAACTAGGTGCGGCCTAACCTTCCGGTTTTTTGTTTTGTTTTTGTTTTTGTTTTGGTTTCCATTTATTTCTGAATAATTTAAGGTTTTAAACGGCCCAGCTTGATCTAACTAAAAATTTCATTTCAACTTGATTTTGGAAACACAACCCTCTAGAAAATGTTTTTATTAAAAATTTAATAAAACCTTCCATCTGCTCTATATGAACATGAAACTATTTTGTATACGTTTTGCATTGTATAAACTCCGTTCAAGTCTTGAAGAAGAATTTCTTATAAAGGCTTTTTAAAGATCAACAACAATAACAATAACAAGTCAAAAGAAAACTATTACATCTGTTTCTTAAAAAAAATAAAATTTCATTTGTTTTTGTTATTATTATTGTAGGTTTTTTCATTTTATCATATTTGCTGGAGTATATAAAACAAAAAAACGGTATGTTCGCAAAAGCCAAAACGTCAAATGAAGTGCAAAAGTTTTGCCACAATACGCGTATTAAGAGAAGGAAAAAAAATGTATGCTTTTTATGGAGAGGTTTTGGGTACTCTGTGCACACTTTAGCCGCATATATGTGTGGAGAGAGCGAGAGAGAGAGAGAGAAGAGAAGAGAAAAAAATATTTAAAAAAAAAACATATTGTAGCTCATTTGTCGTTTTATTATGTATATAACGCTACGCACACACACACGCATATGCTTTTGTGATCAAATAACAAGAAATGAAAAGAGAAACAGAAGAAAATTTCATGTTCATGCCACAAATTCAGCCACAGAAGGCTACTTTAGCGAAGCACAAGAATGGAGAGTGGGTTTGTGTGTTGGCGCCGAAAGAGGCAAGTTTATCTGTTATAACTCACTTTTTACCGTTTTGATTATAATTCGCATACACGCGAACATATGTTCGAATTAAAGGTAATGGTGTTGCGTTGTAGTCTTGTTGTTATTGTTGTTGTTGTCGGTATTGTTGCTATAGCACAATATATATGTATATGCTGAGGTTTTGATATCTCAACTGAAAATGGAATTCTTATGTTGTTGTGCAGGAAAAAATTAAAAATTAACCAAGAGAGAGAGAGAGAGAGAGAGATAAAGAAAAAACAACAACAACAAACTAAAGTATTGTGTTTTGTTCATAGCTCAACGTGTGCCATATAAACATATACATGCATACATGCATGTGAAATAGTTTTCATTTATTTTCAGTTATTGTTATAGTCCTGCCTGCTTGATTCTTGGTCAGCATCAAAAGCTGACTCCATCTAGACATGTCTGTCCATGTGTCGGTCTATTAAACTGAATTTATTCATCGTTCTAAAAATGGACAAAATCGATCCATGACCAGTGTTTAACAACAAAAAATTCTAGCGCATATATATCGATTCCAGTATAAAAAAAATTCGATTTCAAATGAAAAACGAAATTAGTCCTTTATTTGTACATTCTAACGGTATATGAATGATAGAAATTGGACCAGCCGTTCGGAAGATGTATTAAAAAAAAATCATTCAGAATAGTCTCATATGACGTAATTAGTATGAACCATGCACGTGCTCTTCTTCCCGTATTACTAATCTGATATCCTTAAATTCTACTTGAAAGTTCATTTTGCATTACTCTTGAACCTTAAGATGTGTAGACTTGAAATTTAAGCAAGTACTTTAACAAGTGCTTAACTTCTCCAAACAGGGAAAAATTTGTCTTCATTTTGCAAAAGAACATCTAGTTGGACACTTTTAGATTTGGCAGACGCTTAATATAGCCGCCTTTGCACTTGTGTTTTGTTGTGAAAATGTTTACGTTCTCTCTCAGCAATTTCTTTTCCACCTTCCATGCATATAAAATTTACATTTATAGTGTAAAGTTTTTCCATTTTGTTCCATCATTTATGGGATTTTATGGGCAAAAATATTTATACAGTCAACACTATGTACAAATGTTAAGTTTTTCAATAAATGAAAATCACATAATTCGTTGTTGAAGAAAAGCATTTGAACTGGGAATGGAGTTGGAGTGTAAGCATTAAAGGCATAAGCGCTTAAGCGTCTATACTATGCAACCCAAGGAGCTTTTTATTTAGAAAATATATTCCTACGATGAACTGTGGCATTAAGTTTGTGTGGGTGTTCGTAACTGCTAAACGGTCAATCGCTTCAGATTCAAAATCTAAATCAGATTCAATTCAGAATTAAAATGTGATTCAATCTAACCAAGTCCGTCACACTTCCGGTCATGTTTGCTGCTTCTGTAAACTGATGAACATTAAAGGAAAAAATATCGGCTAAAGGGCACGCCCCCACAAACCATGAAAAGAGAAACTTAACCAAATTTGTAAGTGTTTTTAGATTTAGTTATAAGCGAAGTGTAATGAAAAGCGACAAATTGCCAAAAAAAAAAAAATTATTTATTATTAAAAAATTGTCCAGGATCGAGATGCAACAATCAGTATATTAAAGTGGTGGATATGAAATAGTTGATTAAAGCGTCATATCTTTGTTTGACTGTTGTCGGGCGAGAAGAAAAGGACGTGGAGGTGGCAGAGAGTGCAGAGAATAAAGTTTTATTATGTTTTTCCTTTTAAAACCAAAGTTAACTTCTACACGCTGCATATGGTCTATATGGGATGTGGTGCAGAGTATATGTACGCACGTGTGTACATAGGGAACATAGAGGCGGAAGATAGAAAACCATTATGAAAGTGGGATCCTTTGTTTAATGTACTGAACACCGTTTCTTTTTCGTTCATTTTCGTTCGGTTTTTATGCATTTTATCTTACCGCAGGACATTACCAAACCACATATTCACGCATACGTACAAGTTGTGCGCTTTCAGAAAGAAAGAGAGATAGAGAAGGAGAGAGTGAAAAAGTGAAAATCTTCAAAAAGCTAAACTGTTGCCCTTTACCAAAAAAACAGTCGCTGTTAAGGTTTTTTCTTTTTTTTTTTTTCGGTTTTTTGCTCATATTGTCTTTACTAAATCCATTTTGTGAGAATTAGGGAAACCTTAGAAAAGAAAACAAAATTACTGTGGCCGCACAGGCCACTGTTTCTAATATGTTTACAAAAGAGTTTGCTTAAGTAAGCCGTACTTAGTATTAATTAGTGATAATTTCTGAAGAAACCCGACAACTATTTAAAGTAAGATGAAACATTCTAAGCAGATTAGAAGACAAGTCTGTTAAAATACAATAAAAAGCAACAACCTTTTACAATTTTTTTCAATTTTCAATTAATTTTATTATAAATTGCAAGTTTGTGCCTAAAGACTTGAGATTTTTAGAATGGCAGCTGGTACCTTCTTACAGCCTCCACATATGATGGGGCGCCTACTAAGCTTGTCACTCCATTTGCATTGCAGCATGAAAAACCGAGTTGCATGTCGTAAATGTTGGGATATTTAGCGGAAATTTATTTAATCAATTAACACGCCCACAATTTAAAAAAAAAAACCTTCGAGAGCATTAAACTAAACTCGCAAGCTGAAACGTAACACATTTCCTATTAGAAGAGAGCGTACATCTGCCACGCTCACCCGTGCAGTGATTCAATTCAATATTTGCCTGATGAGTTCTCTTGCGCATTCTACTTGTTAGCAAAAACATGTTGACACAATATATACAAATATCTACTATTTGTATGGTGTATGTGATGTATGTGTCAGTTCTTACTTTCACATTCTAACATATACAGCTATTACGGTACACATGTGTGTATAATTAATACACACATTATTAGTATTTTCTCTTCTCTTTCTTTGAGTGGTTTTTAAATGCGTTTTATTTAAGGTGAAGTATGTAAATGAATGAAACCCAAGGACCCTTCAGACCTCATCTATGTACGTATTAACACATTAAACAACATATTTATAAACTATTTAACATAACAACAACAATAACAAGAATAACTTAACAGCCCTTACACACACAAAAAGCTACTTGAATACAAATATATGCATATAATCATATATAGTGTACTGTGTGTGGGTAAAAAGACTTGAGCGTCAAGTAGTTCAGTTCTACATAGTAGTTTTGCCACGTGGTCCTCTCTCTCATTCATTTACTCCCAAAGTATTCAACTTAATAGGGCAAGTGTACATGCATAAATGTACTTGTGTGCTGTGGATAAATATTCCCCTATACACAAACATGCACACACATACATGTGTATATACACTTATGTTAACATGTTTAATAATAAATATATATTAGCTTTATTTTAATGCATAAGTAATCAGATCTCTTCAAGTCAAAGTTTTGTGTAACGTTTCTTTACCATCTCTCTGAACACTGTGTGAACTGTGAGTGTGAACGAGAACTTACACCTCTGCTCTCTTTGTGTGTGCGTCATTGGTAAATATTGTACCCCAGGCGTAGTTAAAATTTTACAGCAACATTTTTATGTTGTTAGATACTTGTATTTGTTGTTGTTATTGTTGTTGTTTATATATATATATCTTTGTAAATTTTTGTGGGATGGAATTTTTTAATTCCATTTTCCTCGTGCAGAAGTTCCAGCAATGGCGACTTATATACAGACAAATGTCCATGAAGGGAAAAAGGGATGGATAGAAAACATCATCATTATCGATATTTATCGATAACTATGTACATTATCGTACATTATCGATAAGAGCATTATCTATAATTATCAATCGATACTTATTGATAAATATCGATAATTTACTTACCGATAATTATCAATCATTATTCATACAAAATTTCATTGAAAATATGTTGAAACGAGAAATCCTTATCATATGAGAATGTTCAAAATATGCCGCTGTGAGTGAAAGTGGCGCAAGTCCGTCTATGGAATGCATCAGTTTTACTATTGCCGTTCAAATGCACAGCACAAATCTTTATAATGGTTCGGTTTTGTGGTGTTTTTAAAAAAGAGAACTTCCAGCACCTTTCTCGCACTTAGACACGTCTTCTCTACTCATCTTTACATGTACAATAACACATAATGTTACGTGTCATTTTGTACATCAAAGTAAACACAATTTCATTTTTGCTTTTTATTCAATAGATTCACTTTTATGGTTACGTCTCTCCACCCTCCAGCTACCCACCCACCCACTCACCACTCTCTGCCAGCCAACTGTTTGTTTATACTTAAGTACGTATATAAAGTACACATAAATGTTACAGATTTTAACAGCATCCACTATAAAAGATCTACAGTTCGTATAAATGTACATCTATGTGGCTGCGGAGCATATCCAGCGACAAATATTTGCATTTGTTGCATAAGTGGGTACGTTTATAAAGCTTTTGTACGTGTATAAATTGCATTTTAAATGTTTCCAGAGCTGATGCATATGCACCCTTGCGGCATTCTCCATCAGTAATTATTTATGTTACAAAGTGAGAGGGGATCATCATTTCTCTCCGTCTCTCTGTTTCTCTGTTTAGCTTGAATAGTAGACGTGTCACACCAGGCAACAAATTTGTGTGAATGTTTATGCTTTGCTACCTTCATGCTGGCCTGACAAGTGGTGGAGTAAAGATCAGTGTAAAAAGTGTAAGAAATATTATGCTGTCGGCAACTAACGCAAAGCATGCAAAGCAAAGAGACGAAACATCCATTTCCACTTCCAATGATTCCACAAAAGCAAATAATGAGTGAATGTAATGAACCGTTTTTTTTCTTTTTTTTTTTTTTTTTTGAGATAAGGACGCAAGGGATTGAGGACGAAAGGTGGAAAATGAAACTTTTCTGGATCTTGGTTGGGGAAGAATTTAAAAATTTTCTTCTTTCTTCTATTATTAATTTTTTTTTATTTGGTTTTATTTACATACGTACAAACGTACGTTGGCCTTTCATTTTACAACAACACCAACCAAACAAAGAAATATTTACTCAAAATGTAAAATCGTACGAAATGGAGCAGCATGGCCTTTTTTTTTTAAGGAGAAATAACTTTTCATAGCTGTAGGTGCAAAATGATGTAAATTGATCGGAAAAAGATGGTTGAAGAAGCCATCGTTTTGTTCTCAAGGTAAATTGAAGAAATTGAAAAAATGAGAAAAATTAAAATGAAAATAAAATAAAAGCAATTTAAGTTAGTTTGGAGAAAGTTTCTCTAAATTTTGTCCGAACTACTCTAGCATTGTAGTTATAATCCTTTGCTCTCGCCTCCTCTACCAATGGCATTGTTTCGGTTACTCATTTCGTATTTGTACACATACAGGTTTACCGTTACTATCAACTTTTTTCTACTAGTATTTTGTTTTTACTTCTCTCTTCGATTTATACCTTTGATATAATTTTTTTTTTAATTTAATTTAAAATCTTTTTCTTTTGTTATTGCGTCTTCCGCACTCTCCACATTCTACTTCTTCAAAGCCTCTTTATTAAAGGCTTAAAGAACTGAACACAGAAACTTAAAATGCAAAAAAGACAACAACAAAAAAATAATAGACATTAAACTCCATAAAGAGGTGAGAGTATTAAACAGAGTGAGAGAAATTGTGAGCAAGTGCTAAACCTTTTATAGTTAATTCATGATGTTCGAGTTTATTTGTAATCTTGTTATTATGATTTTTTATTGCCTCTTAAGAGCTGTCTGAAATAATGGAAGGATGCAGAAGAAGATGGATTTAAATTTAATATCAATTTTCAATTTTCAAAATATAAATGAGAGCCACTAAAAACACTATTTACAGAGTATAGATTAACAAGTAAAAATGTTATAGTCAGTCAAGTGTGACTCAACATATGTGTCACATTTTAAACTGAAATGTATTTTAAAAAAAGTGTTGACTCTCTCTGTCTGTGGCTGTATTTCACAACAAACTATTAAAATCACATATTTCCTCAACATAAATCCTTTGGTTGAAAAATATTTAGTTGAAATGTTGCAAACGAATCTCTTTACCAACACCTGGCATTAAACAATGCAAATATATATGTATGGACCGAATGAAATGAAACCAATACAGAGGGTACACAAAAAAATGTCGCATAAAATTTTGTTTCAAAAAAGACAAAAAAGAAAAACCTGAACAAACTTTCCATAAGCTGCCCCTTTACCAAGCAAGCAAGTGACCAATCCCACGAGCCAACGAGAACATATCAGTGAATCGCCGCACCGTTCAATGTGTGTTGTTTTTGGGTAAATAATAATAAATGGTGACAACGTGCCATGGTTGTGATGCTTCTCAATCCATCTGCGAGTCATTTATGTAGGAATTTGTTATTTATTTTTGTTTCTGTATGCTCTGGTATCGTAAAAAATGAAGTAACAAAGTTTTTTTTCCATACATAGAGTCTGCACACCACTCACTCACGGTCGGTAACGGGTCAACGGAAAGCAATGCAACAAAGTAACCAAACAAGCGTAATCTCTTAAGCATACATTTTTATATAGACTTTATTCTCTCTCTGGCTCTGTACACGTTTACGTGTGTGTATTCGTATATTTATATTCATTTATTTGTTCTCCATATACTCACATTTCATAAAGCAAACACACATATACACACACACGTCCGCACAATATTGATCAATCGCTTTGGGTATATTGGGAACGGATTGCTTTTTAAATAAAATTGAGAGATGGTGATAAAAAGAGTACCTATAAATAGAGCAAAGAACGGTTGCAGGTTGAAATATTGACAGCGACTCTTACTGACATGTACGTATTGTGCTTTTCTCTTCTATTTGTGTGTCCATAAAAGGAAACGTATAATCTGCTTTGCCTGGTGGACGATTGAAAACTGAAATAATTGCATCGCTTTTAATGTTCGCCCCTATTTTGTCCTTTGTCAGATTAAGCGCATGGTGGTTATGCAAAATTATTCTCGCTTCTCCATTGTACCCGACGCATGAGATGGAAGCATAAAATCAAATCTCAATTGATTTAGTTATGTCCCACCGTAAGTCCAAGCGATCAATTGTGATTGAGCTAAACTGTTGAGCATTTTTATACTCCTTGTCTCTTCTTGTCTTATGTGGGGTAAAATTGATCCAGGGCCAAGCCTGTATTATAATCACAATTAAAGCTAAAAAAATTGAAATATCGGGATTGGATACCAGACAAATGTTGGACATGTCTACGCTTATAATTACAATACAATGTATTTTGTACTAAATTTTTAAATTATTCAACATGGCGGCCGCCTCAAGAATATGGATTACATAAATCTTTTCAATCGATACAATATGGATGTCAAATGAAAAATTCTATTCCTTCATAATTAATTGCTTTTTGTTCATAACTTTGAAAGAAGATTTTTTTATGTGATTTACCGAAACATTACAAACTTCTTTGTGGTCTCTGATCTCTTAAGAAATATTCCTTCCTCAGCATTCATTGCAGCAACAACTGAAGATGTTTCGTTTAGTGCTGGATTTAACTATTATTTCATATTTTTGCATATTTATGTGAAATTTTATTCTTTCGTTTTGCCTTTAAAGCTTAATCCCATTTTTATATTGTGTGCATTTATCTCATTAAACGATTATCTTTGCAAAATGTTTACTTTGTTGTTTAGGACTTTCTGCATGTGTGTGTGTGTGTGTGTGTGTTGTGCTTTTTCCACTTTTATCAAGACTCTTAACCACTATTAAGCAAATATTGTCCATGTGTGTGGCAATTGTATTGTATTGTGTACGAGTTATGCCACAAAGGCTAACACACACACACACACATACGGAGAGAATATTTTAACAAGCAACTTCCGCTTACGATGCTTTAGTTTCTCCCATTGGCATAAAGTTTGTTGTACTCTTTGTTTTCGTTCATAAATGGCTTAAAAATTAAAGAAAAAAGTTATACATCGTTTAAGTCAACTCTTGAATACCCTCCATCGTTATTCCAATTTGATCATTGATCTTAATTGTAAATAAATGGTAATAATATCAGACAAGGTTAATTCTAAAAAGTGTGACACAACATGTGTGTCACGTTTTGACCAGAAATTTATATTTCTTGTATTTTTGAATACTCTTCACCCAACGCTCCGAACAGCTGTTAGAGTACATTTTTAAATTATCGCCTCATGATTCATGTGAACTGTTGTCAATCTGTGGCGAAACACCTTCTATACTTGCGTCACGTTCTAAGTTGATACCTGCCCCTCAAGTTTTTAGATCAGAAAAGATCAGATTTTTACAAACATATGCTCATGATTACGTTTTGAAAAAAAATTCTATTTTCTTTTATTATAGTCCGAACAAAATATTCTCAACTCAACCCTTTAACACTAGTTTGGTAAGCAGGTTATAAAATGATTTCAAGTCGAAAAAGCATTCATCACAGTATCTCAACAAATTCAGCTTAGACAAGGAAAAGCCATAAATTAAAATGTTCATCATAATTAATAGTCAAACATTTCATGCATTCTCCACACAACACAATTTCCATTTAACTCGATAAATAGATTTTAAATATATTTCATAAACAGCTATTTAGAGTGTTGTTGTTGTTGTTGTTGTTGTTGTTGTTGGGTTGATGAAATACAAAAATTTATCATTTTCGGGTTTGCTTCAGATAAAAATTAAACAAAAGACAAAATTTTTGGCTTGTTGGTATTTTGACAGTGAGTGAGTGTCTTGTGATTTGTCATGAGCAATCTACCAAAAAACAAAAAACAAAAAAATTCTCTCCCTCCCTCTTTTACTGTTTTGTAACAATATCGTCTACTACTGAATTTGAAGTGGTCGAGTGAATGCGGTTATTGTGGTTGAGCTGGTCAAGAAAATGGAAAATGGAAAATGGAAAATTTTATTTGTTATCTCTCTCTCTTTAACATTTTCCCAATTAGTAGAAAAACTGTTGGTAAAAAAACAACAACAAAATTTTCTTTTAAAGTTTACCACGCCCACTATTAACAATTGCCTTAAGCCAAAATTAGTTTTCTTACTTGTTTCTTGTATTTCATGCTCAGCAGCCGACTCTGTTACCAAAGAGTTTGTTTTTTTTTAATTGTAGGGATGTCTGATGCCGTTCATTTTCAGTACATTGCAAAATACTTGAGAATAAAATATATTTAAGTTTAAATAGAAAAATAGTTGGCCGTAACATGGCGAGAATTTTCTTAGATGAAAACAACATGATCACTGACACATAATTGTGATAGTAATTTATAGTAATTTGTAAATGTTTTTTGTTTATGAACTACACCATAATAAAAATGTTAACCTTGACTAACGTTTTGACGTTAACAGATTTTTGAAAAACATTTCAGTATGCATTCTTATTTAAATACACAATTGTTATATCCTTGTTGAAAAACTCGTTATATACCTTGTGAAGCCTCTGACCTTTATTTTCACATGTTACAAAGCGAACAACAACTTAGTTTACCCCTTATTATCCTATAGAGGGTTGTACAATATTTTACTATAGTATCGTAAAGTAATGTCTTAAAGGATTGTTTTAAAAATACTTGAAATTTAAATTTTTTTCCTATCTACGCAAACATAATCTCTTTAGATATGCTTTTAAAAGAAGAAGAATTGTGTAAATGGGGTATTTTATTACCCATTATTATTCTTCAACCCGGCCAGTCATATCAAGACTCATATGATAGCCGTACGTAAGTTTACGCACACATGCCTCGATTCAATATTGTACGTTTCGCTCTCTATAACAACAACGTAAAAGCATGCTGCCTTATATGTAGAGTAACAACAATGGTATGCATTGTATTTATACCGTACGATACATATGCATATCGACTTAAGTACAATTTGTATGAAGTAGTGGATAGAGAAAGAGAAAGAGAAAGAGAGTGGAAGTATAGCATTCATATGCGAGCAAGTGTTCTTGTGGCCATAAACATTATTATCCTTTTATGGTTAACAATACAATGGAATGCAGTGCAATGTAAACTGTTTTCCATGCATGCACAGTCGAAGAATGAAAAAAGTAGACAAAAAAAAAAAAAAAAACACAAAAAAAAAAGATATACCGACACTTATATTTTTATGTAAATATGCTGCATGCGTTGTCTGTGTGCGTTGGTAGGCTATTTGTTCCTTTAGGTGGTAAGTTGTTCATATGATGATTGCTTTATCGCTTGGCTTGTTGCCAAAAGGCTTTAAAATCCAACACACTCCATCCCTCCCATATATACAATATATGATCACTGCCATCGTCGGCTCGGCTTTATCACTTTTACAAGTGTACGGACTTGGTCTCTGAAACATAACACTTTAATATCCTTAAACACATTATCAGATAATGCCGCTTATACGGCCATCATAAGTGATATCCTTCCTACGAAAACAATTTATTGTTATTTTTCTATAAAACTATTCAAAAATATTCACTTTGTTAAATGATGGTAATAAAACAATGAAACACAAGTGAAAGGGGCTGCAATGGAGGAGACCCGCCATTATTAACCATTCGGGGGGGCGTATATTTTATTTAAAAACTCATCTAAAAACAGATTTTTTGGGCCATATCGCATGTAAAACAAAATCGTTGCGTGCGCGTTCATTACCGAATCCACACCCTTTTCACAAGTTTCACAAAGATTATGGGCGTGTATTGTTTTTGTTAAGACGTTTGTCGGAACGAGCGCCGCTATAGCCCTTCTGTCTGTCCCTGTGTTTGGATTTTAGACATAAACAAGTAACTTTTGTGTCTCAAGAGCAGTTTTTTGCAAGAAGCTTAAATTCAAATGATCACAGTTGCCGTTTTAGTGATTCGATTGAACTGAATCTCGTCTTAATATTATTGAAAAATATTGAGAATTGTAAATTGCATCTGTAAATAGTAATTTTTGGGTACCAAGTGCAATGTTTCGGTTACACAAATGGAATACGTGCTTATCTACTTATTGTTAAAACGAGCATGAAAGGCATGCTCGTTCGCTTCTCCCACAACATTCCTGGTGAGTGCATGACACATAGTTGTTGGTTTGGATATTTTGCTTATTTTATTTGTCTTTATTTTCCCTCTAATGAATGTTCACTTTATGGTAACCGTTCTCTATTGCTCACTTTGGCGTAAAAGGTTGCGGTATTACCATCATGATCGTACGTATGGTAGAGGATAGTATTTCAATGGCATTCGGAGCATGTGTGATTGTGTACATGTACACATTTGTCTGTGATAATATTTAATGGTGTGTTTGCAACGCTATTTGTGTCGTGCAACAATGTAATTGCCACTGTCGTTGTCATTTCCGTTTGGTCACGAAGCGAAACAAAAAACAATCTCCACTCAAATGCATTTTTCAGCTCAAGCTAGCAAAAAGGAAAAGAACATTTAATAACAATAACAACGATGACAACAACAACAACAACAACAACAATAAACAAGAACGTTTGCAAGAGTAAAACATGTGAAAAAACAGAAATTTCTAAAAAAAATTTTTAAAGAAACAAAAAAAAACGAAAAAAAACGAAAAAGGAAAAATGTTACAGTCAGTCTAGCCCGTCCATTTAATATCCCACACCACTTAGCCCCTTAAATTATGCTACAATTAATTTGGTTCTATTTGTATGCGTTGCCATAAAAATTACTACCACGACAAATTATTAATCTTATAAAATAACGACTTGATCGCTGTGGGTTTACAATGAGCTAATGGTGACGGCAATTCATGTGAAAATGGGGAAATTGTTAGTGAATTGGAGAAGGAGACCTACAATTTTTATTTGTATTTTCTTTGAAATAATCACACACTCACACACACACACCCAAACGCATTATTGTAACGATAACAAAAAGAAATGAAAAGGAATACATGGTTGCCGTCCTCATCCTGTCCATTTCATATGAAAGTGAATGAACTTGAAATTGCTTCTAACAAGGTTCGTTTGTTTGGTTATAAACACACTGTCCCAACTAAAAACTAACGGTACAAGTGGGTGTAGAGTTAAAGGAAAAAGGAACTGACATTAAGGGTGCAGTATAAGCAGTTAACTTGAACTTAACACTACGTAGACGAAAAATGTTAAACTAAAGCTTTTAATTGTGGCAATTGAGAGGCGTCACTGTCACCTCGTTTATATCCTCTAATAGGACTAATAAAACACTTTACTTATTACTTAATAGTTTCTTTCATTTCCACCAACATTTATCCGGCTACACAATGTTTATGTAATTGTTGTTTATTTCCCTGTTAACTCAGGGAGGAGTGTTTGTAAATAATGCTGGTATACCACCATCATGCCACATCAATGTGAATGTATTATATAAAATTTTCAAATGCTATTAAATGCTTATAGTTTGTGGTTAGAATTAAATGTATATCTAAAAAATGTCCGTACGTCCGTACGTCCGTACGTCCGTTTTTCTTTTATCAAAGAAAATCAAGAGTTTATAGAAATTCCTTTATTATATTTTGCACAACTTGTGAAAAGTATGTTTCTAACTGGCAAACAACAAATGTCACACTTTTTTTTCTATTAAATCTATCGATTTAGAGGGACTTCCTGAATTGATTTAATTATATCCGTCTGTACGTCCAAGTATATAAATGGGCAAGCTACACAGTTAACTTTTTTATACTCTTCCACTTAGTGATGAGAATATATACTAAATTTGTCTTACCGTTTGCAACACTTATTTGTCTATCTAAATCTAAGTAGATCTAGACATAGACGTCCGTATGTCCGTCTATTGTTGACATTCTTACAAGCGTAAATTTTCAGATATTGAATTGAAATGTAAAACAGACATTTTTAATTCTTACATATAGAAAAGCCAAGCCTCCAATCGACAAAAATCGATTTATCTGTTACAAAAGTTAAGCTATTAAGTTGAAATTTTGATACATATATTAATTAATTAGGCTTTTTTTATCAATGTACCAAAAAGTGGGCATGGTCTGATACCAGAAACGCTTACAATTTACCAAAAAACCATATACAACGTAAAACTCGACTTGCAAGCTGATATGTAATGCAAACACTATTATATACATATGTATATGCCACGCCCACTATTTAAGATTTACCCCAAGTCAAATTTAGTTTTTTTACTTTCTTATTGTTTTATTTTTATTTTCCATATAAAAACTTTTGTTTTCTTTAAACGGCAAATAGTTAAACCTTCTCTTCATATCAACAGTTATGTTCAGATAAGTGTCTAACTATGTATGTACTCGTATGTAAATGTTTATAACTAATTGTTGGAATTTATATATAAAAAATTTTTTCTAGAGAGAGAGAGAGAGAGAGAGAGAGAGATGGTAAGAGAGTTTAAGGCAATGCACTGTAAACAGTTGATGTTTTTAACAGATTTTGTTGTTTTATGAACTATTGAAACAAGTTGCCACCAAAATTATATAGATTTACAGTTTAGTTAAATAAAACGAGTGAATATGTTATGGTTGGTTATACCCGACTATTTGAGACATTTTTTAATGGATTACAGTTGCATCTATTGTATACGATGTGATATTTTTTTTAAAAAAAGTTTAATTTATAAAAATAACTTGAAAAAGTTTTTCTCTTTTTTTTCTCTTTTAAATATTAAAATAGATCCAGGTGCCTAAACAAAGAAAATATATAAATAGGAACCACTTTTTTTTTTTACATATTCATAACACTTGAATGAATATGCAAATGTGTGTATTGGACCACCTCCTTGTACATGCATATGTATGCCAACAACATGGGTGCGGATGCTTTTTGCAAAACTTTTAATAGGTAAAAATGAAAATCATATTGTTGAGTATATAAATAAGAAGAACATATGTATGGGTGTGTGTTATTTCGGTATGCGACCAGGTAGTGTGAAATTTCATGGATACCATGTTGGCAGGCTTTACTCATATACAAGGATGGACCTGGCTTCACTCTCATATATGCCTACATACTAAAACACACACCTCTCAGCGTCAACTAACCCCCTGCGGCACTACCGTTACGTATTACTTCATTGCATTAGTATGAAATATGTGTGTGTATGTGGTTCCATATAAATGATTGTGTAAAAATATTTTACACACTCATGATTATTCATTGTAGCAATAAAAGTGTATCTACACACACACCTATACACCAACAATTTCAAGCTTTCATGTTTATGAAAGCTATTGTTTTTGTAATATTCATTCTTTCGTTGTGATGATAAAATAAATGTTTATAAAAAAAAAAAAAAAATCAAAAAAGAAAAATTCCAATTTTGAACCAACTGGCATGAATATGTTACTCGTGTAATTTGTATGGACTTTGTGCACTTTTAATAATGATAATATTCATAGCCTCTCTCTCTCTCTCTCTCTTTTTCCGACTCTCTTTACTTGTGTACCATTCTAAATAAATTTGAACAGTTTTAGTTATCAGCAGATCCTTAAATTCACACATTCTGGGATATATTTTCACTAGTTTCGGTCAAGTCTCCTGTTTGTATGCATGTACACACCGAGATGGCTTCAAGGTGTACTATTTCTGGTTAAAGGAGGGCACACCTAATGTTTATGCAAGGATTTGTAATTCTCGGCATAACTTTTATAGTTTCCTCTTCAAGGGGGTCTAAAAATGGTTTCATTCAGCCCATTTTTAATAGGGTTTCTCTTTAAGTCAATATATGTCTTTGTACCAAATTTCATTGAGATATCTTTAAAAATGCTTCCTGTAGCTTAAGCATAAATTGGCATAGGCATGGACAGACAGATGGACATGATCGAAATCGATTCAAATTTTGATACTGAATCGATTAAAATAAGTGAAAATGGGTGTGGCATTAGCCGTTGAGGAGTTACAAACATTCTTACAAACTTAATATACCCCCTTACCACATGTGCTGTATAGTACATAAAAAGTTATTCTCAAGCGAAGAATTATCATGAATCAACACTTCTCTGCTATGAAGCGTACACTATACTACAATTAAAGTTTAATTTTATTCCCTTATTTGAAACTTTTATCGTTAAGAACCAGTTATAGTCGATAAAGTAACACAATTTAATTTGCTTGCATTATTAAATAAGAAAAAAAAAAAAAAAAAAAAAAAGAATTTTATGGGAAGAGATGTTCTTAAAATGGTTCGATTTGGGTCAAAAATTTTTACAGAAAAATTGATGGATTAGTTTGGTAAAAAACATTATATGGAGAAAGGTTGTAAAATTTCAGTCAACTAATTACCAACTTTTGTCCATTAGAAACTTTCATCGTATAAAAACTTCTTTTATATACGGAGTGGTTTTAAAAATAGTCCCATTGGGTCCAAAGTAACTTCAAAAATTCAACCTGTAACTTGCGCATACATCTACCTCGACTGACGGATGTGTGCATGTACTTACATTCAGGTTCAGAAAGTGTTTCCAAATAATATCGACACCCACCTTTCATTAGGGCATCTCTCTAGTCGTTTAAAAGTTTTAAAGTCTGTAAACCCTGGCTTTGCTTGTATGTAAATATTTGCAAGTAAGACACACTTTCATTTTTCCTTTCAATATTTCATTCTGTTTACATCCCTTCCAACTTTCTTATATTATTAATTATTGCATTTAAAGCTTATAATAAAATTTCAAACAGCATTTCTTAAAACATGTTTTTATTTACGAAACAATACAACATCGTAAGCAATAAAAGAGATCTATGTTCGCTCTTAACAAAACTTGACCGCGAAAAGTGTAAAAATGCAAAAAAAATGCCAGAAAACTTGAATTCATTTACAGTAAAAACCTTCATTCATGAATATGACGTTTCTTAAACGGTGTGCAAATACAACGTAATATACAATAGTAACAACAAAAACAAAACAATATTAAGCTTTTATCGAATTATTAACACTCTACCTCTACACACATATACGATATACTCTCCAAAGTGTTCACATTTCTTATTCACATGTCTCTCCAAAGTGTTCACATTTCTTGTTCACATTTATTATTCAGAGAGATTTCAATACGGCCGCTCTTTCATATTTTTTTAATGATCAAAAACAAATTTTAGGATTTACTCTTACAAACGGGACAAAATGAAATTTCGTGTAATCTGTGTCAGTTGCAAAAGCAGACAGACTTGGAGACGAACGCTGCCTTTGACGTAAATGACATGACAAACTGAGCATGTCCTCTAAACTACTATAGGGGGTATAGAAAAGTGGTTTTGCCGGAATTTCAGCAATGCTTACATGTCACGTGTGTATATAGGTAGAGAGGAGAGAGAGCGAGAGAAAAAGCATTATTTACATTCAACATATATGCACTGTGTGGCCCACCTAATCATACCGCCGCTCTATACGTAAACTCGTAAACTGCTTTTTGAAACATGAAGTAAAAGTTAAATTGTCTGTTGCATTATAAAACTTTTCGCAACCGATGGAACGTTCAATTAATTGAACACAAGTGCTGGATTAGTAAACATTAAAAAAATATGCAGTTCTCTGATAAAGCGGACAGAGAAGGCAGTGGAGAGTTGGAGAGACGACAATCGCCACATTTGAATAGCGATGACTGGGACTACGAACAAGTCTTGGCGGAGATTGGTGAAGAAACTTTGTAAAAATTAATCACATCTAATGTTTTTTAATAATGTATTCTCTTCCGATGATTATGAAGGTTTTGGCAAAACTCAGTGGCTGTTATTGTTAATTAGTGGTCTAATGACGATAACTTCAATGGCAGCCCAAACTTCTGTTGGAATTATAGCTATAGCATCTCAATGTGAGTTTGAGATGTCGCAGGCGGAAAAGGGTGTCATGATGGCGGCCTGCGTGGCAGGTACTTGTCCACTTTATGCTCTTAAGTAAACATTTTCTATTGTAATTTTCTTTTCATGGTTTCCCTTTTCCCATTTCAGGCATAGTTTTGTCCACCTACATTGGCGGCTACATCAGTGATGTTGTTGGCAGACGCTCTGTGCTGTTATGGTGCACGTTTGCTACCTCCGGCTTACAACTAATCACCATGTTTGTTACTAACATCTGGCTATTTAATTTTATTAATCTCATAATGGGTATTAGGTGAGTGAACAAACGTAAACGTGAATGCGAGCGCGAGTGCGAGTGCGAGTGCGACAGTTATGCAGTAATCAATAATTAACATGTTTGCGGGTAGCTTCGCAATTAAAAAATGATTAGCGGTTAATATTTGGCTATATTTCGCATTAAAAAATCTGTTATGAGGATGAAAACAATTAAAAACAGAAGGAAAAGTTTGCAATTTTGAATACCCAACATCTGACGGCATTCAAACGAGATAATGGTTTTTATATAATGAGCGTGGTGGTGACAAATCAATCACTTTGTCAAAACGTTTGCAACACCCGCAAGAAGCCGTCGGAGTTTCTACAAAGCATTTAAGCATTCTCGATCGATTGTCTGTGCGGAAAGAAATGTTGGTGGTTCTTCTCCAAAGGAACTGCTTACCATTAAATATAAACTGAGAAGTGGTCAACTATTAAACATAGAAGACAGAAAACTGTTCTATGTCCCTTCGAAATAAAGACGATCGGCCATGCCTTCTTCTGGGATATATTTTACAAAAACCCAGTGACTGTTTAGTTTCTTTTTCAAAGAGAATATTTCGAGTCTAATATTTCACATAAGAAGAAGTTTTAAGGGCGCGTCCCCCTATTTATAAGAAAGATTTTCTCTTTAATGATTCAAGCGCGATCCTCTGAAACGTTGTGACTGAGTATACCCCCCAAGTTCCAGGTGATGGGTATACATGGATAGTCAACAACATTTTGATACATTAACGTACTTTTACACCCACTTAATGGAGGAGTGATCCAAAGCATATTAATTCTTGATAAAAATTAAAATCTACGTCCATTTTAGTTTAGTTTTTTTGTTTCTTCATATTTTATTTAGAATGCATTTATTTTCACTTTGAACTCAATTTATTAATAATTATTTAATAATATTTTCTTTATCACTTGAAAAAATGTGCAGTCTTGGTGGTGTTTCGGGTGCCTTATATGCCTATCTGGGTGAGTTCAATACACCCAAATATCGAGCAATTGTTATAAACTATTCGACGATGTTTGTGAGCATTGCCGCCATTTATATGCCAGGTAATGGGTATAAACTTAGTATTACAATGAATTTTGAAAATTTTTTTGAAAAACATTTTCAGCCACTTGTTGGTTGGTGTTATCCAGCAGTTGGTCCCTCTCTATAACCGACAGTTTCACCTTCAAGCCATGGCGTTTGATAATACTATTTAATCTGCTGCCAGGCTTTCTAGGCAATCTAATGCTTTTACCATTTCCGGAAAGTCCAAAACATTTGCTTGCTCAACGGCAATACGATGAGGCTTTCAAGGCTGTCAATTGGATATCGAAATTTAATCGCAACCTAGATATTTTAACGTTGTTAAAAGTTAATGAATTGAAATTGAAATCGGAAGAGTCAAGCGGGATAGATCGCTTGCTTTCGGAGAATAGAGCCTGCAGTCTGTTTGTGAACATCTGGAAAGCTACAAAGCCAATGTTTCACAAGCCATACGGTGTTAATTTTTGTATAGCCGTGGTGGCCATGTTTGGTATGTTCTTCTCATCGAATGGCATGCAAATTTGGTATCCGGAGATTGTAAATCGTTCGGCGGGTGGCTCCAAAACGGGGGAAAGTGCTACAGTTTGCCAAATTTTGGATGAATCCTTTCATAAAGATTACAGCGTGGTTTTAAATAGCACGCAGCGGGATATAACGGTAAGCAAACCCAGCTGGAGGCAGTTCAACCTCCAAGTAGATATAGATAACCAGGATGCCATTTCCAGATTTGTAACGATTATATATCCACCAAAACATATGTAGACAACATGATTATGGGTTTGGCCTTTTTGATAGGCTTCTCGGTACAAGGCACCCTCTTAAATCCTTTAGGTCGTAAAAACGTATTGATGGCTCTGCTGGGCATGGGTGTGTTAAGTGGGGTGCTGCTGCATTTCATCACCAACACCACTGGCATTCTGATACTGTTCTGTTTATATATACTACTGCCCGGTTTATCTATATCCATTATGTGCGGCGCCCTGGTGGACCTACTGCCCACGCAATTAAGGCAAGTTGTTACAATTAAGTTTTTTTTTTTGTTTTTCTTTAACAATAACTCATTTAATTTTATTGATTGTGTGCAAGCAGAGGTAAAGCTGTCAGTATGGGCATGACTTTGGGTCGTTTGGGGGTTATTGTGGCCTCGAACTTAATTGCTGCCATGCTTGAGCCCTATTGCGATGGCATATTTGCCATTGTTACCTGCTCGATGCTAAGTATGATATTTTTCCAATTCAATTATTTCCCAAATTGAAAAAATTTCATTTCTGTAACATTTTCAGTTTGTGGTCTGCTGGTGTACTTTTTGCCCATTTAGATTTCTTTCATTATTTGTTCGTCGGTTTTAAAATTCAATTTTGTAACCAATAAATTTTTAAATTTTTATCAGCAATGGTTTTTTTGTTCAGCAACAGTTTTTACTGCTGCGCAAATTGTTATATATTTATTTCGTTGCTTCGTGTTTTTATTGTATTTTTTCTCCCCATTAAATATTTAACTAACATCATAAATCAACTCTGGACAGCAAGCGTATTATCAGTTATTCACATTGGCTATGTATGCTTGTTAACGTAAACAGGGTGTACATGGTGTAATTCTGTGTAAAAAAAAAAAATATATTAAATAAAAAGAAAAACCGATATTTTTGGGGAAACGAATCTGATTTAGTTGAGCTGCGAGTGGGAGCAGGAGAGTAGATTCGGCTAAATTTATAACTAAAGTCAAATCTTAAATTCTCTCCTCAGCTACAAAGGTGGGCGTGGCAGATATATATATATATATATTACGCCCTCTAATAGTGTACGTAAACAAATCTAATTTTATAGTGACTATGGTGTTTTGTAAATTGTGGGCGTACCTATTATATGACCACGCCCATTTTTTTTGGCAAATCGATGGACGGAATAACTATAAATATGTGTACAAAATTTCAAGTTTATAGCGTAATTTTTGTGGCAGATATATAGAATTTTATCGATTGTGGGCGTATCTATTATCCGACCACGCCCATTTTTTACATCTTAGTGGATTAGATAATTATAAATGGAATTACTAAATTTCAACTTTTTAACTCAATTTTTGTAGCTAATAGATAGATTGTAGTTGATTGTGGGCGTGGCCCTTGAATGAATTTTACCATTTTTATTAGAGATATGCGTGCAGAAACTACTTTTATAAAATTTTAGCTTAATATTTTAAAATTTACGCTCGTGAGAATGTGAACAACAGCACGGACGCATGGACACACATGTCTAGATCAATTCAGTTTTTGATGCTGATCAAGAATAAGCCTACAATTTAAAAAAAAAGTGTATGAATATAGAATTTCATGTGTGAGAGTCATATTGAATCGAGAGCGACGTCTTTTCTTTGCTGTTGTTTCAAAAGATTCCCTCACGATAATTTAAAATGAAAATCATCAAACAAGCCCAGATCCCGACACTCTAACTAGCATGAATTTGAATTTGAATTGGAATTTGCCTGAACGCAAGTCAATTAATAAATTATACAACTGCATGTCTAACCTTTAACATGTTCTGTGTAATTAAATTGTGTACCGAATAAATGTCGTGTCATAATGTTTTGCTAAATTGATTTTCTTTCCAAATGATGATTTTTTTTTTATATCAGTTTTAATCTAAACAAATTCAACATTTTATTCATCATCACAATCCTATCCAGGTTCATTCGCCAAAACTCAATATGTGCTCTCTAACACAGATAATTGCTTGCAGTTGTTAAATGTTTATAAAAAAGTGAATTTTTATTTCGTGAAAGGTATTTTCCGAAAAAATTCAATTACTGCAACATTTACAGAACGCACACATACATACATAAGGCCAATACATAAAAAGTACGTCTATGTTTGTTCAATAACTTGTAGCAGACATCACTGCATAACCAAAGCAACAGAAATTCATCAATTTCTTGGCATTTATTTGTTAGGTTTTCGCTTTCATTTTGTTGTTTTGGTTTTTGGTTTTTGGTTTTTGGTTTTTGTTGTTTTTTTATTCTCCATTTGTTTAGTCTTTGTTTTCATTGCATACCTAACAAATTTATTTATATATTTTATTGTGGTTTTTTTCTCGTTTCGTTTAACATTTCATTTCATTTTATTTATTTATTTGTTTTTGGTATATTTTTCTGTTTCTGTGGAAGTTTAGTTTTTGTGTTTTTTGTCAATGGGGGAACAGAGCAACATAAATAGCAATAAATTGATGTTAACGTAGAAGAAGAACTTTTAGTCAATATTGAGTTTATTGTGAACATAGTGAAACAACAACAACAAGAAAAATCCTCAAATCAAAATCTCGGTAGGACAAGAGTCATCTGCTTTGTAAACTTTCCACCTTAGTTTACAACAACCAGACACTCTACAAAAGTTTATACATTCTTGATCAAAATCGTAGTCGATCGGATTATGGGTGTCCGTATGTCCGCCTATGGCAAATTTTGAGATATTGAGCTGATATGTTGCAGTTAGAAACGATGAAAAATGCAATACAGTAAATCGGCCAACATGCAACAAGATGTACTGTATTGCATCATCATCATCATCATCATGGCTGGCCGATTTACAACCTATGTAGGTCTTTGGCCTGTTGCAGAAGAGAACGCCACGCGCTTCGATCATGGGCGCGCCTTCTCCAGTTTTGTTCACCAAGGGTTTGCAGGGCATCAAACACTTGATTCCTGCACCGGAGTTTCGGCCTGCCTTTTGCGCGACGGTACCCTTTCGAACACCATCCCAGCTGGAGCTCTTTCGTCTATACTGTATTGCATGATGTTCATATTATTTTGTCCATACCCTATACTTTATCTATATCAAATGAAAGCTGAGAAGTTAAGCTTTTTAAAAATATACACTTTTATGTGGGTCCTAATTGTCAATATTTTGAGAAAAATCAATTTTAATTTTAATATAAAACAATTTGTTTCGTTGTTTTGTTAAATTTGCAGAAAATAATTTACCAAAATTATACCATAATGAGAATATTTAAATAATTTATGTTTTTTAAAAATACAAACTTTTACCATTGTAACGGTGTAATTACTTTTTAAAAATATTTAGTAATAATATACATTTTGATCAATTGAAATATGAGATCTTTTAAAACGTTAAAACTTTTCTTTTTAAAAATCTACAAAAAATTTAATGAAAAGCTCTTAATCTGCATATATATATATATATATATTTTTTTTCTTTATCGTATTAAGTTGATATGGCCGAGTGACTAAGACTCATATAGCCAGAGTAAGTCGCCCTGACAAAGACGCCAACAGCCTTCGCGGCCAGGATCACATCAGATTTAGATGAAGTAGATTATAAATAAAACACAAGCACAAAATCGTGCAAAAAAGAGACAACAATTAATAAGCAAGGTTAGCAACAAAATAACGAAACGAGAGCATTGAAAAATGCTGACACAAACTCAATGAGATAAGTTGTGCTTTTATAACGGAATTTAAAGCAATTAGAGTTTATCAAATAACTTTGCGCTCCGCATAAAAGCGATTAAGTCGGAGTATATGTACAGTTAGAAGAGAAGGAAAACGAACTGCGGACATTAGCATATTTGTTACAGACAAGAATCATATGTTCAGCATCGTTCAACGAATTACACATTTCATACAAATTAGTGTTAACGGCACCTATAAGATTTCAATATCGTGCATCAAACGTGCGACCACTAATAAGTCTGTTCAAAATTTTAATTTCATGAGGTTCCAGCGAAAGACCGCGGTACCATGGGTGGGGTGGTATGTCAGGAACAAGAGCATAAAAAAATCTGCTCGTGTTCTGCGAGGCAGATCTAAAAGAATCATTCCACAAGCTTCTCACGGCCGATCTCGGCCGTTACGCTTGGCCAAGCGTAACAGCTTGCCTTGCCATGTAAACAACTTTTTCATTAAAACTTACACCAGAGTGACTCGGAACCCATAGGATATGAATATCAGTAAGACAGAAAGAATTGATCAGATTGATAATATCAGCAATAGCAAGAAAGTTGCACGAATCCTGATGCTTTAAAACTGTTTATTTAGCATTTACACGGTCTGTCAAAATAGAAAGTTTTTTGAAATTGTTCTGGACAGACATTTCAATAGCTTTATAGTTAGCAAAAAGCTCTCAAGTTAAAGAGAACACTTTACGCATAATCTTCTTCGACACAACATTGAATATTGCACAGGATGCGGTGTCATTCATGATAGATATTTTATTTATACTTTTTGTCTTATTCAAGTCTTGGTAAATATCTTTATATTCTTTAAAAGAACGCTTCTGGTTGGGTAAATTTCCTTGTTCTTGTTTTTTTTTTATTTTTTATTTAAAAGAAAATGTTGTTGTCTGGCTGTCCTTTTTGGTATCGCTGCAATCACATTATTATATTATAAGTATTGTATATCATGCTAATAATCAAAATGATTATCTACTGCAACAAATTGTTAAATATTTCATTAGAATCAATTTGTTACTTCAGTTTTAGAATATTTTCCAAGTGCGGGTATGTACGGACGTACGGTAACATTTTCATTAAGCCCATTAAAGGCAAGACAGGCACGCGTGCACGCAGCCAAACATACACACAGATAGAGAGAGAAAGAGTAAGAGTGGCGGATAGAAGAAGAGCCGGCAAGAAGAGCCGTTGAAATATGTTGATACGTTGATTTGAATTGACGTGACGACTTACCCTTGGTTGGTATTTCTGGTAAAGCAGTTACCGTTGCCGACATCGTTGAAAGGGAAATTATCCAACACATACACAAGCAACAACGCAAATAAGGTTGTTTAAGGATTGCCATATTGCGGTTTGTGTTTGTTATTTGCTTACGTGCGGTAGTTAGCTGATTGGTTATTATTATTATTATTATTATTGTTATTGTTATTGTTGTTGTTGTTGTTGTTGTTGTTATACTTCTTGTTAAGTGTAATACTTAATTTGGCAGCACTTCCGCAATGTAAAATTATTACGTGTTTCCATTGCAAAAGAAAAGAAAGCGATTGAAAGGTTAAAAATATAATCCTGCGCTACTATCAACGCCACCTAGTTAGTTAGTTGCCTTGCCTTGTTTATTTGGTAAAGTTTAAGCTTAGAAGAAAATGCAAAATTTTCTGGAATTTTATTAAATTTTGTAAAAATTTTTTAGATTTTTTTTTTTTTTTTGTTATTTTTCACTTCACTTTTTTTTTTCTATTTCTTCTTCCACTGTGGCGCTCAATTGTCTACAAAAGGCATCAAATTAGCGTTAAATAGGCTTTTAGTTAATACAAACATAACATCCACGCATACGCACAAACACACTCACTTACTGTCTACTTCATTTCAACAAAGTTCAACACCCACTTATCACGCATTTGCACTTAAACCCTGGCTGGGTAACGGGCTGTTTGGTTCATGAAAACGTGGCTGCGTCATTAACACCCGCATGTAAAGGTTGTAATTTTCTTTCCTTCTTCTTCTTTGTTCTTTTTCTTGGTTCTTGGTTCGGTTTATTTTTTTATTTTTGTAAATTGTTTCAATTTCCTGATTTCTCTTTTCTTGGCTTTTCTCTTCTTCTCACTTTCTTTCTTTCTTTGTTTCTTTTTTTTTCCCCTTAAATCACTTATTGTTGATTAAAGGTTTCATTTGTTTGAGTTTTGTTGTTGTTGTTGTTGTTGTTGTTGTTGTTGTTGTTGTTTTTCATTCGTTCCTACGGCACGAAAATTTAAGAAAGTTTCTTTAAAAGCACGTGCATGATTACTGACTGCATGCCACTGCGGCATGCGACTAAAGCAGTTTTATGGCAGTTTTCGTTTTTTTCGTTCTGGCTTTTTTTTGTTTTGTTTTATTTTTTCATTTTTAATTATCGCTTCAGTGCGTGTTCGGATAACTGTTGAAAAAATAAAAGTAAACAAATGATATTACAGTTAATTAGTGTAAACGAGGCGAGAAATATGTTAAATATTTGAAATTACTGTGCGTGTGCCGGGGAGTGAGTGTATGATTAAAAGAAACTGGTATGTACGTACGTCCAATCTCAATAGTTTATGCTTTTGCGCTGGCGTTGCATTGTTTGCCAGTTATTGTTATCGTTGCCATACGAGTATATCGCAGATAAGGTGTCATTATTTAGTTACCACTAATGGCATATATTCTTGCTAGTAATTGAAACGCAAGCACACACAACCACACACAATCGACGACAGAAGGAAAAACTTTAACATTTTTTCATTTCTTAGTTTAACTTAACTTTCTACCGCCTGATAATTTGAAACGAATTAAGTTAGAGTGAAATTTATGACTTGTAGGGATAAATTAATATATTGTGGGAGTGATCTTAGTGTCATTGTTTTAGTAAAAGTTGCATTCAGATCACTTTTGTTTTGTTTTCCAATTGTAAAGCTCTTCTCTGTGTGGGTAGTCGATCCTTTTCATTTCTGAATTCGAGATGTCGTCGCGGTGATAGGTATAAAGGTAGGAAAGGGCAAACATTTGCACATGAGAGGCTTTCCTTGGAAAGAAACATACGAGTATATTAGCAGCCTCGCAGATGATTAGTTTTTACACAATCACTGGCTACTGCATGGTTTCATCTAAACACTGCCACTTGAGCTATCTTTTATTCTAATTATTGAATGAATGAATATATTCAAGGGGACACATATTATACTATGATGGGCGTGGCAGATATATGATTACGCCCTCTAATAGTGTTTGCATTACGTATCAGCTGGCAAGTTGAGATTTACGCTGAGTATGGTTTAACCTAAATTGTGGGAGTGTTTGTTATGCGACCACGCCCATTTTTATCTAAATCGACGGATGCCCTAATTACAAATGCAAGCCAGAAATTTCAACTTTACAAATACATTTTTTGGCTTTGAAAATTTTTTATCCAATTGTGGGCGTGGCAATTTGCCGATTTTACCCAATCTAAATTTTATGTGGAGAGTATAAAAATACATAAGAAGCGTCTATTTTGCTCAACGAGTATTGTTTAGTGTCTTATACCGTATAATTGAATGTAATTGAATATTACTCATACGCACTGTGCGGTATCGTTACACTTGACAAAAAATTTAAATTAAAACCAGTGAAGATGCTACATCCGGTCACGTCCCATCAGTTGTACCTATAAACGTTAAAAGGTCCGCTTAAGTACCTTCTCCTAATATCCTTATATGGGGAGAGGTTCTAAAAGCGCTCCAATTTAGCCCATTTTCAATAGGAATCCCCTTTGAGTCTATATATATTAAATTTGAATGAAATTTTAAAAAAATGGGACCTGTAGCTTGCGCACAAATATCTATTGACAGACAGACAGACGGACGGAGTAAATCGATTCAGATTTTGATGCTTATCGAGCATATAACACACTGGAAAGTCTCTATTGCCTCCTTCAGGTTGTTATATATATATCTTGCATCTTATGTGGGGGGTATAAAAATGTGTTTTTTTTTATTAAAAATGAAATTTAATCACCGCAAAGTTTCCTATAAATTTTATAAAAGTTGAATAAAATGAAATTGAAAACTTTTTCAAACTCATAAATAAAATTATTTCAAAGAATTTATAACCAGTTGAAGTCATAGTTTTACATTTTCTAACTAAGAGCGGCAACGAGCTAGAAGACTTCCTCATCATTGAAGGCAATCATTATAAAGTAAAAATATGCTCAACATGGACGATGAAATGGACAAAACAAATACAAAAACTAAAATGTAAAACAAAGCAGAACACAGAACAGAACAGAACAGAACAGAACAGAACAGAACAAATCTGAGAATGATGGCTTTTAGTTGCTGCAATAAATTTTGCATGAACATCAACGATCCTATGAATAAATGTTAGAGTGGTGGGCATGTACGAATGTGCACAAATTACATTAGATGTGCATTAAAAGTCAGAATAGACTGCAACAGCAATAACGACGATTGGAGCAGCCAGCAATGCTCGTTGTGTGCGCTTTAATAAAAAAAAAAGAAAAAAGAACAACTATTCACTTTAGTTTCGTTTTTCCCGCCTCTGCTTTATAGTGTCATTTTACAACAACAACCACATACCTATATCTCTCACATTCATACAATTGCACACAAAAATATTTCATAAATGAACAACAACTTAACGACACAAAATCCATTTACTGCTATGAGTAGAAAAAGGTAACGTAAGGTAACGCGTACGATGTAATAAATTGGCGCGTAATTATTATTTATATTATGTCCGTATGAGATACTTTATGACAAGTTCTAATACTATGAACTCATTTGTAATGGACGATAATTTACAAGTAGTGTTGTTTGTGTTCTATTAGAACATGATACCAACGTTTTACATTTACCGTTACTGGACTCTATGAAATCATTTTTATTTGTTTTTTTGCTTATTTGCAGGTTAATACTCTCTCACGTTTGTTTATAGGAAATAATTTCATTTAAAAATTGTTTCAATAATACCCGTTAACACCATCCATTATAAATACCGACACAAGACTAAACTTGAAAGAACGATTGGTAGTTGCACTAACTAGCAATTGTTCGTGGCTTTTGCACGAAACATTCCATTCCTGGTCGAACATATTGTGTATAGTTAGCGGTGAAAGGAAACACAGAGCACTCTCTCTCTCTTTTTCTCTGTGTTTAGAAAACGAACGGATGTATTACGAAGTTGAGCGAAATCTCTCGCTCTCTGTGTGTACATCGTTAATATACGAAGTTGTGAGTAAGAACAAGTACAACGACAACAAATTTTGCTACAATTAGTTTAGTTGTTTCAGTAAATTCGAGGCATTGCCATACAAGTCTCTTTGTAAAATGATATTATATGGAAAAAGGTTCTAAAAATGGTCTGAGCGGGTTCAAATTTGGCATGGCCAGCTATCAAACTATACTTTACAAAATGTTGTTAAAAAATATTAAAAATGAACTTTCGTTATAATAGAACCTTATATGGGAAGGGGTTCTAAATGTGCTCTGATCCGGTCCATTTTCAATAAAGTTTTTCTTTGAGACAATACATGTTCTTGTACAAAATTTCATTGAAATATGTCAAGAAATGCTTCCCGTAGCTTAAGAACAAATTTACATGGACAGACAGACGGACACAGAAACATTTGAGTAAATCTGATTCGATTTGTATAATGGAAAGAGTGTTTGTCATTTGCTGTTTAGATGTAATAAATATCCGCACAAACTTAATATACCCGTTGCCACAAGCTTATTACGTAGCAAGTCTTGCAAGTCGACATTTTACTCTGAATGAAATATTTTGTAAGATACGAAGATTTTGCTCTTTTTTAAAATGCATTTTAAGTTAAAATCTTTATTTTTATGAACGTGAGTATATCAGAAACAGTCATAGGGACGTACGGACATTGCTAAGTCGATTCAGATTTTGATTTTATTTTGGATAAAATTGACTTAAAATTGAATGATGTTCTAGTACTGATCTGATCTTTGAAGTCGTCTTCTGAAAGTTACAATAATTTTAACAAAACAACTATACCACCGCTCTATGAGTGAGGTGAGTATAAAAATATTCACCACGAAACACGACTTGAAGCTTTTTTAAGTTCATTAATTGTGTATAATGTTTCCTCCTTTGAACAGAGTATAAATTTTACTCTCTCCCTCTCTTTCTCTCACTGTGTATGCTTGTGAAATTGTATTTTTTCGTACATTTCCATATATACCTGTAATTAGGTTTATGTCACGTTGTAAACGTAGGTCAAGTTTAGCACAAATGCATACATCCAGCCGTGTTAACGCGTATGTGTTCGTATAACATGCGTGACTGACTAACTGCTTACAAGTAAGTAATTATATGATGCAGGCAATGATTTGTAAAAAAAAAAGGAATGCTGGCCGTGCTGTTGTTGATGATACATATGTACATACCTAGAGAGTAATTAACTTCATTTACTTTTACAAACTTGGCAAACGTAACAAAGCCTGCATGGTGAGGTGACATTTTTTAGGCTTCTGCACGTAATTAGAGTTAATTTACACATGAGTGTGTATATATGTGTGTGTGTAAAAAGCATGTTAAGGAATGTTTAGAAAATTTCATAAAATGCTTTAAAAGTAAACAATATTTTATAGCATTTACGAGGAGAAAGGGACACCATGGAGAGACAACACGTATCACATGCCATCGAAAGTAAGAAGGATATGTTGTTGTTGTACCAAATATGTTGTTTAATCATTTCAACTTAAATCCCTTTGTTGCAGCAGAGGGCACAACTTATGTTCTAGTAACAAGAAGAAAAAGAAGAAAAAGAAGAAGAAGAAGAAGAAGACAATTATTGCATGGATAACATATGATGCGTAAGAAATCTTCAAAACATAAAAACCGATCAAATATTAAAATCCCGATACCAACACGAATGCACCGAAAACATCAACACAATCAAGAGAGAATCCGAAGAGGGAAAGAAGGAATAGATAAAAAGGCTGTATCCAGCTTAAGCCGAATCTTGGATACTTTGCTCATATCACATGAAAATCGACACACAATCCAAACACTCAGAATTGAATGATAATGTGATTGCTATCGAACTTGAGTGATGAATGATTTTTATGACAATTGTTGGACAAAGCAAAACGATAAATCAAACACACGATGGCCAGGGCACTGTTAACCATCTTTGTCCATCTTATCAAGCATTGAGAATAATCAAATACTAATGGTAAATAGCTGCGATAAGATGTGTTGTGTGTCTTGTGTTTTACTATTTAACAAATTTGCAAATAAATTTTTCCAATATTCAGACGTTTAGTTCATTTTAATCAATTGTGAGAACACAAGCCAAGTTGAAGTTGTTCAATATATTTCCATATTTCTAAGGATTCCTTTTGTAAGACCAGAAATTTTTTTAACTCTTGTCGGCATCCAGCGGCCTCATTATCTCACTTCTTCATTTTCAAGCAACTCACCCACTCCCCTCTAATTAAATACTGCATTCCTTTGGTTAAACACAAATTTCTTTTTTCTTCTGTTTCTTCTTCTTCTTCTTCTTTTTAAAATACATTTTATTCATCAGATTTCATCAAACGCGCATTAAAAAAGCAAATTAATGTTTTTTTTTTCTGTGAAACGAAAAAATTCCGACAATTTGTAGCAACAAGAAGAAGAAGAAGAACAACAACAACAATAATTTACACCACTTAAATGTTACTACTCTTGATTTTAATTGGCTCTGCGTTACGACACTTATTGTACAATTTGTCCACACTTTACACCCAACAATCAACAGCCAACCAACAAGACCTCGTTGCTCTAGTTAGCTTTTCTAGCTGTTGAAATTAATTTCTTTACATCCTTCATCTTGGTAATGGATGGTATACAGTAATTGTTATTCCATTTGCAATACCCAAAAGAACATCCTACCAAATATATATTCTTGATCTTCAGCATTAAAAACTGAGTCGATCTAATCATGTATGTCCGTACGTCCGTCGGTTATTTGCATTCTTACGGTCGTAAATTTTAAGATATTAAGCTAAAATTGTTTTTCGCATACTTTTCGTTTTTACACGCAGATTTATATTTAAAATGAGTAAAATCGGTCAAAGGTCACGCCCACAATCGATAAAAATCTGTATGTCTACCATAAAAATTTACCTACAAACTTGAAATTTTGTACACATATTTACAGTTATTCCCTCTGAAAATGTTTCAAAAAAGGGCGTGGTCGAACAACAGAGACGCCCACAATTTACAAAAAACCATATTCACCTTGTTAGCTGATGCGTAGAGGCGCGTAATCATATATATGCCACGCCCACTATTCGCTTATAGATGTGTAGGGTATTTAATATTTGTCTTGAGCCAAATTTATTTTTCTTATTTGTTTTTTTTCTTTCTTCTATTATGCTTTTGAATGCTTTTTTAACACTTTTTGTAGCTTTTGATTAAATTTTTTTTCGCGAAAATTAATTAGAAAATGTAATCGCTCTGGTAATTAGAACGTTACTCTCAAACCGATGAATTAATGAATTATCACCTAATATTGTATTATACTCTTTATATAAATCGTATACAATTATTTATGATATTTACGAAGTTGCCCGTAAGCAGGAGAGAAGTGCAAGGAGGTGCAGCAAACACTCCAAATATTATACTCAAAATGAAATTTATTACCTTTTTCACACAGCACACATGTACACGTGCCAATACATAGAAAATATATTACACAATATTTCAAATCAATATGTGCACTACCACCACACATCCGCATACACGTATATGCAGCATTTATAGCAATTCTTAGTTCTTTTGCGCAACAACAAAAAATATTGAAAAAACATTCATTTCATTTTTTTAAAATTTATTTACAGATTATACAAATGTTTGAAATTTTTTGTTTAAATTTTTAATCAAAAGAAAATTTGCCAAAAAATAGAACATTTGTCGCAAACTAAATTGTTTTGGTACAAAACGTAAGTAATTCGTATTGTTTTCAGTTCTGTTTTTCTTTCAAACAATTTAATTAGAAAAACTTAATGTGTGCGTTGACTTTGGCGTCCCATTGTAGCAGCAGCAGCAGTAGTAGGTAATAAAACAAAACTATTCATTTATACATTATGCATTTAATTAAAAGTAATCAAAATGTAAAACCAACAACAATAATAAAATATTTACACGCACCCCTTCTGTTAGTTAAGCAACACATGAAACCATACGACGACTGCTATTCACCATTCATTTTGGTAATTATTTGATTATGTTTTGAAAGAAAATAAAATGAATATAAAAACTAAATTAGGTGGACGCCAAATCTAGAAGACGCATCATCATTACTTCCTTTCTCCACCCAACTTATATATAATTTTATGCTTGGTTTGTCTTCGGACTAGATAATAAGGAAATAAAACATTCCACACTATACCGTTAGAATGTCCCCGAAAAGAACACATTTTTTTAATCGAAATTTTCTTATCGGGAATCGTTATATAAAGCCTGACCTATCGTTATGAATTTTTTCTAAATTTCGAAAATTGTCAGTTTTTCAACGTTTACTGCCATCGCACACATATGCTTAGCTTAAGCTTGACTCAGGTCAATCTGCGCAGCGTACATATTACAAGTGAGATAACAAACAGAATATATTCATCAATGCTGAGGAGATGGAGGATGGAGGATGGAAGACTATATACTTAGAGATCTTATACATATACCCAAACACACACACATACACACATCTAAACAAGTTTAAATACACGCTTATATGGAGAGAATTGTTGAATGGGATTTCCGAACAATGGCATGCTGACCGCAGGAAGATTTTTCTAAAAAAAACAAGTACAACGAAGAAAATTTAAAGAAAGAATTGAAATAACATACAAGCCACAACAACAACAACAATAATAATAAGAGCAATGAACACGACAACTGCAACAACTACTATTGCAACTATTGTACATTAACTCAATTATTAATAACAAGTAAAAAAAAAAAAAAACTACTTTGGCATCAATCTTAAATAAACCTCCAACACGTTCTCTCTATGGGGGGCGTGAAATGTATCTGATTGCGAACTGTACTAGTGTTTAGCTGTCTACTCGTTAACTTGGAAGTAGAATTTTGATCCAAATATAATTTTTTGTTAATTGTGGGCGTATCTGTTATTCCATTGCTCCTTCATTTTTTGGCGTATCAATAGAAACTACGAAACTTTATAGCTTAATTTTTATAGCTAATATTTAAATAGATTTCTATCGAATGTGGGCGTGGCTCTTTAACGATTCTGTTCAATTTATACATCTGTCGGTAGAAAGTTGAAATGTTTAAATAAAATTTCATCTAAAATTAGCTCAAAATTTACATTCGCCACAATACTAACAATAGACAGACACACGGACGGAATAAGATTTTGCTGTTGATGAAAATTTTTTATAAAACTCGCTGACCTTTCCCTCTGAGACTGAGTTTAGCATCATCACTAAGATAACGGATATAATAACAATTGTAGTAACGGTAAAAATCATCATCAGAAAACAAACACAAAACAGGCGAGTGAAAGAGAACATTATATATACAAAGCAATTTACAGTAACTATTGCATGCACAGATCTCTGCATGTACATGTGTATATATTATTGTATTGTTGTGTATGTGTGTGGGCAAGTGGTTTTAATTATACTCAGACGGTGTTAGCGACCGTCTGAGATGAAAAAATGTTGCGCATAATTAATCTATGCGGAATAATTAGTTTTAATGGTTGAAAAATTCAACATAAATGTGAGAGTCGAAGAAGAAGAAGAAGAAGGCCATGAAAAGAAGATAAATATATGAAAAAAAAAAAAAAACAATTATCGTAAAGAAAAAGTTCATCATCAAATGAGTTAAAAAATGATTAAATAAATGGTTGTTGTTATTGTTTTAAGCATTACAGTTAGGTAAATGTACAAGGTGAGGAAACAAGATGGAGCCACTCGCGAGTAACTTCAAGAGTTGTTCAAGAGAATTTCCATATTTTTTCTCACCCTGTTTATATACCAACAGTTAAAAGCCGGAAGCATATGCAACAAACTTAATGTTAATTATAATCTTAAGCAATACATTTACAAATGATGGGAAAAAATACATATATTTGCTGCTGATGTGAAAAAGTTGAAACAGAAAAGAAAGTCAAGAAATTGATAGAAATTGACACAACACGGCATTAATCGAACATAGAAAAGTTTCAGTTTTAATGATAAAAAAAATATGAAAAAAATTTTAAATTTACAAAAAAAAATATTCTACAAACTACGTAGAAACAGTAGAATAGAAATTGTAGTTAAATTTACTCTTAACCGGCTTATTATTTAACCAACATTCAAACGGTGTAATGATGGCAAAACATTTAACAGCCATAAATGGACTTCAGTTTGGCTTTTTGCCAATTTTTTTTTATTTTATTTTACTAAGACCTCCAACAAAAAAGTAATTATGCTTGGTGTATTAAAGTGTGTGTAGATCATAATGTTTTTATACCGTCCACATAAGATGAGAGATATACTAAGTTTGTCTTTCTATTTGCAACAGCTAGAAGGAGGCGTTATTGATTTTACAAATCAACTTGATCAGCAGCAAAAACTAAATAAATCTAGACAGGTAGGTCCGTACGTCCGTCGGTTATTTGTATTCTTACGGTCGTAAATTTTAAGATATTAAGCTAAAATTGTTTTTCGCATACTTTTCGTTTTTACAGGCAGATTTATATTTAAAATGAGTAAAATCGGTCAAAGGTCACGCCCACAATCGATAAAAATCTGTATGTCTACCATAAAAATTTACCTACAAACTTGAAATTTTGTTCACATATTTACAGTTAGTTATTCCCTCTGAAAATGTTTCAAAAAAGGGCATGGTCGAATAACAGAGACGCCCTTAGTTTACAAAAAACCATATTCACCATAAAACAAGACTTGTAAGCTGAAGCGTATTATTTGCATTATTAGAGGCGCCACGCCCACTATTCGATTGTAGATGTGTAGAGTATTTAAGATTTGTCTTAAGTCACATGTGGTTTTTTCTTCTTCTTTTTTGTTTTTTTTTGTTTACAAAGCATAATAATTTTATTAACACGTCCTCCACTGACGTTCGTAGGGTTGCTGCAAATTCGTTTTTGCCGTAGTTATTTTGTTTTGTTTTTTTTTCCCCTTTGACTTGGTTTTTATGCATATGTCTTTACTACGACGGTCATAAATCTACTTTCATATGTTTAACTGCAAAACGTGCTTTTTAGAGCGATTGCACATACACGACACACATGCATACCTACGCTAGACATAAAATACATTTTTCTTCTAATAGTGCATTTAACCAAGTTGTGTGTCGTGTAACATGCTATTCTTTTTTTTTTTTGTATACGCGGCATCCGGATAAGTTCTGCTCATTCCACATGTTGTGCCCACCACATCTCCTACAGTAGGTTTTACTGTCATTGTTCGTAATTGCGTGCCATACACATGGACATATTGTATATAATATATACGGCTTTTTATGCCATCATTATTTGTGTCAATGTTTTGTTACAAATCTGACGCTATGTGGTTAAAGGCCACCTTATCCACCTCATTTATATGAAAAGGATATCCAACGCTACCCTCCGTCTTAAACACTCACGGCATCTGTCTGAAAACTGCCAGCGTGGCAGGTACTGCAGTGAATTCTGCACAAAAAATCGAAGCCAAGTCTAAACGCCCATTAAACGCCCATTTTTGCATGAAAGAATCAAAATCAAATTTAAACCTCGTAGCTTAAGTATTGTGGCAGATAAATAGCTTTTTGTTGAGTGTGGGCGTGGCTCTTGAACGATTTTGCCCATTTTAAAGAAAAAATCTGTGCGTGGAAGAAAGAATTTTTAAAATTTACGACCACAACCGAGCAACAACAAACGGCCATGTCTAGATCGGCTCCATTTTTGCTGCTGATCATTTTTGTAGAGTTTCTGACGACGCCTTCGCCACGTTACAAATGTAATCATAAACTTTTTATACCCGTTATCTTATGTTGAAAGTATAAAAATGGAATAAATTAAAAAAGTTGTTGGTTTAAAACATGATAACCTTGATAATTATCTACCCGACTTGGTTTTAGGGAAATTTTCATTCTGTGATGTTGTTTTTCTTTTTCTACACCCTGTATAATCATAGATGGCAAAATTTTTATTGTAAAAAATGTGCAATTTTTTAAAAACTGTCTACTGAAAGAGTTTACTTCTGTGTACAAGCATCGGCCGCCATTCTTTCACGAAATCTTCATTTCTCTAAAATATCCTTTTAAGGATATGATTGAAGAGCTAATATGCTATGAATGCCTCACGTCTCTCTCAATACCATTTGGTTGAAATATTTCTATTGTAGCAGAAAACACACTCACTCACCTTGTCGCACATACAATCACAACCGAAATGCATTTAAGTTACAACTATTTTTAACATTTGCGGCCCCTCTTACAAGTATTTTTGCATATGTGAAGCCAATTGCCGATGCTGATGCCGATGCCGATGCCGTTGCCTTACAGATGTAAATCGTTGTTGTTGTAACATGTCACAGCAATAAACATTGATTTTATGTGTCACTTCAACATGTCATTACCATTGTTAAGCACTTGTCGAGCACAATGGCAACCAAATCAAAGCACGAGCAAAAACGAAAAACAAAACTAAACATGACTTTGGCCGAGTCTGGAACACCCTCCACATGAATTTACAAATAGGCGGGGGGGGCGTGACAGTTTTCTAATAGTGTATGTAGTACGTATCAACGCTTACGTATTTACGCTGAATGCGAATTCAAGCAAATAATGAACGTGTCCGTGTATGGAATGAAAAACTTAGTACAATCCCCAGCATATGTGACAGATATAAAAACAAACAAAACTCCCATCAAATGGTTCGGTAATGATGGCGACAATGACAAAGGCTACAGCGGCAACGACAACGACAACGACAGTGACACTGATACCGACAATGACAATGGCAAAGGGTGACGATAGCATAATAATGATGATGATGATGGTGGTGGTCATGTAGCTTTGAATGTCTAATCAATATCCATAAAACTTGCACAAGTACGAGCAGGAATATCCAAGAGTTTAACGGGAGGGGAGAAAAACCTCTAGAACGAACAAAAAACTTATCGCTTGTGTGTCATGTTGCTCGTGTACTGCTGCTTACATGAGAAATAAATGTAAAATTGTGATTTGTTGTTTCTGTTGCTGTTTAGTTCTAAGAAGTTATGCGACAGAACAACAGTTTAAACATGAACAGATCAGTTGCGCCCACAATTGTTAAACCTATTACATAAAGGCGCAAACTCTTCCACTAAATTTTCCATGAATGTTAATATATTTCGACAAAGTTTAACCGACTCTTCGCCATTGTACGAATGGCTGCAGCTCCTTCTAACAACTTGGCTTGGCTTAAGATTTTTACGAATTATTCGCATCACTATTTGGCCGTCAACTACTACTACAAAGTGTACCGTTTGCATACATGTCTGTATCAAATTTCCGTTTGGTATGTTCCGACATATTTAAGTCAAGTTAGATTTTGTGGCATACTTTGTAATGTCACTGGTCATTTTTTCTTCTTCTTCTTTTTCTTCATAGAATGCTAAACGTATTATAAATATTTTTAGTATACATGAACAAATTACTGTTATTGGCACTTAATCTAAAATCGAGTAAAACCGAGTAGCTGCAGAGATTGTGCTCTTGTTTCACCATTCATTCTATCTTTTCTGTCGATTCTACTTAAAAACTCATTTATATTTAGATTTTAATATTGTTATTGTTGTTATTGTTGTTGTTGTTGTTGTTGTTGTTATACTTTATGTTTTAAGTTGTTTTCTCCATTTTTTTTGTTTTTTTCTTTTCTCTGATAAAAAAAAAAATATAAAAAAATTCAATGATTTGTTATTTTGAAAACAAGTTGTTAGTGCTCTTGTTTCTAAAGTGTATTCTCTCTATAATTTCCACCATTTTCCATGCCCCACCCTCACCCCAACCATACAATGTGTTGTTTGAGATTAATGACAATTTCATAGTAATGACATAACAAATGCTTTCAGCAGCCAACAACAACAACAACAACAACAACAACCAATAACATAACCAAAGGGACACAAATTGTATAAAGCAGCCCAATGATGAGAAATATAATGATAATAATGACGATGATGATGATGATGATGATGATGATTGTAATAAAAATAATAATCATGGAAATGTTTACTAGTTGCCACATTGATAAGAGTTGAGTTAGCAGGCGTATGCGTATGCGGTCTTTATAAATGATAATTTTTTGTCTTTTACTGCAACCCGTTCCTTTTCAACAGCATACTGGCTGTTGGATGCTTACAGGAAGGCCACTGTCACCAATGCTATCAAGATCGTTATTATAGAAGAATTATTGTTGAACAAGAAAAGTTCAACGCTTCATATGTAACAAATGTTGTCATTGTTGTGGAAGGAGCAGAAGCAAAACGAACAGAAAATGGACAATCAAAGTTGATAAAGAAACCAAACTTATACGTTCATACGTATATGTGAGATTGTGAGTGAAAAGCTGAATGCATTGTCGACCATTTCTAGGGTTTGTGGCTGCAAACATTTGATTGAGAGAAAGCGTGCAATGGTTGCCAGTTACAGTTGTTTCAGTCCAGTCCGAATCAGTCTATTCCGTGCATTCAAGACGTGGAAGATATGCAAGGCGTGACTTAAACTAATTGTAGCTTTTTTTCTTTTTGTTTTTTGTTTTTTGTTTTTTTTCTTAAACGTTTATATTGTATATGAAAATGTAAACAACATGCTAGTCATTGCTTTGGTCTTTATTTCATTCATCGTCGCCCATCGTGTCCATTCAGCGTTGTTTTCATTATAGCGGGCGTGTAATTGAATTCATGATTGTTGGCACTAATCGCTTTTTAATTAGTTGTACATGGTGCCAATTTTTGACAGCGCACTTGTTGCTCAATGGATTGCCGCTACCATACCTTAAGAACAGTTACTTGGTAAAAAAAACGAACACAATATAAAAAACTGTCAAATTATATAAAAAAAACAAACTTTATGTTACCGCTGCCAACTGCCAACTGCCAACTGCCAACTGCCAACACAATAAATAGAAACAATGTTGAGATTTTTATGTATTCAATTCATATTTACCGTTAATTAATTAACACTCTGAAGGGAAATGTTGCAGATTTGTGTGCTTGGATATGAAATTAATACAATTCAGTTACAGAGGAGTGTGATGGCAAAAGAAGCCCATCAATGAACAATAGGTGAAGATAAACTCCATCAATTATTGTCATATCTTGCCAACAAATACACTGTGTAAAAACAGAATCTGAAACAGCAACAGAAAAGAGTAAAGAAATGTGCAGATAAGGAAATCAAGTGGATCGATACTATAAATGCTTAGAATTATATCTTCTTCAGGACAAGGCTTGAAAAATTGACGCTTTTTTTAGTTATTATTGTTGTCATTGTCAATTTTTTACTTCTTTAATTATTATACCCTACGGTCTAGAGATGAGTATAAACAACGTTTGGTATTGCGTTTGTAACAAACAAGAACAAGAGGCGATGTAGACGTGAACTTCAGATTTTTATGTAAAATGGGTAAAATTAGTCAATAGCCACGCCCACAATCGCCAAAAAACTTTATAGCTGTCACAAAAATGTAACCTATCAACTTGAAATTTTAGTAAGCATATTCACAATTAACCCATCTGTCAATGTACCAAAAATGGACATGGCACGCCCATAATTTACAAAAAACCATATTCATTATAAAACTAGACTTGTAAGCTGATACGTAATATTTGCAATATTAGAGGATGGAATCATATACCTGCCACGCCCATCGTTTGTACATAAGAAAAGTATTTAAAATGTGGGCTTATCCAAAAGTTTCTCTTAGCCTCACCTGTAATAATTTTTCTTCAAGTGTTTTTTAATATAGTTACAAGTACAGCATAAAACAACACAATTCTGAGGTAGACAGAGAGAGAGAGAGAGAGTTACGGTAAAAGATTTAATTGTATGCACATTCAAAAACATTTCTCGTAGTCTACATTAATTTATTAACAAAGAGTTATAAGCTGTTCTGTCTATGAAGTCTATTGTGTGGTATGTTAACTTTATTAACTACCCATCCTCTCACAATGTACACATATGTTATTCTTAGTTGAGGCACCATAATAGCCACACTACTGCCCGTTAGTTAACAAATGTGCTCTTATAAAGAATATCTCTCTCTATACATCTCTTTTCATCTAAACACACCTACATATATGCATATTTTATATATAAATGTATGGTACATGCTTGAGGCAAGTGCGTTTACTACGAGTGCATGCTTGACTAGCGTATGCAGTGTAGTAGTAGTATGTGTGTGTGTGTGTCTATTAATTGTACTTTAGATAAGTGTTATGAACTTTATACAAGTAAAAGAGTCTTACATGCATGCAGGCATGTGAGTGTGTTTGTGTGTAGCCTACATGCGTACATAGTCCTCCATCCGTATACATTTCGTACTCTTTCAGTGGCTACACTTAAAGTTATTAGTCACAAGTTAGGCAGTATATGTGAGTGGTCGTGTGTGTGTGTGTGTGTGTGGGTATGTTGGCTTTAGCAGTACATTCAGCCAGACATACTTGTTTATTAAATTATATTGTGATAAACATCTCTCCCTGTATCAACGTGTATATACGGATGTGTGCATGTTGTTTGCCAAGACCAGTACTTGCGGCCAAAAACATGGAACATCATATAATGGCAGCTAGGAACGTTATGAAATGCTTTTAATTGAGTTTGCAGACGTTGTACTATTAAATTTATTCTTCCCAGAGAGATTAACGGTTCACGTTCTTGTATCCTTCGAGGCGTTTGGTAAAGGGTGCCCTTCTTTTATGACATTGTCTAACATTTACCAATACTACCAAACAAATTACGCTACAGATAGTGTTTATTTGTGTCTGTTGTTGTAACCACCTTACTTATTTTCAACCACTTTTCTAATCAATTATTTATTTTATAAATACTTTAAATAATTGTGTTTGCTATGGTAGCGATTTGTTGCCTGAGCCATTGTGAAATCAAGGGCTACCTTCGAGGCAACACTTGGATTTTTGTAAAATATCTTGTAACCCAGTTTGGCTGACACTCGCTCACCACGGCAGACACAAAAACCTTCAACTGAAACAATCATGCATCAGTTATGGAAACAACTTAATAAGGATAAAAAGCAGTGGTTCACTTTATAAGTATGTACACCCTAATATGGGCGTGGCTTGTATAAAAGTGCTCCCTATTTTAAAGACTATATAAAGAGTAAAGGTTGAGTTGAGTTTTTTTTTTTTTTTTTTTTGAACCATATTTAAAACATTGAGGCAAGGAGGGTTTTTTCTATTGTGGGAGTGGTCCAGCCCCTTTTAATAAATCACATTAACACAATTGTTGGAATAGAATAGTAATTAGAATTACGGACGTACAGACATTCTACCTTCTGCTAGTTACATATGATATAAAAAAGTTAATAAACTTTCCGCCCACCTACTATGCGAAGAATATAACAAAACAAATATTTACACAAAACTCTCAACAAAACTTGAACGTGTGATTATGATAGAAGTACAAGAACTGTTTGTACGAGTAAGTGGGCAATTTTCTAGTAATTTAATATGATTGGCCACTTATTGCATTATTCCAACACAATGTTAAGCTAAACGACTTAATCACCTACTGTATAGAGTCAAGGTAGACTCGCGTATATTCTGTTTATGCGATAGCCGTATGCCAGAAAAATTGTGATAAATTAGGGCACTCAGAGGGTGTACTCACTTTGTTGAAAGGTTTGCAACGATTACGTAGAGATACTCGCTAAATGAGACGTCCGTCTGTCCGTGGTTAGCATAATTTTGCACGTTAGTTAAATTGTGACTTGGACACAATATAATTCGTTTAATGGAAACATCATCATATCATTGTAGGCTTGTGTGGGTGTGGTGGCGTTGCGGACGGATCCTTTTAATTTTACGCTAATAAAATTATAAAAATACTCAACGTATTAAAAACCATCGAGCGGAAGTGTGTGATAAACATGCAGCACATGTAAGTAATCAATGCCCTGTTGTTGGCCGTGGTAGGGCGGTGGGAGGATGAAGAGAAAGGAATATCGAAAAAAAAAAGAAAAAGGAAACGGAAGTTCATGTAAAATGCAGCACAATGGAGAACACATGAATGAAAGATTAAAAAAAAAAAACACAAATTTTCCCATTTTCACCACAAGTCACGATATAATGGTTAGGGTCCGGTGGGAGTGAGTTTTTTCTGCTCTCCTCATAATTGTTATTGAAACATAAAATTACGTTATTGCATATGTTTGATCGAGGGCTTCATTTATATAAATTTGCTGGAATAAATCTTCGTGAATTTAATTCACTTGTTACAGCAACAAAACAAAACAAAAGAAACAAAATACCACAACAGTTATTTCTAATTAACATCTAGCAGCACACACAACACAACATTCCTTGATTCCCTTCTTTGGTGTACGAACTAAATCAAGTAAGAAGATGTTTACGTTTATTATTGTAAATGCAGGTATGCTGGAATTTTAATGGGCTATACGGAATTTTAATGTGTGTTCACTTAACTACGAAATAATAATATTTGCATTCTTAAGCAAAACATTCTATCAAGTGTTAATATGAACTTGAGAGACTTTAAAGAAACAGTGCACAACAGCAAAAACAACATGTTACACATTTAGGGCACCCAGGCGTAGTATAAGTTGCCTTTGGCTGCGTACACGTTGTGTTTATTGATTGAATCTTTTTCATATCTGTGTTCATTACCATACGCATGAATGTGTCAAATGTCACATCATATTATGTATTAAGTAACATTCTAAGTACAGCTATAAAAGGACATTTTTTTACGCATATTTGCTCACATCGTGCCTTTGGCTGGTAGTAGAAGTTTACTTTTCAAAACAAGTAATTAAGTATAAGGAAATTTGGGCCAAATGCAAAATACCCTTTACATCTACAATATTGGGCGTGGCAGGTACATGATAACGCATCTGTTATAGTGTGTGTATTACGTCTCAGCTTAAAAGTCTAGTTTTATGGTGATTATTGTTTTTTTGTAAATTGTGGGCGTTTATGTTATCCGACCATGCCCATTTTTGGCACATCAATAGTTAGCATAATAGATAATGTGTGTTTTAAATTTCAGCTTAATAGGTAAATTTTTGTAGCAGATATATAGATTTTTGTTGATTGTGGGCGTAACTGTTATCCGACCATGCCCATTTTTGGTACATTGATGAATGAAATATTTATAGATATAGACATATCAAATTTCAAATTTATAGCTTAATTTTTGTGGTAGATATATAAATTTTTATCAATTGTGGGCGTGGCTCTTGACTAATTTTTTCCATTTCAAATAGCGATCTGCATACAAAAACTAAAAGTGCCTAAACAAAATTTTAAAATTTTAGCTCAACCCAAAATTTACGCCCATAAGAATTTACGGACGTACGGACACAGCCGGGTCAATCGCCATTTTGCATTTAATATACCGTAAATTAGCTCAACAAACCTTTTATTTTGATACCCATGTTGAAGTTTCTTTGTGATTTATGACGGACGCCATTTTGTATTCAATAAAGTACCATTTGGCTAAATATGTTGCATCATACGCTACAAAGTATTGTCATCCGAATTTAGGGGATGTGTGCTAAATTTCATTAAATGACAGGTTATACAATAATATTCAAAACATAAATTGACCAGCTTTCAGTCTGACGGACAAGCAAGCAAATTTGGAATAAAATCAAATTTTTTTAAATTATGACCATGTGCACCATGCACGACCATTAAAATAAGAATAGTTTTCGAAAATCTGTTTTACGCTCTCTTTCCAAATAATTCATGCCTTCACATTATCCGACATCTGCAGGAGCGTGTTTTACAATGTAAGTTAATATGTGTAAGAATTGTTGTTGTTGTCGGTGCTGTTGTTTTATCACTGATGTTTTAAAATATTGAATATAATTATAATAATCGTGAAATAATTTTTACGCGTGTAATTTACTTTAACATGAATGCAGCTGGGTGTGTGTGAGTATGTGTTTGCCTGACTGTACGTACAATATGTATAAAATGCCAGTATTTCATAATTGCTTTAATGCTGGTTTTGCTGTATTCTCTTTTTCTCTCTCTCTCTCTCTCTCTCTGTTTATCTGCTGCCCAGCCTCTTGTCTGCTGCACCGAATGCTTATCGATGCTTGGTTATGATGAAATTTGTTGCTGTTGACGTGTTAATAATAAATCCGGAATGTTTTGTTGCTTTCGTTGTTATTGTTGTTGTTGGTTATTATGTGTGTGAATGAGTGCTCAATTTTAATATGAATGGCACTTATTTTTAAAGGATTATCACTTAATTTAACATATCATTCCGCCACTTAATCAGTAGCACATCTCTCGGCAAACTTTGCTGATGTGAAGTTGTTGTTTTTTTTGTTTTTGTTTTTGTTTTTTGATGCATGCAATGTATGCAATGATGTATGTTTTCTTAAATATTCTTATTTAAAAGGTAATGAGATACATTTTAATAACAAGAATATTTTGTTGTTGTTGTTGTTGTGCGGCAATGGCATATATCGGCAACTATCTGAAATGATTTCCTTTAAATAATCAATAAAAATGAAAAGAAAAAACCGAAATCTTAAATAATTGAATCGAGCAGATCTAAATTTAAGGAACATTCACTCTTCAAATTTGACACGCCCTGTTCCGATACAAGCCTCTACATATAGAATTACGTCTACGTGCAAGTGGACGGAATTTCTTATTTTACTATATTTTATAATTACAAGTGTGCCTTTCAAACAATCTCTTAATAAGATTATTTTGTCTGTACGTCCATCAATTGAACAAATGGGGTTAGTAACCATAATATGAACCCGATTGGCACGCTTATTCCTAGTATAATTTTTCTTCAATAAGATAAACTATACATCATGTGTAAATAAAGTGAAAGTGGTTATTTTATCATATTTGATGAAATGTTTATTTTGTCGGTACGTCCGTCAATTGATAAATGTGGACTAGCAGCCAGAAAAGCTCTCTTCTTGATCGAAAACTTGATATACACATCAACATAGATTATGTGGTTTATTATTTTATTATATATTACAGTTATCTTGCAACTAAATTCATAATTTGTCTGTACGTCCCGCAATTGAAGAGTACAGCCAGCAGCCAAAAAATTGATCCATTCGGTTGAAAATCTGTTTATTGACCATGCCCTCATATAAATGAGCGGATTTTCTTATATTACAATGTTTTACAATTATGGGCGTGTCATTGTGTGTCTTTTATTAATTCATTCCTTTGATGACAAAGTTACAAATTCACACAAAACACAACGGGCCTGGTGGATTAATATTATCACTTTATAAATCTGCTAAAAACCAATGATAAATGATATGAAAAATTCATAAATAATATCCTCAAATCGGTAGATACCGTTACGTAGTATTTATTTATGAAAAGGCCGAAGCATGATATGAAGATAACAACAACAATACAATTTAATTTTGTTTGAGTAAGTTTACATTCTGTGCATTCCGATGATAAATGCATTCTTGCCATTCCTTTTCTCAGTTATGTTTACAATACTTTTTCCCATAGGTAGGGACGACTGCACCGACGATATATGCTATTTGGCATGCATTCAAGTGTGTGTGTGTGTGTATGTAAGTACAATAACAAATGTGTATGCTAAGAATGTGACACGCTGAGAGTTCAGTGTTATATAGTTTTACACACCATACGCAACAATAAAAGAAATAACAAAAAAACAAAAAAAACAAAAAAAACAAAAAGAAAAACTATTTGTTGGTAAATTGTTGAAATATCAAAACTCAACCAACAACTAAACCAACAAACTTTTATAAGCTTCGGTGACATGCCTAAACAGCAAATGTAGGTGTAAACATATTCATACACTTGCAACCGTTACAGTATTGTATACTATTTCGTTTGTGTGTGTGTGTGTGTGTTCGTGTGTCTGTATGTTCAAGTACTTTTGTTCACTTTTTTTTTCTTCTAAGAAACTTGTAAATATTTCAGATATTTTTTATATATTCACATAAAATCAAAGGTTTACTAAGTTTGTCATACCGTTTGCAAAGTATTTATATTCTTGATCAGCATCAAAAACTGAGCCGATCAAGGGATGAATGTTCGCGTATCCGTATGTCCGCCTGTGTGATTATTGTTTGCATTCTAACAGGCTTCAATTTTCTATAAATACTTTAGAAAATATAGACAAAATCGTCCAACAGCCACGCCCACAATCAACAAAAGTCTGAATATTTCGCATAAAAATTGAGCTACAGGAATGAAATTTAATATACACATTTATAATTATCCTCTTAATTGATATGCCAAAAATGGGCGTGGTCGAATAACAGACCCGCCCACAATTTAGAAAAAACTATACATCTGCCACAAAAGTTGACCTATGAACTTAAAATTTTGTATGTGTATGTATAGTTATCCCATTCACTGATATGCTAAAAATGGGCATGGTCGATTAATAGACACAACCACAATTTAGAAAAAAAAGAGATTCACCATAAAACTCAACTTGCAAGCTGATACGTAATACATAGACTACTACTAGGGGGCGTAATCATATACCTGCCACGCCCACTATTGTAGATGTGGAGGGTATTTAGGATTTGTCTTAAACCAAATTGAATTTTCTTACTTGTTATCTACTAACCCAGAACTGTAACTATTATCCAGAGAATTTTTTATAAACATATGTGGACGTAGTCGTACCTTAGCATGTATATGAAATTGAGTTTATTTCATTTTTGTTTGTTTGTTTGCTTCTTGCTAATGATAAATGATTTCATGCATAGTTTTTTTTGTACTTGTTGTTGTTGTTATTTTAGTTAACCAAATCACAAACTGCATGATGCAAGTTTCCAACATTTACTATATTTGATCAAGCAGTCACACACACACACACACACACACACACACACCGTAATGCCATCCTAACAATTTTAATCTAAACATTTGGACTTTGATTTAATGGATTTATGTCGTAGGCTGAATAGTTTTTGAAAAACTTTAATTTACACAATTACGAAAAGCGAAACCTCACACCCGCACACCCTGCCAATCAATTTATTATGCAAAGAATCAAAGTATTGGGCACGTGGTGAAAAGTGAAGAGTTTTTTATTACAAAACCCCTCAAAAGCCATTAATGTTCGGCTTAGCCTACATTTGTGTCCTTTAATGACTCTGTGCCATTATAATGCATTGCATTAATTAATACATTGCACCAGTGTGTACCTTGGAGAGTACTTAATAAATTGAAATCCACAAATGGTATCTAATGGGGTATTTAGATAAATGCTGCTAAAGATGGGATAACACACACACACACACAACACAATAATCTGCCAAGGCAAGTGTGGCAATGTAACAAAGGCGGCATTGTTTTTGTTAATTATGATATTTTGCAATGTATTGTGGAGTCAATATCGTGTATGAATAATAATTGGACACAACACAATGTGCTGCATAATTGAATTATCTGTCTCGTTCTCCCTTCCATGTACAGCATAGATCAACAACAAGACCTTTAATTATAACTTATCCTACATGCATACAAAGTAGAGGTGGCAGTGGCTGTTAATAGAAAATGATGAGAATGCTTCACTATTTTATTTTATTTACATCTCAGCCATTACAATGATATGGGGGCATATTGATTTTGTTAAAAAGATTTTTAAGTGATAGAAGGGGGCGTGTTACACCCCCAAAAATTATATATGTTCATTATCAGCATCAAAGGACGAGTCGATTTAGCTCATCTGTCCGTCCGTGTAACTGTAATCCTTTCTTTTAATATGTTTAAATACTAAACGGAACACAACATAGCATAACGGTATGGGTATGATGGATGGATAAAGTTGGTAGGATCTCCTAAATTTATACTCACTGGATCATCCCAATGCAACATTCATCATATATTTATATGAAAAGATGAGATTTACCTGCTTTTTGTTGTTACTGTTATTATTATTAATATTATTTGTTATTGATATATGATAATTTAGAAAATGGACGTGTAAATAAATACAAGTTCTAGTTAAATATTTTCATGCATATAAACTATTCAGGCACTAATTACCACATATATGGGTTGTGTGCACCACAATAAATGCTTTCGGTAAAACTAAAACATAAACTAGCATGTAAACGAGTATGAAAAATAAAGTTGGTTTAGACCAAATCTTAAATACCCTCCACATCTAAAAACAAACAGTGGGCGGACTATGCCCTTTAATAGTGTATTTGCTACATCACAGTTTGCAAATAGACTGGGTATGGTTTTTTGTAAATTGTAGGCGTGTCTTTTGTCCAATCACGCCCATTTTTGGCACATCGATGCATGATATAATTGTAAATATGTATACCAAGTTTCAACTGCATAGCCCAATTTTTGTGGTAGATAAATAGATTTTTGTCGATTGTGGGCGTGGTTTTTGACCAATTTTGCCCATTTTTAATAACGATCTAAAGTATCTATATAAAATTTCAGCTCAATTTTACGAGTGACAATGCCAACAACAGACAGACAGATTCGGAGTACCGTTGCCGGCGCGTCCTTAGTCAGATTTTGCCCAATTCCAATAGAATTCTTAATCTTTACATTCATGGCCGTTCTAACAAAAATGCATAGATATTCACACAGACCCACGGACGGACAGATGAGCTAAATCGACTCGCTTACAATCGCTTGAACAAAAACAAGCAGTCATGAAATATTGTAATAAACCACCAAGTTCTAGGCAATTTGTCAGTTCCTTTTAAAAGCGAGATGAAATTTGCAGAAATCCTTTGCCGCACACATAGCATAGACCCCGAAAACATCAAGAATTCACTTAGAAACCGATAAACTTTCGAATACAAATGAAATCTCTCTGCCCCTCTCCCTCTCTCTCTCTCTCACTCATTCGCTCAAGTATATAAAATATTTTATTTATTAAAGGATTAAAAGTGTTTGCACAAAAATGCTTAAACATTAATTAAATGAAATAAAGTTGTTGTGTGTGTTGCGGTATGATTTGGTTTCTTTTTCCACAAACTCATCAGCACCTACATAGCTTTGTTGTTAAAATGGAAAGTGTCACAAATAATTCTGTAATTAATTAACTAATGAAACTTACACATCTGTTGACATGCACACGTGCAGGTCTCTGTGCTTGCAAATGTATGTGATTACATCTATTTACAATTTATCATTAAAACATAGCCAACAGCTTATAATCATTAACTCATCACATGTATGAACATGTTGATAATGATCGCTTCTATGTATGCGGGTGTGCGTGTCACTTGGGTAACTTACTTACAGTTACGTCAGCATACCAAAGGTATTTTTATACATACACGCATATGGGTGGAGAAAAAACTAGCACACAATCCACATTAATAGCAAAAACAAATTATATACAAATTCTCTCTACCAAGGGTTTCATTTAAAAACATCATTATTTATAAACAGTGAGTGAATGAGGGTGTGGGGAGAGGATGTGAGAGCATAAACGTACTTTCGTGCCGACATGTGATGAGTGCAACAAAACTAAACAATACAAAACAACAACAACAACAACAATCAACTGAATTATAAACTTTGATGGCGGAAAAAAGAGAATTTTAAAAGGAAACATAAAGAGGAAGTTAGGGATTTTTTTGTAATTTAATTGAATTGAATTGTATGATGTGTTAATGTAAACACAGCGCACAAACATAGCAACACCAATAAAGTGTACACCTACACATACTTGTACATTTAATATTAATTTGTAAGTGGAAACAGTATAAAGCAGAACAAACAATCAGAGAGTGAAATGGTTAAAAAGAGAGCACAGAACGGTTATATATTTAACGGTATTATCTGTTAGCCTCTGACTCATAATTTTGATGAATCTCAATAATCCGATTCGGTTCATCTCTGATGAAAACTACAACATGTGATTTGCATTTAATTAAAATAATCTAATTTTATATTTTATATTGTTTTAAATACTTAAATAGGCTTTAAAATGGATTTTTTTTTTTATTTTGAAAAAATGAAATGTTTGTTTTTAGCAAATAAAAGTGAAATTAAACCCATTTCAATTAAATTTAAACATATTTAAATTAATTATTTAATCTTTGCCATTTAGTTTGGAATTTTAATTTGCCAACAACACTAATAACAATGAAACATAATTCAATTGCTACAACATAAATGACAATAACGTTAACCCCCTGAACAGAGTACGTAGATGAAATTGAATAAACAAAAAAATAAAAAAATAAATAAATTGATCAAAATTAAATAATTTAAATTTACAAATAGTATTAGTTATATAATAATAAAGAAAAAATATAAATAACAATTAATTAAGAAATAAAAATAAAACGAAATTTAGTTAAAATAAAAAAAACTTAAATTAGTATTAATGAAAAATTAAAAAAAATCCTAAAAAAACTTAATTTAAAATTTATTTGAATTAAATTACTCATAATAACATAAATAATAAAAAAATAATTTAAAATTAAATTAAATAAATTAGTAAATAAAAGTAAGTTAAATTACTAATTATGAAAAGTAAAAAAGAAATAATAATTTAAATAAAAAAATAATAAAAAATTTAAATTAAATAGTTAAAAAATTACAATAAATAAATTAAAGTTGTGCTAATGAAAAATAAAAAATTATAGATATTATTTTATTTTAATATTTCATTTCAATTAAAAAATATTTAATTAAATTTAATTTTAAAAAATCAAGATGAAAGAAATTTTTCTTACAAAAAAATTCACACAACATTTTAAAAGAATTTAATTAATCTTGTATATACATATTGTTTCAATAAACAAAATCTAATTAATGTTGCTATAAAAGTTGCTGTCGACAGTAAACAACTATAATTAGAAAATACATACAAAAAATAAAGAAAAATAAATTCAATTTAAATAAATTTTAAAATGTTATAGTCTTCCCACTTATCTTATAAATTTCAAGTATAAGTATGTGGGCGTGGCATTTCGTAGAATCCACCTAATTTTTGACAACTGCAACAGTTCCAACAACAGGATACATGGATACAGGGGCATGATTATACTTCGTTGCTGTTTTGGATGTTCTGGATGTAAATTATGGGTTGACGTAGCAATTATTATGTAAAACTAAATGATATTATGTTTATAAAAGTGTTGTTCTAATTGTAATGTTGCATCCGTTCTCTTCGATAATACGTACTGTTACGCATGGAAACGCACTAAGGGGGATTATGCAACATAAGCTTGACTACGACTATTGGCTTATCGGATGACAAAATAAAATTAATTAAACAAAAGCCAAATCAATTAAAATTAACATCTTGTAAAATAAACAACAACAACAACAACACACCTCTATACAGTATTTTGTATTTTGCAGTGAAAGGTGAAACCAGCATCAACCAGCCGATAGACCTAAAACTAATATTAGGCTATGCAGCCAACACGGAACCATTCATACACAGATTTACTTACGCACAAATACGCACAAATAACGTCATTTAGTTAAAATTATCACAATAACCATTCAATACAACAGAGTGAAAATTGCTCTGAGTATACATACGTGCTGCCTGTCTGTCGGGTTATGTCTGACTGCCGCTACCAGGCTTACCCACCCACCCACTTACATGATATGTGCCGCAGTATATAAAGAGATTATGAAAATTCAAATAGACAAAAGCACACACACACACACACAGGGATTTCATTTAATAAAAGTTAATAAATGATAGATTGCTTGGCTTACTTTTATGTACACATGCACGGACACATTTCTGAAGGTGGCTTCGCTTCGTCTTTCTTATAGCTATAGGTGGATGTGTGTGCACGCATGTATTTGTATTTGCTGTTTGTTGATTATTGTTGTTTTTGTTGTAATTGAAATGTCAATTCATATTAAATATTGTTGATTTTCGTTCATCTTAAACTGGGCGGTTGCGTCTCTCAGCCGCAAAATTATTCAATTAATGGCACATTTAGCACAAAGAAGAAGAAGAAGAGTTATTGAATTTTTAATACGTGCTTACGAACGAATCTAGATGATAACAAGTAAAAGTTTGCCAAAGACCAAAAACTATATTGAGCGTAACGCATACAAACGCATAGTTGCGCTCACTTTTTCAGGGACCACTAATGCATTTAATGCCATACACATTACCTCAGTGGTTGCCTGCTATACCAAGTAATTTTTTTTTTTTTTTTTTTTTTTGTAAATTGTAGGCGTATGCCGCCCATTTTTATTACATTCATAAATACCCAAAAAATTTCAAACTTTGTAGTTTTCATTTTATGAGAAAGAGAGAGAGCTGTAAGAGGTTTTTTTGTGTTGATTATGGGCGTGCCTTTTGCCCATTTTAAGATGGACACACGGACATACATGTCAAGTTCGTATCTACCTTTATGTTGTTTGCATTTGTGCAATGTATCAAAGAAATTGCTACCAATGCAGGTAGCGTACAAACATTAGATTGTAAACTTTTTTTTTTTCTTCTCTACTCCGTACATACATCATACTCGTATATTGTATTTAAGCACAAAGCAACATTTCATTGGTAACTGAAGCGAAGAGTTTTTGTGCAAGCATCATATATTGTTTGTTACAGTTTATTGATGGAAGGACTGCCAGACATGTATGTATAAAATTGTTCGTTTGTCTCTCCTTCATGTTTCCTTCAACCAGAAGTGTCTTATATTTCCTGCTGCATGTGTGTGCATATGTAAATAAATTTATTAGCTATGCTGCTTATAAATGCTTATTTGCATATTTGGCATATTTCTTACACACAATACAATAATGCCAACATATTTGCCCTTAACACTAAATTGTCTTGAGTTTGTTGATGCAAGTATTTCATGATATGTTTTTCATCTGATTGCATTCTCCATTGTGTACATACAGAGACTTTGTGATTTTGTAAAAAATAATTTATAAGTTAAATACAATGATTTATTTTGCAAACTTATGTTTGTCTTCAATGGCACAGGATTTACACATTTTGCACTTTATTTGTACTTTAGCTTGCACTTTATTGGATTACGCTAAATAGAAGCAATTCCAAATGTTTTAAATCTATGTTGTTGTGGTTAAATAATTCATGAATTTTATCAAACACGAAGCTTCAGAGTGGTTATCATTAAATTCGTTAAATTCATTAAGTTTTTCTAAAATCTTCATCTGCTGAAAGTAAAGGTTTCTTTTTAGAACGTAGCTTCTAACATTCTATTCCTCGAGCTCTTTCGTTTGACACCCATATTGAATATATTGTGAGCAAGAAAACTATATTTGGCTTACACCAAATTTTAAATACCCTACACATGTACATATAAACGTGGGTGGGAACGCATCAGCTTACAAGTCGAGTTTAATGCTGAAAATGTTGTTCTTTTTTTATTAATTGTTGGCGTGTCTGTTATTTGACCACGCCCACTTTTTGGCACATCGATAAACGGAATAATTATAAATATGTGTACCGAATTGTGACTTCATAGCTTAATTTTTTAATTATTATTTTATTATTTTGTCGATTGTGGGCGTGGCTGTTGACCGATTTTGTCCATTTTAAGTAACGATCTGAAGTGTGTTTACAAAATTTCAGCTAAATATATCAAAATTTACGGACACACGGACTTACATCGTTTTACACGCTGATCCAGAATATCTATACTTTGTGGGGTCTCTGACATCTCCTTCTGGGTGCTGCAAACGTTTTAACGTTTCGTTAAAAACTTTAGGTATTGTCGTTTGTTGTTATTATTTAGTGTTGTTGTTGTTGTTATTATTATAGTTAATTTATATAACTTAAGGGCTAATGTCATCCAAAGTGGCTTAACTTGGCCTAAACGAATAAAGAGGCAGGAGCGATAATGATAAGAATGTTAGAAAGGCGGAAAAGGAAAGTTTAAGAAAATGGTCGACACGTATAACTTTTTAAACCTTTCCTTTAAAGGAAACTTTTCAGATAGAATGAAAAAACATGAACGGTTTTAAGGAGGGTGGCAATGTAGGAGAGTATACACACACACTTATACATACATATGTATATAAAGGCAACTGGTTATTGTTTGTGTTGTTGTTGTATTTTGTAGGCCAGAAATATGCCACGAATACTCAAAGAGTTGCTTAAAGTAAATTAGAAAACTTTTTAAACATATCGTGCAAGAGTTTTTGAAAAAGTTTCTTGAAAAAAACAAAAAGAAACAAAAAACACGAGATTTAAATGTTCACTCTGGTGGAGGTTTATCAAGTATTCTTTCTCTCTCTTTCATCGCTAGTACAACAATGAAGAAGAATTCTGCTGCATAATGTAAATTTGTGGGATGTTGAGGGTGATGGTGATGGTGATGGTGATGGTGCGAAGCAAAAGTAAAACTGCAAATGCTCTCAATTTTATTTAATTAAAGAGGGGGTCAAGATTTTAATTTTTATTTTTAATTAATTGCACTTTACCCCGAAACTGAATAAAACATGTTGCACGTTCCCGGCACTAGTTCAAGTCGTAACAGAAACGCCAGTGACCGTGAATATGAAATTTTCTCTGTACGCACTTTTCTATTTATTTATTGTGCGTACATGTACGCATTTGCAGGCACATGGTTTGTCTCTGCCGTGACTGTTCTAATCCGTATGTAAATAAGAAAAGTTTGCCTTTTTGGGGAAAAGTTTTCCGTTTAGGGCTTTTCGGCGTTGTTTCACTTACTAATAAATACTTTGTAAATGAAAGATGGTGTAATTTGTTGCAAGCAACAGCAACGCTTTCCACAACCTACAGACACTTGCTAGCAGTTTAGAAGGGTTTCAGCAAAACATATTCATTAGTATCACAATTTCAAGGTGTGTGTATTACTGAAACGTTTGCCGGGGAAAAAATTGAAAAATTCTTTCATTCACGTGGATAAAGTGTGTATTAACTTCTAAACGGCAAAACATTACATGCCCCCTCAAGTATACCGATCGATTGAGAATCATTTCCTTGCTCGTTTGAACCGTGTCCGTCTGTCTGTCTTTTGTAACGCCCATAATCCCTTCCATCACCTAACACATATATTTTATAGCATTTATAAGAAGTGAAGTCATAAATAAAGTGTTATCACTGCCGCATTACAAGCATCAGTTTACTTCAAATTTATTATGAAAAGCACAAAACTTCTACCAACTCGTGGCATAGTTTGGGGAATTGTATAAAACTTAAAGGAAAGTTTTTATATTAAAACAGGTAAGAAAATTAAATTTGGATTAGGCTAAATCTTAAATACCCTTCACATCTACAAGAATGGGCGTGGCTGATGTATGATTACGCCTTCTATCAGCTTGCAAGTCGAGTTTTATGTGGAGTATGATTCTTTTGTAAATTGTGGGCGCGCCTATTATCCGACCATACCCATTTTTGACACATCGTTGCAATGAGTAACCATAGATATGCATTCCAAATTTCAAGTTCATAGGTCAATGTTTGCGGCAGATATATAGATTTTTGTAAGTTGTGGGCGTGGCTGTTAAACGATTTTATCCATTTTAAATAGTGATCAATATATCAAACTTTACGCCCATAAAAATGCCAACAACCGACGGACATACGGACGTATATGCCTAGATCGTTTCAGTTTTTGCTGCCAAGCAAGAATTTCGTAGATATTTCGTAGGGCAAACGGAAAAGCAAACTCAGTATGCCTTCCATTCTATACTAATACTAGAGTATAAAAAGAAAAGTGAAATGATTGCGATGATAAGCTATATAAACTATGATTGATAACAATTATTTATCACTTTGCTAGAAAAAAAAACAAACAAAACCAAAAAAAATCTAAACAACTAAGTCAAGAATAATGAGAAAATTTATAAGCGTGTCACATATCATTTTTGTGATTATAAAATTACTCGTAAACATCTTATTGAGTCGAAGGAGGCGGCTGATGATAATAAAGATGTAGATAAAGTTGGCAGCAATAGTTTAATGATGAAAAATGAAAAATGATGATGAAATACAAAATATACAATATAAGGGAAGAGTGGAAAGGAAGGCTTTTAATATTTTAGGATTATTAATGTTTTTTTTACAGTTAAGTGATAATGACAAAATGTCATAAGAGGAACGTTATGCCAAAACAGTACAACAGCACTAAATAGCTAAATAAGGTGGCAAGAGGACTTGTTTTACACCTGCCACGCCCAAAAGTTAAATATTAGAAAGGGCGTGTATGTAAGATTTGGTCTAAGCCGAATTCAGTTTTCTTACTCGTTACACCTGATGTGAGATTTATTTTGCATCCGAGTGATTTATAAAATTAAACTTTCTTTACATCATTTAAACTTTTCTCCTGAACAAAAACAAAAAAAAAAAAACTGATTTATTTTATACGAGTATCTGTGTAAAGCAAAAATTTCTCTCGGAAATCATAACAATAAGTGTCAGATATAAATAAAAAATCCAACATACTCGTATATGTGTATGGACGTACGTGCAGCCGCAACGTTGTGGGCCAGATGTCAAAATAATGCAAACAAAAAATGAAAAATGCATAATTTCTTTGTGCCAACCGCATACCACTGAATACCACAGTGCGTGCACGTGCACCCACATAAAATATGCGTGTACCGATCACACGACCGATAATGCATTCACGCTTACTTACTTACCTACACAGATGCGAATATTTTTTAGCTGTGCATCTGTATGTTATATAAATAATGGTGAAAAAAGTGCTTGTGATGGGCAACATGAAATTTATAATATGTGTACGTGTGTGTTCTCCAAACCGTAAGCATATGTGTATGTGTGCACGCATTGAAATCATGTCTCAAAATTGTATTGTATTGTATTGTACGATTCTTTGTGAGTGCTTGTGTGTGTGTTTGTATGCCAAGCAATAATAATGTTAAATCCTTTGGCACAAACCCCTATACACACAAAAATGAATTGAATTCTGGGACTGAATGGTAATGGTTGGATTTTGCTTCGGCTGTTATTGTTGTTGTTGTTATTATTACTATTATTATTATTATTATTTGTTTTTATTGTTATTTGTTATGTGGATTTTATGTTCACCACAACAAAACCAAAGCATGCTAAATACTCCCTACCCGGTGCAACACCCAAGTATTGCAGAAGAATCGGAGGCGATCTTGCCAGGTACGTCCTTATGGTTGGGTTGGGAAAATGTCACATATTTTCTGCAGATTTGTTTAATTTTTAGTAATCATAGTCAAGTGCCACGGCCCCCGCGAAAAAAAACCAACACTTTGTGGATGGATTCGCCCGAGGAGCTTGACAGTAACAAAACTGCATCATATTTTTATTTGATATATTTATCGATTTGCACTATTTAGGGGAAAACAAACAACAACCTTAACCTAGATGTTTAGAGTTTTTCCGATTGCGTTTCAGCCAAAAATTGTCCGCATATGATTTTTCTATAAAAATATTTTTTTGTATTTACTCGTTATTCGTACAAGTGTTTAAATATTAAGTAAATTTTGTGGCATTTTATTTTATTTTTTTGTCTTTTTCTTCTTCCTCTTCTTCTTCTTCTTCTTCTTCTTTATGCTGATACCATATTTGTTCACTTTTGTTACTTTTCGTTTTCTGTTGGGGAAGACTGCTTGCTGTTGGTTGCTGTTGGTTGCTGTCATAATTGAATTTCGTTAGTGTTTATTGTTATTGTTATTGTTATTGTTATTGTTATTGTTATTGTTATTATAATAATATATGAATAGAAATAGAAAGTTGAAAAGTAACTAAGCCAGCAAGCAGATGCTGCCATTAAACCATTGTATTGCCCGCAGAAAGTATACACGTGTGTGTGCACGTATGCACATGCGAAAATGTAAAAATGTGTCAAGACATTTAACATGCAACTCATTAAAAACGTAATCCTTATAAGCCAACTAATAATAATAATGATAATAAAAGGACACCAATGCAAATGAAGGACATTTTTAAGGAATCTGTGCATTAAATTTCACGTATGCGGTGACAATTCGATTTCCTATAAATTTCATTAATTCCTTATATGCCCAATAAAAATTATGCCCAGATATGCGTAATAAGCAAACTACCGGATGTGCGTGCGCACAGCATCAATCTGTAACGATATGTGCCAATTGAAACCCAAATGTGTTTAATTACGATAATTTCATGAGAAAATTCCATATGTTGCAGCTACACTACCACTGCCACTGCCACTGCCACTGCCAATCCTCTCGTCTCTCGTCTCGTTATTTCGTTATTTCGTTAACGGCTGTGTGCAACCACTGCCGTTCACTTTTAAAAGTAATTCAAGTGTTAACAGTTAAATATTGTTGCACAAGGTATGGCGAGAAAGAATTTTACATATCGTTTACATAAATGAATGGCAAGGCGTACGTACATATATTTTATTTAACGATGACACACACATATGAAAGGATTTTCTCATTAATTATCGATATGAATACGAACCGTGAAAGTGTTGCGTGCACAATCAAGAGTATAATGAATGAAATGTGTTGACAAAAATGGAAATAACTTTAAATTACAAGTATACACATACGTTTGTAAATGTATTTGTTACAGCAACTTTATATAACTTTTGCATTAAATGATAAATAGAGTGAATCGTAGTCTTTCGTTCACAACGTCTACGATACCACGTTTTAAAAAAGTTTAGAATGAAAAAAATCAAAAATAACAACAACAACTGCAATGAAATTTATGAAAATCGAGAAAAATCTAAACACAAACGGTGGGCGTGGCGGGTACAACTCAACTCATTGTAATGGTGTCAACTTGTCGAATTGCGTGGGTGTGTGTATTATGCGACCACGCCTACTTTTCACACATCCATAGACGCGGTAGCCAAATTTCAACTTTCCGCTAAGTTTTTCTAATGAAAAGTGTGTGCCTTGAAAATTTTACGATTGTGAGAGCGCCATCAATAGACAGACGCACGGACGGTTATGTTTAGATTGTCTCGGCTTTGAAATTAAGATTAAGAATGTTTTTAAAGGGGATGAACAAAATAATATGAACATTATGCAATAAAGTACATCTTTGTACATGTTACATATGGACTGTTTCCATGTAAATAAAGCAGACAACAGAACTCAACAGTCACAGTATGACGGAATCTTTACAATTTTCACGCCAACAATCATGGAAGGGCTCTGCAATTGCAAAACCATTTATGTCATGTGTTTATATTATTTTGTCCGTATTCTGTACTTTATAAAATCTTTTATAAGGCGGCTTCTTGTTGTACAAATACGGTGCATAACAAAATGAAGAGAAAGTAGAAAAATCTCACAAATCCAGACATTTGTGTAAAGAACGCGCTATTCAGTTTTCTATGAAGCAATATTTCTATAAAACCACGCCCACAATTAATAAAATTTCACATATACCTCATAATCAAATATGGTTACATGCCATACGCATTGTATTCTGGTTATGAAGGACGAGATTTTAAGCATGTATGAATTTTTTCCATTTATTGTAATAAAACATCCTCAGGAACAAAATTTATTGTTGTACTGAAATTGTATACAAAAAGAAAAAAGAAAAAAAACGTTGATATGTTCAATTGTATATTGGTTGTTGTTATTGTTATTGTCCATCTCAAACCGCAATACAGTTTTAATCTGTATGTGAAAAACTAAATCACATTTTTTGTTGTTTGTTGTCCCGAAAAACAAAAACACTAACACTAATGCAAACAACAAAATATTGTATAACGAATGATAACGATTTGATTATTTTTTTTATATTTTTTTTTTTTTTTTTTTTATCTGTTTTCTGCTGTTTTCTGTCGTTCGGTCAGTTGATAAATGTGTAAAAATATGAACAACAACAATAATAATTTGAAACGAAATACCCAACATAGGGGTTCGCTTAACGTGAGATAATGAAATGAAAAATAAAAATAAGAATAAATTATTATTTTCTATCGGACAGATGGGACGTGAGTCCGCCTGTTAATGTTGAGATTCGCACGGTCGCTAAAATTGCAATATTCAACTCATATTATATACAGACACCATAATTTCAAATCCCCGTATATAGGATCCTAATTGAATTTGAATAAAACTGGTCATAAGCCACGCCCACAATGGTAAGAATCTAATAATCGGTCACAAACATTGAACGATACATTTGTAATACAAAAACTTGAATAAAAATGGCTAAAAATGGACGGAATCGAATAACCGACACACCCACAATTTACAAAAACCTTTACTTGATACAGGATCTGAATTGAAAATTGATACGTAATACTTAAAATACACCTTATTAGATGGAACACATAGTTGCCAGCCACACTCACAGGCTTAACCTGATTTATTTATTATACCCACCACATAACACCTAAAGGGAGGCGTCAAAGACTCTATAAAGTATATATATATTCTTGATTAGCATCAAAAACTGAGTCGATCTGGACATGTATGTCCGTATGTCCGTATGTCCATCCATTGTTGGCCTTCTAACGGGTGTAAATTATGAGATATTAAGCTAAATTAAATTTTTTTAAAGACAAGTTTAGTTTTTGCATGCAGATCGCTATTTAAAATCAGCAAAATCGGTCAAGAGCCACGCCCACAAATAACATAAATTTCTATATCTGCCACAAAAATTTATCTATGAACTTGAAATTTGGTATACTAATCTATAATGATCCCATTTATCGATGTGTCAAAAATGGGCATGGTCGAATAATAGGTGCGCCCACAATTTACAAAAAAACATACTCCACATAAAACTCGACCTGCAAGCTGATACGTAAAACATACACTATTACAGACGCGTAATCCTATATCTGCCACTCCCACCGTTGTGGAGGTGGAGGGTATTTAAGATTTGGCCTAATCCAAATTTAGTTTTCTTAATTGTTTTTTTTCTTTTTTTTTTTTTTCTCTTTTTAATGAATTTGGAACATTCTGAAAAATGTTCAATTTTTCAATTATTATAAATGGTTACCGGTAAAGATTTTCATAACACACATTCTACACCTCTTACATGTGATAAATAAAACGCTTTGTCAAATATTGGTTGAGGGTTGGCATGCACACGCATGCATACTTGCTAACAATTGTTCAACGTGTAAAGAGATCACCGTACATCGAGTTAAGGCAATAATATAACACTGAAGGGAAAAACTTAACAACACAACATAACAACAACAACAACAACAATAAAAATAACTGTGACAACAAACAACTAACATGTGCAGCAATCGTTGTCTAGATGAGGAGTGAATAAACTATAAAAAGTAGAAAACAAAGCAAAAAGCTTTGAGTGTATGTGTGTGTGTGTGTGTGTGTATATATATATATAGTATATAAATATAACTGACACACTTAGTCTAACACACAGACACCCACACTCGCTCACATTGTGGAAGAAGTGTAACAAACGAGAGAAAAAATGCATAGAAATTATTTAACTGGCCACAAAACATGAACCTTGGGGCCGTTTACTGATCCGCTCTTGCTTTTATTGTTGTTATATGTATTTGTGGTATTTGTGTTTTGTTTTTGTCCAGTCATTTATTTATTACTGTAACAATATTTTTTATGTGTTTGCTTTCGCTCCTTCGGGAAACATTGCAGTTTGTAATATATTGATGGGAGGTCTTGTTTAGTTTGTGTTTCAATTTGTAATTTGTAGGGATTGGAGAATGTATTTTTGTTGTTTTTGTTGTTTTGTTTCTAAAAAACATTTTTCTTTTTTAGATTTATATAAAATGCAACAACAACAACAATAACAATAATAATAACAACATAGCTGATGTGAAATTAGCAAAAGCCTTACTCGGCGCCTAACGCCATTGTAGAGTATTTTGCCTACACAAGGTTAATATTCACCAAAAAACTAACTCAATTCCGTCTAGGATAGTAGCTGCTTCAACAAAGAATATTTGAGTGGTGAAATTGAAACGGACATGTGGACACACGGACATTACTAAATCGTCTAAACATGAAATATATTTTCAGCAAAAATCTATAATCCCCTCATCTGGGACTTACAAACTCAATGACAAACTTAGTATACTTTAGTGAGTATAGCCTGTGTTTGGGATATAACAAATTTTCATTATGACACAAATCATTTCATGTTCTTCATGTTGATACTGTGGAGACAGAGCGACATAAATATATTTATAAATATTTATTTGAACCTGTGGCAACAAATTAGCTTAAATTGTCCCAGGAGTACAATAATAAACCACAGAACAGGATGCAATATATTAAAACTATAACAACAACAGCAACAACAATCATTTCTAATGAAGAATCAAAAAAACATTTACATACAAACACAATTCTCAATATAAGACAGACCCCTAAACTTGCCCTTGTATCCCGCGTTGCCACCTCTATAATGTTTATAATAATTGTACAGATTATAACTTACATGTGTTTAGTGATTAACTAAATTGAAAATAAATTATCCTTGAGACTAATTGCTGCATAATTTATGAAACTTAAGTGGCGTAGAACCTTAGATGGCCGAGTATAACCGGCTTCCACTTATTTTCACTGAACTCTAAATAAAATGTAATATTTTTTTAAAGCTCCCAATCTTAATATTTTTCTGTGTGTGTACAGTGTTTGACAAATATTGATTTTACTGTCAGCATACTTTTTTTCTTTTTAAATGCCCATCATGTGTCTATCTGTCCGTCTATATATATATAAATTTTTTTTTTTTTTTTGTAACTATACTGTCTACTAACTGTCCAAATATTTTTCAATATTTATGTTGCTGTTGCTGTTGCTGTAAAGCTGTATTAAGCGATAAAATATTTTACACATTGCCAATTTGATAGCTGCACACACACACACACACATGAACATATACTTCCAATGACAACGTTGATGATGAGGATGATGATGAATAACGATCAAAATAAATAAAATTTATTTGCTTTTAACCCAAAAATATAAAAAAAAAAGAAAAAGATTTATAACAGAAAAGATTACCAGTGAAAATAAGGAAATGATGATAAAAACTGCTGAGTGATTTAAAATATTTTTCTCTTTCTTTACAATATTTTTCATAAAGTAAATGTTGACGTTGGCAAGTAAAGTAACTTGGCACATGAACGAGGCTTCTCTGAAGCACAAACATTCTCAAAATTTTTACATATTAAATACTGTGTAAAAAAATATTTCAATTTTTCCAAAAGAAAAAAAATTGTATTTTTTTATTCCCTACATATAAAATAAGGGGTCAGAGATCGTACCAAATATATATTTACTTCATTAGCATCAAAAACTGAGTATATCTGAGTATATGTATATATATGATAAGTAAAACATAAACTCTCATATAACTGCTACGCTCACTATTGTAGATGGGGAGGGTATTTAAAATTTGTTCTCTTGCTTCTTTGATATCTACATAGCTTTGGTTATACTAATTAATGTTGTTATTATTGTAATGTTAAATAAAACAAAGAGAGAGGAAGATAGAACAATGTTACAAGTGTTTTGCTTAACATTTGGTTGCCTTTCAAAGTGTTGCTGCGCTTTGTTTACTTTTTGGAAAACTTCTTCTTCTTCTTTCTATTCGCTTTTAATTTTCACGTTTATTACGTTTTACCATCAGTTTATTGGCTGTGGCGTTAATTAGTGTAAGAGAGTGTTTTGTTTTTTTTTTTTTCCCACCCTTCTCACCAATTTGTACATTTCACCATTAACGTTACTGTTACGGTTTCATATTATTGGTTTGGTTGGAATTGTTGTGTTGGTTGCATTGCCGTTACTTACAAATACAATAATTTATTATGTTTGTCGTTGCAACACGTAAAGAAGTTTTAAATTTTTTATGAGCCAATGTTTCTTCTGCGTACTACGCGCTGGTGTAGTAATATTTTTCATTTTTGTATATTTCATGTTTTATTTTTATGGTGTTTTATTTAGAGTACAAGATAAAGGTACGAACGTGACAAAATTTTTTGTGAAAAATAATTCATCTGCTGAGCAAAAGGGTAGAGAAACAAAGAGAATGAAATTAATTGAGACTAAAGTGTTTTCCTTTCCAATGAAACAAACTGGTTACGGTGTTACCATCGCCTCCAACTAATGTTGAGATACTTACCATGCAATCATTAACATTTTCCTTAAAAATTCTTCATTTTTTATGTAAGCCTGCCTTGTGGAATTCAGCACTTGTGCTATGTTAAGGCGTATATTTCTAGCGAATAAAGCGAGTGCCACGCCCACAAAAATTTCTAACTACATAATAACTTTGAACTTTCTTTAATTAGCTAAAAAAAATGATGGCCTAGGTTGAATATTTAAAAAAAATTTATATATTTTTTATGCAAAATTTCAATACTGAGATAAAAGTAAACTCATAGTGTAATGGTCGTTGAAGTAAGCCTTAATTTCTACGTTTGTGTGTAAGCATATAAGTAAATAAATATAGATAAATTGATTTAGCCTAACCCTAATGAAGAGCACCACCATTGTTATGCAACTTATTCGATTTCTTAAGACAACATCATAAAAGCAAATAGGGTTACTTTGGCTCTATTTTTGTTTTCATTTCATTTTATTTTATTTGTTTGGCTATTACTCGACTTGTGCAGATGTTTATGGCTTCGAGAGTAGAAGGTCGACATATGTAAATGTCAAAGCCAATGACAGTTTCGATAATTGCTTAAACCGCATAAAGTAAAATTCTCTTACATGCACGTTTAGAAACATATACGGCATGTATGTACAGGATGTGCATGTTCTTTGGTGTTCTCAATCCATGTCAATCGGATAAATTATGTATGTTTAGAGTTTAGGCAGTTAAGTCCCTTTAGCTACTCTGGCTATTATTCAGAGTTTATCTTTAGCACACACACATTCACATGTATGTTCTGATCAATTCTAACCCAATAAACCTCGATAATATATATGTTTGTTTAAGCGTATAATAGAAAGTTAAATAGAAGTTAAATCTTTGTATGTTTTGAGTGCAGCCCTCATCCACCGCACACACCACCATTATGTTCAACATGACTGTTGCGGTTGGGAACGTTTTTCTAGTAAACTTTTATCCATTATTATGTTATTATATTGTTATTGTCAGAGTGGGAGGAATGTTTTTGTTGTAGACTAGTATTAAATAAATTCAAATTCAAGCCAACAATTTATTTAAAATCTTTTTATTTTCGTTTATCTTTAAAAATGAAAAAATGAAGAAAAAAAAAAAAAACATAACGAAAGAAAGAAGGAAGAAGGAAAGCATGAAAAAGAAATCTTTCGCTTTATAGGTCACGTATGCATGTGTGTGTATATGTTTTAAGCTGGCATATGGCTACGTTTTATATATTCAGCCAACTAAGTGAATTTATTGCTTGTGTTCTCTTCTGCATTGTAAGAATTTTTTTCTCTTTTACGCTTAAGACACATATAAACAAATATATAAATGCATGTGTATGTGTGTTATACACATGAAAGGATTTTGGCGAAAAAAGGCTTTAATTTGATTTGCCATATATTTTTATTTTTATGTTTTATTTTATTTCAGTTTTTTTTTTTTTTTCGTTTTTCTGCAATCTACTGCTTTTCATTTTGCTTTCTTTTAAATGCTGCCTGATGTGACTACCATCACCTACCAGTAGAGAAAATAAACGAGGGCAGCTTTTACGGATGATTCTCAGTTTATGCGGGTGGTTTTTTTTTTGCTTTTATATAAAAAATCTGTTGAAATCGTTTGACAGCCACGCCTTTTGCTGCAAAAATCGACATTTAATAATAATGTACAACTTTTATAGTCATAAGCATGCCACGCCCACTAGCCTTAAATCATGCTAAACGTTCTAGTGAATCAGTAAAAGTTTGCAAATGTTTACTCGGGCACAAATCCCTTGCAGGAGATGTTTGCTTGAATCTCTTTCTACTCATTTCATTGTGGCTTCTTTACAAGATCCTTCATATATACCGCTAGCACCTAGTACGCTAGCGGTACCCTTTTATTTTATTTCCTTTAAAATATACAAACGGAGTATAAAACTATTCTTTTTTCTTCTTTGTTTAACTATATAATAGAGATATGTAGACTGCTGCAAAAAATAACAACAATAATAATAAAAACGCTAAATACAAAGAAGACATATAATGAAATAAATCCAAACAACTCAGTTAGTGCTGCTGGTGTGTTTTGTCTGCTCAGACCTAAGAAATAAACTCTATAAACGCACATTCGTGTGTGCAGCTATATTGCATGTACGTAAGTGGTGACGAGAATATGTGCGTACAAGTGTCAAAACATGTGCTGTACACCACACACATGCATACAGACACATACACCAGCCAGTTAAACAACATTAATGCAAGAAGCAGAACGAGCATGTTGAGGATTTCTTGTTTCTACTCTCTCCCTCTCTCTTTACAATTCCACCACTCTATTTATTGGTACAAATAACAATTTTTTACTGTCTGTTAACTGATGGTTACTCTTAGTATCTCCATGTATACTCGTATATTAGTGTGTGTGTGCGTTTGCGTGTGTTTGCTTTAATGGTGAATTGGTGCATAACATTCGCCCGTCCTATATGCGGATTAGCCAAATTGATTTTATCTCTTTTATTTAAACACACACACAAAACAAAAACAAAAACATAAACAAACAAACAAACAAACAAACAAAAAAACTTACATACAATTTTATTATTGTAAATGTTTTGCTTAAAAGCAACAACTCGCTCTGTTGTTAATCGTTAATATGCAAATGAAGCTTTTTTTTATATATTTTTGGGGGATTTTCTTTCCACTTTAATCAAAAAATCTTCAATTGTTCACTGTACAGTAAGCGCAACAATAATATAAGTGGATATAGATGGAACAGCAACAGCTGGGGCGGAGAGAGAGAGAGTTGCTTCACTCTCATAATTATATATAAATCCCTCTCAGGGATGAGGGTATACTAAGGTTGCTCTGCCGTTTGCAGCAGCCTCAGAGACTCTACATAGTAGAGAGATTTTATATTAACATTAAAATCTGAATCAATCTACACATGTCCGTCCGTACAATTATCTATTTGTGACATTCTTACGCAAACTATAAGAAATTCTTCTAAGCAATTGAGCTGAAGTTTTATACCTAAATGCATTTAGGGATCGCTATAAATTATATAAATCGGGTAAAATCGATTGAAAGCCACGCCCACAATCGACAAAAATCTATATTTCTGAGGGGGCGTAATCATATACCTGCTACGCCCACCACGTATGTACACGTAGCGCGTATTTAAGATTTGTTTTAAACGAAATTTTTGTTTTTTTTCATCTTTTAAATTTATTTGGATAAAAATTTTTGTTTAGTTTAAGATGCTGCTGCCTTAAGAGTTCCATTTTAATTGAATTGCATTTGTAACAGCTGAATTGGAATGATTATGTAAATTGGGGCTTAAATGAATAAATAACTTGGACGCTGCTCGGAAAATAAATTTTATAAATATTTAAAATCGATTAGATAGATAAGATTGCTTGCATTGGAAATGAAATTGAAATTTATTAAACAACAAACTGCCTCGCACACAATATCTCATCAAACATATAATGATGCGATCCTTAAAATGATCGAGAGAATCATGAACGATAAACTAAACTGAACTGAATTAAACGCCGTCCGAGTTGGTTAAGTTGCTGGTTTGCATGTTGTTGCTGTGAAACAATGTGCAAAAGGTGTTGAAGCTGAAAGATTGATGTGATGACAATTACTGAGGCACCAGCAACATGACCTGCCTTCCCACATAATGTTGAGGTGCAGCACTGTAAATCATAACTGTATGTGTTGTCATCAGTTTCAACTCAGTGGACATTTAATATCCTGAAGTATGGCAGCAAATGATGGTGCCGATGATGGGCAGCGTGGCCAACACACAACATGTCTCATCGATTTAACAATTCGTTTACCAAAGATAGAAAGCTCTGATAAGACAACAAAGGCAACTAGAACTAGAACTACAATTGCAATAACAACAATAACAACATACAGAGATGTTAGTGCCAGAAATGAATCCATATTTGTGGCAGAGAATCATCACTCACCGCACATGGTTAAGGATTATGTTTGGTATTAAACGATAAATGAAGTGCAGATGTTCTTCTTGTTGTTTTCTCTTTTTTTTTTTTTTTGGTTTTTTCCTTTCATAAAATCCATAACTAACACTGTTATGGAAAATTTATGATTATGCTGCTGCTTCTATGAATGAACGGAATTTATAATTGTGCAACTCTTTAATTAAAACTTATCTCTCAGTGGAGTTTATAATCAATTTTCATCGCACCATCAACCGAATATTGTATTAATCTGTGCAATAAATCAATGAAACATGAATGAATGAATGAAAATGAAAAGACAGTAATATCCTGTAAATGAGAAATGTGGACATTGAAATAATGAGATAAGAAGCATGGATGGAAGACAAAATGATTTTCAATCACCTATACGGTGATTTATGCGAGAGAGGGAACACCAACATCCAATCGATATTTGAATGAAGCTTTTAATGCTGTTGAATAATTCATAGAAATGAAATCGATCGATTTCATTGGAGGTAGCACAATTATTTATAATTACTAGATATATAAAGTTTATGCGGTTGTTTATAACTCTTAAAGGGCTAATGTGTAACCGTGTCCGCCTGTCCGTCTATCTATCTGTCCATGTAAATTTTTACGCAAGCGACCGACCAAATTTAGTTTTCTTACTTGCTTAAATATATATAAACTATAATATGAATTAAAAACAACAACAACAACAACAACAACAACAACAACAACAACAATACAATTTATAAAACATACACAACCAATAAGTCAATTGTTTACAGTTGCAACACACGACCCTCGCACCATTCATATAAAAAATTCACTTACCCAAACTAACAACAACAACAATAACAACAACAATAGTAATAATAATAATAATAATAATCGGCTCGTATTAAAGTAACAACAAAGCAAAAACACAAAAAATAAAACGAATTTTGAAAAGAGTTAACACGGTCTGCCGGCTGTTTTATTAATGTGTTGGCTAAAGCAATAAATGCTGCTGAGCGACAAAGCGAGCGAACGACACGGCATGAAAAACAAAACAAAATGTAGCACGAGAAACAAGTATAAAAACAAAAAACGAGAACCGGAGAAATGGAAAAAACTATAAAAAAAAATATTTCAACGTATTTCGTTATTTCCACCTTTTTGAACAATGCGCTGCCTGCAAAAAAAACTGAAAAATGTCACCAGCAATTTGTTAAAGGACTTCTGGTCATGCAGGAATTGTCGGTGGTTTCATATATTCGTTGTTGTTATTGTTGTTGTTGTTGTTGTTGTTACCGCCAGTTTTATTGCTTATTGCCCACCTAAAGGTAGTTATACTATAAACACTATACAATCATGTAATTTTTTCTGTTTTTTTTTAAATAGAAAACAGATTCATTTCAGGATAAAAATATGAACATAAATGTATGGATACAAGTATTTAAATATTGATTTAAAGCAATATAAAATTACACGTGATTTGTGTTCAAAAGGAAATAAAAATACGAAGTTCGTTTGTGTCGTAACGGGATATTCTTATGTTATAGGATGATGCCAAAGCAGATCTAGACATGTATGTCCGTATGTCCGTATGTCCGTATGTCCGTCTGTCCGTCTGTTAATGGCTAAAATTTTAAAGTTTTAATTTCGGCATAAAGATCATTATTTAAAATGGGAAACAACGGTCTAGAGCCACGCCCACAATCAACAAAAATCGATCTATCTAAGGTTGAGCTACAAATCCTTGACAACATACGAGTACACAACATGCAATTGTAAGAAGAAAGCTGGACGCTGTAGGATTCAAAACGGTCACCAATCTCAGTTGTTACGTCACTACCTTTAACAATATTGTTCCAAAAAAGTGTTAAATTTTAGAATTTAATGAGTAGAGTGCAATAATGTATGCGTTGTCGTTTTAAAGCAAGCATTCCAGATCAAATAAAATCCTTTAAAAAGTAACAAAACAAAGCAACTCTGGTATGAACCTGAACACATTATTAACTAAATGCTAGATTTTAATATTCATGAAACAATACCCCAGCAACACACATGACGTAATAAGTTATGCCACCAGCCTATGTCACCTGTGTGGAAACAAGAAAAGTTCAAAATAACTGATTACAATAACAACAACAACACTGATAACAATAGACAACAAACTTACTAAGCAGACGCGTGACTAGAATATGTTGATACATATTCGCGCTGAAAACACTACCGGATAGAAATGAAGCAGTGAACAGTGATTCACTAAAAAGGGCGGGAAGAGGAAGAAAAAAACTTTAATGTATTAGAAGAATTATGTGAAAAAGAGAAAAAAAAAAAGTACTTGCTTGTTGTTGTTGTTATTATCATTTTTCCCCAATTTTTCTTTTATAATTTTCTACATGTATCACAGTTTCCGCTTATTCGGTTGTCCCGAAAGCTACAATACACACACCCGCACACATGCATATGAACCTCAGAGGATTTGCAAGGAATCTTATGGAAGGAAACAGAACACAAAACATACTAAAACTAAATGGTGACATATGAACAAGAGCTATAAATGTACACAAGTATGTAGCGATGGTTGGCTGGCGGGCTGGCTGGCTGGTTGGTTGGTTTTAACATTAAACTCAATCAAGTGTAATGCTTTTGAATATCGCACAACTTTGCGGCACGACAGTGGGGTGGATGCATGGATGGCGCATATAAATGAAGTACAAAGTTCAGAAGAGTCTTTGCTCTCTGTTTGAGATTCATATAATACGCTGCATATACGCTGCAGCTTCAGCTCCAGCTCAGGTGGGTGTGTGTGTCGTTGCGTGTGCATACGTGTTTTTGCAAAACCCAGGAGGTACGTTGGTGTTAACGGATACATTGACATGCTTGTTTAAACTCGTTTAGGGAATTAACTGCCACAGTTCATACAACTAAATGTAATCGAGACACAACCTGAGGAGTAAACCTTAAAAAAACTTTGACACACACGCGTATATAGTTCAAGAGGCGCACACACACACACACACACACACCCTTAACCGCAAAACAATAGAAAATATTTCAAATATGTTTCGCAAATATTTGCAGTTTTAAGATCATTTCCCCCCATTCATCGTCGAGGACCGCATGTATGCAGTTCAAGCATTTAAATCCATTTCTTTTCAATGATTTATGAAGAAATTCAATTTTCTGTGCACTTGGCAGTCAAGTTTATAATAAATAAATAAGCACAAAGCAGCAGAACTGTGCCACACAAATAACTTGAAATCATACTTTTGCAGGGTAAGGTACAATGAACACATTGCGGCAACGGGTGCCAGAACGCACCACATGCTTCCTCAATACGATCTCCGGGGCAATACGTTTAGTGATCCGAAACTTTGTTGGTTTATTTTTATACTTTTTTTTGCAAATTCTTTGATTTATTTACTTAAGCTTTAATTATAACCTCAGCACCTCCTTGCAACGCTTCTAAATCCAAGATGTGCACTTTGAAACCTGTTACATGCGGCACAATTCTCAACTGGACAGAAGAATCAGAAAGTTGCTTTAATTGGCAAAAGAAAGAAAGAAAGAACCGAAAAAAAGTTGAATAAACTTTCGAATAACATGAGTTTAGAAGTTTCCGAACACACAGTGCTTTGCAACAAAACACCAGAACTAGGCTTCAGAGCCGTAGAGTCGAAAATAAAGACTGATTCCACCACACTACACCTCTCAGCTCCACAAATTATTTACTATGCTTTAACGCAAGGCATACAAATCATTTCGATATATGGAAAAAATTGCTCTCCACCACCGAACCTTGTGAAACATATTAAAACACTTTGACTTTTTGCCTTAAACAGAATTTCTTTGTAATTGAACTTTTGCAAGAAGGACCTTATGGTTAAATAATAGTTTTATGTCTATTAAGGGCGTGGCTCTTTAGCGATTTTAACCATTTTAAATTGTGTAAATAGTATAAACAAAAATTCAGTTCAGTTCTGGACGCTGATCGATATCTCACACTTTGTAATGTCTCTCGGTCTTGCAAACGAAATTGTATTCACTGAAACATAAATGTTGCGATGAATGTACTCACGACTTAAGCAGTTTATGCATTACTGGCCCCTTTGTTATGCATTTTCAGTACATTCCGTGAGGAGGGAATGACGCGACTTCACAGTAAAACTTCATTAACATTAACAATAAATTATTAAAATTAATTAATTGTATTTTATATTGCAACACATTAAAGAGAGAGAGAGTGTATAACAATGGCCAGACATTGACCGGCCAAACTTGTTCGCCTAACAACATAATAGCAATAAAAAGCGAAAAGAACGGCAATGAAGAAGAAAATGTTAATGAAGCGGAAAAGGCAGAAAATTATAACGTGACGGCAATTTAACCATACTACACGCACACATACATAACAGCATAAATGATTTATGATTATGAACGCACACTCACATACATGCAAACAATATTTGGTTAGCAGACGAGTAAGTGTTATGACGGTATTGCTAGTGTTAGCAGCAAAGCATGTTGGACTAAATATATGTTAGTTTTGTTGTTGTTAAAAAGGGGGAAAAAAAAAATCTGAAGAATCTCTAAAGCCATAGAACATAACTCAACATAAGACCAGGCTTCCATAACGTACATCTCCCATACATCATATCAGGCAGCAACGGTTCGGTTTTATTTTTATTTTTTTAATTTCAGAGCAAAAGCTTTCACATTCATAAAATATGTTGCTATTGTAGTGCTGGGGTTGTCTGCGAGGACTTGTCTTCATCAGTTCATTTTTTATCAATTCTTCTTTCTTTTTACACCACTGCCAGCTGCTCGGGTGCAATGTTTGGGTAGGTGAGAAATCACAACATATTTATATACTTGTGTACATAAACTTAATTTTATGTTGCTTGCTTTTTTCCTAAATTAATGTTTATTCTAGTCTATTATGAAATTATGTGGAATTGAGTTAGAAAAGTAGATTCAAACATATTGTATACCCATGCAGGTGGTTGCTGCAACTCTTAAATTCTTCTGTGAGTTCAGATTTAATAAAGTTTGTACATAAAACTCAGCATATATGAGCAAGTTTAGTACACGGACGTACGGACGGTCATATTGAAATTTACGCAAAACTTGCTTTTTATGGTTGATGGTACCGACATAAACACTGTCATAGTTCTGCCCGAATGTATACAAAAAGTGACATTTCACAAGTATGGTTTCTTTGTGTACGCAGTCCGCACCACTCGATGTCATGCAGCACTGCTTTATTTAATGTGCGACCCTTAAGTTATTGCTCGTAAAAAAGTTACTTAACTGCATACCTCGTTTACGAGCACTAAAAATATTTAAAATATTAAAAAGTATTGATAGGCGAGATAAGCCATGAATGCCAGTTCCATAGCCACCATATCTTTTCACTGTTATATATTCAACCATAATAAATATTGCTAGTTACCAAGTCATTAAACGCGTTTGAACAAGTCCAAGCGAATGTCAGAATGACTGAGCTTTACTTTTCATTAAGTAATTAATGGTGTATCCATCAACCAGGAAAAATGTCTTAATTATGTTAACTTAAGCTATTATTAAGGATATCATAAAAAGTGAAAAGTTTTTCTTCGTTAGCTATTAAATAAAGGAAATTGTTCTTTTGAAGTGTATACTTAAGTGAAGAGTTTTAGAAAATTGTTCATATGTGGCCATAATTATGAAAGTGGTCTTTCTTAATATTAAGAACAAGCAAAAGAGAGAGATATATAGTGTGTGTCAAATCTAGGACACCCACCATCACGTGACATTACACATTGTAGAATTATTCTATTGAAAACATATACATCTTCTTTTTAATATATCTCCAGAATCATTTAACCTATTTCCACGATTTAAGTACCGTTTGAATGTCCAAGAAAAGAGTAAATTTCGATTTTTTCAAAATCAAAATTGGCTTAACTGAAATCAAGCTTTGTCAATGATTGAAATGAAAAATGTGTAAAGAACCCACTTGGGTGGGTTTTCTCCCGCCCCCTTTTTCTACTTGCAGCCGTTTAAATATAAACCAATATACCCCCTTATCATTGTGATAGTAAGTATAATAATGAATACCCCCGTTGTGTGATTTAGATCCCTTTCATTACTATGACCTCAATACTCTTCAAAGCTGGGAAACAAGTGAAAAATACTTGGAGATCCTTTCCATTTATGTACTACTTGTGGGCGTGACACGGTTGCATAAACGTTCTCATTTAATTAACTATTAATGTTTAATTAAATGTTCGGTCTGGACCGACTAAAACAATTTTATTAATTTTAAAGTGGAATTCGGTTATCTCGCGGGATGAAACGTTGCCTATGCCCTTCCCTAGGTTCTTAAAAAATTTTTTAAACCGATATTGCCCGATTTTACTTACAACCTGCCTGCAGACACCTAACACATGTGTATCAAATTTCAGCTCGATATCTCAAAAATTACGGCCCGTCTTATTGCCTTAGTTTCTAATGTCTTTTGCTGTGTTGCGTCTGGAGTAGGACCCATAACATATGTTCTTCGAATTCCATATAAATGTTGCTTTTATTACAAATTCATTAAAAAATGGTCCGAAAATCCAGTATTGGCCAAAAATCCTCTCCAGAACCTGGTGGTGCATATGTTCTTCGAATTCCATATAAATGTTGCTTTTATTCCAAATTCATTAAAAAATGGTCCGACAATCCAGTATTGGCCAAAAATCCTCTCCAAAACCTAGTGATGCATCTGGAGTGGTATCCACACATGCCGTTGTCACATTTCCCTACTATTTAAATATTGTGAATACTTAATTTCTTAATTGTCTGGGTACATGTGAATGCAATGTTTGTGTGGCAATATTACTATCAATGGTGGGTACAAAAAGGGGTTATAGTGATATAAGTACAATAGTTGGACATATGGTCTCGGAAAGTTTTTTGTAGATATTGATATGTTCTATAATATTGTAGGACATTTTTTTGTTTTAACATCAATACTTTCCGCAGCGTATTCGATGAAAGATATTTTATGACTAATTTTTTTACACCTTGGGTTAGTAATAGTAGGAATGTCCAGGGATCCCCAACATTTTTTGGCAATAAATATAGCCTACGTTACTCAGTGATAATGTAGCTTTCTAATAGCGAAAATATTTTTGAAATCGGTCCAGTAGTTTTTGAGTTTACTCGTTACATACAAAAAAGCAAAAATACAAAAATACAAATCTTTCCTCTTTATAATATTAGTATAGATTGTCGTTTGTCCTTACTTCTGTCTCTTTCTATTATTTTGCGGACACTTTTAAGTGCTTTTATGTATTATTTGTATTATTAACAACTTTTAATCTGATTTCTTTCAATACGGATTTTTTTTTAAATTTTTTTTATTTATTTAATGTTTATGTGCCGCACTACACATGCAAGCTACTTGTTATAAAGCATTTGTATGATTGTGTGTGCGTGCATGTGTGCTGTCAAGTTTTCAACTTAATTTTATAAAATCGTACAATATAATTTTATGGTGTAACAGTAAAAGTAACAGTTATAGTAACAGCTCCTCTTTACTATACTTTCAACGTTCGTTACTTCTCCAACAGAATTATTGCTTTTTTGTGTGACTGTGTGTTTTACGTACACATTGGCTGTAAGCATATTAAATATATGTACATATCTCGTTTATTCGCTGTTACTATCCTAGTATTATTATTATTATTATTATTATTATTATTGTTGTTGTTGTTGTTGTTATTGTTGTTGTTTTTGTTATTATTATTATCGTTGTTGTCTATCTGGACTCATTTAGCTTAAAATGCACATTTGAGTTTCATAAATATCAAAATATTTTGTTTTATTGTTATTGTCCGTTCTCTGAGGGTGCAATCGCTCGTTTCTTGTACTTTTTTATTGTTTTTTGTTTTTTATTTTTGCTTTTTGTTAAGTTAATGTACAGTACACAGTGGTGCGTGGCTGTGAATATTTAATTTTCATTTTATTATTATTCACAAAAGCATGTTTTCTGTTTTATGTTGTTGCTGCTGCTGCTGCTACTGTTATTGCTGTTGTTGTATACGCTTTTCAGTATTTTGGTTAAAGTTTTATTGTTTATGACGCCAAAAATATTGCACAGTTTCTTAAACTGTATATTTTTTATGGGCTCCTTAAAAATTTCTTTCTAAACTTTTGAAAATTGCTTGAAAATGTAAATTTTTTGTCTGAAATAATTTCTATTGTATGTTGAGGGGAGTGGCAGTTGAATGGTTGATGGCGTGTCTGTTCGTATCACGTAATTTTTTTAGATCGCTTTGCCCGATTACACATGTTTAGCAATATTAACCGTTGTGGAAATTCTGCTTGTGACTATTTTATGAGGGCCTTGTATCTTCTTTTTATTATGCAAACTATTATTAGATTTAAAATTATTATTGTTGTATTTTTTTTTTTTACAAAACTTAAGTGTTAAATGAATTTTGTAGCCTTGCAAGAATACAAATTCATTGAGAGGGGGGGAGGGGCTAGATAAAAAAACTTACTGAGATGAAAAAATATTCATTTGTAACACGTCCGTTTTAAATTTGATTTTTATTTATTTATCATATAAACGCTCTGCTTCTACTTCAATATGTTATATAAACAATTTACGTGCTTACGCACGTGTGCGTATGTATACTCCCAGTCAAGTGTATGCGTGGTTGAAATCGTTGATATTAAATATATAAAAAAACAAAGCTATAGCAACAGCTGATGATAGTGTTGTGATAACATGATGATATACGGTACACTGGTACAAAAACATTCCTCTCTTTCCTACACCCCTCCCCTAGAATTCACTGTCATTCTCTCTCTCTCTCTCTCTCTCTGCTTCTATGGGATATATTTTTTTACAAGCATTTATCTCAAAAACCGTTTTGTCAATGACACCAACGATGTTACGTTTTAAATCATATATGATCACCTTTACAACAATAATAACAACAACAACTAAATTGTTATTGTTGAATGCTTTTATTGTTTATTTTTTTAAGAGTTATGACTGCTGCTGAAGGTTGCCATAAGACGAAAGATATGTATCAGTGTGGCAACACAACAACAACAACAATAACAGATAACAGAGAATAGCATAAGAGTGAGTGATGGTGATGATGTTGATGTTGATGAAAATGATGATGGGTTGACATAACACCACTCAACACCAACACCAACACCAACACCAACAACAATAGCAATAACAACACGTGTGCATAAGCATACATACATATATATATATATATGTAGGTATTGGTAAACAAACATGCCCACACACAATTTAAAGAGAGGAAGACTTAAAGTTCGACACATAAATACATAATATGTATAGAATGACTGGACTGAGCCAGACTGAACTGAATTGAGCAGTAATACTACGAGTATGTGTTGATGGCTAAAGAAAAGAAAATATGCCAATGGCAGCAACAACAATGTTATCATATAAGCTATGAAAGCTTTATGAAACGTAACATAACAGATGTTGTGATGATCATCTATCATATTGAGGCTAAATGTTGCCAACACTGATTGTAAAGTAAGTGTCACACACAATATAAATATAGATTTTCATGCGTATGGTCGTGTGCGTGTTTGTATATTAATTTTATACACATATTCACACAATGTTTAAGTTTGCTTGTATCATACAATGCCCGGCTGGGTAACAATGCATATTAATTATCTCCTAAAATAATAATAACAACAACAATAATAACAATAATATCAACGACAATTGTACTATGAATCTATGCTCTCCTCTTTCATATCAAATAATCAAAATGGTTTCTGTTCTCCAGCCATTAAAGCTTGAATCATTAGTTGACAATATACGAGTGGGGTGGGATTAAATGAATGAATGCATACATGAGTCTTTAGAAATACATGTCCTTTATATACACAATCAGACATATTTCACCTTAACAGGATATTTTAGTAAAGTAGCTTTTACATATAAAACACACACACACATGAACATATACATCATGCTGAATGGACAGCAGGCATATTTTTGGTAACTGTTCGTTTTACTATAAATGGTTTAAATACTATGAATACTATGTACGCATGGTTTAGTATTTAATTTATTTTGTAATTAAATGCTGCAATAAATTTTCTTATTTGCAAGTCAAGTGTTTTCTACAAAGACAAACAGGACAAAAGGACAAAAGGACACAATAGTACACTCAACTATAAATGATCAATTAATTTTTAAAGCTCCTAAGTATTTTTTAAGATTCATTCAAAACTGCGTTCAATTTTTAAAAAAATAGTTCTGTTACCAGGCGGTGCGAAAGAGGATGATGGGTTTCCCAGATTTGTCGTGTCCTTAATATCCTGCCCTTTCTTATGTGTTTTGTTTCTTTTCTCAAAATTGAATTTTTTTCTTTTTTTTTTTTTTTTTCTTGTTTCAACTTCATTTTCATTCAATTGTCGCTTTTTACTGACACGTTTAACATCCAGTTTGTGTGTGTGTAACGCACATATTATAGCTAATGAAATAAATAAATAAACATAATGCCATGAAAGCTCTATACACAAATTGGAAACAACAGCGAAGTTTCATTGCTGTAATATTAAATGAGCCACAAAAACGAACAATATTGTGCGGCAGTGTAAACAATAACGAACAACAATAACAACAACAAAAAAACGAAAACTTTTCGAAATCAAATTAGTATAATAGTGCAACTTTTTTATATGACACCCTTGCTCTCTCTCTCTGTCTCTCTCTCTCTCTCTGTCTTTGTCTCTTCATAGAGAAAAGTAGCAAAGAAAGCATAACCATAAGCAAACTATTATTCGTTTATAAAGCAACAAAGGCACCAACACGGATTCAACAATTCCCTTGATAGTATAACAAACAAGTAAAAAACGAGGAAAATCTGTATATGGCTGAGGCCAAATCATAAATACCCTCCACATCTGCATAGAAACAGTGGGCATGGCACATATATAATAACGCCTTCCTTCTGACCATAATTCTTTTGTGTGACAGATAAATAGATTTTTTTCGATTTGGGGGAGTAGAGTGGCTCTTGACCAATTTTGCCCAATCTATGTAGTAAGAGTATGAACAAAATTTCAGCTCAATAACACAACATTTACGACCGTAAGAGTGCTAACAACAAATGGACGTACGGACATACACAACTTAATTTTTGATATTGATCCACAATACATATATATATACTATGTAGGGTGTTACAAAGAAACTAACACACTTAGTATACCCCTGACTTTTCAAGGAGAGTATAAAAACCATTTTGTACAAACTACTGGAGAGAGTAGGGTATGGAAGTCATCAGAAGGCCACCAGAGAGTCAATGGCTAAACGTAAGAAATTATTTTCCATTACAGTACAAAGAAAACTGATGATAAAAAATCTAAGAAACTGTTACATGAGAATATATACAACGAAAAAAATTAAACAAAAGAACCAGAGAATAAATGAAATCCCAGCAAGATAAGCAAGGAAAGCGAAATAAAATATATTAATGGAGAGAAGGACAAAAAGTGAACAATTGTGCTAAAGTGATATATTTGGAAAACACAACTCAATTTAAATTCTATAAGTACAACACAAAAAAGCAATTGTTTTAATCACTCTTAAAAACGTTTAAAAATTGTTGGGAGGGTCTGTAAAAATTTTGTCTTCACTTCAAATACAATTTTTCTGATAAATATTTCCTTAAGATTCCAAGATAGTTATGTTGCTTGTATGTATTTATTCCAGTATTGATATTATTGTACAACTTAATCTTAATCTTTATCTTAAATACCCTTCACACTTTGTCAATTTGTCAAAACGTATGTAACATCATCAGCTTAACTTTTAATCATGTCCGTCTGTCCATTGTCTCTATGTTCTAAACATTCTACTGATCGCAAAACTAGAGATAACGACTTTAAACTTGGCAAAAATATTAATAACTCTTTTCCGCATATTGGTTATGAAATTAAGTAAAATCTGTTAAAGGACACGCCCACAGTTCAATGAAAACTAATAAAGGGTCAGTTGTTTTTTTAATTTTTTATTTTTGAGCCTTTTTTCTTATCACTCCAAAACTATATAAGAGAAAAGACTGAAACTAAGTACACATTTTCTTTAAAGAATTTTTCAACGTCCCCTCAAAAATGAAAGGAATCGGACGTACGCACCAAAAAATATTCCATGACGTGAATGAATGTTGTAGAATCTTTAACAAAATTATCAGTCAAGCAGTAATCCGAAGGGCCTAGTGATTAAAACAAAGGCTCCTATTGGGGTACTACTTAACAAATAATTCTCGTTTGTATTGTAGCAAAATTGTCACCTTATTACTTTTTCACAAACTTCCTGAAATTGAGTTTCTATTAAGCAGTTGATAAGAGGCAACCCAACAACACTTGCCTACTTTTATCAACTACTTAATAAAAACTAATTCACTATTTGTATGAAAAGAACTCGATCGATTTACGATCCACATTACATTCACTTCCAAACCATTGGATTGAAACTGAAACATTTGCAGAATTTCTAAACAATTTATAGCAAATCGTTGGCATACCTCCTTGAAAGGGTGATTAAATTATTTGCTTTAACTTCTTTGTTTGCCTCCAAACATGATTTTTATTTAAAATTATTATTTGTTTACGCTGATTACATAAATTTTATTTCTCCAAAACAACATAAAGCTGTACAAGTATGGATCAGTGGGTGGTCGAATTTTTGTATGATGCTGATAACATTGTGTAAATAGTTGTAAGTTTTCAAACGTTCATATAAGGAATACTCTGGGAGATAATAATATTTACAAACTCTCCACTTATGAACTCATTAGTTAAATAAAATTAAAATCTTTCATTACAAAAGAAAAGCAAAAATATTTCAAATAAATGTTTAAACAAGTTTCAAGAAATGTCACATAAATGTCAATCAATCAACAACCTACAAAAGTCATATCTAATGCAAACAAGTGAATATGTTAGAGTCGGTCAAGTTCGACCATTTATTACCTTACTACGGATGCCTTAAGTGTTTTTCTCTAAATTCTATTATTATTACTTATTGTTGTTAATTAACTAAATAACGAATATTTTCTAATAGTTTTTGGATTTTTTTTTTTAAGTATGATGGAATTTTGGAAACAGGCAAAATTACATATGAGGCATTTGTATCGTATTCGTCTACACTTATACATCATACACTTTGTACACATGTGTTAGTGATTTCGTTAATAGCACCGTTATATCAATATAAGCTGATGCGGTGGCTTATTTGTATCGTTTGCTTGCATATAGTTATAATACATATACATGTAAGGTTGTATTGTAAAAGTGTATGTATTGTTATTATTATTGTTGTTATTGTTACTACTATTATTATTATTGTCGTTGTCGTATTCGTTTTCGTTGTTGTTGTTATTATTATTATTATTATTATTGTTATTGTCGTTGTGTCTTCTTCTTCTTGTTGTTGCTTGTTGTTGGTAAATTACCAATGTAATGTTTAATGACACAAAACTTAATTTTTCACCAATTGTTGCACATATCTACTCTATTCATGCAACCGTACAAACATACACACACACACATATATATATATAAATTTGTAAATAAGTGCAAATATTATGTATGGTACTCGCGATTGACATTTATGACAGCAATACCACAACACTATGTTGTGAAGAGAAAGTAAAACAACTGCAACTGCTTGTGCTTACGCTCTGCTTCGGTTTAGGCAAAATCTTGAATACGCTCCACATTCCTACGCATTCCTATGCTCTTGCCATTGATGCTCTCTTTCAATATAAAGTTGTGCACTAAAACGGCTTTTTTGGTAAACGATGGGCGTGCCTATTACAATGTCTTAAATGGTTTTTGTACAGCAATTAATTAAATATTTTGTAAATGTCTTATCTTTGCATTCATTCTATTACTATAGACGATTTTTATTTTTGTGATTGTGGGTCGCACACACTGTGTGGCTATGCAGATCAACTCTAATTTGATGCTGATCAAAAAAACATATATCTTTGTGGGAGCCATTAAGGCTTTTTCTACGTGTTCCATACCCAAGGACAAACTGAGTAAACATTCTGGGTACAGAGAGTAGAGTCCCCCTCCACCCCGGCTGCTTTACTGCATGCTTACATGCATATTTGTACTTTTCTTTTGGCGACAGGCAATTCAAATGCAAATCATCTGCCGCCACTCTCATTCATATACATGTGCTATTGATATGTGTTTACTTGCATGCACACATGATACATACGTTAACACTTTGTATTGTGTGTGGATTAATTTTATGCATACGCGTTATATTCGCATTGTTGTTTTCATTGTTGGGTTACTATATAGAGTATCAATACGAATGAAAAGGTCATGGGCGGCATGGGGTAGATACAGCAGATACATAATAATAGCGGTGGCTGGTTGTGAAAGTGATTGCATTTCATATGTAATGCTTGTGTGTGTGTGTGTGTGTGTAGGTACGTGTTGGTGTAAACTGCCTTCATTGCAATGCAATGCAATGCATTCACAGCAATGAATTAAATTGCTCTGTTTTGTCATCTTATTTCTGACGTCCTCTTCAAATTAAACTACAAACCATATTACTGGCACCAGCCAAAATACTTGCATTGCGTTTTTTTTCTTCTTCTTCTCTTTTCTATAGAGTTGTTCAACTCTTGTTAACATTATGCATGAATATTAACCGGTAAATTTGTTTACTTAATTATCTCAAATAAAAATAACAAATTATGAGAAAAGAGAGACGGCCGGCCCAGCCCGGCCCGGCTACTCTCTCCAGCCCTTTGCTCTTTGTAGCTTAACTATTCTGTGTTATTATTCCTGGTGTAAGGTGTACTCCATGTAAAATATAATTTCTTCTCTATATGCCGTTAGTACATATTTTCTCTTTTTTCGTTTTCTCTGCTTTTTTTTTGCACAGTGGGTGCTAATTCAAATTTGCGGCTGCTGTACCACAAATACACGTAAAACTTTTCTCTTTATAAACTCGTATGTTGGCAATAACTTATTTTTTTGTTGTTATTGTTGTTTTTTCGCTGTGCTCTGCCGAGATGCTCCTATTAGTGCGTTTCTTTTTATATTCTTTCAATTTGAAATGAGATTGGTTGGCATGTAAGGTTTGTCAAAGTGTTTGTAACATTTACAACAAAATCTCAGAGACATTTCAATGTATGTTTATAAACATTTTCCGCGCTTTAAAGATTTAAAATGGGTGAAAGGAAACGTCCACAATGCAACATAAATTTCATACATAACCTAGGAAGCTGACATTTGGGAAACATCTATAATTTGAGCTTCATTTCATTCCTAATGGTGGTATACCGGGTGCTCTAGTTGTGGCTTAAGCCAAATATCCTTTTTTTTTTTTCCTTGTTCTCATTCATTCATATTGTTCTTCCTGATAGAAAAAGTTTTAACTGTGAGTTGTTTTTTTTTTCGCTTTTTTTTTTTGGGAACTTTCACATCACGTTCCATAACATCAAGTTCATTTAATATTCTTTCTTTTAACTTGTTCCTTTCTTGCTTCTTCTTTCCTTACTTCTTTCACTGTCTGTTGCAAAGTTCCATGCAGCTACATTGCCTTCATGGTCGGCTTGACAAACGCTCCAACAAACACACACACACACACATATATATATATATATATATACATATTTGTATAAGTGTTGGAAATGTAAAAGTTATGCACTATTATTTATGTATAGGTACGTCTTACTAATGTTAGAAACAATGCATGTGAGATATTGTAAAACAGGAGGAAATGTAACGAAGAAAATTCTAATGTATGGGTGTGTGTGTGTTAGGAGCTGTTTAGCAAGCAATGTTATCAATTTAGCGGTTTTTATCGTATTATATACATTGATGTAAATATTCTGAATATTTTCATATTGTTTTTTTTTTTCAAGCCATCACCTTAGTGATGAAGGTGTACTAAGATTGTCATTCCGTTTACCGTTTACCGTTTGCCGTTCCGATGCTTGATCAGCATCAAAAGTTGAGTCGATCTAGACATGAATGGCCGTGTCCGTGTGTCTATGTGTCCGTCTAGTGTTAGCCTACTTGTTGGCGGGCGTAAATTTTAACGCAAAATCGATTAAGAGCCACGCCCACAATGCACAATTTTTAATATTTATAATTAAATGATCATTTTCAATAATTAATTTGTTCTATAAAGTGTCAAAAATAGGCATGGTCGGATAACGGACGCGCCCACAATCGACAAAAAAAAAAACTCTACCTGGAACCAAAGTTTACTTGTATGGTAACAACATAATTATATATATGCCACGCCTACTAAAGAGGGCATGGGTTGGTGGTGTAGGGTATTTAAGATTTCGCCTAAAGCAAATTTAATTTTCCATTTCTTTAATTAGATTTTATTAAACATTTTAATTGATGAATGAAAGAATTTCGCTTAAAAATAAAAAAATGTACCCGATTGTGGTAAAATATCAATTGAAGGCCTTCAACAATTCATTATATTCTCTTTACTTTTGTTAACAAGTTACCAACACTTTTAATTTTTCATGTATTTACTGCTGCGTCTGCCAACCAATAAGGACGAAAACACTCATGATGTTGTCAGAAGCGAGAGGCAGAGTAGAGCGGGTATACCGTAGCAACTGTTTTCCTTCCTTCTTAACAGACATATTGAGTTAATTTAATAAATCTTCAACAACTGAATAAGCTTTAAATTAATGACACTGTAAATTTTTTGTGTATGTTTTCAAAACAAAAGAAATAGAACGTAGCCGTAGTAACGTAGTAACGAGACGAAGAGACAGACAGACAGACAGACAGACAACAAATGGCTTAAGAAAAAAAGTAAATGTTATCCACAAAGAACAGTTCTTTCACCAACGTTTAAAAACAAGAAAATTAAGTAAAACAAGAAGTAGCAGAAGATGGCAACGACGTAGAGGGAGTGTGTGAGCTTTTGGTATAAGCGTCGAAATATTAAATACGTTGCATATGCATACGGCTTTAACAGAAACAGAGAAAAATAAGGGAATCGGCAAAAAAACAAGTTAAAAAAAGCTACGTTAGGCGTATGCCAAATCTAGGAGGCCCATCTTCAATAATCTCACGTCACTATACCACACCATACTGCTCCATATAATGGGGGAAGAAAAGTTCAATTGAAAAATAAAAACGGACACACGGACAGACAGATTGGCTAAATATTTACTTTTTGAGTTGTGCCTTGCCTACCCACGTGGTACATACAAAATGTGTCAACAAAAACAATATACCCCCATATCATTACGATGATGGGTATTAAAAAATCAATAACAACAAAATTACCAATTACACTAAAAAAGTACAGTTAAAAAGTTTAAATTGTAAAACTTTTATTTACTCTAAGCATTAATGTGCGGCATAGGAGGGTGAGTAACAGATACGCTCACGCAAAGTATGTTTTGATAAGGCACATACCACGCCCATATGAGCAATAGGGCTGCTGCTAGGTAATGGAAAACTGATAAACTTTTGAACGATACGATGCCACTATGAACTGTACTTGAATTGACAATTCTTCTAAACCATCTCCAAGTGCAATGCCGCACATTCATGCCACGCCCCCAAATTAAGAGCATTATAAATCAATAGTTTTCATTGTTTTGTATGTTTTTGTAATGAATGACAGCAACAGCGTGACTCTCTGATTCGTAGTCGTAAGTTGTTGAATATTAGTGAGCGGCTTTCAAATAAATACAACAACAAAAGAAACAATGTGACGGGTAGAGTTGCTTTATGCGAAATGTTTGCACACTTACTTAACATAGACATGCATACATAAGTAGATTAAAGTCAAGTTATTTTTACTTGCATACGCATGTAAACACACACGCACACTTATCACTGCATTAGTAAATACATAAAAAATATTGTGAATGTTCAACAAGATGAAATGGCACAAGATGTTGACTTTTTCCAAGTGATTTTCATTCGTAATAATGGCGACAATAATATCACAACATGATGATGATGATGAGAATGATTGTTGAGACATACATAAATAAATACTAGCAGCATATGTGTCTCTTTTTTGTGGAATATATGCAAATATCTGAACATGCCTTTCACAGTATTAAGATGACACAAGTCACTGTTCAAGTGTACAGATGAATGTGTACAGTGTGTGTTTGTGTGTGTGTGTGTGTGTGTGTGTGTGTGTGTGCATAAGGCTTATAAAGTTGTTCATACTCTTGTGTATTTAAGTGAGCAGATAAAGATTTCAAAGCTTTACATGTTTGTGTTAGTGTTGGTGTGTGTGTGGTTAATAGTAAAAGAGTGTAAAAGTCATTAAACTAAGATGTCATTCATTCATATATCTATTAACTCACTTAAATACACACACACACACACACACATATATACATCAACAGTTATTTGGAATAAAATGTTAACAAAACGAAGCAATAGTTGCTTGTTGCATGTTCTACATTACAGCCGCCACAAATGCATGCTGTGAATGATGAATGAAAAAGTGTTCTTCGAGAATATTTTTTTATTTAATTTCATTTTTATTAAATCATTTTTTTTTTCTTTATGCTATCTTACATTCTCTTTTCATATACTCTACACATTCAATAGAATGTTGAAAATGTGGTCTCTGAAGACCTGATCTAATAAAATCCTTGCACGGGTCTGTCTGTTGATGGAACGTTTACCATCGCAATTCTTAAGAGAACATTAAAAGAGAGCATAGTTGAATTTTTATTAAATCAACTTTTATTTATTTCATCAATCGATTTGTTGTAAAAGGGGCGGGGAAATAAAATAGAAACGCCCACTTTCAGCTATAACTCTTATTCCGATCGTCTATTGTAATTCATACACTTTTATAACGATTTTCTAAAAATCAATTTAGAAATTGCCACGCCCATAATCTATAAAAAATCTCAATTTGATGCAGTATTCGACTTTTATACTAAAAGGGAATTTTTTTAATAATCGAACACAGGCAGTGCAATTATATAAAGGCCACGCCCACTATGGACAAAAATCCTCTTCTATAATTTAAAAATGAAGCTTTATATATTTTTTCAATCGATTAGCTGACAATATAACGGACACGCCCTCAATTAAAAAAAAAAAAAATTAAAAACAAAATCCGCCTACTCAGTAGAGACGTAACATGTTTACTAGTAAAGAGAGTAAACGAGTTACCATGCCACACCCACGATTCGATATGAAGATAATTTTAGATTTGATCAGCCAAACAGTTTTACTTGTTTCTCTCTCTCTCTCTCTCTCTCTCTTTCTCTATTAGTGCTTTGTACCATTTGTTTGGCTTGACATTTGCAAGCTGCCTGCTCTCTTCAACAAGTTATCATTTCTTATTGTAATTTCAATTGCTTGTTTGTATGCATAACAACAATTGTTCTTTACATCAATTGTCATGTTATACTGCTCACCCCAAACATACACACATATACAATTATACTATTATTGTAAGGGTAACTGTTTTTCTTTGCTCTCCTCTTATATTGATGTGCATATGATGTGTGTGTACGTTTATGATAGTACGGATGCTGCCTACCCACTCCCACTTATTGCAATGAATGAAATTTCCTTTCAACAGATTTTCCCCGATTTACATATGAATGCATTACTTTACACTTGTCAACCTGCCTCTACCATTCATTCTTCTTCTTCTCGTTTATTCGCGCATTCACACACATACACACACACACACACACCCATACATTTATTCATTTATAACACATTCTACTTAAATGGCTTTTTCATTACAATTGAGTGAAATTCCACATTTAGTAGGTGTGTGTGCTGTCGAGATAATAATAATAGAAAAAAAATGATCATTTAATATTCATCTTTTTCTTTCTCCCTCTGAAGGTTGTAACTTTTTAACTTAACTTCTATAACAAAAACATGCTTAGTGAATGCCGAAGAGTGTAACTCGAGAAGCACTGAAATGCATCAATTTACAAAAATCCATCACAATCGACCTCATTTTTTATCACACCTGACATTCACCTATACAACCGTTTATATGTAACTTATTTACCGCTTTCGGTGCATTCTTGTGTGTCATGGTGGAATATTATCGTGGAAGAAAACTTCTTCCAGCTGAACTTGTTCATATATATTGATTCTAGTATAGTAAATTTTAATTTCAAATGAAAAGCGAAATTAGTTCTATATTTGTCCATTCTAACGGTATATGAATGGTAGAAATTGGCCAAGCTGTTTGGAAGCTATAGTCAAAAGAAGATGGTACCATTTAGAATAATCTCACACTTGCATGCATGTTTGCTTTTGTCCATATTTGAATACATTATAAATTTTCCCATTAATCCTTATTTGTTTTTTTTTTTCAATCTTTTTCGGTTCATACATACCTGAAATTTATTATTATATCTCATAATTTAGTGATGAGTGTTAATGATTAGAGTTTCATTATATTCAACTTTTCTCCATTCTTCTTCTTCTTTTTAGTGTAACCGTAACACTTTAGTTTATTAAACTCTTGACTTGTGAGTTATTACAACGTGTGACGGTTGCTGACAATTTTCACCATATGTACGTGTTACTGACACCACATTGTTCTCCTAGTTTTACACACACACACACACACACACAATATATGACTTTACAAGACTAAATGTATAATATGGCGGATGCTAGTGCATACAATCGCGTTGTAATGTAGTTGATACCCCCACTCATACGCATACACGCATATTCACACAAACATAACTAACTAAGGAGTACTTAGTTATGTCAAAACAATCTGGTTTTAGTTGCAACTATCAAAATTTATGACTTAATAGTGGAAGTCTGCTTTACGCTTACGTACACATGTGTGTATGCATGTGGGGAGAATGTAGAAAATCATGCAAGCAAACAAAATTGCCTTTTATAGTGAAGCAGCAGCACATTTAAGTAACAGAGTAACATATTTACATGTATTCGTAAGAGAGAGAGAGCGAGAGAGACAGAAATAAACAGACCAGACAATTTATACTTTTACGAAAATATGATGAATGAGTTGGTAAGGTGATGAAATGTATGCCTTAGCATCTACCAGCCATGCATTCATCATCCATCTAGCAAGACCACCACGTGCACACGCGGCACAACTAAAACGCAGCAACAAGGCGACTGTTTTAAAGAGACACAGGGCTACTATTGCATAAGAGTTAGAAAGAGAGTGAGAGAGGGGAAGGGAGAGTCATTTTCCTGTATGCAAATTTATTATGGGTTTACCAATCTTTTCCGTAGACTGCCGCTTCGACTCTGTTGAAATTACAACAAATCATAATGATGAGAAAGCATTGATCATAAATCATTATCGTGGCTGATGAGGAGACTTTTGCACTCTTCAATTATTGCCATTGAAAAACATTTATTTATGCTTTGCCGTGCATGCACCCCTTTGCGAATGAACTTATTATTATTTTTATTATTAGAATGATTGATGATTGTTGTGGTTGGTTTTTTTTTTTTTTTTATATATACATATATATTCAGCATCATTTGTGGTGAAGAATATATAAAGTTTGTGCGGTTGTTTGTAACTACTAAACGATAAATGCCCCATTCAGCTTCAATTATACCGAACGATCTTAATCGTTTTAACCATCTTCCTCTGTCCGTCTGTCAGTCCAGGTAAATTTGTGTTTAAGCTACGGGAAGTAATTTTTGAGATATTTCAATGAAATTTGGTACAAGGACATGCATTCATGCAAAGAGGAACCCTACTGAAAATGGATCAAATTCGATCATTTTTAAAACCTCTACTCATATAAGGTGCCATTGTAATGGTAGTCTTTATATGGCTAAAAATCGCAATTCTTAATGGTTTTGAACAATATTTTGTAAGGATTAGTTAATTAGCTTAATATTTAGCTGTGCCCAATTTGAACCCGATCAGACCAATTTAAGAACCCTTTTCCATATAATTATATCTCCCGCTTACAGACCCAACTAAAGTAATTAAAGCATAATTGAAAAAGCTAAGCAGTGTGAGGTATAAAATGATCGAACTTGACCGACTATAATATTTTCACTTGTGTGTATTATTGCCGTTGCTTTAAATTAACCAAATACAATTTTAAAAGAATGGAAGGAAGACCTCTGCCATGATTATTATTAATAAAATAATGCAAAGGGTGAAACCTGTTGATTGTTATTCCATCGCGTACGGACAAAGTCATGAAGTCTATGAAGTCATCAATTTTAATTAAAAGCCATAAACTTCTTAATTTCCGGTAGCATAACTAACGGACGGCGGCAAATGGCAAATGAAATGAAAAGCAGAAATAAAACTAGAAATTAACTTGTTCATATATTTGTGCACATAAATTGGCTAACTGTACAGCAATAACGGTATGCTAACTAGCCAACTAGCCAACACACAAATGCAATTGAATTGTGAGGCCGGTGAGGCAGGTAAGCACACATGCACATAACTTGCCCCTGCCCAAGGCATGTAAGCGTATAAACATCTATAAATATGTTTAGTGGATAAAATTTATGGTTTAGTTATTATAACGCCACAGTGGTGGCCGGGTATCCGTATGTTTTGATACTATAATCAAGCTAGGCAGTCGGCATGCTCATATTACAATCGTTTGGTTGCCTTGTTGCTGTATTTGCACAATAATAAATTTTTCCTCCCCAACTCACTACAATTAGGCACCATTTTAGTCTGCTGCTGCGTGCGCGTGTATGTGCGTTATATACAAATAGAAGAGTATGGAGCGCATAAATAGAGATTCCTATCTAAAGTGTTTACAATTAATACCACTTTAAGCGATAACACACACTGTTGATATCTGCTATGCTGCGCTGGGGCTAACCACTTGTTTGCGGTCGTGAGTAATGAATATTTTCCGATGCTCATATGAAATTTAATATAATAATTGTAAATTTTTCCATCACGTCGCCAATTTATGTAGTTTTGGGAATTTTTTTAATTTTTTGTTTGTTTTTAAATCTATTGAAAATGTTGCCTACATTATATGAAAATCGAACTGATACAACTATTAATTTTTACATATGTATAATTATCTCATATTCCATATATATGTAGTATTCGATATAATTTGTATTAAATATCACTCATACGCATGGAGGACCAAAATCGTTTGTACAATAACGTTTAAAATTACATACCGTACCTGCCTAGTAAGTAATTGTTGAAAAAAATTATGAAATATATGATTGATGAGTAATTATGGGCGGGGTCTTTATTTTTTTTTTTTTTTTTTCTCATACAGACAAACAGACAGACATAATGAAATGAACACCGAACATGCTTCTCTATCGATCCGTATACTAAAATATATGTAGAGTGTATTTCTTGAGCCATTTCGTAGTTGGAAAATTTGCTTAAAAACTTTATGTGCCCTTAACCCCAAAGAGTTGCGTTCGCTGTACCGTAAAAATTTTCAAAAACCGCTTAAAAACTTTCTGAAAACCATTTGAAATTTAATCACTGCCTTCATAATCGAATTAATTATTAATTACCGGTTAAATGTGAAACTTTATCAATATTTATGAAAAGCTGCAACTACAACCACAACTTTCTTCTAAATGGTTTTTTACGTTTTACGTAGATGACGACTTAGTCTTTTGGTGTGTGTGTGTGTGTGTGTGTGTGTGTGTGTGTGTATCTTACATTTTTTTTTTTTTTTTAATTTTAATTGTATGCATCTCTGTTCCCCTCAACTTTCAATCATCCGTTATTCTGTGTGGTTAGTGCATCACTTACAGCGAATGTGATTTTTATGCAAATGATTGCATAGAGAGAGAACAGAGTAAAAAGAAAAATCGAAGAACATTTTCAGTGTTCTTCTGTTTGATTTTTATTCATTTTCTAAGCACACACTTAAGGGATTGTTGAGAAAGTCATTCAAATTGAATGAATTGAATTTGTTGTTGAATATCCACCCAACTGACTGGATGTCTGTCTGTCTGTCTTTTGGTCGGTCGGTACGTCAATTTGTGTGCGTGCCAAACAACCACCGCATCAATGAATAAATTGACTACATTTTTTTTATTTTATATATATTCATAGACAGACGTATAGAGATGAGTTAAGTTAAACTTTATGTTGGTTTGTTTTGCTAAATGGTTGGAAAGTAAGAAGATGAAGATGATTTAACTGGAAAAACATTTTAAATGAAAAATAGTGCCGTTAAAGCGAAGTTTAAGGTAAAAGTAAAAAATTAAAATAACAATAACAACAACAAGCATTCACTTGGAAAAATAAACTGAAAAGTTTAAAACGTATGGAAATATAAACAATAAAAATAATATAAAATTTGTTAAATAAATAAGAAAAAAAATTAAATTTAGCTAAAGTGAAAACTTCGGCATGCTGGGCAGGTATACGATTACGCCCTCTAGTATTACGGATCAACATGCGACTTGAGTTTTACGTTGAGTGTGGTTTTTTGTAATCCAACCACGCCCATTTTACCCGCAATCGTCAAACATCTATTTATCTAACCAACAACCGTTTTGCTGTGAAATTAAAATTTATTACATTTATATATAATGGGTGGGGTTTGATAACACGTACACCCACAATGTACCGAAATCCGAACGTGCAGCTGTGCCGCGTATTTATGCTAAATTTAATTTTTATAACTTGTTCATTACAAATTATACAGCCGTGCAAACGCTTTTCAATTTGTTGTAATAAAAATTGACAGCATTCCCCCTTTCCAACAAAGTTTTCTGTTTATTTGTTCGTAACTCCGAAAACTAAATGAATAAATAAAATAGAAAAAAAATTTAAATAAAATTTGTTTTCTTTGTGACTAAACGCATTAGGTTTCAATATTGATTCAATATACTGGGTGTAGAGAAAAGATGAAGGATGAAATTTTTCAGGTTAGAAGAGGAAAGATGAAGATTAAAGTTAATTCCGCTCTTTGTCTTTTTTTCACCTATAATGTTACTCGTTTATTGTTTTCATCTGTTTTCCTCAACCCTGTAAATACAAAATACGAAATGAAAATGTAAATATATTTAGACTTGGATGCAATCTTGGATACCCTTCACTTTTATATGTAAACTGTGGGCGTAACTAATGTAAAATGACGCCTTCTTTCAACAACTTTCAATTCAATAAAAAGGTTGTAAAGTTAAATGTTTTTTTAAAAATTGTAACCACGCCCACTATTAGCACATTGATGAATCGCTTCATTGCATGACTTTGTATAATTAATTTGTGTTTCAAAATTTCCTTTTAGTTTTATTTTTATGATTTATGAACAAGTTTTTAATTTGTCGCAATTCCTTTCTCTTTCTGAATGTTGTTGAAACCGAGTAACAAACTTAATATAACCTCTAATTGAAAGAGTATAAAAGACATTCTCGTATGATCAACTCGTACTCACTCGTATTTGTATTTGTTTTGTTTGGGGATTTAAAAACTTTTTCATTATTATTGCAATTTTTTTCATTGCCTTATGAAAAAGTTATGCAGTATCTGTTAACAAACAGGAACAGTTTAAACGATAACTTTTACATCATACTGACTGTGACCAGTGTCTAACACTAAGCTATCAATATCAAAATGGGCTGAAATATTGGTATTTAATCAGCATACTGTTGAGTAGTAGAAGAAATCAGGTTTTAGGTTATGTTCACAGAGAAAACATTGAAATAGAAGAAATATTTTAAAGATTTTTATATCCGCCACTAACTATCATTTAGTTTTCTTACTTGTTTGAGACGTTTGCTGTAGCAATTTAAAATTATGGAGGATTGAGGGATTTTTATAGATAGTTCCAACTCTTAAACTTTTTCTTTTGAAATTAGTTCAAGTACATTCTTCGAAGTCATCAAAATTTTTTCAAATTTTGATACCTGTGGGAGAATGGACTTGGGTTACTTTTGAAATGAACGGCACAATTGAACTTGTCACAAGGCTTGTATAATCTTTCCATTGATATGCCACAAATAGGCGGGATCACTTAAAAGACACGCCCACAATTTACAAAAGTCTCTACTTGACGCAAAAGTCTACTTGTGCGTGAAAGCATGAGATGTGCGTAATCGGGCCACGTCTACTATAAAGGAAATGCTGCTGTAGGGTATTTAAGATTTGGCTTAAGCCTAATTTAGTAATTTACTCGTTTTTTTTTTTCCAATTTTTTCATGATTTTCTTTTTATTTTCATTTTAATTTAAGTTTTTTTTTAGTGTTGATTGAATCTTTGTATGTATTTGTTAATACATGCACATATTGTATGTTTTGGTAGTATGTTTGTGTGTGTGTGTGTGTCTGTTTCATAATCAAATTTACATTTAAATAACGCAAGAGTTTATTTTTTGGTGGTTTTATACCAACATACACAAATACGTTTGTGAACAACAATGCAATGTGCAGGCATGCAGGCATGCAGGCAGTCCCCAATACACACACACACACACACACATACACACAAATATTATTTGGTATTTGAATTTTAATTGGATTAAAGTATTTAGCGGTTTTTATATCAATAGGATCTATACAGACACACGCGCCCACAGGAGTACACTTACGCAAACACTCTGGCGCTTGGTTGTGTCTCTTCATTTATGGGCAGTAGTGCACGTATTTGTAGGTTTTTCGTTGGAGCATTTTTGTTTTTTGTTTTTGCATTTGTTAGAATGAACATTTTTGTAGGCTTTTAATTAAAACGCATAAGCTTACGGTTAATTTATGGCATCTCTTGCCAGTTCTTTGTTGTTTACGCTAAAATATAATTTAATTTTGACCGAGTACTAGAAAACAGTTTTAACCTAATTAGAAATCCCCGCCAAACCACAACCACCACACTCAACAGCAATACCACCGCGCACCATACACTCACTCACACCATAACTACCAACATTTGGTTGAAAACATTTTGACATTAATTTTGTCATGTAAATGGATAAAAAAAAAGTGTATTCCAGGCAAGTAAATGTAATGAAGAATCATGACAATATATATGCTCAAGTACAGGGTGTCTGCCGGGAAGGGATACTACGGATTACAACGATGATGGTTTGTTTTAAATATCTTTTTAAAACAGCAGCATTCTCCTCTTCTTCTGATTTTACAATATATTGTAAACCACAAACCTTTCTTCATCCAAAAATCTTACAAAAAATGTTTAAAAAAAAAAAACAAATAAGTTCATTATCCCGGGTGAGCACCCTGCATTTGTGGTAAACATTGAAATATATGGGAGGAAAAAATCATCGCTTTGTTATATGAAGAAAAATAATAATAATAAGAAGAAGAAGAACGGGAGGAAAAGAAATATTCCATCATATGTTCACTGTTCACTCATATCAATATGAGCAACAACAACAACAACAACAACAACAAAAGAATCATTTCCGTACATATCTTTCCCCCAAACCATTACATAGATCACACAATGGCAAGGCAATAAAGGTGCTCTCTTTTCTTTTCTTTTCTTTTCTTTTCTTTTCTTTTTTTTTTTCATTTTACATCATCACGTCTATGAGCAGGAAAATTATTATATTTTTACATTCTTTTGTGTTGTGTAAGCAATCAAATTGATGACGATTTCCTTTAATATCTTTAACGCTGGCATACAGCATCATCAAATCAGTGCGTTGTTGCAGTTGCAATACTTTTCCATAAAAAAAAGAAAAGCTTTACAAAATAACCCGTTATCCCGAAAAAGAAAATATAACACGGAAGTATGAAAAACGTGCAGATAGAGAGGGAGATGGAAAGTATATACATTGGCAGGCATCAGTGCCTGACTAACGTGTACTACTGTGTATAACTAGCGCACAAGTTAGTGACAACAACAACAACATCTCTGCTACATTATATGAAAAGAGTGACACCATATAACGCTACAATTCATAAAAAATGTCACGCAAGAAAAGTGCATAAAATTTATTGGCATATATTTATGCTTAAGCTAATATCCGTAAAATCTAAGCATACATTTAGGCCTTTTGCTAAAATACTATATTCTACAAAGCCTATTTATAGAGGTTTCTACACAAATTTGAATTATTATTACTCTCCATGTAAAATGGGCGGTATACTAAGTTTGTCATTCCATTTGCAACATCCAAAAAAACACTTTTCACTTTTGCATGCAAATCGCTATTAAAAATGAGAAAAATCGGGTAGTAGCCACGCCCACAATCGACAAAAATCTATTTAAGTGCCACAAAAATTCAGCTATTATATATAAATTTTATATGCTACATGTACAAATAATCTATCCGTCGATTTGTTAAAAATAGGCATGGTCGGAAAACATACACGCCCACAATCAAAACTAAAATATCGCCACCTAATACATCTGCATTGATTTTGAAAAATTATCTTTTCGAAATCCTTCTTCCATACATTAGTACACAACGATTAACAATTAGTAACATTGTTTCACATCAATACCAATCACAAGAAAAATGAAAAATTTAAAAAAAAACCCTTACGGTACAAGGCAAGGTGAACGTACCAAGAAAACGACAAAATATACATTGACTGTGAGTGCACGTAAGCATGGAAAGTTTCGACAATAATCGAAGAAGAAGAAAAAGTACAAAACAATCGAAACATAGAATGTTTGTCACGTAACAACAACGTTAGCAATTTAGGAATATGAATACGTATGCAATCCCCAAGCTAAGGATAACAACAACAACAACCAACCAGCAATGTAAATGTTTTTCCAGAAAAGTAAAAAATTGAATCCTTAAAGACAAGATGTCAAGAGCAATGCCGGCAAGCAAAACTAACAAACACCGCCATTAAGCTTTAAGAATAAAAGCGAGCAACAAGGGAGGGGAACGAGAGAAAGGCACTGATTTCACCGCCATGTCTGCAGTATTAGTTTGTTTTACCATTATCCCTGCAAGTGTGTGCATGTGTGTGTGGCTGTGGCAAACGCTGGTAAAAGGTGGCTTCTGTGTATGCCTTGTGAATACAACGATTTCCTTATTTTGCTACTTTTAGTGATTTTTCGTTTTTTTTTTTTTTTTTCTTTTTACGTAGTTTTATATGCCGTTATTATTTAGTTGTTTTTTCTTTGAAAGAGAAAATCGATTTCGATTTTTACAACATTATGCGACAATTTTCACTTGGTGGCAACATTTGTGTCTCTGTTATTGTTATTGTTGTTATTGCAACAAAAACAACAATAAAAGGATAAACTTTATCGTTGGACAGAATTTCTTTACATTGTATGCAATGCGAACGTGATGATTTCCATTTGTACAATTGTACCCGCGCACTCATCCTTCTTGCGCTCACGGTACTCTTTACATATTTTGTAATCATTTGTTGAATTTTTTCCTTACCTCTCTCAAGCGTTATTGAGGTTCGTCTTGGAAATTGTCTATTTTTAGGATTTTGGTGTTTATCCTTTTTTTTTTTAAATCTTTAAATTTAAAAGTAAAAAAAATAAGAATAAAAAAGATAAAAAAAATTTTAAAACTTTTATTCGAGTCATTTTCCATTCTCCATACACAGATTAAATTGCTTTAACATCTTGTACTGATAGCAGCAATTGTCTCCAAAAGACAATAAAATGCACTTATCGCATAGAAAGATCTTGTTTGCTGCTGCTGCTGGTACTATTTCCATTTCTATTTGCTGTCATTATATTGAATGCTTCTGATATTGATACTGATGTCAATTTGGCTGGAGTGTGTAGTTGGGAGAGTAATCAAAGTGGAAGAACTTTGCTCAAATGAATTGAACATAAATGATATGAGACACAAAAAAAATCACGAACAATGGATTTTTTTTTTTTATTATTAATATAACGCAAAGCTCATAATGTTAGATGTAAGTTAAGATCTAAATACATTGTTCTTAGTAATTGGATTAAAATGAATTCGCACAATTTACAAAGGATAATCAACATTTACGATACATTCAAGTGATAAGGAACACCAGACATTTTATTAGTACCCATATCTGCACGTCATTTAAGCATACACATATGTCGAGAAGTAATTTTCTTCTAATAAATTAAAAAAAAAAACCTTTATTTTATAATGCAGGCACTGTATATGATTTAAAATGACATTATGTAGCTTATATATTATATATTCTACTTGTTAAGTCCAAACATTTCATGTCCATATTGAAAAGGTTGTGAAGAACAATAACAGCCGCCATGTTGTATTTAATGTAATATCACGTATTGTAGGGCATTCCACTCGTCAACACCTTTCATTTGAGATCCATATTGAATATATTGCAAAGAATTATTATTTCACATCTTTCGGGCGGCCCCTTTATTGAATTTTCTATAATGCCATTTCGCTGACGGAATTTCAATGGCGAAATCATTTCGTACATACGACCTACATAAACTTACCTTGTGACATTCTACTCGTTAAACCCTTTCATTTGATATCCAAGAAAGAGAAATTGGAAATGCGGCCTTATTGTGATGGCCGCCATTTTGAATATATTGCCTTATTAAATATACGACATGCATTGTATTGTAATCGGAACCAAATGTTTGGGCAAGTATTTGTAGAGTCAATTGAAAAGTTATTCTCTGACATTCTTGTCCGTCCGTCAATGGGGTTAAATACAAGTACAAGGAGTGTGTGTAAAAATCATACTCTTAACTTTATCAATCCAAATATTTGATGATGATTTACAGTATTTGCGGTAATTCTCTCTCTCTCTCTCTCTCTCGCCCTCTCTACAACAGTTAAGTTAATCTCTTCATAATATTCATATAAACTGAAACTTTAGCTAAATTGTTATTATAAAGCTAGAAAAAGAAGAAGATTGTATAAATTCGATTATGCATATAACGGAATACCGAAAATTATACGATATTTCCTTTTAAAGGAAACTCAAAAAAAAAGAAAAACATTGAGAGAGGAAAACTCAATTATATATGTTTGTGCTCTAAAACCAAACTATTCGATGCTTACTTATACACATACACATACACATACACATACACATATCTACATATATTCCACCTCTTTCTGTTTCAATTTCTATTAGCTAAAGCTAAGCTGTTAATAATGTAAGTGTTTGGTAAGGATTTATTTAAAAAGCCAAAAGGAAACGAACAAAAATTAGTTTTGCAACTTATACACATTAGAGCAACTGCAAGGAGAAAGAGTGGGAGCGAGAGAGAAATGGTAAAGTTTGTTTATTGCATATTGAATGCAGAATAATTGGAGCTCAACATAGTTTTCTGTTTTCTGTTTTCTGCTTTTTTTTCCTATATATAAAGCTTTTAACCAATTAAAGGGGATTTTTTTAAATTTTTTCTTGAATGGTTTTTTATTGCTACAAACAGTTTGTTATAAATACAAACGCGTAAAAAAGGCGAATATTAAGTAATTTACGAAAAATTGTCAAATTTAATAATATTTGTTTTTTTAGCTTAACGATTTTTTTTTAATACAGGGACTTGATTATGTCTGTCTGTGTTTGGTAAACAAATCAGCGTTAGCGAAATATTATAGGATTTATTATATGGAGGGTATTATGGCACAGTTCTGAAATGGACTTTTTGTCAATTTTTGAGTGTTATGGCTCTTTAGAATCACACCATTACTAGCTTTTTGGAACTTTTACAAGCACATCGTTCCTTCCAATATCTTATATCCTCCACATAATATGAGGGAAGTTTTTTATTCCGTTTGCACCATCCAGAAGGATGCGGATTAAATTTTACTTTCAATATTAAGTAAAGGGTGCTCCACAAGTCGCTAAAGACTTTAATTTTATGCCAATTTACGAAACTTATCTGTCGAAACTTTCAAGACACAGTTTTTATTTATTTCTGTAACAAGCAATTCTTTTTATATGTTCGGGAGACACAAAGTGCAATTTCGCAAATATTTAACGTTTTTTTTCTTTTTCTTCCCAAGTAAAATATTTACCTTTAACCGCCAATCGATACCTTACCTTACAGTTCATTACCGCAACGACAACTTTATTGTCATTTATTGGTTTCTCTATATACCCGTTACCCGTTACTTCTTACTTCCTTCTGTTTAGACAAACATGCACGGGGCTGGATATATGTGTATGTATGTGTGTGTGTTTTTTATGTATTTATTTTTGACTGTTCAGTGCATTACAAGCTTGCTCAGTAAATTGTCGCCGGCTACGTGACCACAATCCCAAATAAACTCACCGAGATTATCAAATCGAACATTTACAAAATTTAACAAACAAACAACAACAAAATATGTAATATAGCGACTGTAACAACACTAATAAATAGTGAAAGAGGGAGAAAAAGAAAAGGAGAGAACAACAATTTTCAGTAATACGACGAGTTCGGTTATTCAGGGAGAACTCATTTGTAATCGAAGAAAATACTACCGCACGATCATTCAAGTGATTTCAAAATGAAATAATTTCTTTTTTTGTTTTTTTTTTTGGTAACGTAAACGCTTACTATTCTCTTCTTCTTACTTCTTTAATATTTCATAAATCTTTTGAATACTTTCAAACGCTTTAACATTTTATTCCATTCCGCATAAAGGATTTTCTCCTCACCCTTAATGCCAGATATGTTTATAAGTAATGAAAAAAATTCACCATTTTCCAACACATTTTTCATTAACACTTTCTTTCAACACAATATGTACTCAGAGAGATATACAAGTACACACATACATACATAGCGTATAATCTGACACATTGAGTCTGTTTTATAAAAGATTGCTTAGAATAAGCAGCTTAACACACACACGCGTTCACACATTTTTATATGCATACACACACAACTAGAGTTTAAACGTTGTTATCCATTTACAGAGTCGTACACACACACACATACATACATAGAGATGTACGTGGAATTATATATGAAGCATAAACTTATCAACGTAGTGAATGGCGTGGAGAAGAGCAAGGTTACAAAAAAAAAACAACAACAACAACGTAATATAAGTATGTTATTGTTGTTGTTGTTTTTCTTTACACGAATTCTTCTTATTAAGTGTTCTTTTTTATATTGTTTTTGTTGTTTTCCCCTCTTGATGTTTTTGATCGTGTTGTTGTTGTTTTAGACTCTATAATAAAGTAACAAAAACAGCACAAGTGTACAGATATCCACCTAAACTAAACCATACGAATGAACATAACTTCATATAAAATGCGAATATCTATATAAAATTATGTACATACGAGTGCTATAATGTTATATCCTTCATATATGAGAAACGACATTCCTTTGAATGTCAAAAAATGCTCAAAATGAATGTAAGCTGGTATGCACGTTTGTTCGCGTGTATGTTTCTTGTGTTGGCCAGTTACATTGTTATACATATATATATATATATATGTGTGTGTGTGTTATTGATTAAAATACTAATCCCATTGTTGTTATTGTTATTGTAACATAAACAAAATTTTCTCTTTTTTTTTAACAAAAATTGATTTGTTTTGAGTCACAAGTACATGAGTGCAGAGTATAATTGTGTGTCCGTCTGGGTATAGCAAAGATCGAGAAAATGGATTCGAAAGTTGACACAAGGATTGATGTTGAAACTAAGCAAAATCGAATGCAATCCAGGAAAGACGGACGCATAGTTACCGTTCATCCAACGAGATTATATTTATATTTGCGCTGAATTAAAAAAAAAAAAAAAAACAGCTTCACTTCGTTTGTATATCTGTTTATGTGTTTATTATATTCAATCATAAAAACTTATGACCTCTTTTCCTCCGTCTCTCTCGCACTCTCTCTATTACTCACCACTAATAATCGAGAGGTCACATGAACTTTAGTTTGATTTAGTTTTTTGTGTATATTTTTAAAATATTTTCTCTTTTTCATTTTGTTTTTGTTTTTTTTTTTCTCGCACAAGTTACAAAGTGTTGTTGTTATTGTTATTGTTATTGTTGTTATGTCATGGACTCCTTTTAAGTTGCTTGCTGTGCTTTATTGCTTCTCATACCGCAAACAAGCGAAAGGAGTTGCTTAAAAAGCTGCATGATATTGTTCAAGTTGGTGTCATGCATAACAATTTAATAACCAAGTGTTGTTGGTAACAAAGTTACAGTAAGTAAGTGTACCCGTAGTAGTAGCAAAAAGAAGGCAAAGTTTCGTTCAGTGTTGTTTTCTTTATGATAATCTCTCTCTAAATCGAATAAATGCCTTCCTTGGTGGTGTCGTGATAATATGTTAATCAAATCAACTTTAATTTTTTGCCAGATTTGAAACATAATTTTCGAAAAGGGACAGAGAGAGAGGATGAGAGATGTAAATGCTTGAGTCATTAAAAAATAATGCGCGTTAATAAGGCATCAGTGTTACAAAAAACAAGTAAGGAATCTAAAAAATCTAAACACGCACACAGCCATACAGACACAAAAATCAAAACCAAGGGACATTATAATTAATTCGTCCTTTTGTGGTGATAACAAGCATTGAAAAGGATTTAAAAAAAACCAACTCAATGAAAAAATTGTGACTAAAATCCACAATTCTCAATATTTTTACATCACAACTTGGGTCACAGTCATTCTATGTATAAAAATGTTCAATTGAAACAAGATTCAGTTCAATCGGATGCTGTTTACTGTTTTGCCATTTTTCGGGGTCAATTTTAAACTAATGTAAAATGGCGAATTGTATAAAAATTCAATTTTCGATAGATTTTAAAAATACAAATTCATTGGTGCATGTTTGAGCTTGATCGGATCACTGGGACGGCAGTTGTGATCATTTTACCATGGGCTTGTAGCGAAAAGCGGCCCTTGTGACACAGAAATTACTTCTTTGTGTGAATCATGTCCAAAATGGCTTTTTTTTTATAACCAAATTAAATCAAAAAAAAAGAAGAAAACGTTTCATTTTCATGCAGCTTCATTAGCATACAATTGGTTGAAAGTGGTTTCTTTTGAAACTCTCGTGAATAAAATTTTTCCAACAATTTTCTCTTTCTGATTTATTTCCTTTTCTCCACTTGACTTATGCATAATGGAGTCGCTTCATTCCCTTCCCATGACACCGATTCTTTGTATATGTTATCACAATGCTAGACAGAGAAAATAGACTCTGTTGGATTCTAAATTATGGTAAATTTATTCATGGCGAAGGATTCGTTTAGTCTGCTATCGATGAGCTGTTGATAGAAAACAAAATATAATGAAATTGTTTGGCATTTAATACGAACATATTTTTTTAGATAGAAGAAAAAGAAATTCTTTATTTCAGTGCACAGCAAAGGTGATATGGAAGATTAAACAAAACTCATGCTGTATAAATAAATTTATTTAAATCCTTTAAATTTGCGTATAATTGATTAGCAAGTTATCGACCGACATTTTTAATGATGTTAAGCTTCTGATGCATGCTTTTTATATATTTACCGTTCTAGTGTTAATTACATAAATTATTTAATTACACCGCATTTCATTCACTGTCACTGCCCGTAAAACCATAACTCTTACAACATTTACACTATTCCCTATTATTTCTGTGTGTACGTCTGTTAGTCTGTCATAGAAAACAAGTAAAAATGTTTTAGTCGGTCAAGCGCGACCATTTAATACCCCACACCTCTTGGCCCCTTAAATTATGCTACAATTAGTTTACTGACACAACAGTAAACGCGAGGCACTGGCAGAAAAGTTACTTTGGGAAATATCATTACAAGGGAAGAGGTTCTAAAAATGGTGCGATCGGGTCCAAATTTGGCCCAGCCAAATATAAAGCTAATTAACTAATCTGCACTAAATTTTGTCAAAAAACAATAAAAATTGCAATATTTTGTCATGTAAAGACTTTTGATAAATTAGGACTTTCTATGAAGAGGGGTTCCAAAAATGGTTCAATTCGATCTGTTTTCAATAGGATTCTTTTTTGGGACTAATAAACGCCCTTTTGACAAATTTCATTAAAATATTTTAACAAATACTGAAGGTTAACACAATTTTACATGGGCAGACAGACAGACATACGGACAGATGGACATGTTTAAATCAATTCAGCTTTTGATTCTAAATTGATCGGTATGGCATCTGCCGTTTAGGAGTTACAAACATCTGCACAAACCAAATACACCCTTTGCCACAAGTGATGCAGTATATAATAATAATAAATTAATGAATTAAATCATTTAATAAATATTTTACACTCGATGTCATATCTGGGCAATAAACAATTCGAGCATAATGCAAAAAAAAGGGACATTCTGCATAAGCACCAGTACAAGTATCGAATGGCGATGGCAAAGAGAGAAAGAAATGTATTTAAATAATATTTTAATAATAATTTGTCACTTTAATTAAAATAATTATTCACAATATTCAAACGTTACAGTTCAGTTTAGTCAGGAGCCGTAGATTTATTGGTGAAAGTTGCTTGTTGCGTGTACAAAGAATGTTTTGTACCCTTCACCTTGGTGATGGGGAATGGGGTTGAATGAGTTGCCATTGCTTTTACAATGCTTAGAAGGAATCCTCGAAGACTGTACAAAAAAATCCGTGTCGTTCTAGACGTATGTATACGTTACTGAGTCTGTCTATTGTTGTAACTCTCACGATCATAAATTTTGAGATATTAAGTTGAAATTTTCTACCAATATTTATAATTAAAGCATTTATCGGTGTACCAAAAATGAGTGCAATTGTATAATGGATACCCCAAAAATTTACAATACAAAAAAACTTTTTATGCAGATAGTGACGTTTAAGTTGTCACGTATTCTTTAGATGGTGTATAAAGGGGGATGGAGCGTATCACAACTTTTATATATTTTTGGGGTCTCAAATAATGGAATTTTATTATATGACAGCTTTTAAAAAGCTGGCTAAAAACCCATTATACATGGACTTGAACCATTTTCAAACGTTCAGTAAATTCGTTGGCCTTTAACATACAAAGTAATAAATTGTTCTCAAAAATTTTAAGCACACTTGATATGTTGTGTTCGAATCTGAATCTGAAATCAGTTATTTTTCTGATTTTTAGAATCTATAAAAATGGAATTTAGTAATTTTTCGAATGTCCTTAGTTCGAATTTCGATTTAGAGAGAAAGAACAACAGCTTTATCAAATTTCTGGATCATCGAATTTACAACTGCGAAGCTCATTTACAATAAATATTAAAAAGCTCGTGTCTTTGAAGCTTTTAAAGCTTTTTAGGCTTTAAGTTGATTTCCAAAAGCTTTGCAACAAATCAAAATTAACTTAATAAACTTAAACTTTCTCGCTTTAAAAGAAAACTTTGAAAGTTTAAAAACAATTTATTGAAATCGATTATAAACATTATTATTTAAAAAAAATGTTATAATCATTTATTGATATTATTTTAATAATTTTTTTTATTTATTTATATCAATGAATTTATTCTAAGATGCAAAAAAAATGTTCGATAGACTGGCTACGCCCTTATATAATTGCTTGTCTGATCATGTTTAATCAAGTTCTAACATAACATAAGATACAACATAGAATATAAGATAATGTGTGGTAGTGATTATGGGTATCCTAGATTTGGCGTACGCCTAATATAGACCCTGCACTTGTAGCACTTTTTGAGGATGTTTATACCTCCTAAACGACAAATGCCACACTCACCTACAATCTGAATAGATTTAAAAATATCTGTCAGTGTGTCCATATAAATTTGTGCTCAAGTTCGGGTCGAATTTTTTGAAATTTTTTTCTGTCATAACATTTAGTACAAAGATATGTTTTGAGCCAAATATGAATCTTATTAAAAATGAACAATTTTTAGAACCTTTAGTGCAGAATTGTTACTAAGCCAAATTTGTATTTGATGGAACCATTTTTAGAACTCCTTTCCATAGAACAAGATTTCACAAAGTGACTTGACTGACTATGACAATATGTTGCATTTCATTCATTTCATTTAAGATGTTAACTATAAGCTCGTCTTTAAATACTAAATATACGAGTATATTTGCAAGAGCATGTGTAAAAAGTCTTACCTTTCGCGTACACCCCTAACCAACTAATCAACGGGGTGTAATCACTTAGGAAAAGTGCTTCATCGTCAATTAAGATTGGAAATCAAATAAATGTAGTTTTATATATTTAATGTATTTGCATAACATTGCAACAGGGATATGTAGGCTTCTGTAATTGTTCGGATGCAAACACATGCACACACACACACTCCATTTGAACAAATTTTCCGAAAACAATGCAGTTAAATTTGATCAGTGTAAATATATAATTAAAGAAAAATAACATTATGACACACGTGCGTGCATGCACACGCACGTGTCGTAGATATATTCGTAGTAACTTTCTTTACCTTGCAGGAAAGATTTCCACCTAGTATGCGGTACGGTGAAGAACACACTTTTCTGCAAAGCATGCATTTTATAAAGATTGCTCATAATTAAAGTACAAGAGTGAATATTTTTATACCCTCTGCCTTAAGGATGTAGGCGAGATATACTAAATTTGTTATTCCGTTTGCCACACCCAGAAGGAAACGTCAGCGACCCTACGCAAAGTAGATGTATTCTGGATCAGCATCAAACATTTTCTCTCTTACTTAAATAAATGCTGAAAGAGGGCGCAATTGTGTAAAGGCCACGCCTATGTAGTAATGTAGTGTAGGCCGAATGTATTTATTTTTTAACTTTACCAAGGCAAAGATGAAAAAATACCTAAAACGTTATTACCTGACGCGCGGTATGTACTGGAATTTGATTTCTACTTAAGGAACTTGGAATGTGTGCAGGTATACAAATTTTAGGTACAACTGTGTATGTTAGTGCAGGAAAATCGGTAATATTAACTTATATCAGTGGCCGCCAACCTTTTTTGTAAAAAAAGATTTGTAAAAAATCAGAATCTCTAGACTTAGATTGATTCATCTTTGAATAGGAAATATATTTATATGTATATATAATTTAAATGTAGAAGGTGGACAAAATAGTATGAACACCATGCAACACATTTCATTTTATTGCATGTTGGCAGCACTGCTTCCGTATATATAATGCGAAATATATGTATTACACAGTTTACCTGTCAAGTTAGTGTAGGTTATATTCCAGTGTATTAAGCGCTTTGTTCTGCGGTGGTTAAAACTAGCGATTGGGGAAGTGTGTAATCTCGCAGACTTCGAAAGAGAGCAAATCATTAGTGCTCGGTTTCTATAACGAAAACCGCTGAATTGTTTAACGTTTCATGAGCGACAGTATCCACGGTAATGACAGCATACAAAAATCATGATAAAACATCAACGGCCAAGAGGAAAAGTGGGCGTAATTCAAAGATAACTGAAAGATTTTGTCCAGACAGCATAAAACTATCCTTAAAAAACTGAAAGTGTCAGCAGAATTATTCAGACACTGTACGGAACTATTTTGCAAAGAATTGCTGCTGTTCTAAAAGCGAAGGGTGGCCCAACACTTTATTAATAAATAAATATTATGCAAATCTAAGGTGTTCATATTATTTTGTCCATCTCCTGTATATTATTTGATTAATTGAAAATGAATATAAAATAAATAAATAAAAGGCACAGTTTGGCAACCGCTGCCTCCTACATTGGTTCACTTGTATACAAAACCATTCCATTTTATTGTTATCCTGTGATCGAGTGTAAGAACACAATATATGTTTATAAAGATAATGAAGCATAAGTAATGGATCCCTAGTCTTTAATTGAACGGAATGGTCCACTTAGTAATACTTTTACTTTGTATCTCACTTGATGCGTAATATGGTGGAGTGGTGGTAAAGGGCAGCAACACGTGCTTAACAGCACGCGACTAATATTACACATACTGTGAATGAATGACAGAACAGCCGGCTATACAAGTACATGCAATGCCACACTAAAGCGATAAACATTTTAACTACCATCTAATGTTTTAGCAGTTACTAGCATTTTAAATACTTAATTAACAGTAGCAAACATTGTATAATACTTCGATTCCTACTCCGAAATATCATACAACCCATACAAACCCATACGCCTTGTTAGCCACGCATACATACGTCAGGTATACCATTCATGCAGTCGTTGCCGCTATTCAGTTCATTTTGATAATTGTGTGTTTGGCGGTTATTTTCTTGACTATGTTACCAACAACATTATCAGTTATTTTTGTTTTCTGCTGATGATTTTATGCTTTACGGTAATTTGTTGAATTTACATTCCTTGCCTTCCTCTCTTTATTATTAAAAGGTTACCAGAACATTTGCATTCCTTGAAAAGTTCAGTCTACAAAGATGTTTCACACAAGAAGGACGCTAGTTGCTAATACATAATCACGGCGATCGTTCAGGTTGAGAAGTAATGTTTCCAAAATTATTATTAATACTGGCCAGCCATTCTATTAATACATGTAGTGTAACAAGTTTACCGGAATTAAATAATTGTAAGTGTTTTGTGTGGTTGTTAATCGAAGGAAAGCAAAAGAGAGTGAAAGCGACAACATTAGCCCGCAAGGGACGGCTTTTAATTATCCATACAAACCAAAATTCAATCAATCAAAAGCAACAGTTTTTCCAAGTTTTCAAAAAAAAAAAATAAAAATAAATTATAAATTATACAAAAAAATGTCTATTTTGCCAAAAAAAATATATAACGATTTCATATCAAGTTTTGAAAATTCGGAAAAAATACAATTTTTACATTAAAATCGAGATTTTTCCAAAAAAAATAATTGGACATTTGTGGTCTCATATAACTATATACCGTTATCATTATAAATATATTCAAATAATTCGTTATTAAAGAAACGAGGGTCGACCGATCCAAAAAATTCCATGCTTATGCTTACAACGGGACTTTAAATCAATAAAAAAAATGTGAAAATCAAAGTAGTTATATTGCCTGTATCTACTTATTGGAGTTCATATTTGACCAAATACATGGGCAGACACTTGTCCGCTACTAAAAAGACACGTAAAAGAAATATGAAAACGCAATTATTTAGCAAACGGAAGTCTAGCATTATAACTGAGTTTTATAGAAAAGAAGAATATATATATATTTGTTATCCTCTTCTCTTCTCTCACTATATTTGCAAAAAAAATTATCTTATTATCTTAATCAAAATCTGGCAATACGTAGACACGTAGTGTCATATATCTGGAAGCATTGAATTGTCGAATGTCACAGTTATCAGAGAAATTTCATTTGGTTGGTAGGCAAGGCAAACAAAAGAAGAATTTTCTTAGCGGAAAAGTTACATCCGTTTACGCACCAATTGCTGTTTGGTAGCTGTGTATATTTTTGAAAAGAATCAAAACTGTCTGCATTTATTAAGATTCAATTCATTTTGACTTGGAGACAACACGACCCTCTTCATAACAATGTTTAGGTGAAAGCAAGTGAATACAGATAAATTTAAGATATAATCCTACGTAATCGTTAGGCATAACTTACGTGCAATTACAAGCACCGTCTGAAAATATAGTTTACTGCGCAAAATTCTCTATTTTTGTAAATTGTAGATGTGTTTGTTATGCCATTCCACCTATATTTTTATCCTAGAGTATACCATGGAAGAGTTTTGTCAATTGTGGGCGTGGCTCTTAATCGAATACATCTTCCAATACAGAAATATAAAGCATATCAACTTACAGTTCGAATTCTAAGCCTGAAAAGGTTTTTTGTAAAATGTGGGCGTGTCTGTTATCCGGATTCGCTGATTTTTGGCACATCCATTGATTATGTAATTTTAAAAACGTTTTTTAACTCAACTTTCTTGAGATTTTACTTTGTTGTGGGCGTGGCAATGTATGTTTCCGTCCCTTTTAAATAGGAATAAAATCGACATACTACAGAGTATATAATTGTAGAAAATTTCAGTTCGATACCTAAAGACACCTCCCGATATAGATACAAAGACGGACACGGTTAGATCGATGCCTATATAGATTGATTGGTCAAGAATATACGTGTATACTTGATGCCTCCTTGGCATACTAACCATCATTCATCATTACCGGTACTCGTTAATATTTTTAGTTTAAAAAAAAAAGTCCTTTTTCGTATCGACTTTTTCAAATAGTAAAATATTTTGATATAAGATCACTCTGTGAGCATTTCTTTTGCGAATAATTGAGTTTTTTAATGAAATTTTCTCAGTTAATTAGTACAGGATTTCATTGTATCCCATTCCATAGTAATTGAATAACTAAATAATCTGTCAGTCTGTCTAGACAACATTTTTGTTCGTGTGTGTATGTGTATGCATGTAATTTATGAAAATAGCAACAACTTTACTTTTTTTTTTCACTTCCTGCATTTGAAAGAAGGAAAGTCTAGAAAAGAAGTTTTTTTTTCGTTCTGCGGAAAATATCCAAAATACCAAACATTCTATTGTACTGTTACTCTGTACTATATAAAGCGATAGTCAGCGTACCGCAAAATGGTGTGTAATTTGTAAACTTATTCTACGTATTATTGTTGTTGCTGGTGTTATTAGGAACGCTTCATAATTTGTTTATGACATGAGATCCTAAACATAGACGTTTGACCCAAACCCTAACATACAAACGCTGATTATTTCATGGAACGTATATTTAATAGGAGTTGTGTTGTTATGTTATACATATACGAGTATATGTAAATAGTAGGAAAGAAATGATTCCTGTAAAATGTGTTTTTCTACCTTTTATGTCCCCTACGTAAGATGGGAGGGTATACTAAGTTTGTCATTCCATTTGCAACAATCAGAAGGAAACGGGAGCTAGATATGTGTGTCCGTTGTTGCCACTCTCAAGGTCTTAAATTATGAGATTTTTAGCTAAAATGTTGCAATTTTGATTCCTATACGCAAATCTCTATTTAATCTATATTAAAAATAGGTCAAGTGCCACACCCACATTTAACAAAAATCTATTTATCTGCCACAAATATTGCTATCAGCTATAAACTTGAAATTTGATACACCCACTAATATTTATCCCATTCATCGATATGACAAAAATTGGCGCGGTCGAATAATGTATACGACCAAATGCCACACCCACTCTTAATTATACCGAATTATTTCCTGTTTCCAATTAATCATGTCCGTCTCAGGAAATTTTGGTATACGGACATGTTTTGAGTAAGATTAACCCCTTTTTAAGAACCTCTCCCCATATAAAGGCGGTTTTCTTAATATTATTTGACAAAATTTTGGCCCGAGTAGTCAATGGCTATATCAAAATTGGATTTGATCGAATCATTTTTAGAACCCCTCTCCTTATAGCCCTTATTCCACAAAGAGACTTTTATGGCAACGCTTAGCATTGTACAACAAACTGTCCGAGTATAACCGAGTATTGATTGAATTTTTTCTTTCTAAAGTTGATCCAAAGTTTAGCGGTCCTATCAATAATGTAACGGTACCTGTAGGTCGTGACGCTATGTTAACATGCGCTGTATATAGTTTAAATAATTACAAGGTCAGTGCTAATAATTAAACGAAATACAAACGAACGAGTTACGTTGTTAACCTCTGTCCATATCATCCGTTCAGATCGCTTGGCTGCGTGTAGACACCCAAACCATACTTACCATCCATAACCACGTATTAACCAAAAATCAACGCATCACCATCAGTCACACCGAATATCGTATTTGGCAGTTGCGCATACATGATGTAAAGGAATCGGATCGCGGCTGGTATATGTGTCAAATTAATACAGATCCCATGAAAAGTCAAGTGGGTTATTTGGATGTAGTTGTTCCACCGGATATCGTCGACTATCAATCCAGTGCCGATATGTTGGTGGAAGTGGGTGGAAATGTTACCTTCACCTGTACAGCAAAAGGTCTGCCCAAGCCGTCTATTATGTGGAGGCGTGAAAGTGATTTAATGTTGTACAAAAAACAAGAAAAACTCATTTATTCGTGGGGAAGACAAAATTTAACGCTGTGGCAAGTGCAGCCCCAACAAGCTGGCGGTTATCTATGCATAGCTAGCAATGGTGTACCGCCCAGTGTCAGTAAACGTGTAACCTTATTAATTAATTGTAAGTACAAGGCGTTCGACAATAATCCAGAGGGTCTCACTATGTATTCCGAAGCATTTCACTGCTTAAAAAATTGTACAAAATTTTCGATTTCATTACATCTCACACATTATTATATTCTCAGTAGTTTTCCGGATTTATTTCAAGTTACGGAAATGATTTCAATATGTTTCATTAAAAATTACAGATCCTCCTATTATTTGGACGCGTTATCACACCATTTATCTGGATTATGGACAATCAATAAAATTAGAATGCATTTCCGAATCGTATCCAATATCACACAACTACTGGCTGAAAGATTCCGAATTCATTCAGGAAGGTACCTTCGAAACGGTTAAGAACGCGTACAATTTCAAGGTAGTGATGAGTTTAACGATTGGTCCGATGAAAGCGAAAGATTTCGGTGACTACAAGTGTGTTGCGAAAAATCCAATGGGTCTTATGGAACAATCGATTAAATTATATCGTAAGTGACTGAGATTAGTGAACTTTACATAAATTTCTAATTTCTTTTTAGGCAAAAGTAAACATACCTTGAATCATTTATATCAGACGAGCAATCGTAATAATCAATTAATTGTGATTGAAGGTAAGGAAGCATTTATTTTTTGTTATTTAATTAAACAAATAAAAGTATTTTTAATTTTTTTTTTTTTTTTGGTGTATTTTAAAATAATTTTTCATAATATTTCATATTTCAGAATTCATAACCAATGCTGGCGAGAGACAAAATCGAATTTTCAATAATTACTATCTAACAACAAAATTTCTTTTACTACTTACTTGCATTGTGAGCCTAATTGATAAGAACTCGAATATGTAGAAATGTTTTTTAACCTTTTTTTTTATTACTCGCATATTTTGCATATTGTGTAATTTTGTAATAAATTATAAACTAGTTAAAAACCGTACTAATTGTAAACGTATCAATAAATTTTACTATAAAAAAAATTTTTTTTATAAATTTAAAACATTTGCATAATGAAATAAACGAAATTTGATTTTACAATTTTGCCATAATTATAGATTTAATAAAAAGCTTCTTTTACTAAACATTTGAAAAAGTTTAGAAAATGTAAAAATAAGGAAATGAAACAAAATACGTTGTGTTTGGAAAACGTTGCTCTAATAAGAAATGAAATACAATATATTTATCAATAATAGTAAGTGTATGTGTGTGTGTGTGTGTGTGTGTTTCGGTTACTTATAAACCGCAAAGAATTTTTCATTAAAATTTTTAGTAAGCGTGTCATTTATTAGAATTAAACTTTCTGCTTATTAACTTATGAAGTATAAGTTAATAAATAAGTAACGTTGAAAACTGAGTAATTAAACAAAAGTGACAACAAAAAACATAAAACATAAAACACAAACCTTATCTATAGTCTTGCTAAGCTAAGAATTTAAATATAATGAAAGAAAATTATAAGCATAGAATATATATTAAGTTACAGTTAACGTTCTAGTATGTATATATTGTATGTATGTACGTATGTATGTAAGTTTATATTGATTTAGTTTAAAGTTAATCCAAGTCACCATTTTAGCTACAGATTTTCTTCTTTTTCTACTAGTCTTCAGGAGGAATTCAATCAACTTGTGGTGGTAGTGTTGTTGTTACTGGTACTGGTAACAGTTGTTGTTGTTGTTGTTGTTGTAGCAGAGGAAGAACAATGACCATTACTACAGCTGGCATCGATATGAGACTTTACCTCCATACTGGGCACATCAATTTTCGGCGGCAAGATGGCACCCTTGGCTTTGGCCAATTTATTGCGCTGCTCATAGATTTCATTAATCAGTTTCTTAACAAAAGGATGCTTAAATTTGCCAGCTGTGGAATCGAAAAACTCCTGATGTTTCAGCAAACAATTGTCACGTTTCTCATACTCAAATGCCTGCATAACCATATCCAAGCGGTCCAGATCTTTAACGAATTGCGACTCGGCACTTTCACCCAACTCGTATTCCTACAAACCATACAACAACAAAATACATCATATACATAAAACACGCAATTCCAATTTGGCCAACTCACCTCAAATAGTTCCATGATACGTTTACCTCTGGGCTCTATCAATTTACAAATATCCTCCATAGCCTTAAACTCCATGGCTCTCTTGTCCACTTTGGAGACACCACAAAATGGTGTAATATCACCCACCAAGCTTTCAGCCAAATCATGCACCAAAGCCAATTCCATGCAACGGGTTTGATTCAGACCTTCGCTGCCATCCAACAGAAATGTTAAAATGCTCATACGATACATATGACCCGAAATTGATTCGCAATCGTTTACATCTCTCAGCACCCATCCGGTACGCTTTATATGCTAAATAATTAAATGAAAATTAATTAATATTTTTTCCATACCGCAAGGAAATGTTACAAGTTGAAATTGTTGTCTATCTGTCCATGTAAATTTGTGTTTAAGCTACAGGGCGCATTTTTTCAGATATTTAGATAAAATTTAGTACAAGAACATCTATTCGTTCAAAGAGGAACCCTACTGAAAATGCACCAAATCCGATCATTTTTAGAACCCCTCCCCATATAAGGTTCTATTGTAATAAAAGTCTTTATATGGCAAAAAGTCGCAATTCTTAATATTTTTGGACAACATTTGGTGAAGAATAGTTAAAAAGCTTTATATCTGGATAGGGCAAATTTGGACCTCATCGGATAATTTTTAGAGCCCCTTTCCTTGTAATTATATTTCACGAAGTAACTTCTATGACAGTGCCCCGCCTCTACAGATACAACTAAATTAATTGTAGCATCATTTTAAGAGCTAAGTAGTGTAGGGTATTAAATGACCAAACTTGACCGTCACTTTTACTTGTTTTGTTTTTTCTCGTCACGCCCACAATATACAAGTGGGCGCGTACGAGATTTTGATTTTTTCCAAATTGTCTTATACAGATAACCGTTGTAGCTGTGTGTGCATATATATTGTCTTGTCACTGCTTTATCGAAGGGCTGTGAAATTTTACCCAAACACAAAACGTTTTTCGTTTCTTTCTATTCAATACTATTCTATCTATAAATTGTGCTCCCTTTCTGTTATTGTTATGATTCAAGGTTAAGATTATTGTCATCTTGTCTACTGTATAAAAGTCACACAAACACAAAACTTGTTCATGTATAGACGCACGAGATAAAATGCACAAAACGTTCGTTCAAGATATTTCTAATACATTCGATTATTATTGACAACGACAACGTTGGTGTGTGTGCGATAATGTGGACATCTACTCACTGACAAAACACGCTTCCTACGTCACTGCTTTTGCAAGTAAAATAACCAAACGAACAATCGCGTCATTTTTCAATGATGATGTTTCATCAATAATGTTGGAAATAAAGTGAAAGCTAGGTTGTTAGGTAGTGAAGAAGAAGCTGGAAACCAAAAAATGCCATTCAACCCTAAAATATATAAACAGTTAAATGAATAACAACAACAACAGCATCTGCGGAATACTATCAAATTTCAAGCATAACATACGTCGTTCACAGTATTTCAACACGCTTTAAACCAAATGAGACTGTTCCTAGTATGCTAATCTATTTGCAACGGCCGTGGACATTTTTTCTATTCTGTTCAAATTGGACGAGATTGGCCCACAAACATCCTTCCAAAAAAAAACCTTTTGCAAAATCGATCACAAGATGTCATCAAATACCTGCTATGTCCACTGTTTGAATGCAGACATGGAGCCAAAGCAAGTACATGAAAATTTTGTAATTGTTTGAGAATCTAGAGATGCAGCCACGCCTACAATAGACTCTTAACACACATACCCACACACACACACATACCAAACTATCTTTAGTGCAAAAATTTGACGCCTGCTGCAATAACCCCTACAAGGAGAGCATTTCCAAGATTGGTCTGAGCCAAAAATATCGATTTTACACTTGTTATGGTTGTAGTACATTTACACTGGCTATCTGACGTTCTACATGGAAATGAAATAAACACACACACACGCTCTACAAACTGCATTCTTCAAATCGATTTTTACCATATATTCGTAAAGTTTTAACAGATAACAGTTATTTACCTTAAGATTGCCAATCAATTCCATAAATTTCAAAATATCACTTAAGCCGGCATTAAAGCATGGTTTACTAGAGACATGGCTATCACCACATGACACTGCCGAAGCAGCAGCTGGTGCCGAAATTGTTGATGATGACGTTGATGTTGCACCGGCCACCACGTCATTACTTTCATTACAATTATTGGAAAATTGCTGTTCGTCGTCTGGTAATGATTGGTCAGATAATTGTTCTGTCGCCAGTGAAGCCATAACCGCCAAATGAGTTTGTCTCTGTTTATTGTTGCCCGTTGGAGAGTTGTGTGTGTGAAAATGATATAATTGCTGTTGATAAAAATTCTGTATCCGTTGGCTGCGTGACGTTTTGGATGCCTGAGGGTGGTGGCAATTGTTACTACAATTTTCTTCTATATTTTCTATAATATTTTCCTTAAATTTTTTGGGTGTTTGTTTTGCCGCATCGAATATATTTGGTCCGTTCTCATATAAATACGAATTATTACTGAATGCCTGAGAATGAGAACATGAATTGTGTGTTGCTGTTGCTGTTGCTGCTGTCACTACTCTGTTCGTTTGGTGTATTGTAAATATGGTTGTCGCCTGACTAGATTTATCACTTATATTGCAGCTATTGTTATTATTATTATTATTATTTGTGTAATTAAGAATATTTTGACTATTAAGATTATTTAATATATGTTGTTTGGTTTGATCAGCACATAATGCTGATGCCGTTTCTATCTCTGCTGTAGATTGCTCTCTTAATTCTCGCATAACGTGTTTGCTATTTGATTGAATATTTGCTGATGATGTTATTGATGTTATCAATGTCGCAGCTGTTGTATCCTCTCCTATTTGAGACCCATACAAGCCAATGGTTTGCTTTAAACTTTTCACCAAATCAGCTCGCCCATCAGCTGAATTGCTTTCTAGTCGGCGCAATGCTTTTATCAATTGCTGAATTGAAAACATGTTTGGCCGCAATAGAGTGGTAGAGAGTGTATTAGGGGTGAGTAAACTTAAATATATACAATATTGTGTTTAATACTCATTTACTTGTTGTTATTATTATTATTATTATTAAAATAGAGTCTAAGACTGAGCACGCAATTCACATCATATAAAATTAAATAACATATGATTTATATATACAGGTGTATATAACAGTATACTCTCTTAGTAGCCTTCCTCTTCTTTTATACACACACTCTCTCTCTTTCTCTCACAATCTCTCTCTCGCGTTCAATATTTATATTATAAAAACAGTATTAACGGTTATTGTCGCTCACTGCGCTGTCGCCACGTTTTGATCTACAAATAATATAAAAAGAAATTAAATTAAATTATTGTTTTATTATTGTACACACACAATACCGTTATTTAAGCATTAATATACTTTAATAGCATAAGATTCATGGATAACAACTACTAAGTACTAGAATGGGCCTGATTTCATTTGTTGTTGTTATTATGTTAATAGATCAGCACAATATATACAATATCCCCCCATGTGACATTAGTTACGTCAGTCTATAGAGACAGTGGTTATAATATAATATAATAAAATTAAATTAAATTAATAATATATAAAACAAAAACAAAAAGCCCAAGCAATTTTAAATATTATACTTAATAAAATATAAAAAAAAAAAAATATTTTTATTTAAAAAAAATAATTTTTTTTTATATTTTCCCTTCATACTAGACCTGCACATATCACGACCCTATTATATATTCAACATATATTTGTGTGGCACTAATTGTTATGTTGTTGTTATGACACACTTACCATTATTATTTCCCTATATAATCCATCAAAAAATTAACATTTACCACGTCGCCGTCTCCTCTATATGTGACCTCATCAATTTATTTATTTTGTTTTTCTTTCTATACGTTTACTTAGCACCCGCGTATTTTTTATAACAATTTATATATACTTTATTATAATTGCTTGCTTTATAAACAAGAAATCCTTTCATGCAAGGCTAAACAATGACGTTCAACAAGTGATAGCGATATTTACTGGGTGGCTGCGGCAGCTCGCCTCTATATGTTAATATTGCAATCATGTATTTTATATATAAGGTTTTTTTTTTTTTTGAAATCTTAATTGTTGCTTATGTATGTTTGTTTAATTAAAATTACCATTAGACCAACAACAATTTGACAGACGTCTAAAAAAAGAACAAAATCATTGTATTTACAAATAATTCATATGATGTTAAAACAAGTGCATATGTATATACCACATAAACCGTTCACAGTGCTTCTATACTTTCATTAAAATCGTTTTATGTAATATTCTGGGAATTATCGATTAGTTGCCACTTTGTTTTTCGTTATTAATTTCTGAATAAAAATTAAATTTCCTGTAACACCCCTTCCGCACATACAGTTCGTTCAATTTTTTAAATTTCCTTTTTCCGCTGGGGAAAGAAAAATACATAATCACACACCATTGTTGGTAGCGTTAAACGGCGAGCACGACAACCTCACTTGATCTTGACAATGAAACTAATGCGGAAAGAAAACCCATTTGTGTGCATGCAGAGGGTTCTTTTTGATTTCTTTTACTTTGCCTTCGGTGCCAAAGTTGGTAATAATTTATTTGTTGTTATTGATGGCAGTAGCAGTGCAATGCTGCAGCTGCTTCTTCTACTTTCTGCATGGCCTCTTACACAATTGCGTTTTAACTAATTTTATAATAACATTTTCCTTTTTCGATGTAATAATAAACCAAACCTTTATGTATTCTCTTTAGCAGGTAACCTATTACACTGCATCATCATGTGTTTCGTTTTTTGTTTCTTAATACACTTCCACTTGTTATTGTTTTTGATATGATTTAATTAAAAAGTTTCATTTTCAATACCTTCTACTTTCTAACACTGTATATAAATAAATTCTATCTTAATAAATACGTTGCAAAAATATATATTTAACTAAACTACATTAATCACAAAGCTAAAGAACGTTTCGATTTCGTGTTTTATAATATTATAAATTTGTCTTTATATAAAAGTAGAGTTGCCAACTCTTTATTACAACAGGTAATTATGATATAGCTAATTGCATGAACAAGTACAGAGTTGTTAGCACAAACGGTACACATTTTAGAAGAATTTAACTAAAAAACTGCTTTCAAAAGTTTCATTTATTAGAGAAATTTCATAACAATAACAATAATCAAATCATAATGTTTTGAATTAAAATGATAATTCATAAGTATTCATTTTTTATACATTCACTAATATTTTTCAGCATCATTTTTTATAATCATTCATATCTAAATTATAAAACTCTTTGCTTTTTTGCGCCTCTTCCAGTGACGGTTTCCCAATAAAGCATAAACCCAAATCATTTTTCACAATGATATCGTGCCAAAACTCTGTTAAACATTTCTTCTTTACTTCAGCCCTTACACTGGAAATCCATTTGTTGTAAATGTTGAATGTATTGAAATCAAAACAACGTTTCCTAAAAACTTGTAAAGCTTCAATAAGGCTATCCATCTTTTCTAATTTTCGTTCAAATATTAATTTCCACAACACATTGCGATATGTTACAGTATAGTGTTCAAACTCAAAGTCACGTTCGGAATGATCTTTAATTGGGAAAACTTTGCGTTGTAGTAATAATTCAAAATCTTTAGCTGGATTGTCCCATGTTAAGGAGTTAATGTCTAGGGGTGTTGCATCATCGGGACTTGTTTTAGCAATTTTACCATCACACACGGATTGCGGCGTAGCTTTACTTTTACGGTTAGTCTCTAGTCTCTCCAACCATTCGGTATTTACTTGTAGGGGAAAGTTACGCTTCACCTCCTTAGCAGCTTCTTTGGCTTGTTCTTCAATCGCTTCCGGTAATTTCCAGAATTTCTCCACAAAATTCTTATCATTTAACATTTCCTCAAATATTTCCTCATCTTCGCTAGCTTTATCAATAATTTTCCTTTCCATAATATTCATAAAATTGTGCTCAAATATATTAACCAAATTGTTAAAGGGTAAAATGTCCTTTTCTACCGTATTTCTTGGGGCTGTCGCATCTTTGGGTTGCAAACTTAAATCCATTGCATCGATTAGTTTATCTATAGCATTCAGTTGATCCTGCGAACAGTCCGTATTCTTTGCAATCAATTTGGGGAATTCAAAGAAATGGTATTGAGCATGATGAGCCATTTCCAACATACTGAAACTGGCCGGACTATCAGAATGAAGCTGGAATTTAGAAATGCCAACCATTAGATCTAATATATATTTATATGGGTTGTACAACGTTTACCTGATTTGGTATCAGTACAACAATCTTGGGCTTATTCAACTTATCACTGTACACCTTCCAGCATAGTATGGCACGATTTTGTTTCAGCAAAACTCTTACCAAAGCGTCCAATTTTCGGGCTGAAGCTGACATGCCCCGTTGATGCAATATTAGATATGTGGACTCTCCGCTAAAATATTCCTCATACACCAAACTGAGCGGTATGAAACCCATAAAAGTCAAACCCTTGGGTAACCGTAAATGATCATCGTTAACGGTGTCATAGTAGGGAATGGCGGTGCCACCTAACATGTAGCCATCAATTAACGCACCCTCTTCGGGTATAATCTGATTGCCCTCAATAAAGTAGCCCCACTCACGGCTCAACTTTTCCGTCGGCTCATTCCACACCATACTCAACTTGATGTTACTTTCATTTTTGGCCTTTATAATGCCACAAACCGCTATAGATATTTCGGTGCCAATGCGTAAATCACAATTCCAAACCCAAGGTCGATGGTTTTTCACTATCAGTATAGTTTGTAAAGCTTCGTTGAAGTTGCATAGTTTGGCATTGCAGGACGGTATCATCTTTAAAACATGTTGCTCATTTTCCAATTGCGAGGCGGATTTTGCGCCCGGCCGGAATATTGCACGGGGTGTCTGATCACATTCATTATCAATATAAACAATGTCCGGAGAACTAAAAATGGTATAAAAATCAGAACTGTATGCTTTACATTACATTTCTCACGCACACTACTATCAAGTCCACTTCGTTTTTTAATAAATTCTCTGTTAATATATTGTAATCATTATACGAGCTTTGCCCGTTGGCAAAATTATAAAACAGTACTATACGTGAATGTTTAGCGTTACTGGATCTAAAAAAGGAAACAAATTTACGTTAGAAAAAATGATTTAAACAAAAGAAGAAATTATACATACTCGTTGGCAAGTTTTATTAGATTCATGGCTACAATTAAAGCCTCCACCCAATCGCCACAATTGCATGAGGATTCGTTGACAAATTGATAAAAGTTCATAAGCAGATGCCAAGTCGGGGTATACATTACGTCCTCACCATATTGACAAATGTTTCCATAATCTTCATCTGGATCGCCACCGTTTAATTTATTTCTAGTATATTCGGTGCCGACCAAAATAAAATTTATCTCATCCTTTTTCCCACAACATATCTATAACAACAATAATGAAACAAATATTTTTGATTAACTTCCTGATGAATAAATGTTCATTTAAGAACCTTGTGTTTAATAACGTCCGCACAGCATTTAACAGATTTCTGTTTGAAATCATCCTCACTTGATCGTCTTACATCCAAAATAAATATAACATTTTCCTGAAATTATCCAATATTTCATATTATTAAGATTTATATGAATTGTGTTTCGTCCAGTGCACCTTATTTGAAGCCATGTCGTCTCATTTCTTTTGCATTTATTTTATTTCAATAATATTGTGAAATTCCCGCTAATTTTTTCTAAAATCACACAACAGCTGTTTTAGTTAATTGTAGGTACAGTGTTGGAAAGCGTTTCAATATCGATATAAAGACTAACTCTCTCTAAGTAATAAATACAATAAAAATTCTAATATGTTTTTAATTTCAAGTAGAATATGTTTTATTACTTAATTACGCATCATAAAGGAGAAGATATTCATAATCTACTTCATCTAAATCTGATGTGATCCTGGCAGTGAAGGCTGTTGGCGTCTTTGTCAGTGCGACTTACACTGGCTTAAAAAAAAAAAAAAAAAAAAAAAGAGAAGATAATCTGGATCGATTTAATCATGTTCGGCGTTCCGTCTGTGTGTCCATGTAAATTTTTGTTTAAGCTACAGGTCGCACTTTTTTGAGATATTTCCATGAAATTTTTTATATTTCAGCTTTATAGAAACACAAGGCAAACCTATAACGTATGCTTTCGTAAAATATTATAATTATTTTTATTGTTTTATACAAAGATTCCTTCTAAACATTATACACGAGTATCAATTATATAAAATAAATAATAAATGCGTTCATTCCTTTTCCTCTTTACTATCCTCCTTATCATCAATAAATTCAAATAGAAGTTGAAGCTTTTCTTCATTAGTCTCTTTCGTTTTCAAATTATCCATAAAATCCGTGCACAGTTTAAGCTCTTTTAATTCCTCTTCGTTCAAGGTTTTCAAGTATTTGACAAACTCTCCGGCAATTTCCTCGAAACCATCTATAAAGCGTCCACCGAAATCATGATTCAATTGTCCTAAGCCGTGCTCATCCAAAACACCAGCAATCAATTTCTCATTTTCCGTTGGATCAGTTTTATCCTCTATTTCGTAGGGTTCTACAAGTTTGGAAAATAATTCCATTGCATCAATGCGATCTTCGAACTTTTCTGCCTTTTCAACAGCTTTCAAGTAGTTCTCCAGCCGCTCTTTGAATTGTTGAACTTCGGTTTCTTCACTCGAAACAATTTTTTCGTCTTTAGCGCTTAACTCAACCAATCGAGTGGATTCTTTTTCAAAAAAAGTAGCCAACTTATTAAACTGATTGAGAGCGAATAAAATGAACTGCTCTTTGGGTGTTAGCACCTTTGCACCGTTGCCTTCGATTATTTCATTCAAAAGTTGTTCATATTTGCCCAAACGTGACACCTCGGCTTCTGGCAAAGGTTTCGCTGCAGAGTTCTAAATGGAAGCCCAACATGATTTATTCTTCACCGAGCACAGTTAAAAATAATACTAATTCCCCAGTACTCACTTGTGCCAGTAATATTACTAAGGTGACAATTCCTATAATTCCTACATTGACAGCCATTTTCTATTATCTTCGTTGCCCTGGTGTAGATTCTGTAATGCTTTTACTAAAATGTTTGCTGCTCTATTTATACGTTTTCTATAGTTTTTCCCCTTATCGCCAATAATTAATAAAAATATTGCAAATATTCTAAGTAATGATAACGCAAGGCTTTTCAACCTTATAGACGTAAAAAAAAAAAAGAAACGACAGAAACTTGACACACCTCACCTGCATATATTTGCATACCAGTGTTGCCCATTGTGTAGTCCACGCACCCCTCGGATATGTGCTGCATTTGGCTATAACCTCTAATTGTTGACCATCAATTTAAAACGTAATGTTTCGAGTTCGTTAGTAGTTAAAATTAGCCATTCCCACTGGAATCTAAAGATGCTAAAAAATGTGTACCGTACAGCCATCGACTGAGTTCATACGAAACCACCTAGGATTTGCCTCAATCGATTGCAAATTTCCATACCACATAAGAACATAAGAGAAAAAAAGGGCATTTGGTTTAAACCTAATCTTAGATACACCCTACATTTATGTACGGATTACCTTTCAACAAAAAATGTTTATTTCGAATAGTCATCCGTTGTATATCACCGCGATTACTTCAGCGTTGCTGCAGCAGTGCCCAGAGCGTTCTATTACAAGTCATTGATCGAAAAGAAACGTCCGACTGTCACATGTCAGTGGTGAGTGGGTTGAGGCTAAATGACTGTTAAATTACAATGTTAAGGGAAAGGCATAAGCTGCAGAGTTGATGCAAAGCAATGTGCTTTACGATTGTAAAGTACCCACGGATCCGGCTCCTCCGACAGAACCGCAATCACTAAATCTGTGAAACTTTTTACGCTCTTCAAAGAATTGCACTCAGTGCGCTTAACAACCTCTCCTGTCATTTACGTCTTTGGGTATTACTGGACCTAATGTATCAATTCAATTATAAAATATCGCATTTTTCTTCGCGTCAAGCTGTTTGCAAGGCAGCCAAACCCTTTTTTATTATTATTTCTAAATTTTCTTTTCTAAACATAAGACTGCATTCATTCCTTGACCTCTTCACTGTCTTCGTGGACGTCAAAAAATTCAAATATAAATTTAATCTTATCGTTATTAGTTTTTTTTGCTTTCAATTTTTCCATAAAAGTACTGTACTCTTTAAATTGTTCAAATTCCTCTTCATTCAGCGTTGCCAAATATTTCTCAAACTCTACCGCAACATGGTCCAATCCATCTAGAAAATGTTGACCGAAATCCCGGTTGAATTGTTTTAAACCATTGTCATCCAAAACTCTAGCAATCAATTTTTTATTTTCCGTGGAATCTGTTTTTTCCTCCAGATCATAGGGATTTACAAGATTGCAAAATGATTCCATCAATTCCATGCGATCGTCCAATTCATTCGTCTTTTGAATAGTTCTCAGGAAGTTCTTTACGTGTTCTTTAAATTGTTGGACTTCGGCGTCTTCACTTTTAACAATTCTCTCATCTTTTAGGCATGACTGCAGCAGTTGATTTGAGGCTTCTTCAAAATAATTAGCTAATGTATTAAATTGCTCAAGGGCTAATAAGGTCAACTCTTCTCTGGGTGTTAACTTCTCTGTATCCTCCGTTTTGTTAACTTCGTTCAAAAACTGTTCACGTATACTCTTGGATGTAGCTTCGACTTCGGGTAGAGGTTTCGCTACACATTTCTAAGGAAAACAATATATTTTTCTTTAAAAGCACCGCTATGGATAATAATAAATCGCAACACTCACTTGAGCTAGTAACATTATTAAAGTGACAATTCCTATAATTCTTACATTCACCGACATTTTCTGTTATTTTTGCTCCTCTTTCTATGTGGCGTAGACGCTGTTGTACTGTCATTATAGCGCTTGCTGCTTTATTTATATATATAGTTTTGTACTTATCAAAAGCAATACTATTGCAAAATATTCTAAATGGTGATAGGCAAGATAAGGCAAGGCAGTTCAACCTTGCAGGCATCATTAAAAAACAAAAAACAAAAGATAGAAGCTTGTGACGCCTCATCTGATTACCCTCTCTTATTATCTCCATGATAACTTAAAAAGGCAGGTGGAGCTGAACTTTTTAACAGTGTTAATACAAAACGCCAAAACTACTCGTCGCTTCAGTTTAGCAGTTCAGATGATTCTTTAAATAGAGAAGGGGCCATATTTTTTGTAGACATGAAAGAAGAGATGTTAGGTGTTGCCATTGTGCATGAACAGTGTCTTGTGCTAATTAAGGACCTACTGATACCGTTCTATGAACCGCAAACACCCATGTTTATAATATTTAATTTTTTTATTATTATTTTTCAAACTTTACATTTAAAAAACATTGAACATCATTGAAAAATAAATATTTTTGTTGTTCTAGCTTTAAAGCCTTCTCTTGCAATAACGAGACTTGTCCCTTCTAAACCAATTGAGTTATTCGACGTTATAACGAGATAACAATCTGATTTGAAAACAATTGAACAAAATTTTCCTCTCAATACTATCAGCCTTTTAAAGAATAATTCATTTGTATACCCCGCACTACTTGTAACGAAGGGTATATTAAATTAGTTAGAGATTTTTGTAACTCCGAAGCGATTAATGTCACACCCACCTTCATGTATATCAGTCGATGCAGAAGTAAAACTTGAATCAATATAACCGTGTCCGTCAGTCCATGTAAATTTTTGCTTAAGCTACAAGTAGCATTTTCTGAGATGTTTTGATGAAATTTGGTTCAAGGACATATATTGGTTCAAAGAGGAATCCTATTGGAAATAGTTTGGATCGGTCACGAAAGTTCAGATATTGAGCTGAATTTCAGTACAAATCATTTTGATATATGCAGATTAAAATTGCTAGGAATCGGGCCAATGATCCAGCTGCAATCAAAATGTACCACATAGGTTTTGAGGTTTTATCCTGGATGAATCATAAAATATACTGAAGTGAAATTTTGCCAGAATAATAAGAAAACTTTTTAAGTATTTGGAATTTTTACGTGGGTGACTCTGCCGCAGTTATAACATTGTTCGTTGGCGTGTTCTCTCACGGCCACAAAGGCAATGATGATGAGTATGTATCATAGATTTCGCATATGTGTAATATTGCCCCTTTTTTATTCGTTAATTAATTTATATATTTATTTTTTTATTATTACTTTTTCCATACATTATATAATACTACCATATAATATAATATATATAATTACATACATATACATATATAATAATTCTATGGATAATGGACCTGATTCAAAATTCGAAACCCTACTTTAATCTTATCTTCGTCAGTTTCCGCCGCTTTAAATTTTTCCATAAAGTCAACACGAATCTTAAACGTTTTCAGTTCTTCTTCATTCAAAATACTCATATATTTTGCATACTCTGCTGCAACGGTTTCCAATGAACTAAAAAAACGTATACCGAAATCATGGTTCAATTGTTTTAAGCCATGTTCATCCAAAACACCAGCAATCAGTCTCTCACTCTCCGTCGGATCAGTTTTTTCGTCTAAATCATTTGGAGCTACTGATTTGTAAAATACCTCCAACAAATTAATTCGATCTTTGACTTTTTTTACGTTTTCAGCAGATATCCGATAGTTATCCAGGCGTTCTCTAAACTGTTGCACTTGTGCGTCTTCACTTTTACGAACTTTATCGTCTTTGAGACATGACTCAACCAGTTGAGTGGAAGCTTTTTGAAACTAACTAGCTGTTTTATTATACTCTTTGATGAAATAGAAAAATAACTGTTCTTTCGGCTTAAACTCATTTATATCTTTCGTTTCCTTAGCATGATTTATGAACTCTTCATAACTGGTTAACTATATAACGTCGACGTTTGGTTGAGGTTTCGCTATAGATTCCTAATGAAGTGAGCGAAAATCTGAACACTTGGTTCCACAATACATGGTACCCTGTAATATAACAGTAAAGTCAAGACAGCGAGTCATTATCACATAAAAGTCACTTCATCAAGTAAAAGCAATCAGGCCCCAATTTAACATATAATTCATTTAATTTTTTATTTTAAAATAGTATTAATAAAATATAAGGCAGGGATCCTAAAAAATTAACCGGCTTAGGAGTTACAAACGCGCATTTTTTGGTGTGAAAAAAAATTCTCATCTGACGACCCATTTTTATAATTTTCGTAATAGTTCAATATAAATTGCATGAATAATTTCTTATTTCAGAAAAATTTTTGACAGTTAAGGTGAAGCATGAAACGTATATGTATTAGCAATTTCCGGGGTATTTAATACCAAATGTTACACATTATGATTGATCCCCATATAAATAAAAATATTAATTCACAACACTTACGTGTGATAGTAATATTAGTATTCCGATAATTCTGACATTCACCGCCATTTTGTATTATTTTCGCTACTCTAGTGTAGATGCTGTAATGCCGCAACTATAGCTGTTTGTTGCTCTATTTATACGTACTCTGCAGCTGTCTTCTTATCACAATCAATATTGAAACTGTCTGTCCATAGTCTGTCAAGCCCAATCCTACCCCACTTAACTCCCTAAATTATGGTACAATTAATATAGATAGTATTAGTCAACGCGCGAGGCATTGCCACATAATTCACTTCGTGATATATAATTATATGAAAATTGATTCTAAAAATGGTCTGATTGGGTCAAAATTTGTTTAAATATGAAGCTTATTTACTATCAACTAACTTCACCAAATTTTGTCCAAAAATATTAAGAATTCTGATTTTAAAGACATTATATAGGAAGGTGCTCTAAAATTGCTCCGATCCAGTTAAATTTCAATAGGGTTCCTCTGTGGACCAAATATATACACGACTTTGAACCAAATTTTATCAAAAGATCTTAAAAAAATGGGACTTGTAGTTAAAGCACAAATTGTCATGGATTGACGGACCGACGAACATGGTGGTGATTCAGGTTTTACTTCTACATCGATTGGTACAATTGAACGTGGGTCTGGCATTTTACCGCTTCGGAGTTACAAACATCCTTACCTAACTTAATATACCCTTCGTCACAAATCTTAAATACCCTCCACCTCCACATGCAAACAGTGGTTTGTACTTAATTACGCCTTCTATAGTTTATATACTATATGTCAAGTTTCACATTGAATTAAGCACAAAAACGTGTGGGCATGGCCAAACGGGCAGACAAGAATATGTTTTGTTTCTAACTTTTTGCTTCTGTGTGTGACAAACGGAATGGCAAACTTTGTTAATCCGCTCACCAAGGTGAAGGGTATAAGAAAATGTTACGCAATGCACAGCGATAGATCCCTAATGCCCTACATGATAATTGCAATAATTAATACTAAGAGGAAAGCTAATGCTAAAATAAGTTAGCAAAAGCAGAGATTAGCACGGCACAGTTCATTCCATTTTACATAATTCAAGGACACAACTAAATGGATTGTTATCTGGATGAGACAGATGCGTAAATGAGAGATTAATAAAAACAAGACAATAACCTCGGCGAGACGGGTACTTACATAATAGCGTGACCATTATAATGTTTCGATTAAGACTTAATCTCTTATTAGGCGATAAGCATGATAAGGGATCGTTTCTAAATAATTGAAAGTATAAATAGAAATTTGTTATATTCCGCAGCGTATAGTTGGTGAGTTTTTGTGAAACGATTCAATATGAAATTAATTTTATACATCTCCAGCGCTGTAATTCTCTTGCTGGCTCAGCTATGTTGTGTAACTAACTAAGCAAGTGTTTAAGAGTTTTACTCTCATACTAATTAAATCAAATTTCAGTACAGTGTGGCTAATCCTTTGCCGGACGGTGATGACGCAGAAACGGAACATCACGAAGTAGGTGCCCATAACAAGCTGTATACAGAAATCGCCACTGAATATGTGACAAAGTCTCTACCTCATTATGACAAGTACGCAGAGGTGTATACCAAAGTTATTGAGGATATGAAAGATCACGAAGAGTATGAATCTGAAAAGAAAAATTTTGAAGAGTTTTTAGAAATTTACCACAAGTTGAAAAGTGACGGCAGTGACGGTGATGTCGATGCGAAACTTTCAACTGTTTTAGAACTTCAAAAAAAACTGATTGCGGCAGCTGAACATTATATGGACGAAAGTCAAAAAGAAAATTTTGTACGCAAACAATTATTAGAACATGGTATACGAGAAGTTGCCGAAGGAGTTCGTAAATGTTTTGAAGATTTTGATGAAGAGTTCGAAAAAGATTTCACTTCCTACATGGGAGAACTGACTGAAGGTCAAAAAGAACATCATGTTGGTGTACGGGAGTGGTTTGATTCGTACAAGACAGAAGAGCTTAAGGTGAAATTTAAAAAGTTTCCACATTTCTTTACTTTCTTTAATCATGATTTAAAATATGATTGAAACAAGCTGAAGAATTGATTTTACATTTGTTTTGATGAAATAAAATGAAAAGTTGTTCATCTTAAAAGCAAACATTTACAGTCGAAACTTTTCTCATTTTCAAATTGGTTGGCTTAGTTCTGTTCAAAACATCTTTGTTATTAGAAGACGTCTTAAACGTATAGAAAAGTCAAAAAGTGCCATATTAGGTGTACGCCAAATCTAGGATACCCACCATTATAAACTACTACATTAGTGCTCCAAATAATAAGGAAATAATGTCTCAAATTTGAATAGAACAAAAGAAGAATAGAAATAACACTGCCACTTATCATCTGAAAGGACGAAACTACTTCGCCACTTCATAGAAACATTTTTTCATAGGTTTAAGAACACTCAAATAACAGCGCAAATAAAACGTAATTTAGGTGCGCGCATACCGTTCACGCCCATTTTCACAAATTTGTGTTCGTGGTGGCCCACGCCAAATATTCTAAATATTACCAATAAAATATAATTACAAATAAGTAAAAAAATGATTTTTTCGACAACATACGGCTTTATTTTCAATATTCTCCTTTTACTGCGATTGAACGAGCCCAGTGGATTATAAATAAATTAAGTACAAAATGTAATACTTTCTTAGAAATGAAATTGATCAGAAATTGTTGCTAGAGTAAGTATAAATGTTAAGCTATACTTAACAAATAATGCTTGTCGAGCGCTTTAAATTCAATTCAGTCTGGAATTAATTTCAAACATTTCTGCCGTTGTATTCTTTTTGTGGCTCAGGTGAGTAACGGAGCAAGTCTTCATCGTTTAACTTACATACTTATTAAAGCGAATTTGAGTATAGTTTCGCTACTCCATAGCGCGGTAGTGAGAATGTAAAAGTTACCCTCGCAACAGCAATGAAACACCCTGACAAGTATGAATTGGACACTAATAAATTGTATAAGAATAGAGTAGAAATCTCTACATAGGGCTTCATTTCTAAGTCTTGAAGAATAATTAATTGAAATTTTAAATCTGATTATTATATGCATGCATTACCGGTGCTAGCGAATTAAAAATTAAAGGTAAAGAAGACTTTTACTATTTGATGTACGCAGAAAAACTTGACAACATTGAACTGAAATCGCCACAATATCTTAAAACAAAAATTCTTTGCCGTCACTTGCTTGTCCCTATACCTAATTATATATAATATTATAATAAAAGTATTAAGTTTTAAGTTACTACTCGCTTTGTCCGATTTTTATTAAAATATCTGCACTCAGAAAGAAGCTCTATCGATAGAGTTCAATTTAACATCAATTTCATGCAGACGGAAATGAATCCTGATTTTCGATTTCAATGTTAAGGTACTTACCTTTCATTTAATGGATCTAAGCCACATTTTGCAATAAAGGAAACTTATACACTGTAAGAATGTTTTTTCCACTTTCTTTTTATCACATCTTATTCATCAATTTTGTATACCCCAATATTCTTCGAATTTAAAACTATCCCAAAAAAGGAAAAATTCCAAGAACTTGTAAAATCTTGTAAGATTTTCAGGCACTGTTTCAAATTGAAATTCATGAAACCAGTCGACCAAGGGGTAATGAGTTGGTGGAACGGGTTTACTCAAATTACGAAGATAAACTCGGCAGTTGTCAATAAATACAACAAAAAATACATCGAGATCGACATAGAATTGTTCAATCACGTTGCCAATGTCATATTTCAACAATAATTGCCATATTTTGCTGTCACTGTGGTCGGTTTTATTGTAGTAATATTGCAGATCATTTAAAATTCCATGCAATTGGACAATCCTGGATATGGTTTGATTTTTCTCATCATTCAAAACACAATGAATTTCGCAATCCACATGTTCCAAATTTTCAATTTCTTCGATAATAGCAGCATCAAAATCTGTAAAATTTTTTAATTCAAACAGAACATTTTCGGTAGCATTATGAAATTCGGCAAAATATTGAATCGAATAGGCGGTAAATTCGCTATCGGTGTTTTGGTAGAAGGGATTGTTGGAGTTTAATGGTTGAAATGAGTAATTTTCAATGCTTCTGGCAAAGTCACCCTGCAATGATCGCATTTATTTTGATTATAGTTTTTTTTTTTTTTACATGTTAATTATATAAAAATAATTACCTGAACTAATAGAAATAATCCCAATACAATAAAGCCTTTCATTGTAGCGTCCGTGCTAGTAATGGTGCGATACTAACGCTTATCATTCACCTCTAGGGGTCTTTTATATTTTTAGCGAACGAACGTGATTAGGCGAAAATTCTATTTTAACCGTCTTTCTTGTAAGTCGTGACTTCTTTATTTAATTTTAATGAGATTTTGACTCATTCGTAGAACAAAAGCAAGTAAAAATGTTACAGTCGATCAAGCGCGACTTAAACTTACGGTCAAACCTTAATATGCCGTTCCAAACATGACGTTTATCAAATATAAATTTTTCAATGAATTCATTTCCTTGATAAACCTACCTTCACCGAATCGAATGTTAAAAATAAAAATGTATAACAATGTATGAGCAAGCAAAAATTTCAATATATTTTACTTAAGTAATTAGATTTTAATAATAATAATTCCCCAATGCAGATACATAGAATTCATAGAAAACAGAGCAATTATTATGATAAATTAAATCCTAACTATTAATTGGCATATCTATAAAGTTTTTATATAAATATTTACTCACCATCATATGTAAGTGTATATGGGGGGGTATGTATGACTTTGTCATAACGTTTGCAACGCTGTAAAGAAAACGTCGGAGATCCCACAAAGTATATATAGTCGGAATTAGCATCGAATACTGAGTTGATTTAGCCATGTCTGTCTGTCCGTGAGTGTACGTTCTGTGGTAATGACTCTCCTGGTCGCACAAATTGAGATATCGTTTTTAGACTTGGTAGACATGTCATTAAAATGGGGCAAAATCGGTCAAGCTACACGCCCATAATACAACAAAAACTGAAAAAGACCAACTTTTTTTACATTTCCTACAAAGTCCATCAGATATATTGGCATTTATACTGCTCGGACAGCTTAGATGGTGGGTATATAAGATTGGGCCTCAGCCAAATATAATATTTTGTTTACTTTTTTGTATACCATGATATTAAGGCATCAAGCCAGCACACATGTATAATTAGTGTCATGTAAACTACAGCATAAAAAGCTGTCATTTAATTTATTATAAATTTGTAATTGTAATAAATATATATATGTAGGTAGGTGTATATGTTAATTATATTGACACAGATTCAATTTTGTTATATATGATATGGAGGCAACGTACACATATTTGCACACGTATAAATTCTTTTATAATTTAATTAATAATTAATTAGCAGAAATATGTTTTTATTACTTATAATCTTTATAGTTAATTCCCTATTTGAGATCTTTTCATTTTCATTTTATTTTAATGGTTGTAAAAATTACATACAAACAATTTTTCTGTATATAGTTGTAGACTTTTTTCACTTTGGTTAAATTATAGCCTGCACCACTTGTTGTTAAGGGTATATTAATTTCTTTAGCAAATTTAGAAAAAAAAAAATTTGAGATTTGAAAAAATGCGTCCTGTAGCTTAAGCACAAATTTACATAAACTGACAGACCGACGGACATGATTATATCAATTTAGATTTTAATTTTGAATCGATCGGTGAATGTGGCATTTACCGTTTAGCAGTTAACAAACATCCGCACAAACTTAATATACTTTTTGCCCCAACTGGTGCAGGATATAAAAATGCTGTAAAAAGTGGCCATTAGTTGTTAAAATGGAAAGTGTTTGAATAAGAAATTGACAAACAATGTAATTAAAATCCGTCAGTCTCATTTAGGGCCATTCTTTATAAAATGTTCACATATCCAAATACCAGTAATATACATATTATTATACTTTATATAGAGTTCACCTATAAAGCAAGGAGTATGCTTGAGTTTTCAACTACGCACAATATTTTATCTTAAAATGATTTTACAATATATGTTATTATATATGTACAATACAATATTAATATTTTTGTACCTTTGAAAATACTTGTATTTTGTTTTAAGACTTTGTTGTTATTGTATTTTAATTAAATCCGTAGTTTAGAGCATTGGTTTTTATCATATAGCCTCCACAAAAGATGATGGGTATGGTTAGTTGGTTATTGCATTTGCATATTCAGAAGAAGGTGTCAGAGAGAGTCCACAAAGTATATACATACATACATTCACACATATATTCCGTCCGTCTGTCCGTGCCTCGGCCCGTTCGTCTATTGTTTAAACATTGTGACGGTCGCTAAAGCTAGTTATTGCTAATTTCCGCCATGTCGAATGGGCGGAATCCACGCCCCGACAAAAATCTCTCACAGCCACACAAATGAAGCTACAAAGTTGAAATGTAGTTCCTTAAAAGTGGGAGTGGTGGTATAACCGACACGCCTAAGTTTTATAAAGAACCTATGTAGCAGAATTCGCCCATATTTTACACGTTAATGTGAAGATCATCTAAGATTTGGCCTAAAGCCAAATTTACTTATTTTTTACCTGTTTTTATGTTGCTTTGTTTTTTTTTTTATTTTTTATTTATTTTTACTTTTTTTTTTTTTTTTTGAAAAGGAAGAACAGAGCAGGTCGCCGGAGGTACTTTATTATAATTTCTTATAGTTTGTTTGTTAGATTTTTGTTTTCACATTACATTTGAAACGCTTTGTAGTTGCAGTTCTTCACTAATACAATATTTGAAAAACTTTTCTCTAGAATAGTTTTTTTTTTTCTTTTTTAGAGTTAAGGTACTTATGACTTGGAATGCGTACGCAGTGTACAAAATGTAAGCGTAAGTATGTTGTGTATATTTTTAATTTACGTCTGCTGTGTATATCATATTAAAGTATTAAATTTTGTGCAATTGTTTGTAAGTTCAACTTTCAACAGCTGTGAAATGATTAAAACCTTCAACAAGTCAATCCATCAATATCCTGTTGGTAGGTTTGAAAGAATTTCTAAATCGTTTGTTAAGTTTCAAATTCTCGCGCGTTATGTTTATCATATCATATAAGTAAAAACATATTTTTACAAAAGAAAAAGTATTTTATTTGCCCAAAAAAATTTTTACTCAAAACCGCAAAACACAAAGCCTTGCTCGCTTGTTATTATTGCACAAATATAAAAATGAAAAATAAAATTATAGCGGCAACACGCGGAAACAACAAAAACATCACATAAACATTTCACAGTTTGTTACCCTCTCTGTGTCATTCATGTTATTCACCACTACTGCTTATCACAATGACGCAAGAAAAACTTTTTTAATTGCTAGAAAGTCTTACGGTTACCGTTAGTATTACTGCTATTGTTATTATTGTTGTTGTTATTATTATTATTACTTATACTACCGCTCTGCTGAGGCGGCTGATCATATGTGGTTGGCAATAAAATGCGTGGCAATGTTAGAGATCGCTTTGGTATCAAATTTTTAGAGGTTAGTGGTAGCAGAGCAAAAGCTAAGGAAACTTCTGAGGTGGTCTTAGGCTTGGGAGAAGATACCCGAGCAATTTCATAAGCTTTGGCCGGCTTTACATTGACACTGTGACTGTGACTGTGACTGGAAAGGGAGGCGGTTGCCCCGCATTGCCCCGCATTGCTTTTCTCTAACAATTGTTGTCACGCATAAGAATGAGCGGTTTGTGGTAACATAGAGTTGGTATGATAACGAGCCGAGTTCGTATGGCTGCTATCGTTTATTTCTACCAGATTTTTTAAACGTCCCCGTAACTCTTCTAGACTTTTGGATTTTGCCTTATTGATGCGCTTGTATTTCACATCTTTCGGCTTGGTAACCGAACGATGATTCAGCATGACACGATTATAATTCGTCATTTGTTGTTGTGATGATTTTGATACCAAAGAAGGCTTTTCAGACTCCTCATCTTCTTCCCTACTAACCGATCTTCTGATTTGCTCCTCCATAGAGCGGGCATTTCTTTGCCATTGCGGCACACACATACTCAAAACTGTTTGTTCGTTCTTAAAAGAAGTGGAATTCGAAGTCGTGTCAATGTCTTTAGTACCTTCCAGAGAGGGGGTGGTCGCTATCACAGTAACAGTAGCTGCTGTCAAATTCGTACAACCAACTTCTTTACTGTCTATCTGACCCTCTGTTGAACTGGAACTGATGGCTTTTTCGGAACGTTGCCGAAATTTATCTCTTTTCTCGGTGACGTCACTACTTGAAGGCTCCGTGTCTTCTTCTACGGAGTACACAGTTTCTAAAATTTCCGGTCTTCTTAAATAGCAATTATTACGCCTCGCTACACCATATTTATTTAAATTAGTCTCAATGGCATCTGAAATGGAGCGTACTATGGTGATGCCATCACTGCCCATATTCCCACTGCTTGAGGTATAGCCGCTACAACTACTCTTACGCCGACTATTACCCATCAACGTCATGTAAGAGTCACTGTCGAGATCTTCCAGCACTACCGCTGAATCTGAATCATTTAAGGAGTCCATTTCGTTAGCGAAACTAGCATCTATAGTTTCCAGACCATGATCTACCAAACGCGTCGACAGAGTGTCAATGATTTTTTGTTGCCTTTGTATGGTCAATTCCCGTTGATTTAACAGATTGGCGATTTGTTTTTGTTTGCGCTTAAGGCGCGCCTCCAATAATAACAATTGTGACGTTAAAGCATTCATTTGATCACTTTTCTCCTTTTGATAGCGATAGTGTTGCTGCACCTAACGAATAAATTTATTTAAAAAAAAAAAATTCAATATTTTTAAACCTCATACTCAACCTGTATAGCATAAGCTTTCCTCCATTTTATTATATGTTCAGCCTGAAATCGGACTTTTAAGCGCAACTCTTCGATCATGGCACGCGCGGTATGCAAATCCTTTGGATCATGATTCATCATTTGCAGTCTGACGTTGTTTGTGTGTGAGGAGACCGGTGTAGGAGGTGGCCATTGGAATTCCAAAGGCGGTTGCACCATCATTTCGGTTGGCAACGAACCTCTTGGAACACTAAAAGCCTTTGGTTTCGGTGTAGTGGGACCCGCCGATGAGGAAGTTTTATTATTCAATGGCACGGTAGGCGACTGCTGCTTCTGCACAGTGCACGCCATTGTTATTGTTTTGGCAAAATGTGAAGCTCTAGCTGTATACATTTATATATGATCTGGACACAAATTTGTGCAGTCAACGTTGCTGGGCATTTGCTTTAACTGTAAAGAAGAAATGCAAAAATTGTTATGTCAAGATTCAAAATCACCCGAATCCCACTAATTAACACCACCACTCCGAACGAAAATGAAATAACACAAGTTTGTATGTTTTAATGGTACATTAATTATAATATTTCGACACATTTTCGCTGTTGGTGCCATAAAAACCATTCAATTTTTCGGTTAAAAATTTCGCTTAAACGGTCGTAAACGACTCTTATCTATTAAAAGTTGCACAGATAGTAAGTAAAAAATCGTGGTGAATTAATGTACCATTAACATGTAAAACACCATTAAAATGTATTTAATTGCTTCACATGTGAACTGACAATAAATCCAGAAGGTTTTTTTTTTTTTTTTTTCAAGAGCACTTTTATTTCATCTACTATTTAATAACAATCGTTTGTATGTCATTAGTACCTACAAGTGGGTTGTTTTTTATATAACTTCGGAAGCAATATTTCATTGGAAATAATTTCGATATGAAATAATTTGAGCTGAAGAAGGACAAGTTTTTCTTCATTTAAATTGACAACAGTTTTTTCTTTGAGTTAACAAATATTTTTGAAATTTTGGAAAAATTTTGCCAAAAAATATTTGCATCAAAATGTACTGTATTGCATGGTATTCGTATTATTTTGTCCATCCTTTGTATATACATATTAATATTCATATTTTTTCAGTTGTTTTTTGTCATGAAATTTGTAGCCAAAGGCTTTTAATTATATGTTCTCTTTTAGAGCTTTTTGTTGCTATTGTTACATAATAGTAAAGTTGAAACGAAAATGACAAAAAATGAAATTCATCAAAATATCGTGGTTTGTCATCCATCGTTAACAACTACTAAATGTATCTTATAAATCTGTTTGCATATCGAGCTGAAATTTCATATAAAAATTATTGAAACATTTAAAGTTGATTAAAAACCGCGCCCATAAGAAAAAAATATTTTGCGAAAAAATTTAAAATTTAAAACTTATCTGTATGTATATATTTTATATATATAATTTACTTATTGAAGAGGCAAAAACAGACATGACACGCTCACAATTTGTATTAAACTTTTCTACAATTATCGACTTTTAAATTTTTCAAATGTAAGCGAAACTTTAAAGGCTGTTGAAATAGATTCAGACTCAGTTTCGACATTTTATCGATTTTATATAATCTGACTGAGTATATAGCATAATTTTAATCTGTTTACAACAATAAATATAAATCCAGCAGGTATCCTTTGTTAATTATGCAGATAAACATTTGTGTGCATGTTAATTAGACAAATTAAGAGCCGGGGGTGTTTGTGGATTTTCTCACCGTGCCGAAGTGTATTAACTGAAGCAAACCACAAATTAAACCGTACATACTGTAAGGACACCTTGAGGTTAGATGGTGGTCAAAGGATTGACTTTATATACGTAACAAAGTTGAGGTATTTCTTAATGAGCTGACTAGAAATCTTAAATCGGTTGGCTTTAACTATGGATAGTTCGTGTACTGAAAATGGAAACGCCCATAGCTATATAAATATTAAATAAGAAGATTTTTTCCTTATATATAGACATGTCTGTCCGTAAGCTTGTTGTCGCAATGCTCACAAATGTATATTTGGGGGGTATCAAGCTGAAATTTTGTACAAATATTTTTATTATCTGTAGGTATGCCACGCCCATATTCAACAAAAATCTCTCAAAGCCGCAAACAGTATACTTATGAAGTTGAAATATTAATGCGTCCATTGAAGGGCAATGGGACAAAAATGGGCGTGATCGGATTACAGATACTTCCGAAATTTACAAAAAAAACTTTTTTTTTACCCAGAATTTAGAATTTAGCTCATTTGTTGACATTATTAAAAAGAGCCTAATCAGGTATATGCCACGCCCACCCTTTATATATATGGAGTATTTATGATTTGGTCTGAACCAAATTTATTTGTTTATTACTTATAAATTAGGAAAAATATGAAAATATGAAAATGATCATATTTGATGCAAGATTTGTCCCAAACAATATATAGCTTTAATATAATACATGTTGAAATATTCATAACTTGCGTTGTTAGTTATGTTCGTCAACATTGTAAAACAGGATTAGCTGTCATTGTCACCCATTTGAGTGCAACCGATTATAAAACCATTTCCTGTTTTTTTTTTTTTTTTCTTTTGTAACAAATTTGTATTCAATATATAACGGAATGAAGATTTAAAGGCAACAATAACATAAAATTTGACTCTAACTCAATAAAGTAACAAATAATTGCTGAAAAATTTACTTTTTTTGAAAAAAATCCTTGTCTATACTAATATTATAAAGAGGAAAGATTTGTATTTTTGTATTTTTGCTTTTTTGTATGTAACGAGTAAACTCAAAAACTACTGGACCGATTTCAAAAATATTTTCGCTATTAGAAAGCTACATTATCACTGAGTAACGTAGGCTATATTTATTGCCAAAAAATGTTGGGGATCCCTGGACATTCCTACTATTACTAACCCAAGGTGTAAAAAAATTAGTCATAAAATATCTTTCATCGAATACGCTGCGGAAAGTATTGATGTTAAAACAAAAAAATGTCCTACAATATTATAGAACATATCAATATCTACAAAAAACTTTCCGAGACCATATGTCCAACTATTGTACTTATATCACTATAACCCCTTTTTGTACCCACCATTGATAGTAATATTGCCACACAAACATTGCATTCACATGTACCCAGACAATTAAGAAATTAAGTATTCACAATATTTAAATAGTAGGGAAATGTGACAACGGCATGTGTGGATACCACTCCAGATGCATCACTAGGTTTTGGAGAGGATTTTTGGCCAATACTGGATTGTCGGACCATTTTTTAATGAATTTGGAATACAATCAACATTTATATGGAATTCGAAGAACATATGCACCACCAGGTTCTGGAGAGGATTTTTGGCCAATACTGGATTTTCGGACCATTTTTTAATGAATTTGGAATAAAAGCAACATTTATATGGAATTCGAAGAACATATGCACCACCAGGTTCTGGAGAGGATTTTTGGCCAATACTGGATTTTCGGACCATTTTTTAATGAATTTGGAATAAAAGCAACATTTATATGGAATTCGAAGAACATATGTTATGGGTCCTACTCCAGACGCAACACAGCAAAAGACATTAGAAACTAAGGCAATAAGACGGGCCGTAATTTTTGAGATATCGAGCTGAAATTTGATACACATGTGTTAGGTGTCTGCAGGCAGGTTGTAAGTAAAATCGGGCAATATCGGTTTAAAAAATTTCAGAACCTAGGGAAGGGCATAGGCAACGTTTCATCCCGCGAGATAACCGAATTCCACGCGGGTGCAACCGCGGGCAACAGCTAGTATGTTATAATTCATTATTAAAGTGTTTCAATGTGTCAATGTGTGTTTCTAAAAATCATAACTCAAATGATTACGAGATATTGCCTGTAAACTTTATATGAGATTTTATTCTACAAGAATTTAAGTTTCGAAACACATGTGTGTTGTACCATAAACTTGATGAAGAATTGTGTGCTAAAGAATTATTATCACATTTGAGTGAAAGTCTTAAGGAAAATTGCACAATATGAGGACAACAAACAATTTAATTTGAAATATTTATTTATTAAGGACATCATATGAAATATTTTGAGAGATTTATTTAATTATTATACCCTCCACATAAGTTTGTTTTTACGTTTGCAATAAACAGAAGCGGGCGTCAGAGGCCCTACGAAATATATATACTCTAGATTAGCATCAAAAACTGAGTCGATAACAGTTTGATAATTCATTATGAAGGTGAAATTTGATTTTTTTTTTTTTTTTTGTTCATTTCAAATTGTATGTGTTGTAGTCATAATAATTAATATTCAAAAGTTATACGTATCGCACATTTGATGTAGACTAAAATATTGGTTTTTTATTAATCCTACTATAAAATATGTATTTGAGAACGCTACTAGGTTAGTAAAGGTAACTTGTGCGATTAACCGAGGGTAGTAGTGGCACAGAATAAAATTAAATAAAACTCGATTCCAACATGACGTCAACTCTGCTTCTTGAGTTAATATAAATATTTCAGTTAGTTCTGTTTCACTATTAAAACGCCCTACATCATTTATTTAAACAGTTTCTGCTACAATTAGTTCGGTGTTATCAGTAAACGCAACTTCTAATCAAGATTCTAATATGGCGCAGCCAATGATTGAGTTTCTTCTTCGTCGTATAAAGATTTACTTTAATGTGTTGAATGATGTTATGTAGAGAAGGGTTTTAAAAATAGACCGATCAGCTTTTTTCATCAAAAAATATCCAAAATTGCCAATTATAGGTTGATTAGACAACCGTAACAAAACTATTACAAAATAAGATCTGTAGGAATGATTGTGGTATTGTTCGATAGAAGTTTTATAATACCAAACAGGCAGCATCAATATCGTTTTTCCAAATACTTTCATCTTTTTTCCTACGTAGTGCCTCGCTTTGCAAATGGATAATTTTCTTGTTGTTGGAGGAACAAATAACGATTGTTAATGCGGCGAATCAAATTTCTTTCTTTCGGCAAGGACATGTGGAACCCATATAACCAAAGTTTTACGTTTTTATTAACGATTGCATTCCCAAAAATATTAATCTCTCAGCGGTAATTTACATTTTTTACAGTTGCTTTCCCAACAACCCAATATTTTTGCGTAAACTTGTATCAAATACAAGAAGAAATTCTTTTACTTTACAACGTTACAAATATCTACTGCTTCACTAAACATTTCTATATTCCAGCAAGATTTGTATTCTATTTCTATTACTTTTTACTCTGTTGAACGTTTAAGCTTATATTCATTCCAAATAAATTGTTTGGAAAATTAAGAACATTTTCTTTTATAAAGAAACAAGAAGTTGGAAATAAAGTTTTCTAATAACATGAATGGCAACCAATCGAAAATAATCGTTCATGATGCACTACTCACTTTTTTTGTTCAACTTTCTTAAAATATTTTTATCAAATATTTGCTAACGTGTGTTGGGGATCTGTAAAGAAAACAAAAAACACATATTTTGTTTAGAAAAATGTATTTTATAACATAACGTAACATAATATAACAACGTACGATACGGTAAAATCATGGGGAGTCCCTTAGCTTTGCCGTTCGCCTTAACATGTTTACATACATTTTTTAATACCTCTTTAAACAATTAATTAATTTAACTAAATTTTTAAATAAACTGAACGTTTCAACATTTCATTATTTCATTTCTTAATAACGTACAGTGATTGACTCTAATGGCTGGCTTTTCTCCATGCAGTTGATTATGAATTAATTGTCCTCCTCAAGGCAAACATAACGTATTTTATTAAAAAGATAACATGAAAGAAACAAGAACAACTGCATCTACAGCTACAACTACAACATTAGTTGCTTGTTGGGTCATTTTAAACTAGTAAAGAAAAACAAACAAACAAAGAACAACAATAACAACAAAACATTTATTAGTAGCATGGCAAGCATGTCTGTGTTTGAAACAAACAAAAAAAAACAAAAATTGCATAAAAAATAAACAAAAATAAAAACAAATAATTTTATAGCAATAAAGAAAACAAATGAACAACAACACACATAATGTTAAGATGTCTGCCCATACATATCCGTAAATAAAAAATAAAAAAAAAACACAAATATTGCGCAACCACTAAACGTAATCACAACAACAGCAGTAACAACAACAATAACAACAAAAATATTGCAGTTAACGATCAACATATTAAGCAACGAGTTTATTTAATCGTTATTCTTGGTAGACTTTTAGGCCAAGTCCACATGTGGAAGTTGTCCATTTGTTATTGGTGGATGGCAATAGTGACTACAAGAATCAACAAAAACAAAGAATAGAAACAACAAGTTAACTAAATTTGGCTTACGCCAAATCTTAAATACCTTACACGTCTGCATATGAACAGTGGGCATGGCAAATATATATATATTGCGCCCTGTACTACATTTCAGCTTGCAAGTAGACTTTTATGCTGCTGGGTATGATTTTTTATAAATTGTAGGCGTATCTTTTGTCCAACCACGCCCATTTTTGGCACATTGATATATATAAATACCAAAATTTCAAGTTCATAGGTTACTTTTTGTGACAGATATATAGATTTTTGTCAATAGTAGGCGTGGCTCTTAACCAATTTTTCCATACATATCTAAAACGACTCAGTTTTTGATACTGATCCGAAATATATATACTTGGTAGAGTTTCTGACGCCTTCTTCTGGGTGTTGCAAGTGGAATAACAAACTTAGTATACCCCCCTGCCATCTTATGTGCAGGGTATAAAAAAAGAAGAAAAAACAAAGTAAAACGCCAACACCGGTTTGTTTACTAACAGTAGAAAAAGTAAACACACAGATAGAAGAAACTCTAGACCGTTCTTTATAAGCAAGCATCGCATCATACATGCACACAATACATATGGTTGGATATTTATGTTTATATAAATATGAAGTAGCGGTTCTTCCGCAACATACCCAACATATACTATATATAGGAGAGAAGGCGAATAGAAAAAATGCACAATTAATAAAACATTTTAACCCATAACCAGCAATTAGACGATAACACATAAATCGTATTAAAATGTAAAGAACAAGAATAAGACTTAAAATGCTCTTGTGTACACATAAACAGCAAACAATAACAGAAGAAATAATTTCTAGAAAAAAATTAAGAACAAATAAGAAGACGAATGTGTTATCAAAATTGAATAAACAGAATAAGTAAAGAAACGATCAAATCGTGATTAACGGTTACAATAATTTATGAAAAACTATTGTGGGCGTAAGAGTAGCCTTCAATTTCGACCATAACGTCATTTCTCAAACAAGAACTATTCATACCTTACATATATAGAGTGTAACAACTATTCAACATCAGCTTAACAAGTTTGTAAAAAAATAAACAGCTATCACTTGGAAACGATTTGTTTCAAGATATTTAATTTATTTTAATATATAATACAAGTGCGAAGCTTGTATATAACCCACCATATAATATAAGAGATATGTTAAGTTTGTTGTTTGCCAAAAATGGGCGTGGTCGGACAATAGTAATTTGCAAAATATCTTATTTGACGTACAATCCCGCCCATTTGTCAAATTGATGCACTCTTAGAGAGTGTAATCATGTACCTGCCATGAGTACAATTTGTGGAAGATTTGGCCCAGGTCAAGTTAAGCTTTTATTTTTTTTTAATTCACACTTAGACCGCTTTCATAATTATGAGCACATATGTTATGTTGTGTGATGTTTTCTTTTCTCCATCTCTAGCTGCCTTCAATATGAAATATAAACTGATAAGAGAAGGTCAATCAAGCTTTCGTTACTTTGACCGATTGTAACAACAACAACAATAACAACTGTATTTGTACAAAAATAGACAAAATTACACTTAATGACGGCGCACCATTGTTATATATAAACACACACAAAAAAGAGAAATAATCGGTACGCGCCATAATTCTATAGGAGAACTAATGAAAAGCTATCGTTAAAGTTTAAATCAATCAAAGGTTAGTCTTGGTTACGGTCGGTCAGATTCTGCTAGAGATGCACTTGCACGTTGAACCGCTGGTACGTGTACGATGTGTGCAACAGAACATACCTACGTACGTACGCACTATTTCTACTCTTCATAACCTCTTTGGCTTGAATCAAATTTTATTTTTATGCTCTACGTATCAGCTCCAGGGTGAAGGTATGAAATCGCGATTCCAAAATTTGACAGAAATATTGGTGAGAAGTTGAAATTGGATCAAATAAGACCACTTACCTATATAGTATTATTATTTTTTTTTTTTTTGCAAAACTTATTGGGAGGGTGAGTACCTACCACAAACAAAACAACAAAAAGCACACACATCAAATTTTATTGTCTTTAGAAACTGATGTAAACTTGTAACTATATCATGTATTGTTTATACTTGCATATATGTATGTATATGTGTACGTATATAAAATCATGTATAGTTGTTAGGCCGTAATTTTGGTGGTGGTGGTTGTGTAACTGGTTTTTGCGGAAAATGAGGAAAACACAGCAGAGTGTGTCTGTGTGTCTGGAATATCCTAAACAAATCTGGCCAAAGAAAAACAGAATTACACAAACAACAACAACAACAACAACAACAATGACAATATAATAATTATATAAATAAGGCTGCACTGTACACACAACCAACAAAACCAAACCAGTAACCAACCCAGGGCACTAGGTTAAGATTTTCTTTCTCTCTGTCCCTCCTCCTTGTCTTGTCATGATTTTCGGATACATGCAACATGTGTACATGTGGGGTAATCTATGCGTGGGTATGTGGCCATGTATTATATACCAACCAAAGCTACTTATCAAATCTATTTTGTAGCACAATAAGTAGGAACAAACTAAAACAATTATTTAATACCCAACTAAGGCTGCTTTGCCTGTCTACTGCCTTCATCACATTCATATTATGTATGCTTTAATATTTTCGGTTTCTTATTATATTCCAGATAACCAGTTTTAAATGATATTTGTTTAAAATTAATTTGATGTGTTTTTTATTTATTTATTTTTTGTATCACCCGCTTTGTGGGTGTCTACAAACCGGCACAAAGCCGTTTTGCATTTTGTTTGACTATAAATCTATAATAAATAAAACATAAGAATCGACTGAACTTTAACTTTTCTCTTCAATCAGCTCCTTTTGTGCTTATTAGTTAATATTATTTTTCAAAAGAAATGAAAAAAAAAAAATTAATGAAATTTTTATGAAATCAACATAAACAATATTGCTTGCAGCTGAACTGTTCCTGAGAAATGTTTATTATTTTTTAAGAAGAAAACATTTTAATGGTAGTTTTTAGAATCAAGGAAAAGTGGCGAATTGAGGAGACCAGATAACAATTGGTTTACATCTTCCGTTCACGCGTGAGCTCTAAATTTTACCGAATGTGGAATAATTAACACTTTTCGCTGTTTGTTGATAGCCATTCTCACAATCAACAAAATTGAGCTACGAAGTCAAAATTCGTTTAAGCCTCGAATTTAGGAAGAAAAGATCTCTATCGCGGATAATAGACACGCCCACAATATACAGTAAATACTTGATGGAAAATTCCACTTCCACTGATAATACATAATTAATTTACTATTAGAGGCCGTCATCGAGTAAATGCCACACCTATTATGAAGAAGAAGTTAGAGCATTTTAAGATTTGTTTTTTTTTTTTTAATTTTTTTAAGTTTTCTTGTAAATATTACAAACATTTTAACAAAGTTTAAACATCCCTCGTACATCAAAATGATGCAAAAAAAATATCAAATTTCTAAAAATGAATGTTTTAAATGTTTTGTAGGAATTTTCTCCCAACATCAAATGACCGTTTTGTTGCACTTATTTAACTCAAAGTTCTTCTTCCACTAAGACCACAAAATTGTTCGTTTACGTATCTTTTTAGAAACGTTCAACATGATTAATGACAAGCTGCGTAAAACATTTTATTCATCTATAAACTTCTTCTAGCACATAATTAAAAAGAAAAAGTTACATTTGAAAAATTTATTCCGGTGGTGGTAAATGTCTCGTAGAAAGGTTAATTAGTGGAACGTGATGTAGCAAATTGCTACCGTGTCGCCAGAGGGTGGAAACTTTTCGCAAATTTATCTATGAAAATGTCATACTTTCAGTTTGACTTGTTTCGTATAATGCGGATTTTGTTTCTTAAATTAGAAAAGTTCTGTCAACGATTTTAATACCGCTTTAATAACTATGTTATGTTGCGAATAGTTTTATATGCTTCACATAAGATGGGAGGTATACTAAGTTTGTCATTCCATTTGCAACACCCAGAAGGAGGCGTCAGAGACTCTACAAAGTATACATATTCTTAATCAGTGTGTCCGTGTGTCTGTCTTTTGCTGTCATTCTCACCGGCTGTCTTCTCTCTTTTGACATATTGAAATTTTAGTTTCTGCACGCAAATCACTATGACCTATGAACTTGAAATTTGATACACTTATTTACAGTTGCAATAAAAACTAAAAATTGGAAAAATTTTTTTAAAGAATTTTTTCCGCATAACTACTCAGATATCTTTGTTGCATTAGTGGAGGCTATTCCAGCCAAATGTAGCTGCTTTACTTATACTTCTTGGTTTTACTGGTCGAACCAAGCCTCTCGTACGTTGTCCACTTGACGTTGGCACCCTGTATATATGTTTAAATTGTTTTGATTTTATTGTTATTGCGATAGCTAAAATATAAAACTTTTTATTGAAATTAATATGTAACAGTTTTCGTTTTTGTTCACACTAACCTCCCAGGAAAAGGTCTATGCTATATATTTACACGCAAATACACACATCCTTTGTGTTTTTTTTTCTTTTTTGAGACATTTTAAGCAGGTGCACATTCATACTTTGGATTTAGGTATAAAAACAAAACAATACAACTAAATAAACAAACCATATAACCGACAAAGCGTAACCTCTGTTACAGAGCCCCAAGCCAGAAAGTCTAAGCCGAGCACGAGACTAGCAGCACTTGTACTTATTTACACAAAACAAAAAGTTTCCAACCACACAGGGTATATATATATATACACACACGTATGCAAGTGTGAGATCATGATGAAAATACAAACTTGCCGAATATTGTTTATGCAGAGGGAACCAAGCACCTGGAATTCAATAAACGAATGATGATAATTTGGAACATCTCTCTAGTGTGTCCATCATGCCTTAAAGAAAGCTTGCTTTAGTTTTTTGAAATGATTGAAAAAAAAAACCAAGAAATTATATGAAAAGCCAGGTGGCGGCATCAGTATTTCATTTCGCAATATATAACTTTGGCAATTATATTCTTATTGGAAAGGGGTATGCCTGTGAATTAGGCACTCCTTAACAGTCCGAACCCAATCAAAGCAGCTGGCAGCTAAATTGTCTCTCTCTCTCTCTCTCTCTCTCTCTCTCTGTGTAAACTTTGTAAGAACAACCTTGTAAGAACCGTTATGTGTATAAGAGAGAGCATTTAGCTTGTAGTTGCTCTAAAGACCGAACACAATGAAAGCAGCTGGCAGCTACAGTCTCTCTCTCTCTCTCTTACCACATAACCTTTACAAAACATCGGTGTTTTTGTAAGGTGTTCTAAAGAAGCGATTTGGTTGTATTCAGGCCGTTGAAGCTTTTCGATTTTTCCCTGTGAGTTATCCAATTGAATATGTATAATACTTACAGCTGATAGAAAACATTTCTTAGATAGCGGCGTTATGCTCTTGAATACTATTTTTTTTACTAAAATTGTCAGCTAAATAATTATTTCCGACTGAACTACACAAAACACGTTCAGTTGTTCACAGTGCTCGTTATACTCTACACTTTATAAAAGGGTATACTAAAGTTGGTCATGCTATTGGCAACACCAAGAATGATCCTTTAGATATTCGACAAAGTATATTCTTGATTAGGATGAAAACATGAATCGATCTAAACATGTACGTCCGTGTGTCCGTTTTTTATTGGCAAACACTATTAAAGGGCGTAATCAGGTACCTGCCACGACCACATTTTGTAAATGGATGTGTGTTGAGTCCCCTTAACTTTTTGTCTGAAGACAATATTTAATTGTTTTTTTATACCCTACACCAGGTATATTAAGTTTGTGCGGATGTTTGTAACTTCTAAACGGCAAATGCCACACCCACCTTCAATTATACGAATTAGAATCACCAATTATATTATGTTCACTCGTCTTGCTTTACTTATTATACAAATTTGACTGTAGGTATAAAAAACAAAAGTATTATGTTGCCCTTGATTGTTTCATTCAGGGTTTCAGACAATATTTAAGTGATGGCAGTGGCATTTGGACGTGGTAACCATAGTACAAATACTCGTATACTACAAGTTACACACAAACTAGCATAAATAATGACATTTTTTAACTATCTCACGCTCCAGCGAACACAACGCAACATAATACAATACCAAGCAATAAATATATTAGTATACAAGTACAATGCAAAAAGCTATGAAAATAAACTTTATACCAATTGTTTGTCTGGCATTTTTAGTATAAAATATGTGTTTGAAAAGCGCTTGTTAAGAGAGATAAAAAGGGCACCAGAAGAAGAAAATTAAATGAAATGAAATGAAACTTTGACAATTGAATAAAAACCGAAACAAACTAATAGTTTTGACGACATCAAAAACGAAATGGCTCTGGAGGGACTATTGGTGCCTGTCATTACTAATTTAATTGCTTTCCATTCACCTTTACCTCAATCGTCCGTTCGTTCATATCGGGTGTAAATTATTTTTTAATAAGAGTGTTATTCCCTTTTCTTTAGATTCAGTTTTATATTCTCTTTTGGCGAAAAAAAGAAAAAAAAACAAACATATTATTGAATAAAATACCAGGTCCGCAAGGAAGCCATACAAAAAAAGTGTGTGCATGCAACGAATACAAAAAGAATTCCTTTGTAAAGTTATTTTCTTTCTTCACTTTATGATACTTTATGGAGCAGAAATGTTTAATGAAGCAAAGCAAAAATGTCGTTTAATTAAAAATTATCCATAAAAATAAAAATTAAGGATAACATAAACAATACCTAAAAATTCATTTCCCCAACCACCGTCCACCGACTACTAACTACCTGTCTAGAAAATATGTTTCCATTTTTAATTAATTATGTTCCAAAAAAGTATGCAATACTTTTTAAATAAAACCACACACCAAACTATTTCGACAATTATCTGCATTTTGAATACGAAATATAAGAAGATTTGAAATTTATGAAGAGAGAAAACAACTTTTCAAAGCAATTGTAAACATATGCAATAACAAGTAAGAAATCTAAATTTGGTTAAGGCCACATCTTAAGTACCCTACACATCTACAATAGTGGACGTGGCAGATAAATGATTACTCCCTCTTTGCCTTTGTATTATATAACAGCTTACAAGTCGAGTTTTATGTGGAGTACGGTTTTTTGTTAATTGTCGTTGTATCGGTTATCCGACCATGCCCATTTTTGGCACATCGATTGGTGGGATAACTATGAATACGTTTACCAAATTTCAAATTCATAGGTCAATTTTTGTTGCAGATGTATAGATTTTTTTGATTATGGGCGTGGCTCTTGACCGATTTTGTTCTTTTTAAATAGGAATATCTCGAAATTTACGCCCGTGAGAATGCCAACAACAGACAAATACACGGACACACGGACATACGTGTGTAAATTGACTTAGTTTTTGATGCTGATTAAAAATATATAAATTTTGTACGGTCTCTGACGCCTATTTGTGGGTGTTGCTAACGAAACAACAAACTTACTATGTTAGGTGGAGAAACTTCGTAACGATTTCATCTTGAAATTATTGCCCGCAATAAAAGATACATTAAGATAATAGCAACATTATCAATTATCGTTGAATTCATTGCATTAATTACCTTCAACTCATATCTATTAATAAACATTATTCTCCATTAGTAATCATTATTTGATCTCCCAATTATTATTATATTCAGTGAAAGCATACATAATGCTTGACGTGGTGATTTTATTTTGATACAACATTTCATTTAGCTTCACGTCACATCAGCTTTTATTGGCCCTTTTCAAAGCAAACGATTTCATATGTCAATCAATTAAAATCCAGCTCATTGATTATCTAAGATGATTTTAAACACTCAAGTGCTTAAATCAATTGTACATATTTACTATATACTTATGTATAATTTATGATATTTTTTTACTTTTATAATTTTATCACCATAAACATAAAATATAATGCAAGTTAATGACGGTTTTGTACATAAGCGATTATGGTTTTTATGGTTATTAAGCCCATATATAAATAATTAGCAAACAGACCGACAGACCGACAAACCGTCAAACCGAGTTACTGAGTGGTGTGAGCGAATCTTTCTCTATTTTGAATCACATATAATACATAATTGTCATTGTTTATTATTAATAAGGTGGTAGCAGGGAGACCTTTAAGCAATGAAAAATATTACAACAAAACAGTAAGTAATTAAGTTATGAAATTCATTGTGACGGTGATGACATATTAAGTTATTAAACTAAGAAATTTATTGCGCTGCTGCATATTAAGTAATGGTTTAGGTTTTGCTTAATATTAAATCTATTTAAATAGTAGAAACTCGTTTAAATAATCATGTCTGTCTTTCTATTAAAATAATTCAAATGATTATAAAAATAAATTTGATTTTTATACCGTTTACAACGGTCAGAAGGAAGGCTAAGAGACCATATACACTAAACATGTCTGTTTGTCCGTCTATTGGTGGCACTCTAACGATAGTAGATTTTACATACATGAGCTGAAACTCAGCTTTATACAGAAATTTTTAGTTTGTGCACGCAGACTTCTATTTAAATTGGATAAAATTGGTCAAAAGCCACGCCCATAATTAACAAAAATTTATATATTGGCCACAAAAATTAAGCTATAAAGTCAAAATTTGGTACACAAAATTATAGTTATCCTATCAATGGATGTACTCCACGTAAAAAACGACTTACAAGCTGAGGGCGTAACCATATAGCACGCCCACTGTTTGTATGCAGATGTGAAGGGTATTTAAGATTTGGTATAAGCCAAATTTAGTTTTTTTACTTGTTTTTTAAATAACTTTTATTTACACTCCAGATCTTGACTAAATAAATTTGTGCGCGACGTTGGTGAAGAAAGTATGCAACTACTTCTGATGCAGCATTTCTCTACTTTTGCACTATATTATGTAAAAGTTTGTACATATTTTTTACTGTTGAGATCATTGTTTCAAGTCTCTAATCTTAACCAAGTTATCACTTACTCTAGCTAAAGAGTTAATACAAAATAATTGAGGATATATCCTGATTGTGGTTGTGGCATTTCCTCAAGGGTTAACTTTAGGTCTTTTAAAGTATGCCGTAATAATCACACTATTATTATTATTGTTATTGTTGTAAAATACAACATTATTCCTTTCATATTAACACAAATCAGACACAAACCTCAAGAGTTCGTAAAAGTCAGTCAGTCTGGTAAGTCCGACTTGTTATATAATGCAAAAGAAATAAAAAAAAAAGGAAGCTATGGAAAAATTACTCTATTTCTATCGAGTTCTTTGTGTTAAGAATTTTCACAAATCATTGTAATTTTCTCGAGAGTGATTTTAAAATAATTTCATCATCATTACCCAATTCATTACAAATACATTTGTTTTTTTTTTTTTTTTTTCAGTTCATTTCATTTTACGTACATATGACTTAAAGTTTGTTGGCAATTTTTTGTTTTGTTTTTATTTTTATATTTATTTTTGTTGTTATTTTTGTATTGTATATTGTGCTATTTTATTATCTGAGTAGTTTCCATTTTATTTGTTGGCTGGTAATCACGCAATTAGGTCAAGTCTATATATATATATATATATGTGAGTGTGTGTGTGTTTAGGTTGGTTGTTCATATGTTTAGTGATAGTTTTACACAATACAAGAGGGAGGTCTTTGTTATATTATACCAGCGATTAGCAACTTTTTTCCCAGTCGCTGCCTTTTTTTGGATATTTTTAAGAAAAGATAATTTTTTTTTAAAAGTTAAGTTAAAAGTCAAAACTTAAATATAGCTTTTATAAAATTTGAAACTACGAAGCTCATTTTAACCTAAAGTAAATGATAATAAAAAAGGTTTAATGTTTATTTAGAGCACAGGTTGTCGACCACTGCTATTTACCCACAATACAATGGACCGGTATACGAAAGTGTTTTTTTTACGGGAATATTGCTGCAGTTATATCGTAACTAGTTTAATGTGTTAGATTTAGGTAAGCCGAATAGAAGGTTCAGTAAATTTTGTAAAATGTTGCTAGTATTAGATATCAAGGTACCAAACGGACAATTAAAACTGACTTGACTTAAATCAATGAAACTACAGACTCACAAAATCAATGCCACAGTTATTGACTATACTGGAGTTGATTGCAGTATCAATTAGTCAAAGTTAAATATTCGAAAATATTAGTTGTAAAAGTAGGCTACAATTTGTTATAAATACAACCGCTGTAAAGTAGGCAATAAAATAAAATACAATTTCCCATAAAGCCTTTTTAAATAAGATGGCATTTTATTAAAAATAGTTCAAGATTGGTTTTTGGATTACAACCTAAGCTAGTTGCAATGTTTTAAGCAGCCTAAATCGTCCTCTTTTTAAATCATTTGAATAATTGACAATATTATCTAAATAGCAAGAATTTTCAAGCAGAAAAAAGAGGATAAAGGGGCACAATAGATTTTTTAGATATGTGCTTAAAATTTACTGCCTAGCAAAGGCCTTTGTAGGAAACTAAGCACATGACCAGTTTAAGCCGATTAGTATCTTCAAGGAGACAAATATTGTAAAATGTTTTTTGACGAATACTAAAAGTTCAGAAGGAAATCACCTGCAAAAATTTACAAATTAAATTACACAAGCAAAATTCTCAAGACAAAGCTAAAGACAGTTCACAGGGGCCAAGAGTGAGCAATGTCACTTGAGAGAGACGAAACATTCGCGCTGCAACATTCATGACAACAAAATATATTTACCATTAAAAGATGTAGTAAGAAATACTGCTTAAAACGAATCGCAAATCTTTAAAACAAAGCAAAACAAAAAAAAAAAACACAAATCAAATGTCTGCCAATAATAAGTTTGTGCGGTTTTCACCAACTCTTTTTTTAAGGTTTTTTCGCAACAACCACAAACGGATATACAATACAATACAAGTGGATGCAAGTATTCCAGGTGAGCCAGCCAAAACCATAAGCATAATACTGAGCATGCTTAACCTAATCTTTGTGTTTGCTATAATCAAAGCCAGGCTATGTGTGTGTATGTGTATTGTTATTGTATAATGGCTCAGCTAAACTTAAGTTTAAGCACCGTGCAATCTAGTGTTTAAATATAGGTTAGAGGCTTGGATAAGGCAAATGTAAGAGGAAAGATTTAAAGCACTCCACAAGAATAGATTGAGACTTGGCAAAACTTAAGAAAAGAGGGGCGGGCAGGACGTTTAATAAAAAAATAAATAAATAAATGTCTTCGTGTTTAGTTGCAATAATAATAATTTCAAAGATTTCATTTTTAGGCTACGATTGAATAGAAGTTTTTGTATTTTTTCTTAACACAAATTATTTACAATATGGATTTCAAATAAAAGGGCTTGCCGAGTACACTGCGATCAAGTGATTTTTAACTACATTCAAAAATGGCTAAAAGTGCAATATTTCAGCTCAATATCTGAAAATTTATGCCAGTGAGAATGCCAACAACAGACGGACGCACGGACATACGTGTCTAAATCTACTTAGTTTTTAATGCTGGTCAAGAATATATGTACTTTATAGGAGCCCCTGCGCCTCCTTCTTGGTGTGGCAAACGGAAGAATAAACTTAGTGTACCTTAGTATCCTATGTGGAGGGTAAAAAAAAAAATTTTTATAACTTCTTGGAAAAGTAAAAAAAAGTACACTGCACAGCGAACCTTTCTTTTATTGCAAATAATCAAAAATTATACAGCATCTAGCAATTAAGGTCAAAAAAATGATTGTTGTGCCACAAAATGTCATTTATGTTAATAGAAATACTTTGCTGGGAAAACAAATTCGTTCTCATCTCTAATGTAAGTTCCCCCTCATACATTAAACAACACTTCTGCGTTCATATATTAAACGCATTATACGCGTAACTGTCTCCCTTGTCTTTCTTCCAATGCATCAAACAGCAATCCCATCACGTACCATTTGACTTAAAATGTCAGTTTATTTGCTTTAAGTCCCTTATGGAACTGATTGCATCCATTTGCACATACCCGGCCACTCAGGTTAATGTAGGAAATGTAGAGAAAATTAGTACTTGTTATAGCAGTTAACGCAATAAATTCTATCAAAGCGTATACACCACACTTGAAATTGTCACTAACATGCTCGCATCCTATGGCAAACAAATTCAAAGTTGATTGCACTCGGTTGTGTTGTTGTGCAGAGACAATAGAAACAAGTAAGACAACTAAATTTGACTTAGGCCAAATTTTAAATACCCTACACTTATTACGCCCTCTAATAGTGTAAGTAAATCTAGTTTTGTAAATTGTGAACGTATCTGTTATCCGACCGTGCCCATTTTTGCCAGTTCAATGAAGAAGATAACTATAAATATGTGTACCAAATTTCAAGTTCATAGGTCAATTTTTGTGGCTGATATATAGATTTTTGTCAATTATGGGCGTGGCCTGTCACCCATTTAGCCCATTTTAAATAGTGATCAACGTGCAAAAACACTAAGTGTTGGTAAAAATTCAAATCAGTTCAATAACTTCAAAGTTACGGTCATAAAAATGCCAACAAAAGACAGACACACGGACATATATGTCTAGATCGACTCAGTTATTGATGCTAATACAGAATATATGTACTTTGTAAGGTCTCTGACTCCTTTTTTTGAATGTTGCAAATAACAAGCTTAGTATATAGCTCATTTTATGTGGAGGGTATAAAAAAAACACTAATAAAATCTACCCTCAATTGTGCTATTAAACGTTTAGCGAATGAACCTCACATAAGCAAATAAAGGTCCGAACGCACGCATTCACTCACTCACTCCCTGTCACACTTTATGTGTGTGCTCGTCATATTTGTGCTTGCTCAGTATAATGCTACGAACCGTAACAATATTGTTGTTGATAACATTTACTGTTGAATATTGTAAACTGTTGTTGGCGATTGTTGTTGTAATTTAATTGTTATTTGTTATGTTATCATATTGTTGCTGTTGTGGTTGTACAAAAACAACGGATTTGTGCGTTTTATGGTTCTATGACCAACAAAAACAAAATAATAATAATAAGCATTACATGTAAACTAATTGGAAATTACGGCAATTTTATTAAATTATGACACGAATGTTCCAAAAATGTACTTTTATGACCGTCACATGAAATGGAGGGGTATACTAAGTTTATCATTCCGTTTGCAACACACAGAAGCCCAAACCCACACATAAGATCCTACTGTTAGGGAAGTCTTTAGGCAGCAAAAAAGTTTCAATTTTATGAAATTCTATTAAAATTTCATTATCTCTCTGTCTCTCTTTCTCTCTCAAATTTACATTAGATTCATTCTATAAATTATGCAAAATTTTCATTATCCAGGGTATGCATTAAATAGTACCAATACCGGGAAAAGCTAAAAACTAGAACCAAGTGCAATCGGAAATTTTTAATTAACTGTGGCCAGGTAAAAAAGAGAAACATTTTTGGTGTGCAAAATTAGTATTCATGGCTCATTTCATTTTATATACTTTCACCACAACTTTGTTGTTGAATATCTCTCTCCCACCTCCCACCCATGCTACATATTACACATACATGTGTTACTTTGTAATACTTGCATATAAAAGAAACCTTTAGGCATTCATGTCATGTAATAAGCAAAAGTGAAATGTGATAGACTAAATCACTATTTGTTTTTTTTCACTTGTTATTGAAAATATTGAGTGGAGCGTAAATATGTAAATAAAGAAAATTAAGTATTTGGCTTGGTGGAATGCTTTGAAGAGGCATCATGCATGTGTTACGTATCAGCTTGCAAGACGAGTTTACGCTGAGTATGGATTTTTGTAAATTGTGGGCGTGTCTGTTATCCGACCACGCCCATCGATAGAGAGATTAATTATAAATGTGCATACCAAATTTCAAGTTCATGGGTTAACCTATGTGGCAGTTAGATAGACTTGATCATGATCGATTTTGTACATTTTTTGCCCAATTTCAATATCAACCTGCATGTAACTATTATGCGTTAGCAAAGAAATAGAATTTTACTTCAAGTATAGTTTTTTTTTTAATGTGGGCCTGTCTGGTATCTGATAACATCTATATCTGACCTATTAAAAGAAGGCCTATGGTGTGAAACTTTAACTTTGTAGGGTTTTTTTCTAATAAATAGGTTTTTGTCGAAAGAGGGACTGACTCTCAACCAATTTTTCCCAATTTATATAACAAATGGGGCAATATCGAGCAAGGGACGTGCCTACAATTTCTAAAAAACCATTTTCTTTGTACTGTTACACGCCAACTCTTACGGTATACAATTGCTACATAAATAAACGGTTCATTTATAAACCGTAAGTAAACATTAAAAAGAAATTATCTATTTAACAATTATTATTATTTTTTGTGATAACGGTATATTACCGTAATGCTTGCCTGCCTGTCTGCCTGCCTACCTCAACACAACAAACTTAACAGAGAAGAAAATAATAAAAGAATAAAAGAAGAAGTTTGCTGCTAAGCATTCCCTTTTTAAAGAATACAAATATATGCAAACATGTTGCTCAGTGTGCTGCGACATGTCACTCAATACTCATTAGTGGTGTTGTTGCATATTTACTCCTTTCATACTGTGCACACTTTCAAATAGAATCAACATTAAGTTAAAGCACATTAACATTGCAAACAAAGCGTCACTGAATGGGAAAAATATAAAGAAAAAGAATAAGAAAAACAAATAAACAAAAAAAAAAATTGTACAGACATCAAGCCGAAGAAAATAATTATCGTTAGGTAAAGTTTTGTTAGTTCAGTGGAGTCTTTCAAAGTAAATATTGACAAAACTTAACTCAACACTTAACAATATTTAGAAGGTAATCCATTTTAATGAGGTTTTCAAATGTTATGATGTTGCTGTTGTTGTTTCTTCTTGTTATTTGTTAATTAGTGTCTTGTAAAGTTTCGTTTAACAACCTGTAACACAAACACTTGTTCGTATTCTTTTCTACACCCTACACGTATAAAGGGGAGCATACTGTGCATGTGATTTGTTTGGCCTCTCACAGAAGCAGCGATCTTTACACCGTTCTTGTATGTATGACCACCGAGTGTCTCTCTTATAATAAAAACTGCCACAAATTACAATAAAATATATTACAACGCTTAGAATTTCACCAGAAAATTGATGCAAAGGCGGAATCGTACACCTGCAACGTCCACGCTTTGCTCCTTATATCCTTTATAGATGTGAAGGGTATTTTCGAGAAAGCTTATATCAAAAGAAAAATTATTTACTTGTTTATATAACCGCATGCGTGTGCGTTTTTATCTATGAAAAAATATCAGTTTATTAACCTGAAACTTTTAGCACCACATGAGGAGACGAAGAGCCGTGTATTTGTTTTTTTTTTTTCAATTCTCTTAAATATAAAAAAATAAAAGATTTATTTGTATTTAGAGAAAAAAAACATCACTGTAGTAAATAAAGTAGATTTTTTTAAATGAAAGTTAATCTGGTTAAACCCGTGTTATATAGAAGAGAATGGCAGTTTTAGGAGATCTCACATCACAGATCACTATGGCAACAAACATTGTTACGAATATTTCCTTATAACCTCAAATACTGTACATATGAATTTTATGAAATTTCGATTGAACTCATGCGTTGACAGCAAGACGGTGTTCTTTTCTGGATATGTGAACTTTGACAAACGATATTTTATGTTAAAGTGTACTTTGCATAATTAACAACTGTATGGTAGACAACTACACATAACTGCTCTTGTGTTAATTGTCAGTCAATGTGTTCAGTTAATCATGGACATCCAACAATGGCTGTAATAGGGCTGATTATTAACAAGAAATATAATCACAACAACACACAACAACAAACTAACAACTACTAACAACCTCTAAACACTGCACCGCATCAATGATAAGGCAAATAACTGTAATTCAATCATTTACATAATAACACACAACCATGTTCAAACCTTGTTCGAGTATATGTAGCAAAATTTTCTCACACATTGCATGCACCAATGCCAATATAATTCTTGTTGTTGTTGTTATTATTATTATTATTGTTATTGTTACTTTTGCTGCTGTTGTATGCAAAAGCTAAAGTAAAGATGAAAATGAAGACTTAAGGTTACTGTTATAAGAATACACACATACACACATACACCTACTTAAATAACTTTAGATGACTTACAATGATGTTAGACAAAAAACAACAACAATAACAACAAGTACACAAGCAACAGCTGCAACAACAACAAGTACTAATATAACAACAACAACAAAATAGGGGGGAAAAAATGGTAGTAACCGCATAAAAATATTCGCACGTTCTATAAACGATATAGATCACTTAACTCACCTACTTGGTGGATGTAGTTTTTTTTTTTTTAATTTTTGTTCGCACACAAGCACACTTACGTTATATGCTTAAACACAACGTTTCTAGGTTTTATATATAAAATCAGTGCAGTGCAGCGCACTTTCAACGCAAGCCAAGAGTGAAATGTATTTTTTCCTTCCCACTTATTACTTTTTTATCAGCTTTTGTTTTGATTAAAACTTTAATGAATTTAATAATTTTCACATAATTCTCATGGAAATGAAGTGTAATTCTCTTCTTTGTCTGACACTAATAATTTTTTTTTGTTGTTTTTTTTTTCGCTTTTATTTAATTTTTATTTTTATTTTATCCAATTGTTGTTTTTTTGGTTGGATATTTACATAAAAATATTTTCATAATTTTTTGTTATGCTATACCGAATTAATTAAACACGTTAAATAATTGTTGACAAAAAATCAAATGTAGAAAAACTTTCATCATATTTGAAAATTGTTGGCTTTTAATATTTTGTATTTAATTTCTTAGGTAAACATTTCATATTTTGAATTTAGAATTTTGAATTTTGAATTTTGAATTTTGTGCTTTCTTCACATTGTGTTTAAAATCAAAATTTGTTTTATCTAAAAAAAAACTGAATTTGGAATCTTCTTCGTTTTGAATCTTTTCCAAATATTTTACATTTCATTTATCGCCATCACGCATTTGTTTTATTTATAGTTTAGCTGGCGCAAATGCTCTTCATTTCCATTAAATACTGATTACAATTTAATCACAACAACAATAATAATAAGAATAATAATAGCAACAACAACATATGTGTAGATATTATACTATATAAAAAAATCATTTACATTGACATTTAATTGAAACGTCTGTACCAGTGGAGAGTCGCTTTTAAACTGAAATTTTATGGTTTTTTATCGATGGCCCAGACCCACAACAGCAGCAGCAGCTGCAGCTAAAGTTGCTGCAGTCTCAACCCAACTTTAGAGCTCACCAAACACACAGTTATCATTATGTTATTAAAGCCATATGTTATACCTGGTTGTGTGTGTGTTTGTGTTTCTATATGATTTGCAAAATACATCAAAAAAAAAAAAAAACAAACAAAACAAAAGCGGTCTAAATGAATACAACTCAAACGTTCAGTTGGAGGGTTCGTTTGTAATGGAAAGCTAACTTGTTGTGTGCAGTTCTATCAAACATAACTTGGAACTGATTACACTGAGAATATTATAAATAGAAATAGTTTCCATACTAGTCAATGTAATTTTTTTAAATTATTTATATATTTATTACGACATTATTGGGCGGAAAGGGAGGTAACACCTCAGCATTTACAAGTATTGAGAGGGAATCGGCAAGAGATGAGTTTAGGGGTGAATGACTGCAAAAAGAATTGTGTGATATCAATATGCTCGGTCAGTAATGATGTTGATGATGGTGAAAATTGTATTTAGAAAGAACAAAATCGATCGACGCCGCGCCCACAGATGGCAAAAAACTGTTCTTGGCTCAAAATTTGACCATGGAGTTCAAATGCAACACACTAGTTAAAAGAGGGCGCTATTGGATAAATGGTACACCCATAGTTCACGCAAAAATGTGACGGATATGTGAGTTTTGATTTGTGCTGATATTCTCGTTAAAAACAGTTAGCAAGGCATGATGATCTTGAGTTTGAACGGCTTTGTCGGTCGTTAATGATTGTCGGCTGTAGTGTTTTGATTTCGCATGTAACACGCAATACCATTAAACATTTCGAACACGCTTAAAAGCAACACAGCAACAACAAACAACATCGAATTGATGCAATTGCCTTTGATTACCTATGGAATTAATTTATTGAGCTATTAGAGACGAGAGACGACATTTCAACATGCGTCCAATAGGAATGTCGTAGAGTGAACATACATCAGACACTTTATTGTACATCATCATTCTTTATTATTATTCTAAACTTAACTAAAAACATCATTGACGTGAACACGTTAAGAATGTCTCCCTTGCTATGCTGCTTCACATGATGATGGATTGGATGGCCGTTGTTCGGTTTTCAATGTAATGGAATCACTTTTAAAAGATTTTAATTGTTGCATTAGAATGTCAACAAAAAAGTCAAAGCTTTGCATTGCTGCCAGTATTATGTATTAATATGATTGTTATGTTGGTATGTGTTAATAGGACGGCATACTGCAATTGTAAGCTTTAAAACAATCGCTAACAAGAATTTATGAAGAATTTCTGTTTCAAGTCTTGTTGTAAATTTTAGAGGTATTAAACGAAAATGGCCGGGCTAAGTGACAAAGATGCTCACAATAGACATACGCTTTTCATAACAACAAAAATTAAACCACCAAACACATGCATAAACGTCCAAAGGACTCTCTTTGGTAGAGAATTCAATGTTTAAGTCAGTCAGTCCGTCCACGTATATTTATGCGCAAGCTACACATGGCATTTTTTTAGATATGAAATCAATAAAATTTAGTACAAGGACATGTATTTTGCTCAAAGAGAAACCCTATTGAAAACGGATCGAATGGGACTATTTTTAGAGCCCCTTCCCATATAATTATATTTCGCAAAGTAATTTATACATATAGCAGTGTTTTGCGTTTACTGCTACAACCACAACTAATTGTAGCATAATTTAAGGAGCTAAATGATGTAGGGTATAAAATGGTCAGGCTTAACCGACCATAATATTTTCATTTATTTAAACATTATATGACAATGAAGAACCTCAAAACGTAGTAACAACATGTCTTCCATCCATAGTCGGCAATCAATGCCTGAATGTACGAAACGAAACCACACACTCAACAGATAATAATTCTTTTTTATTGATTTCACACAAAAACTAATATTTACTTATAATATTCTTTTAATACTTGTTCTTCATTATGCAATCAACGAATGCTTTACGAATCTACACAAAAATTCGAGAAACTTATTAACAACCGATGAAAAACTAAATCCTTTTCAATTTTATCTGCATGGAGTTTGAATTTTTTCTTTTTTTCCTTTGTTTAATTTATCTTTTCTGTGCACTGGTTCTAACTGCCAACACAAACATTGAAAGGAAATCCTTTACAATGCAATGTTTCAATAACTGTACCGTGTGGGACGTACGCAGAATATGCGATTGCTGGTGTCTGTCGCTGTACTTTCTTTTTTACCCTGCGTTATTTCAATTGCAATTCCCGTTAGTGTAAAGTTTTCGTATTCCGTACTATATTCAGCTTGTTTGCGGTTTTTGTAATATTTTGTTTTTTCCTGTTTTCGTTAACAATGAAGGCACAGTTTGTTATACCCTGCATCACTTGTGGGCAAAGGGTATATTAAGTTTGTGCGAATGTTTGTAACTCCTAAACGACAACTACCACACCCACCTTAAGTTATACCGATCGATTCAGAATCAAAATCTGAATCCATTTACTCATGTCCGTCTAACCGTCTGTCCCTGGTCACATTTTTTGAGATATTTAAATGAAATTTGGTATAAAGACATATATTGGCCCAAGAAAGAATCATATTGAGAATGGATCGACTCGAACCAGTTTTAGAACCCCTCCCCATATAATTATATTTCACGAAATAATTTATATGGCAAAGCCTCGCCAATACAGCTACAACTGAACTAATTGTAGCATAATTTAAGGGGCCAAGGTGTGGGGTATTAAAAGGTCCAACTTGACCCACTACTTTTTCCTTGTTTTCAAAAGAATTTGTAGCTCAATAGCTAAATAATTATTTGGTCAAAGCATCTGCAACAAATGCAAGTAAGTTTGATTAGCGTTACGTTTTTGTGTTTTATTCTGTGCCTTCTCTAAAATAGTAGTAAAAAAGTATCTAATAGAAGCATTCTTCAGCTCAGCCAAATTTAGTTTTATTACTCGTTTCTATTTGGATCAATCTCACTTACTTAATAAAGGTCAAAGTGTTAAACGTGTTGAAAATCTTTATAGTGATCCCTGCTTTCAACCATTACATCATCAATAGATATCAAAACAGACTTTATATTTTTCATAACCAATCTTTAATATAATTTGAAACTTTTTTTCACATTTTATACTCCTTAAAGTATCAGCCTCTTTACACCTGCCCTGCTAAGTATTGCAACCATAAAATATGATCAAAACTAAAGGACACTTACACTTGGTGAGAATTTATATAGATATTCGTAAGCTATTTATATAATTTATAGGTGAGTATATTTTTTTTTTTATAAGTAGAACACAGTTAGTTTCATGAATATTATTTTAATTTTAAAGCATATTTTACAACATAATTTCATGCAGAAGGTGGCAAATTATGTATAACTAGTAACTAAATTTTGGGTTAGACCAGGATTATGCCCTCTAATAGTGTATTACGTATCAGCTTGCAAGTGGAGTTTTACACTGAATATGAATTTTTGTAATATGTAGGCGTATTCGTTATCCAACCACGCCCATCTTTGGCACATGGATGAACGGCATAATTATAGAAATGCATTCCGTATTTCCATTTTGAAGTGTCTGCACATAATTTCAGCTCAATATCTCAAAATGTTCGACCATGATAATGCCAAAAACAGACAGACACACGGACATACATATCTAGATGAATACAGTTTTTGATGCTGATTAAAAATATACATACTTTGTAGGGTCTCTAACGACACTTAATGCACTCCCTATTTTAAGTAAGTTTTTCAGAAACTTTCACGGTATACTTTATGGCCTGTTTTTAACAAAATAATTACTGCATAGATTTAAGTGTTATTTTATGAGAAAATTGTGGTTTGTGTGATATTTGAAGAGTATTCCAAGTAGTGTTTAATAGGATCACACTATGTTACATAATATTAATATTTAAATATTTCTGTCAACTATTCTACATATTTAGCAGAAGCAATAACTAACTGGATACAATATTATTGTCAGCGCCAACTTGATGTGTTAAATATATTCTCTGACATTTTCTAAAAAATTTTTTGCATATTCTTACTTATTATGTGAAACGTTTTACTGCTTATCTCTGCTAAACGATGATGCAGAATATGTCCCCAGTGGCTGCACAAACAGCATTTATTTTTAATTTTTAGCATCCTTATGCTCATTTTATATACATATACGTACATAGTACAGACATAACTGGCTATATAATCGTGGAGGTGAACGGTATGGCCTCTCTATGCGTCAATGTTAAGGTAGCACAACTGTATTTGGCATAGACCTTATGGACATCAAGGTCAAAGTTCTACAGCATTAAAATTGCCTTAAACTAAATGTAACCACAATTTTACTGTTGTTACTCTCTCTTCCACATTTCGAATACAAGTGAGAACGAGACGAAGTAAGTAAGTAGTGGTCCCTTTTCAGTTTGTTTATTAAATGGGAACTTTACAATCATCCGCTTACTTTAATTTTTAATCGCCTTGATTTTCTTCTTTTTTTTTTCATTCTTTTTTTATTATACTTTGAAACACTTGAAGTACAGGGTATACTAAGCTTATATGTATATTTGTCACGTCTATCTTCGTCTTTATTACCGCGATAGATTTACTATTATTTTTTTGAACAGTTTTAATCATGTCTGTAAGCACACGATACAGGGAATGATTTAGATTGCTTTATTTTTGGAACCCTTCCCATTTAATTTCATTAAAGCTGGTCGGGCACAACTGTTTGATACAATAATTAATTGTACTAAATAAATTTTGTAATATTACCATGAAAGTGGGGATTGGTTCGACAGGCGAATGAGCATTTAAGCTTGAAAAAAAAAACCATACCGTAGTGTAGTCCGTTTACAACACAAGCCAAGAACTACAGTTTTTTTTTTTTTAATTTATTTGATGATTGTCTGTCAGTCCACATATTTCCTAGCAAAATTTATATATTCCTCATTTTAAAATAGAACAAATTTTACCTTATATTCCTTATGCATCTAATTTTTATAGTTACATATTATACTATCAATAGTAGGGTATCTAAGCAAACTTATTGGTTGTACCTTGTACGTGTTTGTTTCTTTTTATGTAAAAAAAAGTTTCACATTTTTCCAATTACTGCCTTAGTTGGAATATTTCCTAATGCTCTTTTAATCTGCAGACTGTTAACTCATACTGTAACTACAACTAGTTAATAATGTTGCATATTAAAAGAGGTTCAAGAAGCAACTACTTTAGAATCATTATTAAACATTTCATTATGGTTGAGAGCGTAAAGCTTTGAAAAATAAATAAAAAAATTTAAAAAAAACGGCATTGAAAAACGAAAATAATGAAAATAAAAGAAATGAAAAATTAAATCTGAAATATATCCTACATTTATAAACAAATATATATGATCAGAAGTCAGATTCTGCTCCAAATGAGGCCTTTTTGTACATTGTGGGCGTATATGCTACACAACCACACCTTCTTTAGGATATGATGAATACTATAAATATAAATATCTGAGAGAAATGTTAACTTTACGCACGGACGGACTTGTTTGCAAGGCCTCAAACTTTGTTGCATAAACTACTAGCTTAGTATATTCAACTTTTTTTGTGGGGGGTAGACAAATTTTAGAATTCAATAAATATTTTTAAGAAATTAAAACAGCGTTGATGAAAGTGAGTAATTGCAGAGAAGCCCTAATAGCTAAAACACTTATTTACACTTTTTTATAATGCTTAAAATGAAATAAAAGATTAGATGAATTATTCCATTTCAGCGTTTTTCCAAAAGTATTGCTTTCGCTTCTTTAATAATTTTTCCCTGGTACTATCTGTTAACATGTCTTCGTGATCTTTCAAATTTTGAAGTTTTCAGTAAAATGTTTTTAAGTCACTTTCCTATATAAAAACTATTATATAAAAAACCATTTCTTACCTTTATTGGTGACAACATTTAAGTGACTTGTATGTTTTGCTAATTATGCCAAACTTCTGGCCCGTCATTTCTATACTTTGTAGCATTTGTTGACACCAGTTTAGTTTGCCTATCCAATGCAAGGGTGACACTTTTTGCGGCTGGTCGTCTTCCGCATCGCAACGACCCTTATTCAACAATTCTCGATATCTGACCATGCCATTTTGCGTAACATGCGCGTGTATACGCCATGGCAATGGTCTAAAATTTCTCAACATTTTTATTTCAAATCTTTTAACGTTCAAAATTTTATATTTTTATATAAAAAATAAAATATTTTTTTTTCAAACGACACGAACAATTTTTTTCACAAAAAATTTTCACCTTTACAATGAACTAACAAAAGAATATATGAAAAAAAATATCAAAATTTATGAAGTTGGGAATTTGGACATTTCATATATCATAAAAAAAACGAAACAGATATATTTTTGTTTGAAACAATTTAAGGAACATCTGAAAAAACGTACACGATTTATAAAATTTCAATATTTAATAGAATAAAGTTAAATTTTTTATAGGCCGGAGAATATATACTGTGCCATATAAATATTTATATACAGCGGGAGTATGGTATAAATTGAGGGCAAATTGACATTATAACTAATTTGTTCATATTTTTTGTGCAAAATTTATTATAATTTAATGAAATTTTTACACAATGTTATTTGACTCCTAGACTATACAATTATACAATAAAATCCTCATTAGCGGCAATAAGGCAATCAATTCGGGGTCGAAAACGACTGCATGTCCGAATCAACTGTTCATTTTGATTATTGTTGTTGTTATAGCATCCTTCAATGAGGACATAATATTATGAGGATAATTTTTTCTTAATTTTTGTTAACCCTTTACCATTTACTTTATCTTATTACTTTGCCCCAAGGATTCCTTAATCTGGGGAACTAGTGGCCATAAATTTGAAGTAATGTTACGTAAGGTCATAGAAATTTTCGATGATCCATTCTTGTGACGCCACGGCTTTGTGTGAAGGAGCGAAGTCTTGCTGGACGGTCGTAAATTTTGAGATATTAAGCAAAAATTGTGTAATTAAATCGGACAAAATCGGCCATGCCCAATAAAAATCATCAAAAAATTTTCCATCTACCGTAAACATTGATCCATGAAGTTGATAAATTAATAAAAATATTTATAATCAGAGCATCCATGGATGTACCTAAACTGAGTCGGGCAAAGGAACCTTACTTAGCACTGAATTCAACTTATTGGTTGATTGGTTGAATATAAAAAGGAAAGCGAACCTAATCAGTTACATTCTACTCCCACTGCTTCTACATGGAGAGTAAAGAGTAAGAATTGATCTAAATCAAATCTACTTTTTTTACTTCCAACAATTATTTGTTCTTCATTAAATTTTGGCAAAAGTTTTCCATCCCATTTAATGTTCCAATAAAAACATTTATGTGTTATACTACTTCATATATACCCACTTATACGAAAGTTACGCTCTCAGGACTAAAATGAAATTAGGCGAAAATAATAATATATTCAAACACATCAAAATCCCCAAGCAATCCATCAAGAGATAATAAGTTACTTGCATGGTCAACGTGTCAATTTGACAATTTTAATGAGGAGTTTAGAAATTTCTTTTGTATGAAAATCTAGCCATTAAGAGCATGTGTGCAGGTGAAGGTGCAAGGATATAATCATATATTAAGGATGCCTAAAGGGAAATACTTGCTCTACGTACTTTGTTAAAGCATAAGGAAGCCCACATATGGCAAGACAAAAATCGGACAAATTGTCGGAAATTAACGCCTCCTGCTCTACCTTCTAGGTGTTGGAAACGGATTAGCAAACTTAAGGCATACTTTTCATCACTGAGATGATGGATATAAAAGCAAGTAACCGGAAAATTACATGTTTAACAATGATGTCTTAAAGGCATTTCAGTTACAGTTGACAAGAACGAAAATATTTTTTGAAATGAATTTTAAAAAATATTTTTTCGAAGTGGCAATCACAGTGACAACAAACTATTAGATTGGTAAACTAATAAATGGATTAATTTTACAAAAATTTTTTTTCTATATTGTATATAACAATAAAGTGCCTTTATCGATGAATTTAATTAAAATTTCACTAAATAAATTTATAGTTTTTTTTTAAGTGTTTGAAAAATTTTTCAACAATTCATTGTCTTTACCTTTTTGGTCTCTGTTTTTCTGCTGAAGCATTATAAAACATTATTAATTCTTACTTAGGAAGTTACATTGTTACGGCACAGTAAATATCTCCACAAAGAGATTTCTTATACGTTCTTATACTGAGTTAATATGTTCTTAAAGTTACTTGCATTTCATAAAGGATTCCTCATACAATTACACAAGAGCATTATGTGATTAAAATATCATTAGTGAGGCAACGTTACGTAAATGCCAAACACTACCTTAAGACGGTATAACATAAATATTTAAATATGTTATGTGCTTAAAGCTGAAGGATGCATGATGGTAGGTAGCATGCAGATCATTATGCAAGTTCTGGAATGATTTGTATGGTTTTATATGATGAGTATTTATGTAAATGTTATAGTCTTGCTCGTTCACAACTATTTCTTTGCTTTTAATCATTATGTTCTCCTATAAAATTGCATTTTTTGATTAATTACAAGTCAAGTGTCACGTGTCAATAAGTCCATAATACATATCAAGCCGAGGCTGGAGTGGAAAGTGGCTGTCTTAAATTAAACTCAATCTATCCTATTAAGAAAGCATATAAATTATTAATAATAAGCTATTAAAATATTGTTTAATCAGAAGCCCTTAAAATATTCTTTAATAATCGTTTGTAATGAGCAACACAAAGTATGCCTCAACTATTTTCCATTACACGGAAGCAATCTAAAGTATGTTAGAAATTTCATTGTTATGTTAATCCATAAAACTTTTACGAAAATAAATCACTTGTAAATAAATAATAAATTTCATTCCAATATAAGACACATTTCACTTGCAGTTGTACACAAACATTTATTAAACATACCGTACCCACCTGCCATTCAAATGACATGTGCTTTGTTGAACAGTTATGTAAAGTGGTATTTCTATATCCACCATTAGAACGATTATGGGGGTATGTTGATTTTCTTGAAATGTTTGTAAGTACCAGAAGAGAACGAACTACACCCCCACTAGATCTATATATATATTCAAATATTGCATAGCAAACATTGAGATATCGATCAGACCATTTTAGAACCCCACCCCATATAAACTTCTATTATAAAAAAAAACTCTCTATAAAGGAAAAAATTGTAATTCGTAACATTTTTTTTTTTACAAAATTTAATCAAAACCACATAAATGAAGGAATAATTCGCTGTGCCAAATTTGAATCCGATCGGAGCATTTTTAGAAGCACTTTTCGTATAATTATTTTTCACGGCAATGCCTCGCGTTTACTGAAGCAACTCAACCGATTGCAGCATAATTTGTGTAGCATACTGACCGACTATAACATTTTCACTTGCTTAATTGTTGGGACATTTGTAAATACGTCTAATGGTGCAGATTTGTACATTTTCAACAATTTTGAGAAGTCTGTCCAACATCGTTTTTTAACACGTTCAATATTAAAGGCATCTCAATTCTATACATAATCCTTCAAGATATTACTAGTAGTTGGACATAAAGTTAATACGAGACATGGTTAAAAACGTGCTAATAGAACGCTGGGGCATGTATTGTTTTTGCATAAGACTAAATTGTGGAATGTTTTCTTCTACAATCTCTGTAATGATGCAAATAAATATTTGCTTTCAAATTCATCTTCCATCTTATCGTACTCTTCTTACCTAACAACTCTTAATCATCTCACACATTTTTCACTATTTCCACCAATGCATTGTCCGATTACTATAATGCGTACTCTCTCCCAGAACCAATTTATATGGGAAAAGTTCTTTTAAGCTTTACCATGGATTTTATGCAATATTTTCTATAGAGAATCAATTGAAGTAACGCGTTTTAGCGCCAATTTTATACCGTTCACGGTTTTGCTTTGTTGTTTTGCTCTGCTGCTACAGTATTCAATTCAATTCAATTCAATTCAATTCTTTTCTTACCATTATTGTACTTTATTGTAAATTGTAAGAAAATAAATGCGAAATCATGTTGTAAATAATAAGATTGGTGCATCTTTTCGTGACCTACATCTTGACGCGTCAATCGTCTGCTATTGATGAATTGTTGAAAGACAATGAACTTAAAAGGTAGAGAAAGATGTTGAATGGTACTCGCAAATTATGGTTAAGGCATAAAAATCAATGTAAGATAACTGACGCTAAGTACAGCTAAAGCTAAAGCTAAAGCTGAAGCTGAGCTGAGCAACGATTTGTGTTGTACGAAATACAAATTAGATGATTGGAATAGAAGAATTGAGTCATCATATATTTGGTATAGCGGCTGTAGTAGACCTTTTCCCTTTGGCGACTGGTTACGTTGGTGCATAAAAAAGTGGCTTAAGACCATTTATACGGTAATTTAACGCCTATTTAAGTATATGTTGCGTTTTATCTCAAATTCTAAAATGTAACGCAAACGGATTGTGCGTTAAACTGAGACTCATACAATGGAGCGTCCTGTTAACAGCTGCATTTTATTGTGAAGCACCATCACAATGAATTTTTGATAAATTGTAGGCGTGACAGTCACCTGCTTTAGCCATTTTGAACAGAAAACTGTTCAAGCATTAGCTAAGAATGAAGAAAATTTTACCTGGAAAGCTTATCAAACAAAATTAGTTTCTTGTACCCTTAAACGTGTGTATTAATGTATAGAATGTTGTTACGTAAATTGCAAATTGAAATGAAATTTTGTGCAAGATCATGTATCGGCCCAAAGAGGAATCCTATTGAAAATGGTTCGGATCGCACTACTTTTAGAACAACTCCCCATATAATGAAAGTTTTTATTTGAGAAAAAATCGGAATTCTTAATATTTTTGGAAAAAATTTAACCATATTTAGACTAGATCGGATTCTTTTTGGAACCTCTTCCCCTATAATTATATATCACGAAGTAATTTACATACGAACACTACTAAACTAATTGTAGCATAATTTAAGGGGCCAAGAGTTGTGGGGTTGACCGACCACTTGTTTTTACATAAAGTTAGTGTAGCGTAAATTAAATACAATCATGTTGGCATTCTAAACTGTCCTCTTCCTCATATTTCAACATAATGGAGTTGCATAATGAAAGCGTAAGCACTCTCAACTATGATAAATGTATAGAGTGAACGAACGAGTGAATGTGTGTGCTTAGCTAAGCTAACATCACTATAATTATGTATGCATACATTAATGTGTGCATGTGTGCACTGAAATATTCTTTTAGTCGTTTCGTATTTCATAATATTTTTTGGTTATGCACGATTTTCTACGTTTCCAAAGCGTATTAATGCTAATGACGGCCAGAGTAACAATATTGCGTCTCTCACACGCAAATTTTATACGTGCACGTACATGTACACGTGTGTGCTATGAAAAGCAATGAACCAGCCAATAATTCAATAATAAACTGTAATATTTTGTAGTTGTAACGAGGAATGAGGAACGAGGAACGAGAGGTACAAACCCTTCATATTGTAATTGTTATTGTTATTGTTACTGTAACAAAACATATGCTTGAAGATTAAGTGAAAAACAAAAAAAAAAAAAAACAAACAAAAAATAACTAAAAACTAAACTTCCGCTTAACGTTTTTTATTGCAATCCATTTATCATCAGTTTCACGAAACTTTAAACAAAATTCACTTTACAGCAACATGTTGTTGTTGTTGTTGTTGTTATTATTATTATTATTGTTATTGCCGTGTCATAGATTAGAGAGTAAATATAGAGTATGAGTAAAGCCAAAAGCAAAGCAAAGGATGATGTAAAAATATTTAATGTTCAAGGAATCGATACATTATTCATCAGACCTCAGACCTCTACGTTTTCTCCTCTCTAAGCCCAGAAATAAAATTAGAGCAAGCAAAAAAAAAAGACTAAATTTGTGTTAGACCACAACCTAAACACCCTTCACAGTTGTATACAAAATGTGGGCATGGCAGGTATGTGATTACAGCCTTTACACTTTATCAACTTCTAAGTCGGTTACACAAACACAGCGACGAACATGTGCATACTTTGTGGGATCCCCGACATCTCCTTGTGCGTGTTGCAAATGCAGCAATAAACTTAGAATGACCCTCTCCCGTGTGAAGGGTATAGAGTAAAGGTCTTGAGTTCAGTTTGAATGAAAATTTAAAAAGGATAGAGAATGGAATGCATCTTGTAACTAATTTCACTCAGATCCTTCTTAGGCGTTGACGTTGTAGCATTACAGACAACGTAATGCACCGACAATCGCTATTTTCTTATAACAGGTATACAATCGACTAAAATTTAAACAAATTTTTCTTGTTTATTATTTTGCTTATTAAAGAGGAGTCTTTGTCGTGTCCAGGCAAAACATATAAAACAGACACACAAAAAATGAAAAATAAAAAAAAAATTTTTAAAAATTCCAATTCTGCTATACACGTTTACTTATCGAATTAATCGACTATTTAAAGCCGCTGGCATGTAAACATCATCATGCCAAACAACATCAATAACAAAAGCAGCAACAACAACAACAAGCAAATAAAAGGCATTTGCTATATTCAAAAATTTATGCTTGAATTCAATTGAGTGAGTACGATGCACACACACACAGATACATTTCTACATATATATTATATGTAAACTGTTTAAATATGTTTTAACCTTTACAGCTGTAAACAGTTAATGTTTTTATTGTTGCTGTCGCGCTTAGTTGGTTTAAAGAATAACTTTCGACGCTTTGTTCCGCCAACAGCTATATATAGATGATGTGTATAGAAAGAAACAGCCAACCAACCAAGATATGATAAAAACTTAACCAGACTTACGTAACGTAATATATAATATTGTGTGTAGTGGTATGTGAGTAGAGGGCAAAGGATTCTTGCTTGTTGTTCTTATGTTACAGTAATTGTATGACTGGACCGGGCCGGGCCATATGTTGCACCAATCTGTTTTACCGTTATTAGTTTGCAGGCTGTACCATACATGCCAGTCATGTACACAATCATTTCATGTCCCACCATGCTGTTGTATACACAAAAAGTACTTATACCCGTGGCACGTCTTCATTTAAGTTTCTGTTGAGTTGAACTTAAAAATTCAAGTTGAAGGCATTACTTGTTATTGGAAATGTTGTTGTTGTTATTGTTGTTTGCTATTGTTTTATGAATGTATTATGTTCTGCACACTAACACACACACACACACACATACAAGTATGCATTCAATATTGGTTAATTGTACAAGATACAACAGACAAGAAGGAGACGGCAATGAAGACGAAGATAAATTATGTAAGTATGTGCATAAAATCAGTGAGTATGTTATCTCTTAGGCACAAACGTACAAACAACATATAACATGTTCTTCTTCTTCTTCTTCTTCTTATTCTTATTTCCAGCTGAATGAACTTTAACTGCATAATTGGAAGACACCCCAAAGGATGGATAGAACGACAACCGTTTTCCATCTTATGACATAATTATTAATTAATTAAAGTAATTATTAATTATGTAATAAAATTATACCGATTTTGCGCGTGGTCGCTTCAAGTTTAAAGAATTTTTGATGCAGAAGTAAAACCTGAATCAATTTAACCATGTCCGTCTGTCTGTCCATGTATATTTGTGCGTGATTTTTTGAGATATTACGATGAAATTTGTTACAAGAACAAAGAGAAACCTGATTGAAAATGGACCGAATAGAACTATTTTTAGAGCCACTCCCCATATAAGGTTCTATTATAATGGAAGTCTTTATATATGGGAAAAAAATTATTTTGACAACCTTTCACGATAGTGAAGCAAACCCAACTAATTGTACCATAATTTAAGGGGCCAAGAGGTGTGAGGTATTAAATAGTCGGGCTTGACCGACTGGAAAGGTGTGTTTTACTTGTTTTGTTGGAATACTACTTTTTACCGCCACCGCCTTAAACTTCCGTTTTATTTCCATTCACAAATGCTACCATATTACAAAGTGTTCCGCTTAAAAATGAAAAATGAACCTTTTTAAAAGAAATCCCGTTTATATATATTATATTTTGATTTTTTTCTATGATAATTTCAACAGAGAACAATAACAAAAAGTGAAACCCAAACCAATTCAAGGCATTGCCTTGTGTGTAGTGCTCGGTATAGTGAAATGTAATATTTATCCAATTCAAAGCCATCACAACCAGATGCACAAACGAGCATTTCTAAATTATTTGCAGAATTGAACTAAATCAATTGAATTGAAATTGAACCAAACAAATCATAAAACTTGAAACTTGTTTTGTTGACTGGTTACCCTGTCAATGCTATGGCACGTGATTAATGAGATGTTCTGTAGAGAGTGTTATACAATAGTGTAACAAATACGTAACAGTTAACTTTTTAAAGTTTTAAATAAGTGGCCATTAAATGACATTTAATATCAATGATTAAAGGCAGTGAAAAGGGCGGCCAGTGTAGATCAAACTCGAATTTTGTTGCTAAAGTGATGATCAAGTAGAGTCTCTGAGGCCTTTTTTTGGAAGTTGCAAATGGAATAACCAACTTAGTATACCCTGTATAGACAAAACAAATATTATACAAAAGTGTCTAAAATTTAATACGAAAATAAAAATATTCCGTAATCTTCCATTATATGCAAATTTTCTAGAGTTTATTCTATATGTGTATGTATGGGTGGCATTTTTTTCTTCTAAATTTCCTTTTGTTTGTGGTGAATGCTACATGTTGTTGCTGCTATAAAAACATCACAACAATATTTTATTGAATGGCATGTAATTTTATGTAGATGGTCCGGGAAAGTTACTTTAATTGATTTAATCAAATCGAAATCAATTTTATTTCACTGTGGCACACAAATGTTGTGCCACACAAATGAATCTTTTTACATGTGCCATACACAAGCAAAACAATTATTATGTAATTCTGTAATGACAACAAAACTATAGAAAGATTGAATTTATGTACAATGCACACAGTGTACGAGTATACAGCGAATTACACACACTTTCTAAAAAAAACTATAAACTAAAAAACTAATCTATGGCTGAGATTATATTACAGATGAATTCTATGATAATCCGCATATAAATATAAAAACTATAACAAATTTGTCTATTGTCTAACTATATGATTAACACACACACACACACTCACCTACTCATGCATACATACTGAGTGTTTCCTTTTGTTAGAACACTATACAAGCTTTTCAATTTATTTTCATAAAAACATAAATGAAAACAAATATTTAACAAGGGAAACTATTAGTGGCGGTACCGTGCGATCATTTACAACGCTACACCTGTTGGTTCCATAATTTGTTATATAATTAGTGTTCGTTGTATTTTATGGGGAAGAATTCTAATAATAGTCCGATTGGGTCCAAATTTGTTCAAGTTTATTCAAGAAAGTTTATTAAAAAATTTAATAAAAAAAATTAAGATTTTCCTCACATGAGGACTCTTTTTAAAACATTTGCGCACAAAATTTTTCTTTAAATATTTTTTTTTTCTTTGCTGGTGCTGTTTTTTTTTTTTTTATTTTTATTTTTTTTTTAATTATTATTATTGTTATTATAACTATTTTTTATTATATTTTACTTGTACTGTAGCACAAAATTAAATAAATAAATAATTATGAAAAATGGCAAAATTACAAGAAATATATGGACGTAAAGACGGATATGATTAAATCGATTTACTAAATTTGTAGGCGTGATAAATGTAATTGAAGCTCTCCACAAACTCTTCAAAAACAAGTGGAAAATATTTCAGTATAAAAAATTTATATAAATTTGTTTGTTAAGGGCGAAGCGGTGACTGGCATACTAGTATAAAATATTTTTATTATACATTGTAAATAGTTTTCTTTATTTTTTGTTGCTTTGTTGTTGTATTTTCATATATTGTCAGCGAACAATTTTGGTTATTTTGCTTCATCACCATAAAAATCCCATAACCGTTGCGCTAAAATATTCTCTGCGCCAAAGTCATGATATCATCACCATTGAAATGGCCAAAATGTTACTTATGAGCTAATATTTGTTATATCAACAGCGGATCTATCTATCTCTTTCTTCTTCTTTTTCTTCTTCTTCTTCTTCTTCCTGTTTATCATACAATTTTTATTACCTACACTAAACAATGGTAATGCTTTTCGTCGTTTTACTGTGAATCTCAACCAAACGTCTCTCATTTTGTTCAAAACTTTTTATTAATATCTTCTTAAAACAATAAAACCATAAATCGTTATAAGTATTGTTTTTATACCCGTCCCATAATAGAGGGGTATACTAGATTTGTCCTTCCATTTGCAACACTAACAATGCGGCTCAGCATAAAAAACTGAGTCAATCTAGATATGTATATCCGTATGTCCGTATATTGTTGGCATTCTCAATTGGTATTTACATTACACAAAATCGTTGAAGAGCCATGCCCACAATTGACAAAAATTTTAAATACTTATTCATAGTTATCCTATCGATCGATGTGCCAAAAATGGGCGTAAACGAATAACAGGTACCCAGCGTACTCGGCGTAAACACAACTTTTAAGATGATACGTAACCACAATACAATATTAGAGCCAATCATGCACCAGTGTTTAAAATTTGATCTAAGCCAAAATTAATTTTTTTTGCTTGTTGTTTTATTGTTGCCATAATTGTAATACGCTTTCGTAACATCATTAGGTAGCAGGCAGAATTTTCACATGTTATAAAAACGTCTTCATCCGGTTTAAGAAAAAAGCCTTCTTTAATGCCCTTGCAAACAAATTGTTTTTGATGCAAATGAATGTGCGAATGTAAGTACGTATTATATGAATTGCAAAAAGACAATATATGAGAGAAGAAAGGGGGAAATCGGTGCTGTGTTAATAAAAAATTGTCTTTGATTTATTGAAATAAATGTTAAAGAAAAACTTCCTAATAAAAAAAAACAAATTTCATACTACCCAGATTTCAAGTACCAAGACTTTTAAGTGGTAATTATTTTATGTAATATTATAATATATAAACATATATTGTAAAAACGCAACAAATATCAAAACAAACTAATGCCTGCGGCACAACAGTTGCTCAGCAACTGATATTCCATGCGGCGTACACATATTTTTTTACAAATCGCTGCTGGGTGGTAAACTGTTGCTTGCTGCTGATCAAACTCATACTTGTGCTATTTATTGTTGAAGTTACAAATCAAACCGTATGATGTGGAAAAATTTTTGGAAAATTTACAACAAACTTACACTGAAAGAAGTTTAGACATATAAATAAATGATTATAAAGATTATTCCCAAGGAATATACATGTAGTTGTCTTATAGTTGAGGTAGCTTTAAAACTATACAGGGGATAGAGAAGAGTAGTATATGATGGCACACTTTTTCTTTTATCTATGTAAGTGGTAATTCTATTTTAGTAGCACTTAATAGCACACTCTAAATACTTCAAAAAGCCACTTTTTCGAAATGCATTAAATTTTTGTTTTCACTTTAAGGACGAAACCATGAAAATTTTCCTTTCACAATATTAGAGGTATTAGTTTTTTTCTGGTATTGCTTCAAGTAAGCTCATTTTAAGTATATTTATAGATGACTAAATGTAATTCTGCAGCAGCATCGATTACAAAATTGATCTAGTTTATATATGTCTAAATTGTCCATCTGTCCACACCACTTCATATAATTTCATGTACGCCATTAATAATATTTTTGCATATTTTTGCATGTACGAGTACATACGTAATAGTTTTAAATTTTTCAATAAAAGTAACAAATATTGTGAAACAAGACATATGAGTTATAATAGAAAAGTCCTTAAAAATATTCCTTAAAATCAATACTGTTTCCAATAAGCTGATAAACAAAGGAAAACAAAATTAAGAAAGTTAAGCCCAGCTATCCGGACTCCCGGGTAAAATTTTCCTTTCTTCATTATTACAGCCAACATGTTGCAACAACACTTTGTTCGTATGTAATGTATTGATTGTAGTGTCACTAGAAGGGAACGGTTTTTCAATGTGGTGATCAACAGAATGGTAATATAAACAAAACAAAACCAGTAAGAAAACTAAATTTAGCTTAAATCAAAATTTAATTACCCTCCAAATGTATATACAAATGATGGGCATGGCAGGTATATTATTACGCCCTCTAATAGTGTATATATTACACATCAGCTTGCACGTAGAGTTTTACTTTGAGCATGGTATTTTTTTTGTAAATTGTGGGCGTATCCGTTATTCAACCACACCCGTTTTCGACACATCGATATATGAGATAATTATATTTATTATTTTTACAAAATTTTAACTTCATAGCTTAAGTTTTGTGACTGAGAGATAGGTTTTTGTTTATTGTGGGCGTGGCTTTTGATCGATTTTGCCCATTTTAAAGTGTCTGTACAAAATTTCAGCTAAATATCTCAAAATTTACGACTGTGAGAATGCCAACAACAGACAGACGCATGGACACATGGACATATATGTCTAGATCAACTCAGTTTGTGATGCTGATCAAAAATATATATATTTTGTAGGGTCTCTGACGCTCCCTTCTGAGTATTGCAAACGATCTGACAAAGCGATATATGCCCCCATTTACATATGATGGTGAGTATAAAAATTATCAACCAAACCAAGCAAAAAGAAGAAGAAAAAAACAAATTGTGTCAAACAGCAGATGGAAAGGGGACAATGCAGAACGTATACGTGGGAGAGGCCTTTAGGATGTTCTCTTGTCTGTTGTCTTACCATATAAATCATATTTTATGGCGATGATTGACAGTTATTATCACAAAAGCAGGCTGCATGTGAATAAAATAATGAAAATAAATTAAAAGAATAACAACAACATCAAACATTATCAAAATTTATGCATTTTTTAAACAATTGGAAAAACTGTCATTTTCATGTTAAAACATTTGCCTCTAAGCTCCTTCATTTCTTTGTACCCTCCCCATATAAGATAAGGCGGTATAATAAATTTATAGTTTCACCAAGCGTCATGGCAATATATACTTCATCAGCATCAAAATCTGGGACGATTTGGCCATGTCCGCCCGTATGTCCAGTGTATGTATGTTGAAGCACTCACAGTGCGCAGTAAATTTAGAGATATCGATGAAATTTCATATAAATGCTTCTCCTTAGCTTCTAAACACAGCTTGCTATATAAATTAAGCAAAATCGATCAATTGCCACGCCCACAATTAACAAACACCTATCTATCAGCCACAAAAAATTGAACTATAAAGTTGAAATTTTGTTAAAATATTTATAATTAGCCCATTTTTTGATGTAGTAAAAGTGGGCGGAGGCGAAAAACAGACACATCCACTATTTACACCAAAAAACCTATTTGGCTCAGAAACCGATTTTTTAGTTTAGACATAATATTTATTTATTATATAATAAGAAAATACATTATAATGTATATGCCACGCCTACATAAATACATATGTACCACATTTTATAAACGTATAGATATGCTTGGTATTTAAAGTTTGGCTCAAGTTTAAACTCGTTTTGGTTTAAGAAAGATAAACAGACAGACAGACAGACTTATTATCATCATTGGTTATACAATGTCAATCATTTTTATTATTGCTTTATTTACAATCTCTATCTATCTCGTTTTACAAAAAACAAAAAACAAAAAAACTTAGACATGACGTGACAACGGACGTATGGACAAATTATCATTTTGTTAAGTTAACTGTTTTACGCTGCACACCTTTTTAAAATTTTGATTAAGCACCAACATCATGCTTATCAACGAAATGCTTGTGTAACAACAACAACAACAACAACAATAACAATAAGAAAAATGTGAAATCTGAAGTCTTCACTTAATTCTTAAACATCAACGTCAAGGGCAATTATTATGCTGTGGCGCGAATTCGGTTTTTAAGCTTAGTCACTCATCTCTCACTCACTCACTTACTCACTTACTTACTTACTTACTTACAGAATCCATGACTAAGGCTTTAATATTTTAAGTATAGCAATAACAGTTGTGAACTAGTTTTACTACTATTCTTAATGCTTTAATAACATTGCACCTTACGAACGGAAGAAATATATGTATGTATGTATATGCGTTATATACGTATACTGACTGAACGTTTTAACAATTGCCTAGTCTCAATGATTGTGTTTTGTTGTTGTTGTTGTTGTTGTTGTTTTTTTTTTTTTTTTAACTTTATGAGAAAACATCATAATTTGTAGTTATGAGTTAATTGGAATAAAAGCAAACACAGCAGATGATTGGTATAAAGTATTAACATAATTATAAGAGAAAAATATTAAAACTCTTGGAAGGCTAGCATGCAACTACTTAACAAGGAAACGTTACATAAAACTCACTACATTTTATAGCAAACGAGGAGGTCATAATGTTCTAAATTCTTTAAAAAAATTTTATAAATTCGTTGAAATACTTTCCAAAGTGAAAGTTAAGGAAAAATCGTTATATGTAGAATAGGTCGGAAAAGGGACTAGAAATTAAAGACGACGGCTACGATGATGTGATGCTCAGGCAAAATAGTTAAACTTGACTTGGGTTGAATCTTGGATACCCTTCACATTTGTCCGTACAGTTATAATTAAGGCCTCTTTAAGTTAGATTTTGCTTCTGCATCATTTAAGTTCTTTTTGTAAATAGTGGGCGTGTCTGTTACATAACTTTGCCCATATTAATTATAAGTTCTTCTAAATGCAGTTTTGTGGCTTTTTTTCGAGATTTTAGAAATTCTTGTTAATTATGGGCGTGGATGTCAATCAATTTTACACATTTTATACAAAAAACTATACGAGTATACACGGTTTGAGAATGTGTGAAGATATGAGCTGGACATTCGCAATTTTGCCAACGTAGGTATTTCGCCAATAGACGGACATACGGACGTTGCGTAAACGTTTCAGATTTTTAATACTACTCTGGTATGAATTCACTTTGTAGAGCAACAAACACATACATTAAACAATGTATTGATATTGATTATTAAAAATCGCCCATCAATGAAAACATACATACATCACTTTACTATGTTTTGATATACATTTCAAGCACCAACCAACGCCCATACATTGTACAAGCGTCACATCTCTGATTAAAGTTTTGGTTTGGCTTATGTGTACAGGTAATAAATTCTTTTCAGAATTCAATTTCACGTGTGCTTTAATAGGTTTTGTCTCATTACTCACCGACACTTCACTTTTAAGCAGCCATACCTACGTACGAACATTGTCCCCTCTACCGAACGCAGAATCTCAAACGTTGTTTTTTATTTTTCTTCTGCCATTTGTGTCGTTTTACTTGCACTTTGTGCTTTTTCGCTTTTTAATATTTATGACTTAGATTTCCTAAGTGCAAAAACAATACTTGAAGATGTTGGTTGGTTTTATTTACAATCGTAATCTTTAAATAGAGAGTTGAGTGGGTGGTAGATGGCCGAGGACACCTTTCCTTAGTCGCGACATTAATTTTTTTCCACCCTCTATCAACAACCAACAATGTTGTTGGCTAGGGTCATATAACATTCAATAAAAACTTGAACTTATGCTTGCTACGTACATAAAAGTAACCCAGCAAAGCAGCGCAAGGGCCACCTCAAGTGCGTCCCTGAACAAAGGTACCTAAGCAGACTACCAGATTTACGTTAAGAGGAAACACAAAAATTAAGATAAAAATGTAGGTATTTTTTTATATGCTTTACTTTCATGTTTTTCTTTTTCTTCCCTTTCTTCTAAGTGCCACAACAATACTTCCGTGTAATATTCCATTGGTTTGGTTACATGTGATTGCTACCCAGCTATTATTGCTTTATTTACGAGCTTTGTATTCTTTTTTTTTTTTCTCTCGTTTGTTTTATTGGAAATGGTTTTAAAAAAATTTCGAATACTTTCCTATAAAACTGTCATCTCAGTTACATGGTTAATAATTTTCTTGGCCTTGCAGTTTAAATTATTTATGTAGTCATGTGTATGAGTGCATAAACTATGTAAACTACTACATATGAATGGCTTATTTTGAAAAAGGTCCAACTCCATATCTATTTTTCTTTTTCATAGAAAATCACGTGTTTTTTTTTTTTCATATTTTTCCTAAATTTTTATAAAAATGAATTGTTTTTATTTTTTGAAAATTGAACTTAAGTCACTTTTTAATTAATCACACTATCTATGTATGTATGTATTTGTATATCTAGAAATATCTTCTGCACAATTTTTGAGTGAGGACATATAAATGAACCATTTGAAAAAGTCAAGAGCCGCGTAAACGTGACCATACACGCTGGAAAAAATTATTATGTGTTGATAGTAAATGAAAGCTACCTTTGGCTTAAATGAAATTGATTGCATACCCTCCATGTATATGTATATGTATAAAGTGGCATGGGCGTGGCATGTATACAATTACGCCTGGCCGGCCGTTCTCTGCAATAAATAAACTTTTTAGTAAAATGAGAGCGTGCTCGACCATGACCATGCGCGTTTAACGAAATTTTTAGCTCAATATCTTCATTATTGCTATTATGACAAAGCCAACAGTACACGGTTATGATTCAGAATTTAAAGCTGGTCAAGAATATTTATAGACTTTGAGACTTTGTTTTGCGGGTATTGCTAAAGGAATGACGCACTTAGTATTCCCTTCATTTTATGTAAAAGGTATGAAAAGTTTTCCCTTTTCGTACATGCTACAATATTCTAACAACACCTCCGTTCATCGTTCGCATATTCGCCATGTTGTTGTTAAGTGAAACATTTAAATGCGCTTAGATGCACAAACGCCAACACTTTACATCGTCAACATGTTATGTTAAGTTACAACATATCCACAACAATAACAACATACAGCAGCTTGCCTTATATTATGGTCGGTTTCCATGTGATGTGCAAGCGCTTGCAATGCAATGAAACACCACTTCTTTATACCCGCCCCATAAAATATAAAGGTATACTAGATTTGTCATTCGTTATGCATACACTTCTTCAATAACCTTACCAAGGGTATACTCTTATAAATACAGTAGAACCATCCAAATCCATCCATCGATGTGTTCAAAATATACGTAAAAAATCACCCTGGTGTAGAATTTGATTTTTTGGGGTGGAAGGCGCAACATATACTTTAGTGGTCGTTAACAAAAGTTACATCCATACAAAGGGGAGGGCCTTTCCAGTTACATATAAATGTGGAAGGTACACAAAGTTAGGCGTAAGCCTGGCTTATAAGTCAACAACTCCCAGCCAGCTAACTCGGGTCGTACTTCATGCAAATTCTGCGTCATTCTCTTTTTCATCGTCGTTGCTCTGAATGGATGGATGGATGGATGCAAAGTAGACAGATGTGTGTGGGCTAAAAGTGTGCGCCTTAGAATTTTACCATAGTAATGATTTAGTGAAATTGTACGCTACCGTGTTCTGTTTATTGTTTTATTTTTTTATGTTTTTCTTTGCATTTTTCCAAGAGATAAACTTTAACAAAAAATATGTTAAAAATGAGAAAAACTACATTTTCAAACATAAATAAAAACAAGTGATAATATTACAGTCGATCAAGACCGACCATTTAATATGCTACATCACTTAGCTCCTTAAATTATGCTACAATTCGTTTTGGTTAGCGAGGCACTGTTATAGAGATTACTCCATGAAACTTAATTAAATGGGAAGTGGTTCTAAAAATGGTCCGCTTGGGCCGGTACATGTCTTTGCACAAAATTTCAGTGAAATGAAATCAAAACAATGCGACCAATTTACATGGATAGACGGACGGACAAAGGGAGAAATCCTATTAAAAATGAACCGAATTGGACCATTTTTATAACCTCTGTCTAATATATAGACATACATATAACTAAGACTATAACATTTTTACTTGTTTTTTTTTCTTTTTTGTTTTTTGTTTTTTGTTTTATCTTAACATTGTATCACAAGTGTGCTGCAAACAATTAAATATTTAAAAATCTGCAATTAATTACTTTGGCAGTTAAAATTGCACTTAATATAAACGAATACGTCTACAGTACAAGTCAACATCAACAACAACAATATAAGATACAATGAATGAAAGATTACAAGGACATATTTCGCATATGTGAGTAGTACGAGATCAGAATTGTGTTCTAGAACCGCGCTAAATCATGAATTAAGACTTAAGATCGTATGTTGTTGCTGATAATGTTTTAATGTTGCTGCTGTTGCTCTCTCTCTCTCTCTCTCTCTCTCTATATATATATCTTTGTCCTTTTTTTCTCTGTCTCCTTTGTCGACAAAAACGATTTATTTGTGTTGATATGAAATGACACAGTACAACAATAACAACAACGATAAGAAAAAAATGTAAAAGAAAAAGAACAACAACAACAACAATATCGGCAACATTAATAAAAGACGAAGAAGAAGAAAAAGAAGAAGAAGAAGATGTGTATGAACATGTAAAACCAACTAGAATGTTGTTTTTATTGTTGTTGTTTATCTTTGGTCCGCTCCAAACATAGACATAAACACGTACAATCCTCACCATCGCCCCAAAGTGGTGGCGATGACGCTTCATGCTTTGGCTGCTTTTGATATTTTTCGTTTACTTAGTACCGCGTAGCTGGCTTACTGACATCCAACTAAACAACCAGCCAGCCAGCCAGCCAGCCAGCCAACCAACCAACCAACCAACGCCCACTAATTAGTTTAGTATTGTCTTAAGTTTGGCAACCGTATTTTCGGAATAAATGAGACAAAAGGCAGCGATAAGCCATTGGACAGGTAATTTACTGCAATACATGAGTTTCTCCTTTAAGAGGAGCAACGGTTGGTGGCTATGGTGGCGGTTGGGGTATTGAAACAGACACAGACACAAATGCAGAAACACTCCAAATAACAAATAATTATGATGTATATCAGTGGAAGCAAAAAGCTAACTGGAAGGAGATGCAGCCAACAGATAATAGATGAAATTGTTACATGATGATGATGATGATCCAACAGTCACCGTGACTACAACTACAACGTAAACATTATGTACCGTAAGCATATTGAAGCGTGCATCTACAATTGAAGACATTTCAACTACAGCCATGCCATTCATTGTACAATAATAACACATGTCCATAATAACTTCATTTTTAAAAGGTATCTCTGATAATCACTGCTTAAGTAAATATTGTTATTATTTCAAACAATTGTTTTTATTAATAGTTTCGATCCTCATAATCTAAACTTTACAAAATCATACTAAATGCAACAATCATCTCTCAAAACAATTCTTTGTGCGCTCGTGCACACCATATAATGGCAGAAATGTGTATGAACCTCAAACCAACTGATCTAAAAATAGTCTCTTACACAAATGTAATAAAACAAAATCAAATCAAATGAGAGAATTTTATCTAAAAATACAAATCGCAGCACAAACAATGCATCATCTTTATCATCATCAACATTGTGTTTTATTGATGATAATTATTTATTGTTGTCTGTGTTGTATAAAGAATTGTTTTGGTTTTTGTTTTTGTTGTTTTTTCTTATATCTCCCTTCTATACATTTTGTGCAGGCAATCGGCTGCACTGCATGGCATGCCTAACTATAGTACATTACGGGCAGCTTGCTCACATAAATTCCTCTTCTTCGTTAAAGTTAACATCATCATCACCATCATCATTATCGTTTACATTTTCTTATCTTTTTTATAGCATTACATGATTTATTATAATCTTTAACACCTTGTCAAATTATAGTCGTTCCCTTTGACTTATAACATCTTCTTCATCTGCGCTTCTTCTTTATTGCGGTCTTGCAGTAAAAATGAACTTTTAATTTAATCGGTGTTTTACTAATACATGACAATACACTCGTTGGACGGAACATCCTTTACGCTCAGCTTAGCCTCCTTTCATCAGCCACGCGGCCAGTGTGAGTTATTATGATTATTTTTTGAAAAGTTTAAACGTCAAGTTGGTTATAATAACTATAGGAGCCAGTAAATATATTTCTAAATAAGACTAAAACTTAAAAGGAAATTTTCAAAATTATATACAAAAATTTTTAAACATAAAAATTATAATTTATGAACAACAAATGCATCTAGTAAGTAATTATAAAACGGGAGGGAAGTAACCCCTATAATAATTTTTTTGTATTTATTTATATTTATTGAAAAGCTTTAACTAATCGCTAATACTTACTTGTTTAGAAATTGAAAATTTCTTTAAAAAAAAACAGCCCTTATTACCATCTTATAATGAATTTCATAACATTGATAACCCTGACTTATGCACCATACACAGGTCGATCATTTATAAATTGTAACAGCCCTGAGTTTACAGATTTCACCTTCAACTTAATAATCGTCAGCAGAGGCGCTGTTTAATCTACTTTTTCGATTTATTAATAAAAACCTTTTCAGGTTCTTTCTCTCTTTCTTTCTTTGATCTGTTAGCAGAAAATAGACCACTTCAAGTTTAAAAAACAACCTATTAAACGAGTAAAAAATCTATTTTTATATATGACTGAAGTCAGATCTTGGATATTTTCCATATTTATTAAGAAACTTTAGACGTGACATGTTGCGTAACTCTTCACATTCCCTTAAAGAACGAATTTAACATCAAAATACATGTTTTGTGAATTGTAGGCGTGTTTGTGTTCGATTTTTATTTATTTTAAACACACCAGTAAGTACAGTTTATTTATTAAATTTCAAGCGTTACATTTTTGGACGTAGAAGAAATTTATTTAGTGTAGGCGTGTGCTTAACCGATCTTTCCTATTTTAACTTGGGTAAAAAATAAGTAGAGTCCAAGTCATGTATTTTCATGTAATCATGTAATTTCCCCTTCAGATAACTTAATTTTTGCGACCGTGACAATAGACGGATGTACGGATCATTTTAACATCGTGTCAGATACACTTTGTACAGTAATTTAAAGCGTCCTTGTATTTTGAATGATAAACGGCCTCTGTGGAGGAGTTTATACTACAACTTTAGCATTTTTAAAAGTCAGCGTGTTTTCTGTACAAAGTTATTCGTATATATTGCAACAAAGCAGTGTTTAGTAAAGTTTTCGACCAACAAACGTGTTTTGGCTTTCTGCAATAAATATTTTTGTAAAGCCCTGTATTGGAATAAATAATTTTTGAATTTTCCCAAACTGGAATGCCCCAAACATAAAGTTTGCATTACGCAGACCTTGAATAAAAAGAAACATATCGAACATATCTTTGTTTTACAATAACAGTCATGTATGCAGCAAAAGTACGCGTTGCCAACCATTTAAATAATATGTCATATGTAAATACGTACAGGGTGAGGAGAAAGATTAAAACTCTTATTAACATCATTGGATGTAATTTGTCGAAACAACTTCAAATGCCAAGGGTTTGATGAGGAGCTCCATTTTAATCTTGATCTTCTCTCTTCTAAACCGACAACTCTCATAAGTTGTACTTGCACTGACAGCGTATTATCTCATAAATCGGCTGTTCGAGAGTTATTTTATGACTTTAAACTAATTTGGTGGTCGAAGCCTGGGAAGGTGACAAGATTCATCAAAGTTCTCAAACTCCAGGGCCAAGGGTATGGGCTTAAAAGATCTTTTTAGGTCGCAGTGCCGTTGTCCCACCCCTTTTTATTATTATTTCTGATTTAACAATTGTCACGTGTCCCATATTCAGGTTTTCAGTTGCATTTTACCAACAAGATCGAATTCTGCCTTATACACTGTAGGGGCGTGTCGTGTTTATTTCAACTTCGTATTTTGTTAATAATTATTAAGATATTTCAAATATATTTATAATACGTTTTCGTCATTTCCTCTATAATATAATACCGTACTCTTCTTCTCTTTATGTCTCTCTATATATCTCATTTATCAGGTTTTAATTCATAAATGTTATAATATTAAGTAAATGCTACAAACCGCTACATATACATGTATATATAAAACAGTTTTAAAAAAAATATTAACCTTAACAAAATATTACACACACAAAAATATGAACAAAGGAATTAGAAAATGTATAAAAAGGCATTACAATCGGTTAAGTAATTAATTTCTCTTTGACTTGGCAAAATAATTTAATTATTTTATGCTCAATTTTTCAAATATTTTAACACATAAATTAATAATTTTTTGCACCCTGCACCACTTGTGGCAAAAAGTATTTTAAGTTTGTGCTGAAGTTTTCCAACTCCTAAGTGGCAAATGCCACACCCACCTTCAATTATACCGATCGATTTAGAATAAAAATCTGAAACAATTTAACCATGTCCGTTCGTCTGTCTTGTCCATGTAAATTTGTGCGCAAGCTACAGGCCGGTTGTTTTCTAGATATTTCGATGAAATTTGCTATGTGGACATGAACCGATACGAATTTTTGACAAAATTTGGAAAAGAATAGTTAATTAGCTATATATTTAGCTGTGTCAAATTTGTATCAGATTCTTACTATATAAATATATTTAACGAAGAGGCTCATAAGGCCGATGCAACTCAACTAATTGTAAGCGTAATTGTAATTTAAGGAGCTAAGTGGTATAGAGTATTAAATGGCCGGGTTTCACCGACCATAACATTTTCACTTGCTTTATATTTTAGCCTTGTTAACAACTAATACAATATAATAACTTTTTTTTTTTTTTTTAGTCTTTTTTCATATGTTACTAATTTGTTATCAAATTTTTCAACTAGTTTAGTGCGTTTAAGGGGATATGCTAAATATTTTACAATTGATATTTATTACAAAATTAAAATAATAGAAAAATTTTGTAAAATATACAAATTGAAAAGTGGCCCCCTCAATACATGAAGATTTTCATAAGAAGCCCATATCCAAGGCGGTATACAAGGCTCTGATATCACTATGCGATGAAATGCGCCAAAATGGGAAATTCATGGATTTGGCTGCAGACTCCTCTTCGCCTCCATCTCCTATCACTACATAGGTACCTTTACGACCAAAACGAGTAACTATGCGCTCATAACACGTCTCTTGCCCTGGAATAATAAAGAGAACAACCAGAAGTTTTCATGTTAATTTTTTTTTTATAAAAGAAGTTGAAATAAGAACCTTTCCCACCTATTTTATGGGCACTATAAATATTTTCTATGCTGAAAATTTGTCCGAGGCCAAAGAGCAATACTTTAGCTAAAGCTGGAGCCAGTTGAGTTGAGGTGACCAACACATTGACACAGTTTTCCCGTTGAGCAATCATATTTAAGCATTTGATGGCCAGAGAAGCCCAATTATCGGTAGCCATCTCAATGTCTTGTCGTATTTGTAGCCAGGCTTCCCTTTTGCCAGGCCCAAGCAGACTACCCACGCTGAGGGGGAAAAGTACAAAAATATTACTTCAGTATACTTGTGAAGTAGACTACTTGCGAAGTACTTACTTGTTTCTGTAGGTGTTGTAGATCTCCTTTATTTTACGATAACGAAAAGCCAATTTACGCATCCAGTCTACACCGCCCCGTACTCCGGTTGGCATACATAAGTTGGGCGGTGCTCCGGGTGGAGCGACACTGTGAAAACCGTCTGTAGCGAAACTATAAGTACTCAAGTCTTGACCATTATCGTCCGATGATACATCATCAATATGCACTTGATCGCATTCTTCGATTTCATTAAAGAAGAAATGAGAGTCGGCCATATTGAATACCATCTCTTCCATGCGAAAAGCTATGGTCATCAGGGTGCTGTGATCTTTGGTATAACGATTCGCAAAAGACCCCGACAAGAGTGTATGGAAGATGATGATGGTTTCATCCAAATCCCAAATAAAGACACGTTCCGGCTGTTTAATCGCTTCACTATTGGGCGTCTCCGATGTTGAACTCCGCGTTGGACTAGACTGTTGATGTCGTCTGCCTCGCGCTCGACCCGTTTTACCTGTTGGCGTCTTAGCCAAAGTAACCGAGGAACCTTGTACTGTCAATATTGATCCTGCTGTGCTCATATTATTATTATTACTGGGTGAGATCGGTATTGGGGATTGAGGCGAATGGGTGCTATGTAGAATGGGCGTTGTCGAGTGGGTATCGGTAGGACTTTCCGATAGATTGGATGCAGCCACATGAAAACCATGGCTGGCACTTGAACTGGGCGAACTTACATATGGAGAATAATTGGCTGGATTGTAATAATTCCCATACTGATCGTTATAATAACCGCTATAGTCTTGTTGAGCTGCCGCCGCAGCCGCTTGGCCAAATTGAGTAAAATTATTGTAACCATAGGCTGTCGGGTACAATTGCGAGGAGTTGTTATTGCTGTTCGAATACGCTCCGGATATGTAGGGTGAGGTGGGCTCTATTTTGGTGGCTGCTCGCGCTGTGGCCGTATACGGGCTGCTGTACGTAGAATAGAACGAGGGCGTATATTGTTGCATACTGTTGTAGTAGTTGTAATAGTCATGTTTTGTATCATAAGCAGTCGCGGCTGCTACTGCCGCAGTTGGGGAATTCACCGCAGCCATACTTCCGGCAGAATCTATACCACCACTCAACATTGTGGAACAACTGTACAAATTATTGTTGGTGCCGATGGAGGGACCGCCACCGTTATTTGTTGAGTCTAACAAACCAGTTGGCACATCTAAACTGTTACCAATCGTTGAGTGCAAACCCACCGTTCCTGCTGCTTGTTGTTGGCGTGCCTGCTGCTGTTGATGTTGATGCTGTTGTTGGTGTTGATGTTGTTGTTGTTGTTGTTGTTGTTGGTGTTGTTGTTGTTGTAAAGCGGGTGAACGATTCTCTGACTTAACTGTAGCCAGTTGCGTTGAAGACTGTTCTTGTTCGTTTGCTGTTAACCAGTGTGAATGTGAAACAGCACTTAATGACGCTGACGTCGATACAGAGGAGAGTCCTGTTGTGTTATCTCTTGTGGGACTTGAAGCAGATGTGTCATGCTGGTGTTGTTGTTGTTGTGCTTGATATGTTGAAAAACTGCTACCTGCTGACTGAGAAAACGCTGTGACTCCTGCACTTGCCAAAGAATGTGAGTGTGGAATATTGATGCTGGTAGATAAACTACAATTACTACTAGTGTTGAGATGTTGTTGTTGTTGTTGTTGTTGTTGTTGTTGTTGTTGTTGTTGTTGTTGTTGTGCTGTGTGATGATGTTGCGTACTAAGAGGCGAATGACTGCCGCTATGATGATTGTTGCTATAATGCGTAAGTGAGGCCAACGAGGTTATGGTGGGTTGAAGTGGTTGCGTTTGGGGTGGTAACTCCAACGAATTACATTGGTTGCTGACAGCGGTTAAGGCTGTAGCATTGCCACCAATGCCACCCTGAATGGCCGCTAAAGGACCTTGCAAGTGTGATAAGTGAGTAGAGGTCTGATGTAAAATCGGATTCTGCCCAGACGCTTGACTGCAAAGGCTATAAAAAGACAATAGAAATAAATGTCGCCGGCGTGTGTGTGTGTATGTAAACATTTGGAAATATTCCTTAAAAGTCTTTAAACATAAAATTCTAATGAAAGTAAGTAAAAATTTAAGGGACTGCGCTTGGGAAATAGGTTGAGGCTATAAAAAAAAATGTAAAACTCTAATGTCACATAAATTTATGGAAATAAGAAAAAATAAATAAATTCCCATTCCCAATAACACACACACGCACACGCACACGCGCACGCACACAAAATCAGAGTCAAGTGGCTGTTGCAGGCACGCAAGCGTATGTCACTTGTTTTTTTTTTTTTGTTTTCGTTTTTTTCTTTTCCTCTCCAAACAAGTCAAATGTTGTTAATTTGTAACCAATTGTTTTTGTTCTTGTTATTCTAACAAATAATAACAAAAGAAAACCTCTCGAAGGACCATTCCAACCAAATCGATTATTTCATGAAAATATTATCGACACACATATGTTGAGCAAATGTTTTGCAAGGAAAAGAATCTGTACGGTTAGAGGTGCAGAGAAATGTCCTACATTACCAAAATCCAAGGGACTTTACCTTTTGACCGCTTTACTGTACTTAAAAACATTTTCAAAATTGTTCTGCACTTCGTCTTAATGCAGCACCATGATTTACCCAGTATATCCAATATCGAAAACTTTTTCCAAACTTCAGTCAACCTTCACGTGGTGTTTTTTAAAAGCAGCCATTATACGCTGATTATTTATTGATAAGTTGGTCAATTATGTTTCAATTTGATTGAAATTTTTTTATACTGCACAAAAAAAGACCCGCACTAAAACAGGTATGAATGCATATGTAATCTGTGCTTAATAGATAATATTCAAATAAAATATTGGCTTAACAAACACGCCCACAATTCACAAAAAAAGAAAAAAAACATATAAACTGTAAAAGTAGATTTGCAAGCTGATACGTAATGCATGCACTATTAGAAGGCGCAATTTATATATATCTGCCACGCCTAGCGTTGTTGCATAAAAATACAATTCTGTGTTATAAAAACAAAACAAAAAGTGTGTTTACATACATACTTCAGTTTATTTCAAACATATGTAAACAATTTTTGTTAACGTGATCTAGGAGGCTTTGCTTTCGAAACGTTATTATCGTTTAAAAAAAAAAAAAAGTATAAAGAAAGCAGCGTCAAATATTTTCCCCAAGCTTTCATTGACAATTATAAAAAATCTCTACAAATAAAATTCATTTTACGCTAATAATTGATAAAAATAAAAGGTAAAATAAAATTGTATTCGAAAATTGTGTGTAAATGATTGAAAAGCGTCCTATTCTAGAATTTTAACAAAAACCGCAACCATTTAATTGTATAAATAATGGCCGGAATAGCGATTATACGTTTAAAGCAGGAACGCAAAGCGTGGCGGGAAAAGCATCCCTTTGGTTTTGGGGCACGTCCAACGAAAAATGATGATGGGACACCCAACTATTTGCTTTGGGAGTGTGTCATCCCTGGAAAAAACGGAACATCATGGGAAAATGGTTTTTATAAATTGCGCATGATCTTTAATGAGGATTACCCTACATCGCCACCTATATGCAAATTTATCTTGCCACTGTTCCATCCCAATATTGATCCCTTGGGAACGGTGTGCATGCCTCTCTTAGACGAAGAAAAGGATTGGCGACCTATTATATGCATTGAGGATATATTATGTGCTATCCAAGAATTACTTAATAAACCTCGCACTGAAGATCCTGCACACAAAGACGCTTATGAAATGTATTGCAATAAACGTTTAGAATATGAGGAATGTATACGTGGTCAAGCTGTAATAATGGCCTTCATCTATTCATAACATTTGTTTTTAATTGTTTTAACTTTTAATTCATTAGCAAATAAAATATTTTGTAAAATCAATTTCACATTTGTAAATAAATACAACAACATTTCTACTTTAAATTCAAAAAAAGTTTATTTACTTTTCAGAAACCAGCATCTGTTATGTGGTCATCTTATTATCTACGTTCCCACTCTTCTCACTTGTCGGTTGCATATTTGCAAGGAAAAGAGGAGAGTTGGGTTGGATTGGATTGGATTGGATTATTATACCCTTCACCTTAGTGATGAGGGTATATATATTCTTGATCAGCATCAAACACTGAGTCGTTCTAGACATATATGTTCGCGTGTCCGTATGTCCTCACGGGCATAAATTTTGAGATATTGAGCTGAATTTTTATACAGACACTTTTAGTTTCTGCAAATGGGTGAAATAGGCTAAGAGCAACGCCCGCAATGGGCAAAAATCTATATATCTGCTACAAAAATCGACTCTGGCCATTGATGTGTAAAAAATGGGCGTGATCGGATAACAAACGCACTCAGAATCGACAAAAACCTATATCTCTGCCACAACAGTTTACACATGAACTTAAAATTTGATACGCATATACATAGTTCGTTATGCATTCGAAATGCCAGAAATGGGCGTGGTCGGATAAGTGTCACGTTCACAATTTACAAAAAACCATATTCACCATTAAACTAGACTTGCAAACTGATACTTAATCTATACACTATGAGGGTGCAATGTATATATATATATATATATATATATACCGTGCTCCCAATTGTGGACGTTGAGGGTATTTAAGATGTGGCCTAAGCCAAATATAGTTTTCTTCCTTGTTTTTACTTTATGCAGCCACTTAAATGAAACAATAAAATGAAATTTATGAAATACATGTTTCAGTCAAAGGAAATCTTTGAAAAGTATAATTAAAAATAATGATTAATTAAATGAAAAATAAAGTTGATTACTCCTCGTAATGATGAGCACTCCCATGTGATTCATTTAATGCTTAACTATGAATACAAATTATAAATTTGAAGCAATTTGAAGCAATTTGATGCCTCATTGGGTGGTTTGCGTCTTCTCCTTCTTCTTTTCCTTCTTCTTCTTTATTTTCTCCTTCTTCTTCTTCTTAATGTTCAAAGAAGATTGTGGATACAAAACAAGATGCTTTTCATTATACGTAGATAGGTATGTGTGCAAATAAATAATGTTCAGTTTTCTTACGGAAATCTGAGGCTTTCTTTTTTTTTTTAATGAGTTAACAAAAACCTAAAACAACAACAAAGTAATTGTCACGTGTTTGTACCAGCCAGACAAGACGGAATATATGGTAAGGAAATGTGTTAAAGTGTTAAATAAGAAAACTATATATGGCTTACACCAAATCTTCAATACCCTTGGCAGGTACAGGATTGCGCCCCTCTATGATTAGTTTTGCGTTGAATATACAAAATTTCAACTTTAAAATTGTGGGCGGGGCTCTTTACCGATTTTGCTTAATTTAAATATTTCAAAATTTACGACCGTAAGAATGCGAAAAAGACACGAATGCGCAGACATATAAACAGACGGAGTCTAGATCGATTCAGTTACTTTGTGGAGTCTCTGACGCCTCGTTCTGGTTGTTGCCAATATAATAACGAATTTAGTACACCCTCCATCTTATATGTAGGGTATAAAAAAAGCATTAACTGAATAATGCTGTAAAGTTTAATTGGAATTTTCTTGTGCACAGAGATTTAAGTAATTTATGATTTATAAGACGAGTTTCGTTACTATTGAATAATTTTTATTAAAGAAGTTTTTTTTTTAATTTCCAAAACTTACCGATTCCTTTCATTTGTATCCGTGTGCTCTGTTTTAAGACGTTTAACCTGTGAAACAAAAATAATTACTTGTACAATTTTTTATATCAATTCGATCGGAGAAAACTTGAATATTTCAGATAAATAATAATAATCGGTTTTTGAGAAAACTCAGTTTTACTGGAAAAAACGTTGTTTTCTTTTTCGAAACTATGAAAATATTTCTAATATGTGTACGTAGGTGGTAAAAATTAGCCCAATGTCACGCCCACAATCGCTAAAATCTTACAAAAGAACTTAAAAAAATTGATAAAGTTCATCGATTTATAAAAAATAGGCGTGATCGGATAACGGACACGCCCACAATTTAAAAATTTGATTTCATTTTGAACAGGATCTGTCGTGTAAGTTAAAACGCTTATTACTTACATTGCTACAGGACCTAATCAGCTAACTGCCACGCCCATTGTTTGTATATGGAAATGATGGATATTGAAAGTTTGTTTCAAGTCAAATTTAGTGTTTTCATTTCTTCTTAATTTAATTATATTTAAACGGGAGGCATCCGCCGAATTTTCAAAAAAAAAAGCAAAATTATGCCAAAAAGAAGAGTTTTTTTTTAAACTTTTCAAATAAATTAATAATATAAACCATTTCATTTCACTTAAGAAACTCATTTAAGACTAGTTTCACATTGAGTTTGATTTAAGAAAAAAAGCATCACCAACATTGCGAATGACCAACACCGGGAGTCTCACATTATTAAGCATTTATGTCACAATTGCAAAAAACCAACAAAACTGAAGTTTGCGTGTTTACACACAATGAACGTGTGCTCATAATTTAACACACGTTGTTGTTATTTTATGTTTTGTGTGACACTTTTCAATACCCCATTAATTTAAGAAAAATAAAAAATAAAATCATAAAATCATAAAATAAGGACAGACTTTTAAAGTCTGCCTAACTTCGGTACTAAATACAGCAAAAAATAAAAAAGAAAGAAGGTGCATTTGCGTTAAGCTAAGTACAGTATGGGTTTCATATTTATATGCAAAATAAGGGCATAGCATGTAAACAGGACAGCCTTCTTTGATCCCTTGATAAAATAGGTTTTGTCCAAGAATCATATTTGCAATTTTTTCATACTGGCTACTATGTACATCAACACAGATTTTTATGCGGATCGGGAATATTTTTATATGACATTGCGATGAAAGGTGTCCAGCCTTTATTTATATGCATTGTAAGATCGAAACATTTCTTGTACTATTTACAAGCGGAATTACAAACTTAGTGTACCATCATCCTTTACATGGAGGGAGAGTTTAATGAGGGTCGCATGCTTACTATGAAAACGTTGCATTTTGTTCTTACTAGGTAGTAAGAGAGGTTTCTTTATAGCCTCTTAAATATATACCCAATCATAACGTTTACTGAGTAAAAAGCAATTTTTGTTTTAATTAAAATCAGGATTAATGAGCGTAAACGCTGTACTGCGGTTCAATGCAATATTTATTTGCTGTTTAACTTAAGTGTTAAGTGGTGAAAGGGCCTGAAAGCCTTTAAACAAAGAAAGAAAATATAAGAACAGGCTTAATTAGCACTAAACACGTAAGAACAACAATAATAACATTTTATAGCAATTCTCATTCGCACTCATTCTCGCACTATAAAGTTTGCCAAAATATTTACACAATACAAACGCACAAATAGTCAACACCAACAACACAAATTATTATTTATTTATGCAATAAAAAAAGTCAGCTTGTTTTTTATAAATTGTAGATGTGTCTGTTATATGCGACCGCGCCCATTTTTGGCACATCCATGGATACAATAAATATAAATATGTGCCTTAAATGTCAAGTTTTTATGTAAATTTTTATGGCAGAGGTATAGGTTTTTGTCGATTGTGGGCGCATTTGTTAACCAATCACGCCCATTTTTGGCATATAGATGAAAATAATATTTACAAATATATGTACCAAATTTCAAGTTTATAGCTAAATTTTTGTGGCAGTTAAATATATTTTTGTTGATTAAAGGCGTGGTTCTTAGCCTATTTCGCCCACTTTTAAAAATATATCTGCGTGTAATATCTAATAGAGCCTATACAAAATGTCAGCTTAATAATCCCAAAGTATACATCCGTGAGAATGCCAACAACAGATGGACATACGGACATAAATGTCTAAATGGACTCAGTTTTTGATGCTGATCAAGAATATATATACTTTATAGGATCTTTAACATCTCCTTCTGGCTGTTGCAAAAGGGAAGAACAAACTTAATATACACCCATCACTAAGGTAAAGGAGGCCAACATTACACGTTCACATAATATTTGTGCCATCAACAATCAGTTCAATTCAGAAAATTAAAAATAGTAATTTACAAAGAAAACTTAAGAATAACAAAGATGTGACAAATGTGATAAGACATGAACAACCAACCAGTTCCATTGCATGCAAGGTAGAATTTTTTTTTTGGTATTTTATCAGTGGGATCTGTCTTTCTTTAAATGCTAATTTTTGGCACTTCATAAGTCAACTGAAGCTTTTGACAATTTTTAACACGATTATAAATCAATGAACGGCTCCGTAGCTTCGTGGCCAATTATAATTTATGATGAGATTTAGAAAATAAGATAAAAAATATAATATAATATAATGTTGTTGTTGTTGTTATTATTATTGTTATGTTTGGTGCATAGGTACGCATCGATTTAAAAGGTAAGTAAGTAATTAAATTTTTACCAATTTATTTTTATTTAATTTATTTTTTACCAACAATTAAAATTTCATTCAGCGTCACACATGTATTATGCACGGATGCTGAGCAAACTTTTTGTTATTGTTTAAAGATATCATTCTTGAGAAATTCTTGTAAGATCTGAAGTGGCGATTATGGTTATTGTTGTTGTTATTATTATTATATAAGTATATCTATACACACATATATAAAATCAAGTGTTAGTAAAAATGTGTGTCGATCGTTTGTTTTCATTCCAAGTGCCATAAATTAGTTGACATTATTATTGTTGTTGTTGTTTTTAGTATTGTTAGTGTTGTTCAGTTTTTCAGGTAACACCAGGTATGTATGCCCAAGCATCCATATACAAACACACGCTTAAATCAACATTTGTAAACAAAAACGCATGTACTTTGGTTTTATGGTGTTTGTGTGAACTCGCTTCATGTGGTCCGATATATGTATTGTTGTCCTTACGGGCATTATTGACTGTTGTTGTGATTAAAATGATATCTCTACACGCATTTAAACAAATCATGCGACGCATTGTTTATGAAAATTTTTATGATATTTTATACAAATTAATTGTTAAGCGGATAAGAAAGAAAATGTATAAAAAAACAATAAAAAATAAAAACCGAAAATATTATAAAAAAAAAAAATAAAGAAAGCAAGCAAGCATATGTAACTGACAAACTTCATGTGGGTTCCAATTAATTAAAAAATTTAACATAATGAAGTAATAATTTAACTAGCTGCCTAGTTATCATTACATATGACAGGTCCGACTTAATTACAGAAATCGCCCTATTACCTATCGTCGCCTAAAACAGTCTCTTTCAGATATCCTTCAGAATTGTCGCATGAGAGAACATTTTTATATATCAAGTAAATTTTTATAATCTCCACCTAGCAGGCCATTTGCAACTACTGAAAGAATGTTTCAGGCAACCTATAAAATATGTATAATTTTTTTTATCATTCATCATTCATTTCATAAAATTTAGTGATGTCCGTACATCCGTCTTTTTCTGAAACGCTTATCAGTGGTAAAATTTTGCACGGTTTATGAACTTTCCTTTTCAAAATATTAACAAATTCAGCCACGCCCACAAATATTTTATTGCATATATTAAAATATGCTGATTTATATAAATCTACTTTATCCCATGGTATACACAAAAGATTTACAGACTGATTTAGATAATAGACACGCCTCGATTCGATTTTAAAGAAAAATTACTTGAATAGTCGTTTCAAAAAGAACGCCACGCCCACAAATTTACATAACATATGTGACGAGTATCCAGGATTAGCTTTGTAAAGTTTTTTTTACTTGTTCATTTAATTGTTTATTCATTAATTTTTTATGAATAAATACAAAAAAACCTTCAATATCCTACAGCCGGTGGCAGTGCTATGAGGAAAAAGCTCTTAAATACAGCAAAGCAAAGGTTAGACAAGAATTTGCACAAGTAGTTCTTCTAGTTCTTATAGCCTCTCCCTTAACATACAAATGTATGTTAATTGATTATTTCGAGAGTGTCACACATTCTGAATATATACATTTAGCCCTTTAAGTAGATTAATTTTTCAAACTTTCTTTTTTAGACGTTGCTCCTTTGAGAATAATCCCTTCATTTATATATTATTCATAATTAATAAACATATATATTTCTACCTACCCTACACCACCTGTGTTTTATACAGTTTCTGAATCGTTTTAACCGTATCCGTCTGGGTGTCGATGTCTATAGGGTTTTTCACTTATTTGGATTAAATGAGGTACAAGGACATGTTTTGGGAGAAAGAGGAAACCTACTGAATAGTAACCGAATTGGATCATTTTTAGAACTCTTTTTTCTAACGTGCTTATAAACGAATTCCTTCTAAATTAGTAAAATGCGCATTTTTAATATTTTTCAGACCACTTTTTGGAACCCCTTAACAATATATCCCGAAGTGACTTATATAACAATGCCTATCATTACATCCAACTTATTTAACTAAACTGGTTATAACATTTAGTTAATGTGGAACTGGCGGAAGTGGTGTAGGGTATTAAATGATTTGTGTTATGTGTTTTGTGTTGTTCAATAATTGTACCTTTGGTTCAATCATTTTATCAATTAATCCACAGCGTGGTGTAGAATAATTAAAAGGCATAACGGTCACCATAATTGCTTTCGGTTCTTCTTTTATTTGCAATTAAAAAAAAAAAAAAAAACTAAAAACAAAAATGCTTTATAAAAAATTAATTAATTTTAACAATCATTTTGGAAAAAAAATCACTTACACTCACGTTGTTAATTTTTTTTTTAATTTTTTTTTTCTTTTTTTTTTTTTATAATAAAGCCGACGGCACGTATCAGATTGAAATCTGTGAAATTTGTTATACTACAAGGTAAACAAAGATTGGGTGAATTTATTAAATTAATTAATATTAAAGGAACATTGTTCTCCTTTTTATCATTTAATGATGATTATATTTAATTCCAATTTTAATCCCAAGCAATGTTTTGCTGCTAATCTTCTTTGCGTGGGAAGTTATAACGCTTTGACACACTCAAGATAACTGAATTCAACAAATAACTCAAACCCTCAAAGTTATGCTTATGATTTGTAAATATAAAACAGCAACAACAACAACAACAACAGCAGCAGCAGCAGCAAATTTAAGAAAGGAGTTGATAGGAGCACAACACTCCATGTGTTCTCAATTATTATAAAGCACTCAAAACACGTTTATTTCTACTCTTTTGTATGCTATATTGTTGTTTTATTGTTGTTGTCTTTGCTTATCTTTGCATAGCCGAGAATATTTATATACTTTTGTTCAACTCTCCCTACACATGCATCAGTAACTAACGAGTAACTAAAGTAAAGCAAGCAACCCCAACACTTGGTGTATAGGTCTCAAGCAGTGAGAGGGAGAAAGACCGAGTGAAACATGGTGTATAAAATTGTTTGTTATTGCATGTTATTATGTATGGTTTGGGAGTACTTTTATTTTCTCTCTCTACATAAATAACAAGTTACGTTATTAAGCACCGCCTCTTTGCATTGTACGTTGAAGCGCACGTTATACACAGTTTCATTAAACAAATTTACACTCATTCTCATCTCTTATCACTAATAAGGTGCTATGTTCTATTTATTGCATGCATGTGTATGTATTAAGTGTATTTATTGATTTTTACTATTATTTATTAAATATTTAACAGCTTTAAAATTTTTAAATAAAAAAGTGAGTTCGACATAATAGTTTAGTTGAAAAAGTACGTCAAGCGTTATCACTACGTGAAATATCGTTTTATGGTAATTGTGTACTAATAATAGTCCGTTGGGTTCCAATTTTGGCATCACCACTTGTTAAGCCAATTAATTATTCTTCATCAAATTTTATCAAAAAATATTAATAAGGCATAGGACTTGCAAACATTCGAACTTAATACACCCTTTACCACAAGTAAGGCACCGCATAAAAATTAAATATGCTGCCATTTTAATCAATCGTACGCTACTGTAGTTCTTTATTAAAATTGATAAAAATCTTTAAAATTGCTTATGATACCATTCGGAAACCTATTACACTTGGTTTATCCTAAAAAAAAAAAAAAAAAAAAAAAAAAAAAAATAAACATCTATAAGAAGAAGATTTTTGACGCATTAAGCACAATTTTGGTTCAATGTTGGTTTCCCAAGTAAACCAGCACATATTGTTTATTTTTTTAAAAATCGCGCGCAATAACATTTTTGTATATAAAAAATGTGCAGCTACTGTTTAATATTAAAACAAACACAACATTGATCAATAGCAAGATGACAAAAATTAAAATGCAGCTAATTTTCAATAACCACGATAACTACACTATTGACAACAAGCGTCAACTAATAATACTTATAAGAAAAATGGACTTAGATCACTCTCAAAATTATTATTAGTATACTAAGTTTGTCATTCTGTTTGCCACACCTAGAAGGAGGCACCATAGACCTTACTAGGCATATATATATATATTCTTGATCAGCATCAAGAACTGATTCGATGTAAACATGTGTGTCTGGGTGTCCGTGTCTCTATCTGCTGTTGACATTCTCGCGGTGGTAAATTTTGAGCTGAAACAAAAACTTGTAGTTTTTGCATGCAGATCGCTATTTAAAATGGCCAAAATCGGTAAAGAGCCACGCCCACAATCAACAAAAATCCATTTATCTGGCACAAAAATTGAGCTATTAAGTTGAAATTTTTTATAGATATTCATAGTTATCTTCTCTACCGATGTACCAACAATGAGCTTGGTCGGCTAACAAACACGCCCATAATTTATAAAAAACCATATCCACCATAAAACTAGACTTGCAAGCTGATAATACATACACTATTAAAGGACGTAAACATATACCTGCCACGCCCACCATTGTGTATGTGGAGGGTATTTAAGATTTGGCCTAAACCGAATTCACTTTTCTTACTTGTTTTACTTCAATTAGCAATTTTTACTTACGTAACACGATGACTCATCACTCAATTTATTGATTTTTCTTTACTAACATATCATTATTTATTGTTATTGTTTTTAGTGTATATTTTGCATGAAATATAATAAAAAAAAAGAAAAAAACAAAAAAATGTTGACCCAATTACAAATTTGTTGGGCGCCATTTATGACTAATTGTATTACTTTTGCAAATTACAACAAAAATGAAATTTATAGTGCTTTACTGTAAAATTCCAATTCTTCCGATTTAAGCTAAAATTCGAGCATATAACTTTTAGGCTATGTTTTTGGTAAGATTTCAATTCATTATCTCAAAATTTAGGGCTGGTAGACTGCCATAAGTAAACGGACACACCGACAGACATTCCTAATCCATTCAAATTTTAATGATGTCAAATATTGTATTAAAATTTTTCCACATTTTCACGCAAACCCATTACAAACTATTTACACCCTTCAATCCTAATTTCTACTTAAAATAAAAAATTAATTTCTTCGACAAATCTGTACGCAGGCGTTTTTGATCAGCAGCAATAAAATTTATTTCAACCAGCAAATGTCAGCATTTAATTACTAGATGTCAAATCTTTTACAAACAATTAAAGATCTCGTTACTTGCTTGAGCTGGAGCTGAAGCTAGGGACGGTGATTTTGGCGGCAACATTATTTTCTGTTGTTAATGTTTTATATATAATATGTTCTATGTATGTTCTATGAGAGAGAATCCAATACACTTATAATTATTGTGACTACTATGCAAGTGTAGTGCAGTATAGTTTAGTTTAGTGTATGAGAAAACCCACTGAGACAATTGTGCGTTTGTGTGTGCATCCATAAAATGTTAAGCATTTATAATATTTGCTGTAAGCGTTTTATCTTTTCAAATTGTTTTAGCACGATCGTGAGACAACATGTCGTCAATTATATCTACCACAGCGATCTTAAAGACAGCCAACGCAAACACATCAGATACGTTCATGGACAGAAGAATGTTTTCCTTGCTTACTTACTTACTTATAGAGAGAGTATTTCCTTACTCTTAAAAAATATAAATGTAACAACAAGAGACAATTAATGTTGCAACAACAGTTGCAATAATTGCACTCTATATCATACTAACACTATAGCAGTTAATGGGTTGGTTAGTTTAGTAAGAGACCGACAAAGAATCAATTTACATATGCTTGTCTGTCTGTCTGTCTGCCTTAGTCTGTCCGGGTGTCCGAACTGAAAATCCTTTCTCAGTTTAACTGTTTTTATAAAATTCCTTTAATCCCTGTCATCTGCCACTGTTTAACTATAGGCGGACATGTTGTCTGAAAGGCCCCCACATACTCGGTTTTGTTGAGGGTTTCTAAATAACATAATTCCGGCACTATAATCTATTTTACTCTAAATTTACAATTCCTTCAGTTGCATGCCTGCTTTCCTACGACTGTGTGTGCATGCCAACGGTAAGTAGAGGACGAAAACAATCTCCATTTATTCTTAGACAATTTTTTTTTAATGGCCTGCATGGTATGTGCTGCGCTTTGCTTTGCTTTCCCTGTACATGCAGTTCATATAGTTTTATACAAATATGAAGAGATGTAATTGTTATTGTTGTTGCTGCTGTTATTGCATTTGCTAAATGATGATCGTGGCAAACTTGCGCCATGTTTGTTTATACACACTTAACGTACTTATGTTTATACAAAATAATACTTATAAACAAAAGTGAGGGTTGTTGGTTGGTTGGTCCAAGTGTCTGTAAATACGTGCTGATCGTGCGCAACAACAACGTTGTTTAACGTTCATCAGTTTTTTTGTTTTTGTTTTTTTGCATTTGTGCTTCTTTACCCGTATCGAGGCATTAACAGCAGCACCAGCAGCACCAGTTAGCTTTAGTTTTTTTAAGCTGACTTGTAAGATTTACGATCACTTTGATGGTTGTGGACCTCCCGAGTGGTAATTTAATTTTACGCTTTTTTGCATTTTTTCAAAGCACACACAAACATACACTACAGTGCACTTTTAAGCAGCATGTTTATAATTTCTTACATATATCACACAATAAATATATGTATGTTTGTATGTGTGCATAATTGATATGCACGAATTAGCGTAGCTGACTGCTCATGTTCTAGCCGCGATTGTACTCTTCTTATATCCTGTACATACTACCAGTATACAAGGTATTCTAAGTTTTCCATTCCGTTAGGGCAGGAAGCCTTTACAGGCAAGAAAATAGTCACATCTTATACGGGTTAATCACATAAAATATGACTCTTTTCTTGCCTTATTCTTCAATACAATTACAATTGAACATATCCGCCTGTGGGTGTGTAAAATCGGTTGATATACATGCCCACAATTGCTAAAATCATAATTTCAACTTTTGATATATAAAATGTGGGCGTGGTCGATAAATATTTTGAAAATTAGTCAAAATATATGAAATATGAAATTGAAATTTGGTACTCAGACATTTATAATTAGCCTAATATGACACAACTGGGCGGGGTTATGTAATAGACATGCCTACAATCGATAAAAATCCACCTTTCGAGCTAACAGGACCGCTCACAATCAACGCACATCTATATATTTTACACAAATGAAGCTTTAACATTGAAATTTATAATTTGTTCATTCATAAGAAACCAAAAATTGGCGCTTTTGAATAACAGGCACGCCTACATTTTATAAAATATTATTTTTTTCAAAACACAACTGTTAAGCTGATACGTAATACATACTATTAGAAGTTATTCTCAGGTACCTGATACGCCCAATTATACAAAGGGTATTCAAAATTCGACCTAAGCCAAATTTACTTGGCTTTATTTGATTTTCTTATTGATTATAATTTTACATGTTGTTATAATAGTGTTAGTTGTTGTTGTTACTTTTATTTTATATTGTTCATGCCGGTACAGCATATAATTTAAGTAATCGTTGCATGCGTCATTGAGCGAATACAACAATTACACATTGTTCATGTGCGTATATGCACAGAGTTAAGTGGGTGGTAAATGTATTCATTTATTCATTCATTCATCCACTGTAAATGGTGGTTTTTTGCCTTTATGGAAAAATTTCAAAAATTTCCACGAAATTCATGTTATAAAATATTTACAAAAAATACGAATTTTTAAAATTTTTTTAACCGTTTCAAACCTTTCATGTAAAACAAAATTTTATTATTCGATTAAATGATATTTTATGGGAAAACTCCTGAAATGCAACAATCTTGTGAACAGAAAATTGAAAGGTTAAACTGTTCCATTAAATTTTCTCACACTTGAAAAGAAATTAATTGTCACCTTTCAACCTTTTAAATGCAACAACACCTTGCTAGAGGGTTGATGGAACCAAACATTACAATTGAAAAATATTTTTTATATAAAAGGTTATGTAATGCATGTAACCCTTTAACCTTTTGATTTATATTTTATGGAAAAATAATCAATTACGGTTTTTTTTTACAAAAAAATTGACATATAACGTATGCGTTATTAAACGACTTAACAGAAAAATCCTTTGAAAGGTGAAAGGTTTTAACCTAAGCAACCATTAATACACGTTAACTAGCCTAAGGGTGATAAAGTCAAGAACATTTTTTATAATTATTACTTAACCTCAGCGGTTTAACGATCGTTTTGTCTTGCCTGTCAAAGACGTATAAAAATGTTGTAACAGTGAGTGTCAGGACAGCAGAATTACAAAATAAATTTAACGGATTTTATAAACTATTAATTGACAGGTAAAAAAATAAGTACATCTTAAATAATAATTTTTTCTTTGGTGCCCTTCCATCGATTTCACGCTCAATTTAGAAATAAATCTACATGTAGAAACATGTCATCTATATATATTGGGTCAGCCAATTTTTTCGCGGATTTTAAATGAAGAATTTATATTCAAAATTTTTACCTAAATAAATAACTTTATTCAATTAGATACTGTCCGTTTTTGTCGTTCAGGTAATATCATAAAATTTCTGATCTTTGCTATCAAAAACTGAATTAAGTGTAATTTTTTTACTAAATGAAATGTTGAAGTCCCAACAATAAGAAAATAAATATAGGTTAGGTACTTTGAACACGTAAACGAAGAATAAGAAAGTGTGAAATCTATCTGTTGAAAAAATCCGCAATCACATAGTTGCCAACCCAATAATATAAATGAGTAAGAATGAACACAACGGACGTACACACAGCCATACATGTCTAGACCGACTCAGTTTTTGATGCTTTGTAGAGTCTCTGAAGCCTGCTTCTATTGCTACAAATGGTTCAACAAACTTAATGTTATGTGGAGGGTATAAAAATTGGATTTCCCGACATCATATGAAAACTTAAAATATCATTCGTTTAATGAGAAATCACTTATATGGTATATGTATATAAGTTGTGACATATTGCTGGAAATATATTAAACCATACGTATGTATGTATGCCTTCATGTCACTTTCTGGTGACATCTGTCACATCAAAAGCAAGTGTCTAAAAAGTATATATTCGATCGATTTTACTCTTTACTCTCATAACCACAATGTAACGGAGAGTTTAGAAAAATATTTTAAAATATTTATTGTTGGTAAGAAAGAGAAAAGAATTATTAAGAATATGTCATAATTTTCTGGTACATTTAAGTTAGAAAAACGATTCAAATAGATCAAAGACAAAAAGTTTCCCAAGAACAACTAAACTTTTTCTATCAAGTAAAGTTATTAATGAAAAATTAAAAAGAGAGAAGACTTGTTTGCCTAAAGTAATTGTTTTGGAAAATGCGACTTTATTTCAAATTTTTGGAAAACACACAGAGTAATTCTGGACGTGGACTTTAGCCAACTTTGACCCTTTCTACTATTTGTTTAAATTCAGAGACTTTCACTTCTACTTCTATACACAGTATAGATGGGCGCTTATATTTATTTTTTATTTATTTATTTTTTTTCCTTTTTATACTCTACACCATGTATAGTAAGATGGTATATTAAGTTTGTAAGTCTTAAACGGCAAATGTTACACCCATCTTGAAAATCTGAAACGATTTAACCATACTCGTCTGTATGTCTGTCTATCCGGAGGTGTTCTAAAAATGGTCCAATCCGATCCCTTTTCAATAGGGTTCCTCTTCAGGCCAATACATGTCTTTGTATTAATTTTCATCGAAATATCTCAAAAAAATATGACCTATGTGGGGTATAAAAAAGTCTTTCTATAGGAAAAATTGGCAATTTTTGAATATTTTTGACAAAAGATGGATAATTAGCTTAATATTTCGTTGTGCCAAATTTGTACCGGATCGGACCATTTGCATATGAAAGGTATTTCACTCAACTAAACTAATTGTAGCATAATTTAAGGAGCTAACTAGTGTAAGGCAAAAATACGCGTGCTTGACCGACTTTTTTCACTTGTTATTACATCTGACGTTGCTAAAGTATTCCCTTAAAAAGAACAACTGTGTATAGTATTATTTATAAATAAAGTTGTCGGTTATTTATAAATGGAACTATTTCTCTTTAATTTCAAACAAAAATACACACATTTCCGTTTTTCATTTTTACAAACCAGACAAATAAGCGGCAACTGTCAATCAAATGAAGTGCGTGTAAAAGAGAATCAATTATATTTCAACGTAATTGATTCACTAGGAATAGTAAGTATATGAATTATTGAAATAGGCACAAATATGTATGAATTAAAAATGTAAAGACTGGGAAGGGGTCCCAAAAATGGATCGATCAAGTATATTTTACGTCTTTGGCTCAGAAGACGTTCTTGGGCCAAATATTGTCAAGAAATATCCAAAATTGTTAATACAAGAACAACATTAACGCATAGACAGACCGACATGAATAAATTGTTTCCGCTTTTGATTTGATTTGAATTCGATCCAAAGGCACAAAATCGCTCAAGAGCCACGCCCACAATCAACAAAAATATATTTTTTTACCACAAAAATTGAGCTAGAAAATTTTAATTTGATATGTATATTTATAAATATTATATTTATAGATGTGCCAAAAATGGGCGTGATCGGTTAACACAGACACCCACCATCGATAAAAATCTATTTATCTGCCACTAAAATTAACCTATGAACTCAAAATTTGGCACTCATATTTATAGTTATTTTATCTATTGATGTGCCAAAAATGGGCGTGGTCGTATAACAATTTACAAAAGAACCATACTCAGCTTCAAACTCGACTTGCAAGCTGATACGTAGTACATACACAGTTGAGGGCGTAATTATATACCAGCCACTACAGCCTACTATTGTAGGTGTGGAGGGTATTTAAGATTTGGCCTAAGCCAAATTCAGTTTTCTTGCTTGCTAACGAACTATGAAAGTCTGTAGAAAACTGTCCAAATCGACTCTATGGCCGAAGCTTCGTTGATCTAAAATATATATATTTTGTGAAGTGTTAAAAGCCTCCTTTGCACACGCTTTGAAAAAGTCGAGTGTCAGACACTGACAGTGACTCTTGGCTGAATTTACCTAGGAAAATTGCAACCCTGCTCACCTCTAATGAATGAGTATTGGTTTAATAAATTGTGTGTAGAGGAAAGCTTTTTGATAATTCATACGAAATTTTATGTTTAGCTCCACGAGGGTAATTGCTTAGCAACCAACAACATATGGCGCGTGTTGTTATTAAAATAACATCTTAAATTTTTGGCACTTTGATGTCTGTTGCTTATTGTGCGTGTAACAACTACCCACCATCCACCACCCGCTACCCATGTTTACGGTTAACGCATATTATAATAATGTGTCAGCTTCACTTAATGTCAGAGAAATCCACTTTTTTATAATAAAAGTGAGGCGCAAGTCAGGTGAGGGCTGTGGATATTCATAATGATGATGATGATGGTGATGAGAAACACGTGTTTTTGTTTTTAATAGCTAGGAAGGACCTTTCTACAGCAAATTGTTGTACTGGTGATACTTGTTTATTTTGTACGCTTTGCTGTCATTGGTTGCCGTTGCTGTTGTTGGTATTGAAGATCCCTTTTAATTAAATTAAAGCTTTTGTTATTATTTCAACAAACACCCATCTCCTTGTGTTTATCGTCAGCTTAACGTTCAGTAATAAAATTAAATAATTGCACTTGAGTGCCCTCAACACCGTAACCATTCCGATCAACATCATCATCACATCAGTCAAGTTGAGACCATACCTTCCCCATCATTTATTCATGTTGTGCACGTTCTTTGATATAATTAATATGTTGTTGTTATGTGGGAAAGGAGAAGAGGTAAGGGCGTTATAAGTTTCATTATTACTAGGGCAGCAACCGAAATCCTCATTATAGTGTAACTAATCTTCTAAGGCAGGGCAACATAATGAACTTGACACTAAACTGATTGTGATTATTTTTTTTTTTTTAATTTTTTTTAACGTGCGGGGGTTGTAGAGAGTTAAGCTTTTTAAAACAATAATTTAAAAACAAGTGAAAATGTTACAGACGGTTAAGCGCGAACATTTAATATCACTCGCGCGAATAACAAACACGCCCACAAAAACTGTACTCAAAAAAACTGCACTTGAAAGTTGATAAGTGATACAAACACTATTAGAGGATGTAAAAGTGTACCTGCCACGCCCAGAGTAAGCCAAAATAGCAGAAAACGATTTTCGTACAGAATTGTAGAAAGATAAGCTAAAGATGTTCTTTTAATTTTCCAGGAAAAGTGGTATAAATTGGGGCGAAATTTTTCAAAAAAAAAATTTTTTTTTTTTTTTTTAATTACAGAATTCACTTATTAGTGTAATAAGATATTTTTTTTTTTTTGTTCCTAAGGCAGGAAGTTTCTTATATAATAATTATGTTTTCATAAAATTTTTGTAGAAATAGGAACCTTTTCTATGCAGCGCAAAGACTGCATTCTATGACATTCCGCATAAAACGAAAAGTACAACGTTCGGCAGCAAAAAGTGCAATTTGTAAGGATTCTTCTACAAAAAAAAAAAAAAAAAATAGATTATTTGTGAAAAAGAATTGGAAAAAATTTAATTTTATTTTCGGAAAATTTCATTTAAGGGTTGTTAACCTGCATTGTGTACAGCCTTAACATTTACTATAAATGCACAAAATATGGTTTAAGAAATTAGAATAAAAGAAAGTAGATTCGAAGAAAATCTTCTGTTAAGAAGTGTGTACGTTGTTGGTGGAGAGATGCTAAACTAAAAAAAAAAAAAAAAATTTATGAAAAATGATTATCAAGTTTTATTGTAAAATGATACCCTACCCTACCCTACCATTGCACTGACCCAGCACTCCAGGTAATATATAATCTGTTCAGCTTGAACTTCTTATTCTATACTTAAGGAAGTGCGAATGCCCGGCTTGAAGACAGATTCCCGAAGGGGTCTACGATCTCTAGCAAATGCGAAGACTTTAGACCTCTTCTGGATGGCTTTCCTGAGCATTAAGGTATGTTTTTACATTGAGCCTACATTGGGCCTACATTTAAGCTTTGGTGAATCGCCTTTTAACGCACACTTGATCAACCCTAACCTAACCTAAAGATTTTGAAGCCGATTTTAACTAAATGTCAGATGCCGAACCCGAATATGAAATCCGTTATTTTTCATCAGATCTACTTTTTGTGCAGGAAGGCAGTTTGAAAAAGGTCCGGGCTCCTACCTAGACGTACCAATGTTTTTCTTTTTCTTTTATTTATTTACTTAAAAAAATCAAGAATTATATTCCATTACATATCACATTTTTAAATAAATCCACCTGAAATAATAGTTACGTTGTTATCCTATAGTAGGCATAAAAAAAAAAACAGAAATAAGCAAAATACATATTTCTGTACATAAATATATATATGCGTGCACATGCGATGCAGTTAATTCACATAAAATATGTAAACAAGTGAAATATAAAACCGCAATGTATTGACAAATAATACAACAACAATACATATGTTTGCTATAAAACAAACGCTGAGAAAAATCAATACACATTTATGATTAAAAATAAAAACAAATTTGAAAAAAAAAAACAAATTTATTGTAAATAAATAAATAAAGAAAGACTTGTAAATAAAAATAAAAAAGTCACTTCTTCTCTACTGTAAAACATTTTGTAATATGAAACAATAACTTTATTTAGATAAACAAACAACATGTATGCTTACGCACATATACATATATAGGTTTACAACTGTTTATGATCTTTAAAGTTCATAAATCTGGAATGAATGAAGAAGATCGAAAAAAAAAAAATATTGAGATCAAAATAAAATTATATCGATCACCATAATTTAATGGACACATCTTCAATTTCCGGTGTAGATATACTCTTTTGACCATGCCCACTATAAAAAAGCAGAATTTTTCATTTAATAATTACGAACATCTGCATGATCCACCCCCTTTTAAAGGGGCGTAATTAACCATTTAGTCTCTCCTATAAATGTACAGACTAGAAATGGGCGTGCCAAATTTTTAGTGAATAAATCCAGAACAAAAAATTTATATTAATCCCATACAAGATCGATAAAAAAATTTCGATTTTCATTTTATTAAATATTATGTTGATTTTTCTATTTAAATCATTATAACGATGTTGGATTATTTATATATAAAAGAAAACAATTTTTTAATTATTCAATCTCGTCTCTGATATGCAAATGTTTATTGTTTTTTTAGTACTCTTTAAACAAATAATTGGTGTTCATAATTATTAATTTTAAAAGTTTACAATAAAAAACTTCAATCATTTCTTGGTAATAATGTGTGTTAAAAAAGCATTCAAATCGATCTGTAGTGTTTCACTGAGATTTATTACGTTTCTGTTAATGTTTTTAATAAAATTTATAGCTAAACAATTGCTTTGTAGTTGTTGTATATAAAAATGAATGAAAAAATTAAATTTGGCTTAGACCAAAAGCCTAAATACGCTCCACATTTATAAACAAATGGTAGAAGTAACAGGTACATGATTACGTCCCCGTAATACTATATATAGTATGTGTCAGCTGGCAATGTTCAACTTTCTAATGTTTGCGGCAGATAAATAGGTTTTTGTCGATTGTGGGCATGGCTCTTGACCAATTTTGCTTATTTTAAATAGCAATCTGCGTGCAAAAACTAAAAGTGTCTGTATTTTAGCTCAATATCACAAAATTTACGGCCGTAAGAATGCCAAAAACAGACAAACACTCAGACACACGAACTCAGTTTTGATGCTGATCAAGAATATATATACTTTGGGTGTTACAAATGGGATAGTAAACTTAGTATACTCCCCATCTTATATAGAGGGTATAGAAATTTAAAGTTTGCTTGTTTTTTTATTTTATTTTAAAAAAAAAGGAAGCTATAAAAAAGCAGCTGTTACGCTATTAATGATAAAAATCAATTTTTTCCAACTTAATTTATACCCATGGGCATAGCATGTTACGCTTATAAACAAATACAGTACCTAACCTCTAAAACTAGCAATAACATCCAATTTTTGTTATACAATTATATTATACAATTAAGGAAAAAAAAAAAACAAAGCCATCAAGAAAAAAAAGCCACAAGTTTTGATAAAACATGATGTAGACGACACTTGTATTTTTGAGGGAGATGTTGTTGTTGTTGTTGTTGTTGTTGTAACTGAGGTTGCTGCAACAACCCTCATAATAGCAAAAAGCTGCCGAAGAGGGTGTTTATAAGTAAAGTAATATGATTAGATTAGCACTTCTCTTCACTACCATTAACCAAAAGTCAAATTATGATTTTTTCCAGGTTTGAGCTCCAAAACAACATTCATTTTGTTATTTCGTATTTCCTTATCGAGGTATAACTTTTTTGCAATTTCACCCTCAATTATTGTTGACAATATAAGTGGCTTGTCTCTCTCTCTCTCTCTCTCTCTCTCTCATCTTCTCGCCCCCACACCCATGCGTGTATATGCGACATGGTTTCAGTTACTTCTTCTACATATAGCGTTTGGGTATAATATGATTATTATCCAGGGACTTGTGGCTTATGATTTGTTTATTGTACTTTGTGTATACCATATATACGGACTTTGTAGAAGTGTTGTAGTGTTAATTCCAATTATATGTATTGTCAATCTAAAGTGATTTATTCAATTAATTATGTTTGCACCCTATATCTACTAAGTATAATAAGTTTGCAACACCTATAAGAAGGTGTCATAGAGCCTACAAAATAGATATATTCTTGTTCAGCATCCAAATCTGATTCGATCTGATTCGAAATTGATTTAAAATTTATTACATATACTTCCAGTTTCTCCCACATTGATAAAGAGCTACGCCCACAATTGATAAATCTGCCACAAGCATTAAGCTATGGAGTTGAAAATTGGTCTATTTATATATAATTGCCCCTTTCATGGAACTGCAAAAAGTGGGCGTGATCGGATAACAGGCAGACGCACAATTTACAAAAAAACTTATACAGCGTAAAACTTGATTTGCGAGCCGACACGTAATTCAAACAGTATTAGAGGGCGTAATCATGTTCCTGCCACGCCCACTATTTGTCTATAAATGTGGAGGGTATTTACGATTTGGTCTAAATGAAATTGCGTTTTATTTATAATTATTATTACTAATTATTAAGTAGTGATCGGCTCTAAGCAACTATAACATACTCACTTACGTCAAAGCAAACACATTATAGTTCTTGGTATATTTAATTTAATTTAAATTAATAAAATGCAGCTTCTACATTTTACCATATTCACGGTCAGTTACGTGAATTTCATTGATATCAATTACATAAATTTAGTTCATTCTCTATCTCATACCACAAGAATTCATTTAGGTTTTGTTGTGAAATTTGAAATCGTTGCCAATTTATAGTTTTTGTGTTTTCGTTCGTTTTTCTTTTTCACAATTTTATTTTAATTCAATTCTATTACAATGAATACATACAAGCTCTTTTTCTTTTATCATATGCATTAATTTAAACAATTCGAATTTAACAATTAAAAATGTTTTTCTAATGAAAACGCATAAAATTTCTGCACTAAAAACGCCTTTTCGTTCCATTTAATATAAACCACTAGCTATTTCATTCTCTGCTCTGTGGAAAGTATTATTTCCATTTATACTAAATGGAAAATTTGTCATATTTATGTAGCTTAAGTTTAACTTTTACGTGACTAACATCTTCGCGCCAAATTTCTATCAAATCTTTCATCTTATATATTGTTAAGTACTGCCACTCCCAGTTTTAATTAGTCTACAATATTCTTAAAGATATCATAGATACAAAATTTCATTATAATTAATTAAGAAATATAGATATAGACGCTGCGACACAATATGCCTGACAAAAAATTTGATGTTTACAATAGCCAAAGAGAACAACTTATCACATGATACGCATAAAACTTTTCTACATATTCAAAATTACTTTACAAACACTTCAAAGTCGTGTCGCGGACATTGTATTCTATGCTTTAAGTCATTGATTCTTAACCGTTGTTTCGCGCAACACTAATACTCCACGATATTATTATTATTATAAAACAACTTTTAATTGTCAGGTTTCAATATTTTACATAAACAAAAAACTATTTAACTTATGATAAACATAATTGTTTACAAAATGTTCGATGTTTCAATTTACATAAAGTCTTGGTTATCACCTCGTATTTTCGTTGGATGCCCTACACGATTTTCAATAGAACTTTCGTTCAATAAGATTCGATAAAAAGCAATATCTTTGGCATCGCAGCACATAGAAATGTATTCTACTTCTAATAATAAAACATTTTATAAGAAAAGGTTTTAAAAATGGTCTGATCGGGTTCAAATAGGGCAATATTGTGAAATAATATTAAGAACTTTTTGTCGTATAAAGACTTCCATTATAATGGGATCTTATATGGGAGGGGGTTTTAAAAATGATCCAATCTGGTCCTTGTACCAAATTTCATTGAAATATTTCAAAAAATGCGATCTTTAGCTTACGCACAAATTTGGATATACAGACCTACAGACGGACACGATTAAATCGATTCAGATTTTGATTCTGAATCAATCGGTTTAAGTGAAGGTAGATAAGACTTTTGCAAACATCGGCACAAACTTAACATACCCTTTGTTGCAAGTGGTGCTATGGTCAACTACAAATATACATAAAATCATAAGCTACAAAAATATACATTAAGTTGTAGCTTACTATAAATATTTCTTAGTTCGAGTTCGAAGTATTTATTTAGAATATTATACTTGAAAATGAATCAGAATGATTCGTACAGTAAATACATAAAAGTCTAGGTAAATTTACGCTTTACCTGCTTACCTACCTAGCTCTAAATTTTACCAGCAGTACCAGCATAGCTAGTTAAAAATAATTGACAAAATTTTAATCTAAATTCTGTAAAATGTCAATTAAGAGCATGAATTTAAAATCTGAAAAACGCTTATCTATCAACAAATTGGCAGCTAGAAAATTTGCTATAATATATCCTCGTTTGCGGAGTAAAAATAATGTCAAGTATTATAGTCCATCACGTACAGATAAAACCCCAAAATACCAAAAATGGAAGAAGATTTTTCCAGCAAACAGTACAGGTATGAATTATTAACAATAAATAAATAAATAAAAGTAATTTCCCGTTCTTCCCTCAGGTGCTGTCTCAATCAATAAATTATTGTGGAATATAGTAAAAGCCAGTCCCCCACATGTCATACCAGAAATTTCTAAAAAAGCATCATCACCAACTACAGTACCGGGTAATAAGGAGACAATAACGCCACCAAGAAAATTTTGTGAAAATGTTGTAGAGAACGAGACGAAATTTATTAATCGCATAAATACTGGGGAATCATTTGTTATATGTGCCAAGCGTCAATTGGCCAATGGTCAGTGTCAATACTTAATAGAATGGAATTAGGCCTTTTAAGAAATGAAATAAAAAAGCGAAAAGATTTATAATTTACATATATTTGAATTAAACTTTTTCGGCATCAATTTCCCGGGGAAAACGGGCCCTCTAATATTGTATGTATTAGAGATCAACTTGCAAGTCTAGCTTTACGCTCAACTCGTGACTCCACGCTTGAAGCACTTCTTGAGTACAAGATCTATACCAACAACCAAAAAACCAGACCACTTCATAATTGTTGCCATTGCTAAAGTAGAGCACCGTACAGTGAAAATTTTACCAGACCAGATGGGCTATTGTTAGGTCAGTTTTTGAAACTGCAAACTATGCAGAAATATTGGTTCTATCTATTATTGCCAGCACTGATCAAAAATTTACTCGGACAAAGAAATATTTATTGTCATACTTATGCTATAGTGTTGGTGTTGTTTCGGTGCTCTGTTATACCTATTATATGTACATATATATTGTCTGATAAAGTTTTTTTGGGAACATTTTATATAACAAGGCCACCTGGCGTCCAAGTTTAATATCACATTACAATGGAAACGTGCATTAGGAGGAGGAGTTCATATGTATAGTCCAATCAATAGTTTTTTACTGTGTATGTGTTTCTATCCAGTTCATCCCCTAATAAATCAAATATTTCTTTTGGTAAAATTATTTATTGCGATATATAGAACAATATATTTTGTATAATATACATTTATTAATAATACATTTTTCTTTTATTCTAAATGAAAATTGTTACCTCAAATACATGTTTCGACCTGTTGCCATTTTATTAGTAAAACTTTTATATAACATCACTGTAGAACTTTAGAGTTTTCTGATCGGAATCAACGACTCGATCGATCAGAGGGCGGGGTATCTTTAACCTCAACATTATCAGAGTGGAAATGAGCGATTCAATTTCAATCTGTTGATTTTAATAGAACGTATTTCCCATAAACATTATAAATTTTATTATTCTTTAAATTGCATTTGTCTGTAAAAATATGTTTTTTGTGAAAAAAAAATTATATATTTAGTAATTAAAATTTTAACTCTACGTACATATATTATACATAAACTTGTACATGTATATATAATATGGGCGTAGACAATATCGCAAGAAGAGATGAAACCACCCTAACTGATGCAAAAAAAAAAACCAAACAAACAATGCATAAACCCTGCTGATGTTGTAGCAGAATTTTTATTTTACTTGATTTTTTTTTTCTTTTGTTCCATGCACAATAAAATAACTTTACCTGCCGAAAACGAAAAAAAAAAAAAACATTATACGCCATCATCAGGTAAATACCAGTTTTTATTTAAACAAGAGAACATCTATAGCAGAAGGCGAAAAAGAAAGAAAGGCACACTCAGTTTATTGTTTTAAACTCACTCAAATGTACAGCCTACTCCATACCATAAATAACATATAACCAAACATAAAACATATGGTTGATCGTCAAGAACAATCTGCCTTTAATATGGTTGTAATTAGTTTCCCAAACTATCTTCCATCTCGAATGCTACAAGTTGATAGAAAAGAAGACATTATTTGTATATATTTAGAAAATCATTCTCTGTTCGAATCAAACGACATTTTTGCTAATTTGGATGACATTTTTACAGCTTAATCTTTATCTCTTCTTAGTCTGTTTGCTTTCGATTTCAATACCTTTTCTGAACAACTTAAGAGGATTTTCTGAAGCTATTGATATTGATCTTAATTCTTCGAATTATATTATGTAAAACAAAATTTTACAAAACAATAACAACAGCGCCATTCAATGATTAGTTGAATGAAAAGAACAATCTTAAGGAGGAAAAGAAAATGTTTAATTATTTTTTACTTTATTCTGAAAAAAGGGAACAATTTTCAAATAGAGGAAATTATGTAATGAACACGTGAAATTGTTACAGTCGATTAAGCCCGACCATTTAATATCTTGCACCATTACATATGTCCGTCTGTCTGTCCATTTAAATTTGTGCACAATGCGACCTGTAGTATTTTTTGAGATATTTCAATGAAATTTGGTACAAGAACATGTATTGGCTCAAACGGGAACCCTATTGAAAATGGACAGAGTCGCACCATTTTTAGAACCCCTCCACATATAAAGCTTTATTGTACTGGAACTCTTTATATGACAAAAAATCACAATTCTTAATATTTTTGGACAAATTTTGGTGAGGAATAGTTAATTAGCTTCATAATTAATTGTGTCAAATTCCATATAACAATATTTCACGAAGCGACTTATATGGCAATGCCTCGCCTTTACTGAAACAACTTCAATACATTGCAGCATAATTTATAAAACCAAGTGGTGTAGAGTATTAAATGGACGGACTTGACCGACTATAACAATATTACTTTGTTTTTTTCCACCGTTTGTTTAAGCTTATAAGGTTTCTTTAGTTGAAGGTTTAGTTTCTCTCACTTTTCTATCTACCGCATAATTTCCTGTCACATTATGTTCACTCAAGTGAATTTCAAAGTAATAAAGAAGTTGTAGATCTGCCCATACATAAATACTCTTCAGTTTTTCTTCTTTAATCAATTGCACTTTGAATATTTTCAAATACTTTGATCAACTTCTTACTTTAGCACACTAAGTAAAGAAAAAAAAAAAAAAAGAAAATGTGGAGAAATGCACACTTTACTTATGATTTAAAGAATGCACTACTACAACTTCAAGGTCAGTTTTTAGATATTTTAATAACTTTCGCATAAGACGAGAGGTTCGGTGGATATTTCACAACCTTGATCAGAAACAAAACGTATAACATTCTTCTGATCGCAAAAGTTTATATTTTGATAAATTTTAATTAGCTGTACCACCGATGTGTTACAAATGTCTTATAAGAGACACTTTGTGTATTACAGAATACTACTGTTGCGGTAGAAGTCCTTCAGTAATCGCGATTACATGCTTTAGTAATCCTTAAAAGAGGGCGCAATTGTGTATATACCACGTCAAAATGTTATGCATAAATATAGAGGGCGTACAAGATTTGGCATAAATTAAATTTAACTTTTTTTATACAACCAGGCACCCAGGAGATTACAGAAAGGTACTGTGTTAGTGGTACTTCTACTGTGTGTGTTGATACTCAACTTAAACTGAAAACATCAGGGCTGCTGGGGAAGGCCTCAAGTGGTACATAGATGAAGAGGGAACTATTTCGGTTATGTGTTGTGCAATGTATGGCAGTTCTACAACAAAAAGGGTGAGAACGCTGAGAAAACCACGTAATCCTGTTGAAGGGTTTTACAGATGAACATACTTTCTCTGTCTCTGTAAAACAGTTGCCATGGAAACACACAGTCCATATTATGTCGGTGCTTAAGAGGCTCGAGACACTTTCTTCACTTATGCGTCTCTGAGCTCAGGAAGAGATTAAAACTATTGAGCATCTGCTGTGTGAATGCCCGGCTTTAGACCAAGCACTTGGAGACAGATTCCCGGAGGGTCTACGGTCACTAGCAATGAAAAGACATGCAATTCTCGTCATTATATATATTTAGAAAGCTCCAATTTTCTCATTCGTACCTAAGGTTTTTCGCCAATTGGAATCTTTAGCTGGCGATGTAGAAACCGTTGCAAAACATAAAAAACATAAGAAACGTTCGGGCACTACTAGAGATACATAATTTGTCCATCAAAGGCAAAGAGTTCGTTGACGAAAGTCCTTCAAGTCCTTCCTTCGAGAACCTAATCCGTCGAATTTTTTTACGAAAACCTCCTCTATACGTCCTACGTTATGCACAGAAGATCCGAGGAAAACATCTTATGAACAAGCCTAAGCACATGTCCTGGTTTCTTTCTGACGAAACAAATTTCGATTTCATATAAAAAAAAAAAAAAAAACAGTATAATTACATGAAGGAAAGGTAGAACATTTAACCAATCAAAACAGCTGAAAACACTTTAGCCATAGACCACATACCGTGTTAAGTGAAAACTAAACTAAACTAAACCAGCAAGCCGCACAGCTATAAAAGAAAACTAAAGAAAAACCCACATAATTATGGAATAATTAAAATAAACAAACAAACCCACACAATCGGCTGAAGCAGCAGAAATTTGAAAACCTTTAAAGGACATACGCTGATACTACTAAGCGTGTAGATTGCAAGAGAACAAAGCTTTTACCAGCATACGCGTCCCATATATTTATAAAAACCCAAAAGCGAGACAATTAAATGACTTTTTTGTTTGTTTGTGTTTGTGTTAAAGAAAAAAAGTGAGCAACCATGATACCCGCAGTTTATCACCAGGACCACACCAAACAAGCAAGCACGCATACAATTACATCGAAACAAACAGCAAACAACAAACACCCTAAGAGACGCCATGTTTGTTTTCTTTTTTCTTTTTTTGGTTAGCACTCCATGGAAATAAGGAAAATCTATTATGTGCTGGTTTACTGTCTGCTGTCTACTGTCTACTGTTAACTGTTAACTGTATGGTATGGTCTGTCTTGTGTTAATAGGTGTAAAACCCAAAAATTATTGCGCTTTTTGTTATAAATGAATGCTGTGTTGTACTCAGGCTAATGCAACAAATCACTGGCTGTGCTTGGTACAGATTTTATTTGAATTTACATTAATATACAGAAATACCAACATGGATGGTTTATGCATTAATTTGAACAACTGTTAGATTCTCTTTCCAATAATTCGGGGTAAAACAAAGCGAAAAGATTCCCCTTTTTCGTGTATGCGTTTGTAATGACAAGCTGCCGTTTGCCATTTTGTTGTCCTCCTCTTTTCTGTTCGGTTTTTGTTGTTTTGATTTTATCCTTGTTGTGAATGAATCTTTGCTGTTGTGCTGCCTACTTCTCAGTATCCCAGGACTACCGTTGCCAAGCCGTACCTTTGACATTCATCCATTCATCCATCCATCAGCATCTATTTGCACAACAGTATGTAGTCTACTAACATTTGTTATATGAAGTTGAAATCGTTAATGTGTTTCATAGCTGTTACTGTTGTTATTGTTATTGTTGTTATAGTAGTAATAGCAAACAATATGTGATGAATGCAAACTGCTGGGATGCTTTTGTTTTCCTTTTTAATTCTCTGTGGCTCTGTACTCTCTTCACATCATCAGTGGTAGAACAGTAGTATAGACTCGTTTCACTCACTTCGATGGTTTCCGATTTCAATGAAAATAATTTTATGTATGATGATGAATTGCAAGTATGTACCATTGTGCTTACCTTATTTCTATACTTACGTATGTACGTAACCTTTCCTAATGTTTTATGTAGTCACAGACACAACAGATCCCTTTTCTACCCTCCACCTTAATCCACCATGAGCGTACACTATATTGGCTATTTGCCATTTGTAATAGCAAGAAGGATTCCTTCAAGTATATATTCTTGATCAGCATCAAAATCTTAAACTAATCTAAACATGTCCGTCCGTCCGTATATCTGTCTGTTGTTGGCAAATTTCGGGCAAACATTTCGAGTTTCGGTATATGGATTCCTGTGTGAAAATGCAAAATTAATCAAGTGTCACGCCCACAATCAACAAAAATCTCTCAGAGGCGCAAAAATTTAGAAACAAATTTCACAGATATATAAAATTTATCCATCAATGGGCCAAATATGAACGTGTTTGGATAACAAACACGAAAAGTTACAAAAGTTACAAAAAACTTCACTTGGCGCAGAATTTAATTAATTGTTAATTGATACGTAGTACATAAACTGCAGAGGGCATAATTAGGTACATGCCACGCCCACTGCATATAGTATGTATGAAGAGTATTTAATATTTGGTCTACGGCAGATTATTATTAACAATTCTTTTTTATCTCTCTCCCTCTGTCTTTCTAGCTCTTTGTACATAATCAACCATTTAATTTTATCATCATAAATCATTTTTACTGATTAGCGTTTTTTTTTTTTTTGTTTTATTCTTTCTCTATAATCAAATTTCTGCAGCTCGTTATGTAATCATAAAATCATGGACAAAATTATTACTAACTGCTAACTATTCTATGGTTATTGTGTGGGTAGTGTTCACGATTTTCTAAAAAAAAAAAAAAAAAATCAAGTAACAACAAAAAATATTACAACCATACTTTATTAGACGTATGCCATGCAGTTGCTGGTCCGCGTCTTTTTTAGTAACAAAGCTCACTTGTGTGACACAATCATGATGCCGGGTGTGTGGCGCCAGCCATTTTAATTCATAAAAATACAAATGATGTTAATGGTGGCGGCGGTGGTAGGTGGCCCGTGGTTAGTTCTTTTCAATTTAATTTTATTAATGGACAATTATTTACATTTATACTTATCTCAGCCGGTTATCAAATACTTACACTTATGAGCGGACTTTGATTTGTATTTGCTTTGTGCAACTCATCACTCAACTTTATACAATTAAAGTCATACGCTTTACCAGGTCTTTGATATGTTAGAAATTATACGCACATTCACACGTTTATTAACCTTAGACAATATGCTTTTCTATGGGATAAATATTACTGCATCGTATTTAGTCTGTCTTTCTTAAGAGACTTCATTTACTTTTAATACTTAGAATAATTTACTTCATCATAAAAAGGTGAGTGGAGAGAATTTCATGCAAAAATTTTTTGGCAAAAAATTATTTACCTTCGTATAGAATCTAAATTGTAATTTTTATTCCCTATACATAAAATGAGGGTATACTAAGTTTGTCATCCCGTTTGCAACACCCGACGTCAAAGACTCTACAAGGTATATATATTTTTAAGCGGCGTCTAAAACTGCCGGGTGGTTAGTTTATAAAAACACTAATCGGAAGACATCGTGGGTTTTGCAATATGAAATAGCAGAAATTTTTTGAACGTGGAATTATAACACTGCCTAAAAAACGGCCAATATCTAGTTGAAAAAAGTTGTATTTTTTGTAAGAATTTTGAATTTTCATTTTTTATTTAAAATTCGCAATCACTTAGTTGCCAACCCAAAAGTTATTAAAGACATTAATAACACATTTAATTTTACAACAATTTTTGAAAGTTTCTCCACGATGCGAAGCCGTCGCAAGTACATTATATTCGATGAAAATTTGTATCATATTATCCAACATTTGATTATAAAATTTATCTTCAAGTAGAACATATATTCATCTATATCCATGAAGAGGATTTTCAAAATTATTCCTCTGCTTGGATTAGCATTAAAATATTATCCTTCCATGACTTTTGCCTTTTTGGTAAATAATGAAAAAAAATTATGAACTATTAAAATGCATTCAAGCGGAATTTACAAAAGTTTGCTATTCAAAAGTGCTCTTAAGATCTAATAACTGGCCTTTTGAGTTTTCCTTTTATATACAAAAACGGCATCTAACACTTGAAACCAAAGAGAGCACAGCAGCTCTCCATACTTTTCTGTATAATATTTTAAAACATTTTTGACATTTGCTATCCTCAACATAATCATAAAGCTGATAATGATGGTCATTTAATCCTTAAAACAGAAGCCATATAATCAGCAGCAGCAGCACCAATCGAAACCGTAACTGCAACAGCAATCATAATTTTCAAAAAAAAAAAAGGTTTTATCTTTTAAAGTTAGATCGGGGTATACTACAATAAAAAAAAGGAAAAACCATAACAAGAAATCCTAAATCTGTTGAAATTATGTACTAAAAAAAAAAAAGAAGAAAACAAACAAAAGAATAAGGAAAGAAGATATTGGAATTGTGTTCGTTGTTTTATTTGGGTTTTTTGCAGGAATCTTTTGTCTTCAGCATCGCTGTTAGTGGGTCAAAAGCGGGTTTTCTATTTAATCGAAATAAAAGACATTGTTGGTGAATATTTCAGTGATGATTTCATTTTATCCTCCGGACAATAATAACAATACGATTTTTGCCAACCGATTATGATCAAAAGTAAAGACGATGATGAGTCTTTGCTGACAGTTTACTGTCAATTTGTCAAGCATTGTCAAGTATAAAAGGTAAGTATAGTTTTAGCAAGAGTTCTTGGTATTATGGAAAAAAAAGTCTTTGATTGATTCACTTAATTAAATAAAACTATTATCGTTTAAATGATTATAAAATTAATAAAGTTTTCGTATGTTTGGCAGGTAATCCCAACAACTCCTTCGTTCCTAATCAGTTCTCTTAATTTAAAGTTGTCGCAAGAAACGTTTTCTTTCATTTTCATACTTATCACAACCTTCCTCCCACTGCAAGGCACCTCTTCCTAAATTGTTCTTCATCAAACGAAGACGTGTGATATGCTCTGTTTGTTTTTACATTCATTTCGCGGTTGTCATTGCTGTTGATAATAGATGTTGCTAAAAACCTTTATTGCTGTTGTTGTTATTATTATTATTATTGTTGTCATTTGTTTTGTTTTGTTTTTATTGTTGGTAATCTGAGCTAGTTTCAAGAACGCAAAATTCATTTGATTTGTAAAACATTTTTAAACCATTGTAGTGTTTCTTAGAAGAAAAAAACAGAAAAGAAAGGCGACCTTGTAAAGCAATGTCAATCAGGTTATAGAGGTGCCATTAATTACTCTAATTGCTATTAATTTTTAGAATATTAATTATTCTAATGAGCACTGGAGCCGTTTAAACAACAGACACCAACCTCATGGCGTCAAATCTTTCTACCACCAAATGCGAAAGAACTTCGCTGTATATGGGTGAGACAGGTCCTTGATTCTAGATGTAGATAGTGCAGATACTGAGAAGTAAATCTTATCCAAAAACTTAAGACTCTGTGGCATTTGTCGCCACTTAGAACAAGTGATCAGTTTAGCTGGAGGACAGTGTGCAGAACAGAAAATTTCTCGATATGCACAGATACACTGTGTCCATGATCATTTAATGAGGCAGACTAATAACTCTATAGACAACCTTTGTTCTTTAAGCCCTACAATGTTCCATATTTTAATTAAATACACAATTTATTCTCCATTCTATATAACTTCCACAGAATTCAGAGACTTTTAAAGAAAGTTTCAATTTAACCACCGAATACCTTTTATTAGTATCGGGCAATGAGATGGCGGAAAAGTACCCAAGAAGAATCATTTATCAGTTGGCTCCAGATGAAGACAGCAACATGATATTTAGTGTCTAGTTGTGATATACTTTATAACTTCTAGCCAAAAATTAAGCCGACGATAAACAAAGAATCCATGAAAGCATTATAAACAAATCTAAATGTATTTGCCTTTGTAGATATCCTTAGTAGGCGTTGTTTTATAAAACGATTTCTGCCCTACAGGAACTACTGGAGTCAGATTTCATAATCTTAACACTGATGTAAAATGATCAGCTGAAACCCCGAATTGGTTCAGTTGGTGCGGGTTCATATGTTCCGCAGGTAATCACAGCAAAGAAGTCAAAGGCATCGGTGAATTACCACCTGAGCACAAGTTCCAGCTAAAAAAAAACTCTTTCACTTTTTTCCTCAGCTTGAGGATTTGAACCCGTGACCTACAGCGGGCCAAGTTTACTAAGACAAAGCCTTAGCTCACTCAGCTACTGACTATTAAATAAATTTTCATCGCCTATCTCAAAGATGAGAATCTTTAATGTTTCCTAGAAGTATCCAAATCTTACTTACCTTGTAATAATCCAGTGTTGAGTAATTTTGAAGGCACGGTACATTATACAACATAGTATAAATTGTTGTATAATATGATACCGCGATTAGAGCCGTGTCAGAACAATATAAATATTACAGTACGATGCTTAATAATAATTTGTTTTGAATTGTTTAACAAATTGATTTATATATTCCAAATATAGTATAAACAACACGGAAAGTGTTGTTGTTTATGTATACGATTGCAATTTTATTTATTTGTAGTTGTTTTTTATTTCAGTCAATATTTAATGATTTCATTCAAAGTATTAATTTCTGACATTTATGTGACACTAGAATTAATTGCATATTAAATTTTTGTTTTTATTATTAGTTAACATTCTGAAAATGTTGTTTATACAAATGTATGTTTGTTTGTTGGTTGGTTAGTTGTTTGGGAAACAGTCTACGCACCCAGCTTTAGTTAGTTTAGTAGAGGTTTGCATTTGTTTGATTGTTTGTGTATATGTGCAGTATATGAGAATATTAAAATTTAACACTTGTGCTGACAGCTTGTTTGGATTGTTGGCTTGAATTTAAAGGAAAAAAAAATATAAAAAATAAAAAACGCCGACACACACACGCACACGCATGCACACAAAGCCGGACTCTGTTGTTTAATAGTGATGTCGAGCAAACGGTAGTAATTTACAGTTAATTGATTATCTTTTTAATATTAAATAATTTGCATGTTGCTGTTATTGTTGTTGTTGCTGTTGCTGTTGCTGTCTTGTTTACACAAATTGTTACATCTATTATTATTATTATTGTGGAAACGCGCATTTCAATTAACTTTAATTGCTTTATTAGCATTAATTTGTCCGAATGGGGTTAGTTCCGTTGCTGCTGGTTGCTGTTAATAATTCATCACTTCAACCACTTTAAATGTCATATGACAATGATGTTGATGGCGATGGTGGAATGGTGATGTCGCATAATCATCATCATTGTATGATAAGCATCATTTCAACAATATTCCAGTATTCCAGTCCCGCCGACGGTAATTGGATTCAGTTAATTATTATGACCCAGTGACAGGATTTCTGTTTATGTTTTTGCTTTTTTTGTACATTATTCACATACCCACTTTCATAACATATACCCTCCTTCTGCCTTTTACTTGTAATATATTATTTCATTTATGATTTCTTGGATTTATTTTTATACTTATTTTGTGTAAAAAGAATGGAAAAAAAATTCATTTCATGTTAACTGCCGCTTGTTAATGCAACAATGACGTTTTCCGTATTTCGTTTTGTTTTCAACTGATTCGCAAAATTTTTGCGTCTAGTGGAGAGCTTTACAAAAAGAGGTTTTTTTTTGTGTTTATAAGTGTTGTTATTGTTGTTTTTGTTGTTTTATTTTATATATATATTTATTAGTGGGCCTGACATCTGCCAGTGGTTATACGTGCTGCTACTGCTTCTGTTGCTTCTTCTGCTGCTTCTGCTGCTGTTGATATTGTTATCTGTGTTTATTATTATTGTTGTATAAGCTATGATCCTTTTCACATACACACACACACAAACGTGCGCGCATGCTCACATTTGTTACGAATAGAAAATCTACAAAACTCACTCATATTGCTCTCAATAATTTTTGAGAGGTTTTTCTCCCATTTAATGAGTGGAGTATTTTTTTTTTTTAATTGTATTATTTTGCTTAAAAGAGTACGTAGGTATTACAACCTCATGTAATGACTACCAAAATAAATAAATGTTGAGTGTTTTCTTAAAGGTTAAAGAGGGGCTATTTATAAATTGTGGGCGTGTTCTATTTAACCGATTCATTACATATTAAATAGAAAGCCTAAGTCTGCCTAAACCAAGAATATTTGGACAAAATTTCAGTTAGATACGATTCAGTTTTTAAGGCTGCTCAAAGTTAAGTATACTTTGTTGAGTCCTTGAAGTCTCCCTTTCTGATAGTAAGAAATGGATTTGCAAACCCTCACTCAATAAATAATCAAGCAGCTTTGTTGTGTAACTTATTCTAAAAACGTCTCAAGGCTTATAAGAGTTTTTTATTTCTCTCAATTCTCGAGAGAGTGGTTGCAAAAAAGGGCGTTTGAGATTTGAAAATTAAAAAAAAATATATATATAATTATAAATTTACAACCTAGACATAGACATCCCGTCTACTCTCTCTCTCTCTCTAACAAAATGTTTCCAACACTTGTAAAGAAGCCTTAGAAATCTTATCAAGTATGGGTACACATATGTATATACGTATATGTGTATGTGTTTATGCTTGATCAGCTTGAAATTCTCAAGTCGTCTTGGCCGAATTCGTCTGTAAAAAGAACGGTATGGATTAGAATTATAGAAAAAGCATGAATGGTCCTGTAGTCAAAGTACACACATATTTCTTGAATTTTATGTGGGTAAAAAACAAGTCACATTATAAAAATTTCTTTTTCTTATATTGTACTTAAGAGATAGCCAGCACAAGATTTCATTTAAGCCAATTCATTTTTATGTATTTGTAAGTCCTTCCTTACGTTTACGCTTGGTTAAATGCTCTTAACCATCGATTACTCTCTCTCTCGCTCGCTCTGGTGTAAAGGCATATAACTTTCTAAATATGTATATAATGTTGTTGTTGTTGTTACCTATAAAGTTATAAGTACAAATCTTTTTGGGGCGGGATTTACAAAAATAATAATCAACTACATACATGTATGGTATGTATGTGCATTTTGCCCAAAACTCTGTTATATTGTATATAACAGATAATCGGGTTAATAATAACTGTTTGAAATGCTTCTAATATTTCTATCGCATATAAAATTAATACGATGTCAATTTATTGCTAACATGACATTTTTTTTTATTAAACATTTATATAGCATGAGATTTTCTACACATAAAAAGAATTCACCTAGCCATAGATCCAGAATAAGATTTGAAGAAAACAACAACAAGTAAAAAAGGCGCATGCCAAATCTAGAATACCCACCATTATTACCCACTCTCGAAATAGAGCATCATTTTATTATTTCTTCAAACAAAGAAAAACAAGTACATCAAATTTAATTGAATGGACATACCTACCAGAGAATTCTTAGCCAATCATTTTGAAAAGGTCGCCATTTTTCACTCATATAATTCGCAATAACATTATCGTGAATAGACACGCCCTGTTGAGCTTTTTTCTATACATTTTCAAAATTGAATTTGTTATTTGTTTTGCTCTGAATATAATAAAACATTTATAAATGGGGCACGCCCATTTATGAAGGGCCTATTTTGTTCAAAAATACATCCAAAAGGACAGAACTATTAGAAACACATTTGCCCAGGCTTACGGCCAATATCTTAACAATGGAAGTAAAACATAATTGAAGTTTTTTGCACAGTTTTATAAGGGCGAGAGATTTTTACCGACTGTGGGCCTATATTTTATTTATTTTTAATTTTAGAAACTACCTCACATACAATACAAACAATAATCTAAATTATTACCCCAGCTTATTTTGAGAAACATTGCAAATTACAAATAAAACTCCGCCGGACATTGTGACCCACTGTGGAGACACTTTAAAGCGCACAATTTCAAATTTCTTTTCTAACCTCTACGTTTCATTTATTCTCTTATCACTTTCGAGCACTTTAACATTCATCCTTCCACGAACTTTTTTTTACTTCCACTCCGCCACTTTATACCCAATTTGTGTGTTTCTTCTTTTGAATTTTGTGTGACATGCTCGAATTTAAGAAAAATAGAAAACTGTTTTATATGTTCTGCTTATAATATTTGTGTACGGCTCATTAATTTTAATCACTTGATTGGGCGCCAGTATAACCATATGTCCATTTTAATTAATTTCACCTAGTTAATCACAAAACTGCAGACAGTTTCCAAACTGCTGGTCTTTATATTGTCGAAACTGTCCCAATACCTAAAAACCAATAACAACGTTATTGATGAAAAAAAAAAATACAAAAAAAAACCGTAAGTTTCCTTAAATCTGAAATTTATATGTATGTGCGTTGAAACAAAGACCTTAAACATGCCTTTAAATCTCAGGGTGGGTGCAATCCATTGTACCTATATCTTATTCGATGTGACACCCATATGGAAAAAACAAAACCTTACAAATAAAGCATACACATCATTGGAATGATTCTTATTAACCCCAAATATTAACCCAGCAATTAGATCTTTATTCTAAAGGGTTTAGCGAACGCTTCGTATGAATCGATATGTTACCAACAACACCTTAAGTGGGTACACAAATTTTAGTAGAATACAGAAATTATTTTGAAAGCTTTTATTTGCCCCTGTGGACGTGTGTGACATAGACAGATGGACAATTGGACTGATTGGTTTTTAAGAGTTTTTATTAGCATTATGCTAATCTCACAATCGAAATTTCAATCACTGTGTACACCCGATAATATTGAAATTTTCCACATAGCTTTAATGCCAGTCACAATACATAGTAATAATCCTCAACAAAAAAGGCCGATTATCTATTTCTTCCAAATAGTTATAGTATGAATAGTATGGGTATTTAATGAAAGAGCTTCATCAAATCAAATTAAAAATGGCGGCAATATGTGTAAACCCATATAATGAAAGGACTAGATGAAATGAAATGGACGAGCTCAAACGGAACATTAAGAAATTCGTTTAATTTCTCTTTATTCTATATACGATTCTTAACGAATAAAACGCCTTAAACTCAATAGATTTACATATCTATATGGCATCCATCCAAAAGATATTAAATTATAATTTTTCAAAATCTATTCAATATGGATATCAAATGAAAGGGCTTGATGGGTAGTATGTCATAAGCTAAGTATAATCATTTTATAACCTATATAGGGGAGGACATTATAAACTGAATCCTTTTTCACTTAAATCATAAATTTTAACATATTCAGCTGAAATTTGGCAAACTTGGATCAAGAGCCACGCCCACAATCGACAAAAATCTATATATCTGCTTCAAAAATTGACCTATGAACTTGAAATTTGGTGCAAAAATTTATAATAATTCCATCCGAACCAAAACTGAACGTGATTGAATAATAAGCACGCTCACAATTTACAAAGACCTTTTTTATTCGACGTATTCACTCGAATTGCAAGCTAATACATACACTATTAGAGGGCGTAATGATATACCTACCATGCCCATTATTTGTATGTAAATGTGGAGGGTATTTAAGATTTGGTCTAAGCCAAATTTGACCTTCTTACTTGTTTATTTCCTATATTGATATTTGCTTTATTTAATTCAACAATATTTTTAAATTCTAGTTTAATTTAATATTCTTTAAAAGCGTTGTTGTATCCTTAAGAGTGTAACGAAGCAATTATTTCAATTTATATTAGGTATACAAAACAAATATTGAAACAGCCATTTTGGAATATAACTATAGCAACATACAGTGCATATATATTGTGTATGCATGTGCATATGTTTATATGAAAAAAAGCTATAAAACCACCCTAAATATTATTTATACATATCAAGTTTTTTTTTTGCTTTTTGTGTTTTCAAAAGTGCACCATTGGTGTGAATAGGTAGAATCTGTTTCAACAGTTTCATATGAAATGATTCTGCGCACTGTTACAAAGACTCAATTAAGAAATAAAACCACATCTCTGGAGAGGAAATATTAGTCTGTATAATATATAATTTTATATATAATAATAAACAAAGGCTGTTAAGGAGAATGCCATCAATAACACTTGACTTTAATTAAGGGAAAGTGAACAGATAGTTAATGTCTTGTAACTTTCAATTTTTAATTGTTTCTTATAAAGTTATAGGCAGGGAGAAAAGGGTACAGTTGGCTGAGACCAAATCTTATATACCCACCGCAATGGTCCATTGAAGTTTAAATAAATAATAATTATTGTTGGCGGAAACGTTTTATACAAATCATCAATTACAAAAGATAGGATCACATATAAATCACATTTCCGGTCTTGAATATAGTTTTCTCAGTTTCTGAGGTTCCCTTCTAACGGAGTTACCCCTCTCTTTCACAACAAACTGCTTGTATTGTATTGCCGACTTCTTCGGTAATTCAATTTATGTTATTATTGCTGACGGATTTCCAAATCATTACACACAATGTTATTGCATGTGACCACCATGGAAGTTGCTTTAAGCTACTTAACATTACAACAAAAACAACAACAATGCTATGCTCATATTTTTTATCGTTTATGTCACGCAGTATATATTAAGACCACTCATAATTAGTGTTTAAAGCTCTTGCTTGCTGTTCTGTACTAAACACTAAATACACAAACATACTGCTGACCATCACTGTCCATGTCTGGGCATTCGTATGACACGCATGATTATCAAAAATTGAAATATCAAACTTCATATATTGTACATAGCGTTCTATTACAAGCGACCAAAAATTTTGTTTTTAACCACACCCAGAATTAACGGTTAGCTGTCCTGGCTGCAAAACCTTTTTTAAATAACATTTCATGTCAATGTTATACAAACTTGTGAAGCTTTTTGGTCCATAAAAAAAAAAAAAACGTCCCCCGCCCCCCAACCATCCACTTGAAGTTCTCCACATTTCCTGCAACTTTTACTCGATCTTTTTTAAGGTAAAAAAAAAACAACTCCCAAAACAACATATGAACAAAACTATATGTCTCCAAAAAAAAAAAAAAAAAATGTTAAAAAAAAAAAATTAAATGACATGTACGAGTATAACAGCAACAACAGCTGAGAATGGTTTAGTGAAAGATCGCATTGAAATCGGATATTTAAAGGAAGTTACCTTGAGTGCATTTCTTTTCGTATTATTCACCATACTGGTTGACAAACCTACTTACTTAGAAGCAACAACAACAACAAAAACAATAGTCAAACAAAATAGTCTATAAACAGGTTTATTTAATAATATATTGATGGGTATGCTTGACATTTTATTGTCATTCATACACCATTCTGCAGTCAATAAACTTCTGCGTTCGTATGTGTGTTTGTTTGTGTTTAAGTCAATAAGCAGTTGTAAGATTTCAGTTTTTCATTCATTCATCGCAGTAACTACTTTTAAATATTGCTAAAATTATTTACTTTATCCATTTAACCACCTTTCCAATCATTTTTTTTTTTTTTTTTTTTTTTTTTTGTTTGAATAGTCAGCTGTGCGTTTGTTCACATATACAATACTTAGAAAGTTCAATTCGTTTTAGAGAGTATTTGTTGTTTTAGCAAATACATGTCTACTAAATAAATATAAAAAGTCATTTAATTTTTTCATAGTCCTGATGGTGGTGTTGGTATGGCGCTTACTTTAGTTCTAAATCATTTATTGACATCTTTAACTGACCACAAGTGAGAGTTGATGTTCTCAAAATAAAGTAAACTGTTAAAATAACAATAAAAAGATTTAACATACCTTTTTTTTAATATATATATCAAGAAACAATACAACACACAATAAACGTCTCAGGCAAGTAGTAGATGCCTAAAATATAATACGTGTGAGGAAGCATGCGTATGTATGTAAACAAGTAACTTGAGAAAACTAAATTTTGCTCAAGCAAAATATTAAATACCCTCCACATTTATATATAAAGTGGGCATGGCGGGTATATCATTATAGTGTATCATAATAGTGTATGTATGACGTATCAGTTTGCAAATCGAGTTTTACGTGGAGTGTGGTTTTTTGTAAATTGCAGGCGTACCCTCTACCCGATCACTTTCATTTTTGCCATATAGATGAACGGGATAATTATAGATATGTATGTCAAATTTCAAGTTCATAGGTCAAATTTTTTGGCAGATATAAAGGGTTTTATTGATTGTGGGCGCGTCTGTTAACCGACCACGCCCATTTTTGGCACATCGATTGATAAGATAATTATATTATAGATAAGCATACCAAAGTTCAACTCAATATCTCAAAATGTACACCCGTGAGAATGCCTACAACAGACAGACGCACGGACACACGGACATTCATGATTAGATCGACTCAGTTTTTGATGCTAATCAAGTATATACTATATACTTTGTTAGGTGACTGATGCCTCCTTCTGACTATTGCAAATAGAATGACAAACCTAGTATACCATCTTAGGTATAGAGTATAAAAAAAACCTGAATAGTGAATTCTACCTTTTGTTAAATTTAAATAAAATATTTGGATATTCTTTGCGGAGCACACAGCAGGTGGGAGTGCTAGTGACACTAAAAATAACCATTTTTGGTCAAATTAATGGCATTGTGTGAAGATGTTATTAGGACATCTCGTTTCATACATAAAAAGTTATGTTAAACTTTTTAATAGTATTACACAGCAAAGGGTTACAAAGAAACGTAAGGTATTGTTTATTGAAAATGTTGACCATCTAAAAGTACATGAATATTTTCCCATCTTTCTGGTAAAGGGACAATTTCAGTGATGAAAAAAATTCTTCAAATCAAACTTAATTTTTGGCTTCTTCAAAAGAATCGAGTCGTTCTTCCTTCCGATGATGCTGCATCGACCGAAGCAGATGATAGTCTGCAGGAACTGTATCCATAGGATATGACGGGTTAAATAAAATGTACCAACGCGGAGCTTTTTAAAGTATCTTTGACCGATAATATATCATATGTATGATAATACTCATGGTGAAATACATTTTTATTTTTGAGTGGGCGTGGCAGGCATATAATTACGCCCTCTAATAGTGCATATATTACGTATCAGTTTACAAGTCCAGTTTTACGTTGACTATGGTTTTTTGTGAATTGTGGTTGTATCTGTTATTCGACCACGCCTATTTTTGGTACATCGATGGATGGGCTAACCTCTAATACTTGCACTAAATTTCAAGTTCACAGGTCAACTTTTGTAGCAGATATATAGACTTTTGTCGATTGTGGGCGTGTCTATAATCGACCATGCCCATTTTTGGTATATCGATGGATGGGGTAAATATAAATATATGTTTTAAATTTCAACTTAATAGTTCAATTGTGGGCGTGGCACTTTATCGATTTTGCCCATTTTGAAAAAAACTAAGAATGTCTGTACAAAATTTTAGCTCAATATCTCAAAATTCACGCCCGTGAGAATGCAAAAAACAGAAGGACACCCGGACATACGGACATACAAGTCTAGAAGTATGTTGATCCAGAATATATATCCTTTTTAGGGTTTCTGCCTACTTCTAGGTGTTACAAATGGAATGACAGACCTAGCACACCCGCATCTTACGTGGAGGGGATAAAAAAGATTTAGTTTTTAATACTACTAGTAAAAGCTGAACTGGTCAACCATGTTACATTGTTACATAATTTTTTTTAAAGAATACAATACAATTATTTTTGAATTTTGATTATAAATCATTGCTTTATAAGAGAAAACTTCCCATGATGCTTTCAAAAGAGAACGCAAACGCACCCACGACCACACTATTACATACTATAGTTAAAATACACATATTCGTTTCTAGTTGTATTAAGTCCACCTGTCTGTTAAGTGGAAAATTCTTGGAAAACATTGATGACATCTAGAAGAGACAAAATCGTTAAATCACACTTTTTTACGGAGACAATGAGAGAGATTCACAGCGTACAATACGTAAACCATATAAAATATGAAACACTATAAAATAAATGGTCACATAATTTGACTCAAGTCTACAAACATAATGCTGGCCGTACATAAATATATGCAATGAACATCCAAGCTGCTGTAACAAAGTAGAATGAACGCCCTACACTAATAAGGAAGAGATAATCAAACGTGCTTGAAAGCATTACTTCGTCTTAGTACGGCCACAACGATTGACGCCCAGCAACATTTCTTATATGTGTCTGTAGCAAATGGGATAATAAAAGTAGTCTGCCATCATCATCTTTAAGCTATAAAACATAATTAATATTATGAGCTACATAGACACAAAAGGAAACGTCATTAAAACAGCATAGGGAACGTGCTGATGCTAAGACCCTAACGTTATGAACCAACGTGTGTGTGTGTGTGTGCATATAAGCTGTACAATATACTCACCAGGCAACCAAGCATTTAATCGAACCCAAGCAAAGGTGACAAAAACCAAACCGTTCAACAATCGAACGCATTCTGTTATGTTTCACCCTACACCACGCATAATAAAGGGTATATTATGTGTTATCTATATTGGTGTAGATGTTTACAATTCTCAAATCTTTTATTTTATCAAACAATTTAGAACCATTTTCTTTCAGAAATTGTATAATTTTCGATATAATTGAACAAAAATTTGGTACTTTCCAGTCTCGTAGCCTCATTTTTTACACGCCACATAAGATGATCGATTTTTCCCATTCTAAATAGCAATCTGCGTGCACAAAGTAAGGGGGTCGGTACAAAATTTCAGGGCATTATCTCAAAATTTATCACCGTAAGAATGCCAACAACAGACAGACATACGGACATATGGACATGGACATGTGACACCTACTTCTAGATGTTCCAAATGGAATGGCAAACTTAGCATACCTCCCATTAATGGGGAAAGTAAAATAATAGACGTAAATTTGAGGAAGGAAATGAATAAACTATAGGACAGAAGTGCTGAAGAGAAGCGAACGGAAAATGCTAAACTACGAAGTAAAGACAGTTAAATATACCGCTCTGATCTCCAACGATCCAAGCCCCTCAAACGCTAACAAAGAAAAACTTTTTATATCAAACTGAGCTTACAAACCATTATTATTTACATTGTACACAATGCTCTGCACTAATTCAGAGGACAGAAGAGAATTGTCCCATTTGTTTAAAGCCAGCACCACGTCTTGAATATTTTTACATTTCTCACTCAATAAATTAAGAACACAATCGATCACAAGAATATCTGTAATTTTTTTTTTATCACTAAGGTGGACGGTATACTGAGTTTGCTATTCCATTTGCAACACCCTAATATATCCGTAAGAAGAAAAGAGAGTAAAAAATATTTCAGTTGATATGCTCTTCTGTTTTTATAACAACAGCAACAAAGTAGTTACCAACAAAAGGAATGTAACAATCAATTAACAAGCTTAAGATTTATATTTAGATTAAATGTGAAAAATAAAATGACAACACACGTTTACAACAACAATAACAACAACAGCAATGTAAGAGAAAATACATGAAAAGATTTTCAAGAATATACCAACATATACACACAAAGGGTCAAAGAGACAGACAGACAGACAGACAGAGAGACAAAAAAAAATACCGGTAACAGTGGGAGATGGTTAACTCGTAAGCCTTAGCAAACAGCTTCATGCTATTGTTGGAATTTTTACAACTTTTTGACACGGCTGGTGATCTTTAGACCAGACAGAGTTGACCAGTTGACGATGATAATCGTGGATAATCAAATCATCATCATTATAGTCCCGTCACCTTGATTGTAAACAACACATTTATCTTATTGTTTGTTATATGTTGTTCAGTTGAGATCTGTGAGGACTGACTGACTGACTGACTTTCGTTTTATTATCTTTCAAAACATTGATGTTGATGAGCGTTGCTGACTTATTTGACTTTTATGAGTTTTAAACGACCATTTCAATTCAACCAAGAACTTAATTCAATTTCAGAAACATGATCGAAGTTGAAATTGACGTTGACGTTGACGTTGACGTTGACGTACAAGTATCGTACAACACAAGATAAAATTCAACTTTTCGTGGCAAATAATGTTTATTGTGTGTTTGTTTGTTTGTTTAGAAATGACATTTTGTTTGCTTTTTTCATACTCGTGTATTCTAGGCATGTTGTTATGATGTGTTTATGCTAAGTTTGAAATCATTTATTTTAAACTATATGCATGTTTACAGCTTCTACCATCCACCACGAATGCCTCTCAGATAAACTTATCTGGTACACAAATTAACAAATGAAAAATCTTAATGTGTTAAATACTTTATGGGCTTTGTCTGAAAATTTCGTCGTTTTGTTTCTGATAAGTATTCATGCAGCGGCGGCAGCAGCAGCAACAACAGCAAATTCCAAACATAAAGGAACACCCATTTAACAAGTCAACAATTTAACGCAACGCCATAAATATGAAAATTTAAACAAAACTGACTGACTGACCGAACCTCACGGTAAATCTTGGCACACTGCAGGACTTGTAGGAAGACCGTAGAACTTTGGTTACTTGCTTAATATACTTCAACCAGTCAGTCAGTCAGTCAGTCAGTTAGTCACCACTACCACTGTTGGTGTGTTTTGTAATAATAATAACAACAATAATAACAATAACAACAATCAAGAAATTAATTTAAATAAAAAAAATATACTCACACTCTGTCTGTTGACTTTTCTTCCTTAAAAACCAACACAACGCTAAGGTAGTAAGTAGGTAACCCCATCAGTGAGGCTCTAACACATCGTGTAGAGCAGCCGTTAAATGAACATGAACACACAACCCATAATACAACTTGTCGTACAAGATCCTTATCTTGTTACATACCAACACACACATACACATGCCAACCCATATGCATCATTTTATGAACATATAGTGAACCGTGTTGTCTTCGCACTAAAAGTTGAAGTTGTCGTCGTGATAATCGTTGTTGAACCATTCATTTTATTTCCTTTGCAAATAATGTCCCATACGCTCTGTTCCCGAAACACATTTGAAATCATTTTATATATTTATTATACTTAGGTATACATGTACGTATGTACTCACTTGTACAGCAGCACAAAATCGTTTAAAGCTGATCGTGCTAGGAGCAAGAGAGCGAGTTCACAAACATTTCAGAAATAATAAAAAATTCATTAAAAAAGCTCAAGAATTTACCTTCAAACAAATCTTAAAAATCCTCTACATCTAAATACAAATCGTGCGCGTAACTTTCCAGTAATATTTGTATTGCGACCCAATTCAAAAATGACATTCTGACGGCTCATCAGCTTTCAATGTCCGAAGGTCTCAAAAATATTTTCCTTAAGTACCAGTACCCGCCGCTATTGCAATTGTAGCAATAAACTTAATAAACTCCTTAGTTTACTTATGTATATATTACACAAATATAATAAAAATTTAAGACATTTCAGTACAACTCCACCAGTGACCCATGCCACACCACACATATCAAAGCGTGATCCCAGCTGGACTTTAACATAACCATAGTGTGTGGCGTTAAACATGATTGTTTTTGCTGTTACTGTTTCTATTGTTGTTGTTCTTTTTGTTCTTCACATAATAAGGATAGGAGAGGCGAGGCGTGGCGAGGCGAGGAGAGGCATACTTGGTTTGTCATTTCGTTTGCAACACTCAGAAAGAAAGAAAGAAAGATGTTGATGTTGTTGATGTTGTTGTTGTTGTTAGAATTATTATTTTTATACCCTACACCTAAGTAATGAGTGATCGTCCCTACAAAGTATATATATTCTTGATCAGCATTAAAAACTGAGTCGATCTAATCAACTATGTCCGTATGTCCGTGTACCTATCTGTTGTTGGCATTCTCAGGGGCGTAAATTTTAAGATATTGAACTAGTATTATATTCTGACAGTTTTTGTTAGCAGATCACTATTAAAAATGTATAAAAATTGGTCAAAAACCACGCCCACAATTAATCAAAATCTTTATATGTGCTACAAAAATTGACCTAGAAACTTGAAATTTGGTATGCTTATCTATAGTTATCTCATTCACTGGTGTGCCAAAAATGGGCATGGTCGGTTAATAGAAACGCCCATAATCGACAAAAACTGTTATATCTACCACAAAAATTAACCTATGAACTTGAAATTTGATGCACATATTTATTGTCATTCCATTCATCGATATTATAAAAATAGGTATGGTCAGATAACAAACACACCCACAATTTACAAAAAACCATATTCACCATTAAACTAAACTTGCAAGCTGATACGTGAGACATACACTATTATAGGGCGCAATATGTATATATGTGCCACGCCCATTCGTGTGGAGGGTATTTACAATTTGGTCTAAGCCAACTTTATTTTTCTTACTTATTTTTATTATTATTATTGTTATTGTTCTTGTGGCTGACGCTGTTGCTAGTGTACTACGTTGTCTATAAATTCATCTAATCCATTTCATTACGTTGCAACAGCATAGAGAATGTTAAAAGCGTGGACACAACAAGTCTAACATAATAGAATAACTTTTAACGCGTCTTAAAACATTAGCTATGTGTATGCTGTGTAAAAATCATCATTTTCGAAGTCGGAAAACTTAACTTACTTTAAAAAAATTATCGCAAAAATAGGCCATATTGGCAGAGGAGTGTAAGCCCAGCTTGATGTCGGCTAATAATGTTACAAAATATACATATTTGGCTTAAAATGCAGTTTTACACGAAATGCCGATGCTGAGTACACGGTATTGGTGTAATATGGAATTGTTGCAGCCGCCTTTTCCTCACCGAAAATTTATAACTTGCAGACATTTTACGATATTTCAATTTACCTACAGCAACATTTTAATAGAAATGGCGAACGTAACATGTGAAGGGAAGGCTACTTTTATGGGTGATCAAGGAAGGAAAAGGGGTAAAGTTACATAAACGTCCGCCCAGGTAGGTAGGGCAGGTAGATGCAGACAGGACAGAGGGACGCAGCGGCTATGCAGTAAAATGCTTCTCCGCTAATTCATATAATTCATATACAATTTATAAACATCCATGATACACATGTTGGAGACATAACAACGTAACGATCAACACACAAATTGTTGCCTCGTAAAACTGTATTATGCATTTTTTAATCATACATGAATAATTTTCTAGACAATGTACGCCTTTGTGTGCAATTTGTGTAGCAGCAGTACAGCAACTGTAGTGTAAAGGGAAGCTGTAAAAGTGACAAGCTAGCGTGTGTGTGGGCCACATTCTCAGCCATTGTTAGAGAGCGAGGTGTCATTTACGTTTTCTAAGGTGACATAAAGAAATGTTGCAAATATGTTGCAACAAAAAAAACGAATTTCTCCATAAAACTAAGTTAAGGTTTTCTCTGCGGATTGCTCTTCTGATTGTATATGTTTTTCTTTAGTTTTTTTTTTTTTATTTTTTATTTTTTTTTTTTTTTTAATTAGCTTAACAAGTAACGTTTGATACGCTTGCTGATCTTGCGGTTTTTGTGGTTAAGAGGGACAATGAAACAACATTCATACAATCATGCAATTAAACACCTTAGTACATACACACACACATATACGCAAAGACTATATAACACCACTTTATAAATACTTATACAAGTCTACGTGTATCAAGATTTTTTTCAATAAAATCTAAGGTTTGTGAGATGTGTTGAAAAAAAAAATATGGTTTTTATATCAAAACAAAAACAAAAAATGAAAATGAAAATATTCCTGCCAATACGGCATTCTTCCTCTGTTTTGTTTTTTTTTTTTTTTTTTTTTTTTTTTTCATATAAAACATAATTTTTTGTTAAAGTTTGTTATTGTTGTTATTGTTATTTTTTGTTATTTGTTGCTTTTTAAATGCTAATGATTATTAACATGAAGATGATAAAAATGCTGGTGATGTAGAGCTTTGTCGATCGCCTGCCTGCCTTTAAATAAAAGGACGACACAATTTAATGATCTCCAATCGTGTTTTTAAGTGAAAAGAATTAATTTCATCTTTATCTTAAAGCTGTAATGGCACACTTGCACTAAGCTGTTTGGCTTAACCCTTCAAAACCAATTGAAAAACGGCCAAACCCTTAACTCAGCCATCTCTCACTGCACAACACGCCAACTTTTTCTGTTCTGTTCTGTACATATACACACAATTTGTACGCCAGTACATACATATTGCGAAAATTGTTGCACGTCAGAGCAGTTATGTTGGTTTGTTTTAAATTTCTTTTTCTTTTTTTTTATCCTATAACATCTACATATGATGGAAGGTATGCTAGATATGTTATGCCGTTTATTTGTATTAATGTAACCATGTCCGAGTGCGTTTTGATTAAAATGAGGCGAAAATTTTCAAGAGCCACGCCCATAATCGATCAAAATCGCTCATAATCATCCACAAAAATTTTATTATGACTTTTCAATGCAAATGTTATATGGTTTCATTGTGAAAGTGAGTGAATTTGATTAAAAGCCACGCCCATAATCCACAAAAATCGATCTATCCGTTATAAAACAATTGAGATTCATTTGGAATTTGATACTCTCAGTATGCAGTTGACTACATAAATGAAAAGATATCGATTGAATGCCACGCCCATAAACGATACAAATCCTTGATTATATCAAATCGAAACATTGATTTTGGAAGTTAAAAATTGATAGACATACAATATTATACAGGATTCTTCACAATCTGGTCAAAAAAAAAGGTGATAGCCACGCCCACAATCGATAAAAATCCACAAATCACCCATAAAATGTTGAAATTTTAATTACTGAGATGGCTCATAAATAAGCGGAAATAAGAAAATGGACACGCCACTATTTACATAAAACTTAACATATGTACACAGTTTTGATTAGAAGTTGTAATCAGGTATCTGCCACGCCCACAATTAATATATAGATGTGTTGGGTATTTATGTATTGTCTTTAGCTAAATTTCGTTGTTGTTGTTTTTTTCATTTATTTTTCTACTGTTGATGGTGGTTGCATGTGCTTATTGTCAACCAGGTGACAAATCTTCTTTCACATGCTGCTCCGGCAGCAGCAGCGGCTATCTCATGTTTTACTTATAACCTCACATCGTTGCAAACATTCATGTGCACGCACATGTAGAGTGCGGACCTACATGGTTGTTGTGTTGTTACTTGTTACGACACTTGGTAGACCTTTCTTAAGCCTCTTTTTTGGTTTTTTTCTTTTTTTTGCATCATTCTCCTTACACACATACACACATACACGCATACACACCACAAACATTGACATTCGGTTAAAACATGATTTTGCTAACAACATAGTTTCAACGCGTTTATGTTCAGTTATTTGTACCCATAAATGTTATTCTAATTATTGTTGTTGTTGTTGCTGTTACATGTTATTTGTTTATAGTAATTTCATACACGAAACGATTTATGCGTTTGATTGCATGTGTGTCCCAATGATTCAGTTTAAATAGTTTCAAATGTTTCAAAAAAAGAAAAACTCGCACACAGCCATACCATATAGGAAACGGGGTGGGAGGAAGAGATTGAAGTATTTTAACAAACCTTTACAAACTGCTTAAAATATTTACAGTAAAAATAATTTCAACTTTTTTTTTTTTTAAAGATAATGCGTTCACTTAACACACCACTAAACAGTGAGTACAAATGAAGATATTTGTTCACACGATCCGCCCCTCCCCATTACTTATGAGCTCATTTACAGAGAGGAGGAAGCATTCCCTGAAACACAAGCAATAATTTATGTGTTTGTAAGTGTCAACACATTATTGAACATGCTTGAGGCTGAACGATAATCAAACCATCGTTACGAATGAGTTATAGACGCATGGCTGTCTGTGTTATAAGATAAATCATTTGAACGCTGTAAATACATTGTTTAGATAAATTGCTGATGATTGAAAATCTCTCAAGGCACTTAAGTATCTCACATTATTCGAGGTAGACCGGGGTACCTGTGAAAAATTACGCTGTGAAAATTATAATTTGAGTTTTATTTTTAAAATAAATTTTTTACTCCATACACTGCATGGTGCACGATACCCACATATACACGAGTAAACATTTTGTTATATGTGTCATATTATATTATATTACATATCTTGACGATGTACTCTAATGCAGACGTTTAAGTGGCATTTGAGAACATTTAGCGTCGCACTGGTGTGTGTTAAACATAACTCCTTATTAATTTACATAAATATTGTTGTTGATTTAGCGAAAAGTGTAAAAACAATAAAAACAGAAACAAACATAAATCCCTTCTCACATGTTTTTGTTATTGTTTTAGAAAAATATTCACTGACTTTTCATAAAGTTACACACAATACATGTGTACTGTAGAGGAGCGACAAGTTAAATCCAGAACTCACAATATAAAGAATGTGAAAGGTAATATTATCACAAAATATATGTGCACGTGTGTGTGTGTGTGTGTGTGCGTATGTGTGAGTGCATGTCTGTTTCATAAGAAAATTAACTTTGGCTTAAACCAAATCCTAAATACCCTCCACATCTATAATAGTGGGCGTGTCAGCTTGCAAGTCGTAGAGTTCGGTTTTTTGTACATTGTAGGCGCGTCTGTTATACGACCATGCCCATTATTGATGGATGGAATAATATATATATACATATAAAAATTTTAGTTTTAACAATCAGATTTCTATTTAAAGTGGGCAAATTTAAATTAGTCAATAGCCACGCCCACAATCATTAAAAATCTATATAACTGCCACAAAAATTGACCCATGAACTTGAAATTTAGTAGGTTTATTTATAATTATCCCATTTATTGATGTATCAAAAATGGGCGTATTTGGATAACAGATACGCCCACAATCGATAAAAATCCATATATCTGGCACAAAAACTGACCTATGACCTATGAAATTTGGTACGCATATTTATAATTATCCCATTTATCTATGTGCCAAAAATGGGCGTGGTAGCATAACAAAACGCCTACAATTTACAAACAACTAAACTCAGCGTAAAACTCGTAAAAACTTTTAAGCTGAAACGTAATACATACACAATTAGAGGGCGTAATATACGCCCACCTTTGCGGATGTGAAGGGTATTTAAGATTTGGTCTAAAATCAAATTGAGTTTTTTCACTTGTTTTACTCGCTATTCATTCGTAGGGACGATAGTTAACGATTTGCTGAGCCACTATATGTAATATTTCCCGAGCAGACATGTCATGCTGTTCATTTATAATGGCCGTAATGCGAGCACATTCCTTTATATAGTTTTCCAATTCTTTCTCTTGCGGTAACTTATTAGGATCCTTAACTGTAATAGCGTGCACACAGTTACCCGTCACTTTTGCCAATTGAGTGCGTGGCGCACTAAACACATCATCCAAATCGTATAATTCTAATGGTGGTGCCGCCGGTTCACTAAAAACGGGCGGAAATGTCTAGCAAAGCAATAATTTAATGAACACTTTTGGCAAAAGAACAGACACTAGTCGTACGCTACTTACCGCCAACTGTAAAGGGGGCAAAGGTATTTCGAACTGCGGTTTGATAATTTTCAACGGCTCGTACTTGACGTTGAGCTGCTCATATATAGAAATGACATCTTTTAGCAGACGATTGCTTAAGCGGCACAAAGTCATGTCGAACATTTGCTTAAAATCGGCCGGAGTCTCTGAACCTATGGAATCGACCAGGCACGCCTTGGGCATATCGGCTATAAAACCAATGTCGTTAAAAGTTTTGTGATCATTAAGCTAAGAAACCAAAGGAAAGTTTTTTTTTTTAATTCACATGTAAAAATGTTACCGACTGACCTCTACATCATTGAAATCCAAGTGATTGAACTGAACTTCATCAGTACCCAGTAATTTTAGAAAGTAATCCAGTAGAGCGTCATTAGTTTTATCATTCATTAAATACTTATCGTGGAACATGTAACCCGAGCCAATGGCCAAAATTTTGCCGCCCTTATCATTTGCATAGAATGCGACCAATGGACGATTAAAGGGATAAACTACTGGCCCGGTCGTTATAAGAACATTGGCTGGTTCCGAAACATTCAATGTAGCTCCGTAGGGGTAATGGAAGTGCAATTTATACTTTTCATCCGAAAAGTCAAATTCCAGCTTTTCCACATTTTTCTGTAACAAGAAACGCCATATAGCCTCACATACTATGCCACCACCTATGGAGCACTCCTTAGGATGAAAATTCTTGTAGTAATGGGGTCGTACTACCGAATCTGAACGAGATCAACAAACGTTATAAACAAAAAATGAATGTTTCGAATTTTCTTTTCTTTTTTGAACTCTTACCACTATTGATGTAAATACCGTATTGTTCTAAAAAGAAATTAATATTAGTATTGAACTCTTGTTCACCACCATCACCCAGCAAAACGCACAAACTACCGCCACTGACTATATAAGACTGTAAAACTCCGAATTCTTCTTCAGTGAAGTGTTCTTGAGGACCGGCAAGTATAAAAATTTTAATATTTTGTAATTTTTCCAATTTCAATTCAAAATCATTTCTACAAGGAAATTATTTTTATGAAATTTATTGATTGTTTAAATTAATTGATCAACTTACTGTTCCAATAACCACTCGGATTTCAATTTCCGTTGTAACATTTTATAATTGTCTGTTATTTGAAAGCGTTCATTTTTGGAAATATTAAACGATATAACTGGTTTAGTGGACATATTTAATTTATTTATATAAAATAAATATATTTGCAATTATATGAAATTTTTATAAAATTTTTTAGTTAAGCGGTTACTAATGGCAACACTAAATGCTGTATATAAATATTTTCTGAGTACTTTCAGGAGGAAGTACTATGTAGGAGAGAGCCACACAATAGCAGAGATGTTTTTATTTTGTTCCACTTGTTTTAGTTTTTTGATCTTTATTAGGGAAACATTGTAACATATTTATTTATTTATTAAGAATTTCATTTTTTTACCCTCAACATATATTAATAAAGAATATATTATGAGAAAAGGAAAAGTATTTTTTTGTTATCAATGCAACTATGCGAAATCATTTTCATTTTCATTAACAACACCGATTTTATATTAACTTGAAGTGTGGCTACCCTAGCCAAAAACTACCTGATTTTATTGTATTATTAAGCGAGTGGTTTTACTGCCGTGTTTGGAAATTACGGAATTTGTAATTTTTAATAAAAGCCTTAAAAATATAGCAATATATAAGAAAAATGGCTTCAATTTGTGGACGTATAGCTCTGCGAGCCGTATCGCGACAAAGTAATACTTATACTCCAGTGCGTTTTTGTAAAAGTAAGTTTTTTCTCACCACATGCATCCACTATGCATAACAGAAAAATGAAAAATGTTTAGGCAAAAACTCCTGGCTATATATAATCAAAAGGAGTCTAGGCTATATTACGTAATATATGAAACTTAAAGATTCCTGACTAATGTTTATCATAGAAATGTAAAGTTGAGCTATAGACAAATTATAAGATTTTATGTAATAGGTATTATGAAAGAGATAGCAAATGGAAAATAAGAGGACGAGTAAAACAATTAACTCCTGTTGGATGAATAAACTAAACAAATTTGTAATAAACATATATATAATACATAACAATCTTATTGTGTGTGTGTATATATATATATGTGTTGTATATGTAATATTTTTAAAATAACTTATGTAATCTTAAGATATATTTGTATGCAAATGTGTATTAGGCGTCTTCCACATTCATATAAATATTCAACATTTTTCTATGCTTGCATTTTTCAAGTGATGAATGATCCCCTCGAACATGCTACTGGTATTGAGAAACGTGAATTATTGGCCCAACGAGCCGGTAATGATAATCCATTTGATATGAAAGTGTTTAAGCGAGGAGCTGGTACTAAGGAGAATCCCAATCTAATACCATCTGCTTTCGAGGCTCGCATTGTTGGCTGCATATGTAAGTAAAGTTGAAAATAGTGCATACAAATAATAAAGAAAACATCTTCTTGTCTTCTTGTTGCTATATAGGCGAAGAAGATCAAACTTACGTACAGTGGATGTGGCTGCAAAAGGGTACACCAAAACGTTGCGAATGTGGTCATTGGTTCAAATTGGTAGAGAAAGCTCCCGTCTAAATTATTTGCGAAATCTTTAACTCTAAATACTATCGTTTATGTTCAATTTAAACTACTTAAGTGAAAAGTAACCCTTAAATAAAAGAAAGAAAAAGTGAATAATGCATCAAAAAAGTTTCCCAATCTATAGTAAATTACCGGAATAGTAATAATAATGAAAGCAAGACAGATACTTACCTCGCAAAAATGCAACAGAATTAATTAAATACCAATGATAAGTAGTTTTAGACTTAAATAAAACAAAACAACTACACAAATATTTGGTCTTTCACTACCTCATTATTATTATTGTTAGAAAATCACATAAACATTGAAAAATCTGTTAGAAAATTGTAGCATTTATTTTTAATTATTTGCTCTATAAATTTAAACAAGATGGCTTCGCTGGTGAAACGTTTGTTGGAAAAAACTGCCTCAACAAAGCGTTTCTTATCGAAAACGCAGCAAAATTTAAAAATCAATGGTTTTTTTAAACGACTATGGGATAAGGTGGGACTACAACATGTACCTCAACGTACCATAACGAAATCATCCATAGTACAAGCTGGTAATATTTTTCTCACATTATATTTCATTTTTCAAAATGGGGAAAAACTAACCAATACAACCTTTAAGAAATGCCGCATCCCTTCGACTTGGCAACGGGATTAGAAAAAAAAGAAATACAAGCTTTTATGGAAGGGAACTGTGACCCGTATTACATGAACGTTATAAAGAGAGGCTGCGGTACAGCCGACAATCCCACTTTAATTCCATCTGCATTTAATGGTCGTTTAGTGGGTTGCATTTGTAAGTAAAACGTACCAGCTTCTATTTTATAATGTAATCCTTTTCTATTACAAATACAAAAACAATAGGTAATGATAATTGCTGTCCTAATTATATGTGGTTAGAAAAGGGATGCCCCAAACGTTGTGAATGTGGTTATTGGTTCAAACTTAAAGAAGTGGATCCATTTCCTTAGACAGAATACTTATGGAGCTTGTCATTGAATCACAAATATATACATATAATAATTGTTCTATTTTCTATACCATTTAGTGTTAATATTTTTTGAAACAGATTTTGAAAAAAAAAAAAATTATAAACCTCGTGAGTTGATAGCATTAACGAAAAAATCATTTGCAAAAAAAAAAACCAAGCACGTACCCCATATCCACGTGTGGAGTATATCACTTGGTTTACAGAGTGTGTGTATTTTGTGTAGTAAATAAAATTTATCATTAAATTGTTTATTATTAATAAAGAAAATGTCTATTGTTTTCGACCAGCCCAAAATACAATTGGGTGATTACATAATTTTGCAACGGCAGAAATACACCAAGTTAGTGAAATTTAATAGCCTAGACTCCACCGCCATGTTGGGTAAGGAACAATTAGAATTAAGAAACATATTGAATCACCCCTACTATTCGACATTTAAAATGTGTGTCAAGGAGGATTTGGGTAAAACTCACCGAGGCCGCCAACGCCTGCACACATTGGAGTTATGCACAGAAACTGATATACGGGACATACGTGATGCTTTGGGCATTTCATCCAGTGGTTTAGATAATCGGAATATCATCGATCAGGCTGATTCGCAAGCTTTAAAATCGGACGACATTGAACAGTTGCGTGATGTGTATGGTGAAAGTACAAAAATTATTGAGAAGATTGTAGAAAATTCAAAAACCTTTCATGAAAAAACCGAATACTCGCAGGAAAAGTATTTGAAGAAGAAGGAGAAGAAATATTTTGAATTTGTGCAAATACGACAGCCCAATATACGTCTATTGACGGAGATATATTATAGACAGGATACCGACAAAATTTTAGGTATACGCATGGACACGTTGTCACAAGTTATAAGCTATTCGGGTGTTAGTGCGTATGGGAATTATTTGATGTATGAAAGCGGCACAAATGGTTTGTTGCCAGCTGCTTTCTTGAACGCTATAGGTGCCAAAACCGAGGGACATTTAATTCACATGCACCCGGGCAATGTATGCCAAAAGCAAGCTGTACTGGCATTAAACTTTCCTACCGAACAATTGCAACGTTGCATATCCGTCAATATATATTCGGTGCTAAGGGAATATTATCAGGGCGACGATGAAAATGTAAAGGAACCTGCCCAAGATAGTCAAGATGAACTTTTGGAACCTGAACATAAAAAGCAAAAGTTGCAAAGCGATCAACCAGCTGAAGGTACAATGGAATCTATCAATATGTAGCTTTAATAATATATACATTTTTTTAATACAGATACCGAAAGAGTGATTGCCAATAAGGAACTGGCAAAGGATAATCATCAAGTCATTTCAAATACGGCAACTAATGGGCGTCAAAAGTGGCGCTTGGAAAATCAGAAAGCTTGTAAATTGTTGCGTGAAAAGTGTGATTCATTATTAATAGCGGCCAAGGAACATCCAACCAATATTCTGCGCGAATTATTACAATTTCTGAAGCCCTCTCGCCCATTCATAGTATTTAGTTTATGCCGTGAAATGTTAATGGAATTGTATGTCGACCTTAAAAGTAGTGATTCAAAAGTGATTAATCTGCATTTAACCTCCAATTGGATGCGCATGTATCAAGTTATGCCCAATCGTACTCATCCTGAAGTGAATATGCATAGCAATAGTGGCTACTTACTCACTGGTTACACGGTTGAAGAGAAATAAACTCATTGTTTGAAAGGATTAAAAAGAATGCCTTTATTCAAATGTAATATATTCTCAAACAAAGCCGAAAATTGTACATTTTATAATAAAATCTAGCTGAAATGTAACCTAATTTGTGCAACCAGTCTTCTTCTTCTTAAATAAATTTCAATCAAGCAAAATAACAACATAATAACGTGCTTTTCTCATAATTTATTATACATATACAATTTATAACGCGGAAATTGAAATTTTTGCTGGGATAGAAAACTTTCTTATTAGAAATCTAAAATATTATGGCTAAACATCATCCAGATTTGATATTTTGTCGTAAACAACCAGGCGTTGGTAAGATAGCTAAAAAGTTTTCACTAAAAAGTATATAATTTATAATATTTTTGTTGCCTTTTTTCCGAATGTTTTACCACAGCAATAGGCCGGCTATGTGAAAAATGTGATGGCAAATGCGTTATATGTGATTCCTATGTAAGGCCCTGCACCTTGGTACGTATATGTGACGAATGTAATTATGGCTCTTATCAAGGTCGTTGCGTTATTTGCGGCGGTCCCGGAGTATCTGATGCTTATTACTGCAAGGAATGCACCACACAAGAAAAAGATGTAATATTAATCACATCCTCCTCAATGCATGTAATATAATATTGATTAAATCTTATTTAGAGAGATGGTTGTCCGAAAATTGTAAACCTAGGCAGCTCCAAAACGGATTTATTCTATGAACGGAAAAAATACGGCTTTAAACAAAAGTAAGTATCTTCATATATATATACATTATATTCTCCAACAGCACTTTTTTTCTTCCCCCAGTTACTAGCAAACTTGCTTGATGGATTCATTTTAATTAAACAGCAAATTTTTTTATACATACTTTATATTATGAGCTAAATAAAATACAAAAGTTCTTTAAAGTGGGATGGTATTGGCTGCTAAAGAATACTCTGCACATAATCGGTCAAACTCCGTCGACTTCTTTTCCATATCTAAAACAAATTCACTTTTAGGATGAAATTGTTGCAACTGCTCCCAATAACGTGCAATAGTATCGTGCGGTTTGCCAGTGAGATGGGCCAATACCATAAGATTAATTAACGTATCGTAATCATTGTGTTTTTTGTTTAAGGCTTCACGCAGTACAGCATCAGCTTCTTCGTATCTCTCCAAACCCAAATGCACTACCGCCTGACCGTTTAACAGTAGAGGTGTGGCCTTGTATTTTTCACAAAATTCTTGAAATATATGAAAAGCATCTTGCATTTGTTCTGTGCCTATTGATAAAGCCACCCAAGCTTGAGCCAGTTGTGTTAATGTGTGATCATCGGAAATTTCTTGCATTTTACCAACTAGTTGTTTGGCCAGATCAGCACGATTCAAACGTAACAAACATTGCACCGATAAAGCCATAGATTCTAAATTAGTGGAACCGTGTAGAATTTTTAAAGCATTCTCGAATTGCTGATCATAGCAATAAACTATTGCTGTAGCTATATGCCATATATTAGTATCATCTTCGTCTGTGGCCACTTTATCCATTAGTTTACCAAGAATTTCCTCCATTTTAGATGGTTCAACAAAGGCTTCATGTATGTAACGAAACGCCAACAATGGCGTATTGTTGTCCTCTTTTACATAAGTAGCCACCAAACGCCCAGAATCTATAGCCAAGTACGATAAGTACATGTAAGATAAAAGCTCGGTTCCCGCTGTACCTTGTTCAGGCAATATAAAATTCACAGAACCCAAGAAATTCCCTATATAGTACTCATTGCGAGCATAAAACAAAGTGGAATTTGTATCCTCCTCTTTAATACTCATTATATGTAATATTTTTGTTAAATTGATCTAGTAAATTATTGATATATATAAATTTTTCCAAAAAAGTTGACAATTTTATTTATTTTTTATAAGGAGTTCATTTATATTGTATGACGTGTTAAATTGACAACCAAACGTAAGCTATGTTGAAAAAGTTTTCTGGTAATAATGAAATGGAATGAAACACAACTTTTTGTCTTCGATAAGTATGATATCGTAAAGCAAATTAAACAACATGTACGTATACAAATAAAATTACACTAGAGTCCAAAACAAAAATTGGTTATATATTTTAAGCCTTAATAATGGAAAAATACATTAAAATAAAGAAATATTTTTTATTTTAGAATATTACACATATTTTTATAATATTTTCTTATTTTCTTTCTCCGAGTTTCTCTTTTATAAACAAACTTATAACGGAATCCGATTTAACGATTTCTTCAATTATATTAAAATGATCATAAGTCTCCATCACCTGATACTCCACCTTTAAACCCAGAGATTTTAATAATTTTGAGTACATGCGAGACTGCTCTTTAAACGTATCACTGTCAAATTCTCCAACCAGTAAATGGATTTGCAAATTTTTTTCAATATATGAAGTTATTAAATCTTTGCGGTAACACCAACATACAGGAGACAGTTGTTGAGCCGTCAATTCATCTAATTTTAGTATATTATTCTTATTACAACAATGCAACGACCACAACTCTCGCAGATCGTACAGACCGCTAATTAAAAACATACGATCGATTATGAGATGGCTTTGATCGGTTGAGGGTGAGAAGTTTGTTTGGAATATCTGACAAGCTAAATGAGCTCCAGCCGAATGACCGCATAAAGTAACTTTCTCTGCTCCAGTCTGTTCAGCATAATGCTTTAACCATTTGAATAAGTCTTGCATTTGTTCGCATAATTGCTGTAATGTGACCTGAGGACATAGGTTATAATCCACTAATACAACACGATAACCTTGACTTAATAAAGTTTTGACAAAGGTTCCAGATGAAGATTTATCCAATTCTGACCAAAAGCCGCCATGTATATAAACGAAAATCGGAATATCTGTTGTGTATGGAGAAAACATTACAACAACGCTACATTTGAGCAGCTTTTTCAGTACAGCTAATTACCAAATTCTTGCTCCTCATAAAAAATATCCAATAATTGATTATCATTGAGGGCGCCATAGCGTACATTCTGACGTACTTTATAGTTTGTTAGAGCCCAGGCAGTAGCTGAAATATTGCGAAATATAAAAATCCACCACATAGCTGCTCTACAGTGTAAATATTTATTACCTGCTTTTCCAACATGTATAAAATTTTCAATTACTCTTTGTTGGGGATTTGTACAGTCTTGAAAACGTTTTATATGCAAACTAGGTGTGTACTCTCTTTCCACATCCAATTGGGACAATCTATTAAACATTTTCTAAAAGTCTGTGTTGATCAATGTCAATTGTTATCAGTGACTGATGGAATTACTAAACAGAAGCCGTAAAAAGACTAGAAAATGGTTTCATTTACAACAAACATTGAAGATTAGAAATCATTGTTCTCATGTTAATGACGAAATGATTAAAAAAATATAAATTTTATTTTTATTTTTCTTATCTTTTACATGTTTTTTTTTTTTACTGTAATTATTTACATTAAATGTAATAATTTTTTTTTGTTTTTCAGGTTCCAGTGCCACTTGCTTGGCAATAGTTTGTTATATACAAAACTCTTATAAAATACAGTTAGTATTACAATTTTAAATCATTTTTTTTTTTAATTATTGTTTTGGTTAAGTAAACTTAAAATTGCATTCATAATGTATGAAGAAAATCTCTGTTTAAAAACATCTTAAGAAATTTTTATTATAATAGGCTTTTGACCATTACTAACTGAAACTCAAACGCATTGATTGGTGCATATATTTAGAATATTAAATTCAATTCTGGGGGCATATGAAATATATTTCACAATTTATTAAAGATCGTTAGAGAAACAATGACGAGTTTATTATATAAACACCGCAACAGTTATGCGAGTGTGTTACAATGTTTGACATTGGTAACCCTGGCAAACTTAGTACCTAAACTCTGCAAAATAGTATGAAAAAGTAACTGAATCAAGAATAGTGTGTGATACACACCAAACACCAAACAAATTAATGCGTTTTCATTGTGAAGGCGGGACTTTTTTGTTTGTTTTTTTTTTTCTTATAAAAATGTTAAAGACTTTGCTGTAGTTTATATTAATTATTATGAAAATATATTATATTATTATAACAAAACATGTACGATTGTTTATATACACAATAAAAAAAAAAAAAAATTAAAATAAAATAAAATTCAAATTCATTATAATTTCCACGAGCAACAAATCAAATTAAATCAAATTAAAAATTCTTGTTTAACTTCAAAAACAACTATGATTCTTCATCGGAGATAATAATTTCATCTGATGTTTTATTAGTATGAATAGGAGGCGCCTTCGGTTTTGATGATAATGGAATTTGTCGATGTTGGGGATTTAGACTAGAAACAGCTACAATTTTTAAATCAGCTGTTGTCATAGTATTGATGGTGTTGATGGTTTTGTAAGTTAATAAATGTTTTGTCGAAATGGTGGCTTTTTCGTTATTATTTATCAATTTGCCATTGGCTGTGAACAGATCACTGTTATCTAATTTTTTTGTACATAGCTCAGCGCCATATGTTTTAGAAGTCTTTGCACTCTTTTTTATACTATTGTTATTATTATTATTATTGTTGTTATTATTATTATTATTCAGAATTTTATCACTATCTCTAATCACAAAAGGTTGTTGTTGTTGTTTTTGTTCTTGCTGAGTTGTTGTAATAGCTGTTTTATCTTTAGCAATAGTAATGGCGATGGGGGTATTACCGTTAATTGTAGCAATATCACATTTATCTATTAGTTTTGCATTACCGGCATCTACGTCTCTATTCAATACAGTTCCGTTACCAAACACTTCCGAATCAGATTCATTATCAGATAAATCACCGTTAGCTAAGGTTTCAACATGTTCTTCCAAATTCAATTCATCACAATCTTCATCATCATCATCTTCTTCCTCGTCCTCTTCATCACCATCTTCTCCATCTCCATCATCATTGTCATCATCATCATCATTATTATTATTTTTATTATTATTATTATTAACTAATTGTATGTTTTTTTTAGTTTTCTTAATTTCCATTTTGTTCACCTTCTCCTCCTTCTCCTCCACACCATTCCCATAATTGGCATTTATTATTTGTTTTTGTTTTTTTTGTTCCGGTTTTATAAAAGTCTTTTTTTGTGAGCATGTAGGCAACTGTTCATCTTCTGCCTCTACTTCGTCATCCTCTGGTTCAGGCATTTCCTGACGCCGCACATAAGTCTCCAAGATATCGGTGATTTTCTTTTGATTTTGTTGATTTTCAGACAGTTTGGCCGCCAATACGGGATCATAGCTGGCCGGATCCTTGTTATTGCCGGCAAAATAATGTAACGTCTCATACAGTTCAGTTTTACGACGTGTTTGCAATAGTTTTCCAACTTTAATAAAAGCATCCTCCGCTGTTAATTGCAAACGAAACAAAAATGAATAAATATTATATGAAATGCTTGCAGAGAGCTACTCTAGTTCTAGTTCTAGATCTACTCACCGATATTTTTGATTTCGAAATTGACCAAACCCAAGTTGTAGGTACGGTTGCAGTACTCCAGCATGCGCATAACATCGTAATAATCGGGGAATTCCTTTGTACGGTTAATGAACGCTTGTAAAGTTTTATTAAATTGCGGTATGCGGGTGCCATTGAACTTGATGGGCTTCTTCACCAGGCGATGAGCATTTTTACTTTCGCCCGTTAAATCACAGATTTTCTCATAGATCTAAAATGGGAACGGACAGAGGTTGCAATGGTTCCTACATGGAGAAGAATATTTTTTTTTTAAAGCATTCTTACCTGGCAAGCTCGCTTCTTAAAACGCTCCACTTGTAAGAAGGTGGAATCATCGTCATCCCAATCCACTTCGGACTGTTCCAATGCCTCTATACGTTTGGTTAGTATATACAAAGCTTTATTCAATTTTCTAATTTGTTCATCGGTCTTCTTATTGCCCGTGGATGCTGTCTGTGATGGTGCAGCCTCGCCCTCACAATTCTGTTCCTTATTATTTTCTGTATTGTTGTCGGTTGTGGTCAATTCCTTTTTAACGTCTTCTCCCTCGTCCGGCCGCTGTTGTTGGTCAATCTCTACCGGATGACTCTTGCGCCGCACTTTCAACTCATCCACGACAGTCTTCAGGTTATAATACACTAAATCTGGGTCACAGCGGATCAATTCAATGACGCGCTTTATGCTTTTACGAAAGCTCTTCGAGCGCACAAAGTCCGGGTGTACCTCGTAATAATATTTAATTAACTTGGCTTTGATCAATTTCTCCATATCATCGGATGGCTCCACTTGGCGGCACACTTTAATCAATTCTTCATATTCGGGCTCCAACGGGGCTTTGGACAAATCCTTCTCTTTGTTTGGCATTTTATCCCTTTCGTCGCCATCCGGCGGCTGCACTGTTGTTGATGAGTGTTCGCCTTTGGCAGCGGCAGCGACAGCGTCTCCATTTAAATGGGCGCCATTTTGATTGTTTGGTGAATTTCTAGCTAAATCTATAACTGCTATTGTTGATTCTATTGTTGTTGGTGGTGTACTTCTTTTTTCAGACGAACGCGTGAGATCCAAAATTGTCGTCTTCCCTGGTGTTTTCCTATGTGTTGGCGACAATACTATAACGTCGGGTGATTTGCGTGCTTTTGTTGCGCCCACCGAAGTGGGCGTTTGTGTTCGTGGGGGCTTGGATGATTCTGCGCTGGCTGACGGCATGATTTCTACAATGACATCGTCGTCCAACGTCACCGTAGTTGGTGGATTTGATGATAATTTTTTAATTGAGTTTAGTTGTTGTTGTTTCTTTTGTTGCCACGCTTCATCCGATGACTTTAACAAGATGGTGGGTTTTATACGTTTCGGCAACTTGTCGGTTGTTGGTGAACCCGTCACTAACTGGGGTGAGAGCGTTTTGGGAGCCGCCCTTAAGGCCGGCGATGTAGCCGGCGTTGGTGTACTGATGGGCTTGGGCGGCAAATGTATTTTGTAATTGTTATTTATGTTGTTCTGATTCTGAGATGGCAGTTGCTGAGTTGCTGTAGCATTGGATGGCAAGCCACTACTGTGGCCTAGGGGGGCAGCCGAGTTAATGAATTGCTCATTAAATGATGCTAAATGGTGGGCGCCTGTTGGCGAGGCGGATGCCAACAACTGCAGCGGGGGTATAGCACCAGCTGCAGCCAATGAATGAACACTACTGATGGCGGGCATTAAAGGTGGCAACGGCGCCACTGTTGTGGCTGAGGCTGCCGGTGACAATGATGGCGAACGAGAGCTACCAATATGAGCCGTTAGTGTTTTTGTTGCGTTCAAAGCACGTCCTTGCGGTGGCGTCGGTGTGCTTCGTTTGCGACATTGCTGTGCTTTTGTTTCTTGTTTGTTGGCCATATTGCGAAATGTTGCATTAGCCACAGAATGCATCGAATTTGCATGATTATCGGATAAATCGGAGACGGTTGCCTTTGGGAATGCATTGACAGGACTGTGGCGTGCTGTTATCGAAGTTCCACTTGGTAAGGATCTCTGCTTTAGCAATTTAGTTGATGCGGTTATTATGCTGCTACCAGTTGCACTGTTTATTTTAACCGCTAATTGTCCTGGAATTGTCTTTTTAGCTTTCTTAGCTGGTCCCTGTGAAATCAAGTTAAAATTCAATTAAGTTCCTTTTGTGTTAATTTTTATAATCCTTAAGGAACACAAAAGATGGCATAGGACGAGAATGTCTATACATTTCGTAGGGCGACTAAAATCGTCTTTTGCTATTACTAACTCCTTACAGTTAGATGGGTTAAAACCTCATCGTGAATTGCATGCAAAAAGAAAAAAATTTTTTTTCTTTCAGATAAAAAAAAGTTTTTCTCAGATAAAAAAAAATTTTTTTTGTACAGTTTATACCAGAAAATGTGATTGAATGACTTGCAATTAGTTGTGTGTTGAATCTAGTCCAACAATTCAAAAAAAAGTCTCCAAAAAAATTTTTTCTTTCAGATAAAAAAAAAATTTTTTTTAGAATCTTTTTTTTTTTTTTTTTGTTATCAATATAGCTATGGACTAAGAAATATATACAGTAATTATTCTCTATTATTCAAAATTCTATTATTCTTCACTAAATTTCATAAAATTTCTCAAACTATTGCTTATTCAATTTTATCCTGTTAAATTATATGAAACGAGTGCGCCCAGTCCCGCTACACATCCACCTAGTGCAAAAGTCAAACGCGCAAAATTTTTTATAATTCTTCATTTAATTCGCTTATACATCCAGGTCCTACGTATTTGTTATTGTTTACATTTATTTTTATCACAAGCGCAAGAACAACCTGTTCTTCACTTATGATAACATAAAAAAAAACTCAAAAACTCAGCACGTCTCCCATAAAATTGATTACTGTTAATAATATAACAGTTAATATTCTATACTAGACAGATTACGATATAATACGCGGGAAATCACACTCTGTTAACAGCTTCTGTTAGGCGGCCTTCAATGGGTTGTGGAGACTTTTTTTCTTGAATTGTTGGACTAGATTCAACACACAACTAATTGCGTGTTATTCAATCACATTTTTTGGTATAAACTGTACAAAACTCGAGAAAGAGTAATTAAATAAAAACCAGACAAAATACTGCATATATACGAACACGACACATTGCTAACGTTGTGTTAGTTAGAATTTGATATGTATGTGTAGATATGTGCATTAATGTACTGTGCTCTGCTCACAAACACCAACAATAAAAACACCAACACCAACACCAACAGAATTTTTACAAATAATTTCTTTACACACTCATTCCATTTTCTTCTTTAATACTTTTGGAGACTTGTGAGGTGTGTAAAAAAATGTGAGCGAAGCAAATCATTTAATATATAAAAAAAAAAAAAAAATTGAAGAAATCCGAATTTCTCTCCACTTGGCGTCCATTTTATATAGTGTTCCTTGATGAAATGTAAAAATATTTTCGATTTTTCATTTATTATGTTAAGTAAAACATTGCACTTTCAACAGTTGTTGTTTACACATGGGTCTCCACAAATAATAATTAACATGTGCAAACATTCGCATGCACTACTGACAACTCTCATGCATATACCTACATATATACCTATATATATGCGCTCTTATATATACAAATATACTTGTTCTCAGAAATTTACATCACTAGTGCATTGAATTTTGTACTTTTTTGCTTTGTTCTTTTTTTTTTTTTTTATAAATCAGTGAACTGGAGAAGGAAAAAAGGGAGTAATTTGAATATTCGTATATACATAAACGAGAAATAAATGTGTCCTTTGGTTGTGCTTTTTTTTTTTTCTATGATTTTTACCTCATCTTCATCCGACGAATCCAATACAATAATTGAACTCATTTTTTAAGCTAACGCCACAGTTCCAACAGTTAATTATCACCAGTCATTAATTAAACGATTTTTAAATATATTTATTCATTGAATATTTTTACTAAAAATTTTCTTAACGGGGCGGCAATTTTTATTTAACACATTCACTGCTTCTTTCCACAAAACTACGCCAATTACGACGACGACGCAGCCACGAATATCTGTATACGAAGTAATTACGAGACGAATAACGACATTTATGATTTTTTCTTATAATTTTTCCAACAATTCTATTTATTTGATTTTGAGAGGTTAAAGAGAGCATAATACACATACTTTGTGTGTTAACACTGTAATAGATTTTACTCATTTTTTCTTTTGCGAATGCAATGGGGTTTTCTTTACAACTAATGATGTGAAAAACGTAAACTAATCAGTTCAATTCAACTTTAATCGGTTGATTGTATAATATTAGTTGCTCTCGTTGTTTTATTTAAATACTTTTTTTTTAAGTGTTTGTTATATAGCATGGAAGTATTTAAATAAATTTGATTAAAAAAAATTATGATAAATAAACAACTAGAAATAACAAAAAAATGTACTCCCTTCTCTATATAGTAGTTTATTAGTAAAATACCATCTCCATATAAAAAAAAAATCCAAGGAATGATAATTCCTCTATCAAGATGGCGCAAAAACAAGCAATTAAATTAAAAGAGTTTACTGTTCTCACAAGATGCCGCAAAAACAAGTTTTTTCTTGATCTTGATGGTTCAGCGCGCAAACTTATTAAATAAAATAAATAACGTTTTAATCTTGATTCCATACAATAAATTTTACGGTTTTTTTTTTAAATTTAGGTAGAAAAAAATTCAAATGTCCTCTTTTATACAGTTTTAAAGGTAGGCTCCGTTAACTTTTTAAATTGCCTTGACATCTCTGTTTTAAGCAAACAGCTGTGACCAACTGCATAACGAAAATGATATAAAAACAAATGTACAAAAATAATCTTGTTTTCCCCTTTAATGCACACATTTATTGTTCAGTTTGACGTTTATACGAATAGTGCTTGGTTGTTATTTTGCAAAGTTGTTTAATACGCGGATAAACTGAATAGATGTTTTAATAAAATTTTATTACAGGATTTTTAATGTAAGGAAAAAAAGTTTGTGTGCTAGAAATATCAAATATAAAACATTTATAATGGCAGTTTTGTAACAGCCTAGTATATTATTAACTATATTTTGAGTGTGTTTTGTGCTTTACAACGTTTTTATAATGCCCGAGTAATTTATAGGCATAAAGTTTTCAAGTGTTTTTTTTTTGTGTGGAAAACAATATATTTTTATGTAATTTTATGAGTACAGGAAACGATACAGAATCACCTACAGCTTCATTATTGACTGGAGCCCAGGTGACCGGAGGCGGCTGGGGAGGTAGTAGTGTTAGGAATCGAGCCCAGCATCGTATCGGTTTGATAACTAAACGTAGGAAAATGACACGGAAAGCCAACTTGATTGGTATTTGTGGTGTAAGTGGATTATGTATCCTGCTGCTTATAGCCACCACCCAGCATAGACCTTTGCCCGCCTCGCTAGCCTCCTCATCATCGTCGGCGGCAGGCGCGGCTGGCAGTGGTAGCTTGGGTAATAACATTGTACCAGGTAGCTATTCCTCTGCAGGCAATGGCTTTGGTCTAGGTTCCGCTTTTACGGGAGAACGCTTCAACCATGCACTGCCTCAGCAGACAGCAGCAGTGTACAATATGACTGCCACTATATCCGATGTGTTGGCAGCTCAACGCTCTAAAATAGCCACCGAAATGGAAAACTTTGATTATCCAGCGGGTCGTTTTGGTGTGGATGCTGAAAAGTTGTCAGATCTAACTCCCGAAACTGCGGGAACGCCAGTGCGCAGTTTAATTGTTACCTCATGGCGTTCCGGCTCCACTTTCCTCGGTGACATACTAAACGCTATGCCCGGCAATTTTTATCATTACGAACCTTTGCTGAACTTCGGTATCAAACAAATCCGCGACATGGACGATGAAGAGTTGGCTGTAAAGAATTTAAAAAATCTTTTATTCTGCGATTATGGCAACGACATGAATGATTATCTGGAATATGGCAAAACGCACACCTACTTGTTCGAGCACAATGAACGGCTGTGGACGGTGTGCAAGGAGTATCCGCACTTCTGTTGGCGCGCCAAATTCTTAATGCCGTTTTGTAAGCTCTTCCCGTTGCAGAGCATGAAAACGGTGCGTCTGCGCTTAAGCACTGCCGACCGTTTGTTAGAAGATAAAAGGTTAGTTCAAATATTTGTTATTATTGTTTGTAAATATAAGATTGATTTGAAGAAAGCCAGTTGTCTTTCTAATAATAAAAAGTCATTCCATTTGGTATAGTAAGCAGGCAGGCAGGAGGACTTTCGAATGGCTTATTCGATTAGGGTAATTGTATATGTGTAGGTAGTATATGAGAGCGAAGCGGAAAAGAGAAAGTATCAGTAACTAGATGAAACATTTATATCGCGTTGTTGATAATTATACCGTTAACATAATTTGACATTTGTGTGTTGATAAAATTCACTTTACGATTATTTATGTACTATGTGCGGTAGTCCGTTAGAATTGCGATATTGTCATAATGTTATCAGACATGCTCTTGAGGTATTATCTTAAAGATAATCAGATAAGTGCGTTCTGGAGTATGCCGATAAACAACATAAGCAAACAAAACCAATTAATAAATCAATAAAATAATTAATTAGTTTATAAAAGGAAAGTAACACATACAGCTAAACAAGCAAACAAACACGACGGTGAGCAAGTGATTCTACATATGTATCACAATGTTTTATTAAAAATCCGTAATTAATATACCCTCCACCTTAGTGGTGGGGGGTGGTGGCTATACTAAGTTTGTTCTTCACCCAGAAAGAAGCGTCTGAGACCCCAAAAAGTATATATATTCTTGATTAGCGTCAAAAACTGAGTCGATTTAGACATGTATATCCGTGTGTCCGCGAGTCTGTCTGTTGTTGGCATTTTCACGGCCGTAAATTTTGAGATATTAAGTTGAAATTTTGTACAGACTTTTAGTTTTTCACGCCCACTGTTGTAGATGTGGGGGGTATTTAAAATTTGTGGTCTAGTCTTCTTAATCTTTCAGTATTTTGACATAACAACTAAATAATGAGAAAAAGAAGACTTTAAACTGTAAACTGGTACTGTTAATTATTGTCAACAACGTATTTATATATATGTGTACTGTGTCTCAGTTAATTAGAGTTATTCAGAGAGAAATTTTAAAATAGTTAACTGGACTGTTAGAGAGAAAACGGTATAATTTAAAAGCACAGATACACACACTGTGCCTAATAAGAATTGTGTGCGCCTGACATTATTATATTATTATCACTTGTCCGGATGTTTGAAACTACCAAACAAGCGAAAGGGACACACCAAACAGAACCAGATTCCCTTTCTCAATCGCTTTAAACAAGTCTGTCTGGCTATATTCTGTTTATAAATCTAGCATTATTAGTAGCCTTCTAATTATAAATAATTTTTCATATGATAAATATTCTCATTATTTGATATGCGGCACTTGTGATAAAGGGAGATTATATTAAATTTGTACGAATCTTTGTAACTCTTAAACGTTAAATGCCACATCCACTTTCAATTCAGAATCACTTTCTAAATCGATTTAACCATATGCGTCTGTACGTCCATATTCCATATTATATGGGGAGGGGTTCTAAATATGGTCCAATCCGGTACATTTTGAATAGCATTCCTTTTTGGGCCAATACATGTTCTGTACCAAATTTCATCGAAATATCTCAAAAAATGCTTCCTGTAGCTTCAGTGCAAATGTATATGGACAGACAGACGGACAAAATTAAAAATGGTTAAATTGTTGCAGATTTTGACTCTGAAGCGATCAGTATGATTGAACATGGAGTTTAGGATTTACAAACATTCTTACATACTCGATAAACCCACTGCCACAAGTAGTGCAGGATATAAAAAAGTCACAATTCTCATCAGATCAAATGGTCTATTTGCTATATTTAGCCGGAAAATTGTGGTATTTTAAAGTGAGATCACAAGGTTATAAACGTCAGTCAAAATCTAATCTAATTTAACTGAAACTAAGCCAACCTTGTAAGGATTAGGAATCTGAATTGAATTTGATTAAGAAAAGTTTTTTAACGTATGTGCTTGTGTGAAAACCCTTATTGTAATGTTTACCGTAAGTTTTCTCTATATTTTCACTTGCGGCTTTACACCGTTAACAGTTGATTACATTTTGTCTCTTACATGCGCTTTCTTTTTTATCATTACTCATGGGTGGTGGTGGTGCTATATTCGTATCAAATTCCGGAAGCTTTCGCATAAGTTTTCATTACCTACACATTCTTGTCGTATGTCATGGTAAAGTATAGAATTTTCATGACATACGAAAGGTAAAAGGAGTATGTGAAGATAAAGGGTATACATGGAATACGTATATGTATGGAATTGTAAATATATGATATGAGAAATGTGAAGCAGAGCGTTCGATTATTACACCTTGGTTTATATCTAAATATCTGCAAGTCAACGCTTTACGCCGTTTCCGTAAAAATACTGACTCGTGGTGAACCTGATATTATACAAATAATAACAACAATGATGTAGGCTTTCTTTCCCTTTTCCCTCCCATCGCCATGTTGACTAGATTTTCAAGTGCTTACTTCCAGTAACCAGCCACCTTAACATTAATGATAATTTATTTGTCGTATTAACTGCACTACTCGTGATCTGGGGTGGTCTTTGCGGTTGCTCCGCAATCATTTTCTTGAACCATTTAAGCGTGTCATCTATCCGTGTGTCCATATACTCTGCGTTGCTATTAAAAAGATTGATTAAATTTTGTCGCATCATGTAGTTTTTCAGTGACAACAATTTGTAATTTTTTATTATTTTTTATTAAGTACAAGAACAAGAAGTGGAAAGTAGTTGAATTTTAGTTTTTCTTGATGCAACAATATGCGATTAACGTCATGCTTGATCGGCTTATCACTTATGATGAAAGATGGAGCGTAAACTAAGTTTGTCATTCCACTTGCAACATCCAGATGGAGGCGTCAGAGACCCTACAAAGTATATCTATTCTTGATCAGAATCAAAAACTGAATCGATTTATACCGTGTCTGTATGTCCGTCCAAATCGACTTATGCTGTTCAAGAATACTTTCTAGGTTCTCTTGGTGTTGCAAATGCATGAACAAACTTAGTATACCCCCCATCATATGTGTAGGGTATGAAAATAAATAAATTGCTACAATTTTTTTTATTCCACAAATACAATTAACCGCAATCATATCACGATCTCTTGGTAATATCGCGCAATTGAAAGATAAAGGTTACAAGCCAATTAAACTGTTAAGGCTTGGTGGGTATGGTAACGAACACTTTCTATTTCTTTCATTTTCTATTTGATAAATTTTGACAAGGAAAAAAATTTAACAATACAACACTTTCACTGCTAATGCTTAAATAAAAAAAAAAAAAAATTAAAAAAATACACTTTTTTTTTTTAACACTTTCCATCTCATGGATAATAAATAGATTTTTTTATATTCAAATATGATTGCCTCTGTGTCTGCATATATTGGTGTGGTAACTGAAACTACTGTTGAGCGTATCATACGTTGTTGTTGTTATTGTTGTTGATATTTACATTAAATGGGAAATCATTAGTTATGCGCCGCCGTTGTGTGAAAACATAAAAAGCCGGTTAATAAATGATTGGTTTAACTCTCACACCAAACGTATGATTGCGCTCGTATGTATTGTTGTAGTGTGCATAATCATTACCACCACTATCCCCGCCACTATTGGGAGGTAAAACCGCTTTGGAGACCCATTCTCTTTATGCCGCCTCTACCGCCTGATCCCCGTTTTAACCATTTCCACCATTTCCAACGTTTGCTTGTAATTTTTTTTTTTTTGCACACACATACTCTTATTCAGAAAAGTTCAGTGACTTTGATTTGTTAATGTTAGCACAGCACTGAGGTCTACAAATAATAAAAAAAATAAAATAAAAAAAAAAAAGTAGTCGGGGGTTGTGTTGAGTATAATAAGCTGTGGCCACCATTCATATGCACAATTTTATTAAAAGAAAAAAAATGTGATGGAAAAAATAAAACACGAAATTCTTCAACATATCAATTGTGTTGTGACTAGTTTGGCTATTAACTTAACATTTAAGTTATGGGCGATTTTTTGTTTGTGTCTCTCTCTATGTCTATATGTGTTTATACACAATTGCTTTTGATGATAAAAAAAAATATGAAATATCCGCTCACAACGAAATGAATCCTTCTTCTTTCCATATGCAGCCAAAACGTTTTTATGTACGACTGCACTAGTGGAGTTGAAAAGTGTTTGGTGGGGTGTGTGTGTACAAAAAAGCTTCATTTAATGTTGACACCAATACAGCAAATGAGGCACCTGAGTGTTGCACATGTCAAGGAATTATCTTCATTAAACGTGTCTCAAATTACTAGTTGCAAACGGATACCATAGACAGATTATCTAATTATATTCATACAGTCTCATATTTACACACTGGCGTGTAGCACTGTCCATTTAATGGTCAATTCTTTTCCCTTTTTTCGGTATGAAGTCAAATTTGTTAAAAAAATGAAATGATTGACTGACTGACGTACATAGAAGATGAGTAAGATGAAAAGTTCGTTGTTAACGGTCTGGACGATTAATAAGAGTATAAAAATACAAAACGAATAAAAAAATTAAATTAGGCTTAAGCCGAATCTTAAATACCATTCACATTTACATACAAAAAGTGGGCATGGCAGGTATATTTTTATTTTCTATAATATTGTATATTTTATATATCAGCTAACAATTCGGATTTTACGTGGAGTATGGATTTTTGTAAATTATGGGCGTGTCTGTTATCCGCGATCATGCTATTTTTGGTAATTGTAAATAAACTTTTGAGTCGAATCTACTTCAAAAAGTTTTTCGTATAAATTTTGTAATATAACAGTTTCAGTATAACAGTTTTATTATAACATTTTCAAAATAAAATTTTTAGTATAACAGTTTTGGTATAACAGTTTTAGTATAACAACTAATAGTTTCATCCTACATCAAAACATCGATAGATGGTATAATTATTGATACGTGTAACAAATGTCAACTTCATCACTTGATTTGTTTTTGTGGCAGATAAATAGATTTTTTGTCGATTGTGGCTCTTGATCGATTTTACCCATCTTAAATAGCAATCTCTGCGTACAGAAACTAATAGGTTGGTCTGTACAAAATATCAACTTAATATCTCAAAATGCATGATCGTGAGAGTGCCACAACAGATGGAGTTATGTAGTCTATGGGATCTTCGAAGCTCCCATTTGGGTGACAAAACAAACAGCTAAGCGGGAAGGGGAAGCGTAATAAAACAAGTAAAAAAGTTTAATCAAAATCACGGAAACTCCTTCAGAGATTCGAATATTACGTACACCTCTATGGATATAACATATATACGAACGTCGATTGCCAACTTGCTATCTTCCATACGCTTTAAAGGTAATGCGGAAAGAATTTTTATATATTTCGTCCATTTTCAGAAGCGACTGTGTGGCGCTTGACCGAATTGATACTTATCACGCGCATTGTCGGCATAATCAAACTCTGTCACGCCCCTTCTTTGCATACAGACGCGGAAGTTACTTAAGATTTGACCCAAAATAAAAATATCCATTTTTACCTGTTCATAAGTATTTTCTGCAAGCAATTGAGAGAAAATTTATTTCAAAGAAAATCGATTAAATCACCGTCAAAATAACATCAAATAAAAGCATGTATGTGCGTCCTCGAGTATTGTACAATACTCCACATCTGGTATTCCGATTTTTCACAATGTCATTGCAAAGTTTTTATGGCGATGCACGATAATAGTGCAGGGCTGGTACACACGCAGATACGCGTATAAATCTCAAGTCTCAAAAGTTTTGTGTAATTTGGTTTTTTTTTTTTTTTTTGTTTTTAATTAATTTTCCATTTCTCCGCTTTTTCAATGCGGCATCGCCCTGTTGTTGTTGTTTGGTTGGTTATGCAGTAGTGGCCACTCGTGCAAACCGTGGAATTGTAGTTTCATCACAATTTCAAGTACAATGCGGTGCATAACGAATGTTGCTGGGTGTGTGTGTGTGTGTGTGCACTTTAACTATTAAAATGGACCGGAAGGAAAGTGCATAAGGAGAGTGTATAGAAAGTAACGGAAACTACATTATACACACACACATACATGCACACACTTCATTAACAATTTCAATCATTTGTGATTTTCCGCACGACGAGTTCACTTATTGCTAAAAGGCATCTAAACTCCAAACAATTATATAAGGTACATATATATGTATATTAACGGTGTATTGAAAATGAGTTACTGGAGTGTTATGCATGCAATGGGGGCCACTTTCTGGGGCTGCTGAAGGCTTTAGAACTTTAGTTTGGTTCGTTTGGTTCGTTTGGTTTTACTTAGCAAAAGAGTAAAATTGTAAATTGGGTTTTTTTTTTTTTAATATATATCTGTGGAGCATGCCATGGCAACCTTTATCGCTTTAGTGCTTATCAGTCTATCTTGTTTGCAATGTCGTATAAATGGAAAAAACTCGCAGAAAGATAAACAGCTAATGTCTGTAATAATAATTTCTTTGTACTGGGAACACAAGTACATAAATGAAATTTTTTTTACTCTTTTAAGACACTAACCCAGTTTACGCCTACTCCTAAATTATTAAAGAACTGACCGACAAAACCTAGCATTAAATTATTTGGAGTAATAGTTTATACACTACCGACCAGCCATGCATGTAACAAAACGGAAAAGTTGTTCTCTGCTTCACTCTATTTGGTATTCTGTGGTAACTCATGATGAAATTCTTACAATTTTTCCAATGAAATTGTCCGAGTTTGCGTTCTTTCTTTACTTATCTGCTCCCTGTTTCTTTTTATTTTTTTTTTTTTTCGTTTTATTCAGCGAAACTTCTTTGTTGCTTGTTTACGCATTTGTTCGAAAGTTTTGTTTGGAGTTTAAAGAGTTACTTTAACGAAAGAAGGTCAAATTTGAGTTGAAGCGGTTACAGCTCTATAATTTATGTTATTGTTTTTGTTAACAATATTTTTTTTTTCTCATAAAAGTGTTTTTCTAACTTTTTTCTAACCGGAAGACTTGTGGGCAAAGGGTATATTAAGTTTGTGCGGATGTTTGTAACTTCTAAACGGCAAGTGCCACACCCACTTTTAATTTAATTGTATTAATCGATTCATAATCAAAATCGGAAACGATTTAACCATGTCCATCTGTCTGTCCATGTAAATTTGTGTACAGCTTTGAAAAAATTTGTTGTACTTGCCTTATTTCATCTCTCTGAATGCAAATGACTTTTGGCGGTCATTTCAATCGAATTTCTCTCTACATTCCTGCTTCCCTGCCCTGTGCTATGTTATCACCAATGAAGTTCTTCTACTTGGCTTTGTATTGATCTTACTTTGTTTTTATATTTGATTGGTTTTTAGGATTTTCCACCATATACCCTAAAGTGTTTTCTAGCCTTCAACTTTTAAATGTAATTTTGCTGCTGCTGACCTATTTAATATAAATTCGAACATGTACTTATTATCTGCTCCTTGTTATACACAGTTTGCGTGTGCTCTGTTGTTAAAGCGCAAAGGGAGAAAAAAAAACGAATTAGAAATATGTTGAATAGTTGGCTTACGGCCAAACAACTTCAAGGATAACAAACGAAAAACGAAAATGAGTTTATCATGTATCAAAAAAGGTGAATTACGCAATAAATCGTTAAATTCTCTTTAGTTTTAATGTAAAGTAGATGGAACTTCTTTTCGGTGATGTTCGCATATCGTTCAAATGTATCAGATGTAGAAATATTACTGAGCGCCACATATTTTGCATACATTTCATTTTGTTCTTTCATTTGAAATCCATGTCGATATGATTTTAATAACAATGCTAATTAAACTTGTTGCCGCCTCCGCCTTATATGATTTAGAATAACACGTTTTAGTGCTAAGCTTTTCACTCAACAAGCCCTTCCATTTGATACCCATATCAAAAAAATTGTTAAAAATCGTAAACGTTCGCCATTAGCTTCCAAAATTGTGCTACAATTAGTTGCGGTTGTATCAGTCTGACTTCGGGAAACATCATTTTATAGAAATGGGCGATCTGGTCTAAATTTGGTATTAAGCTAACTATTCATCATCACATTTTGTCCAAATATATGAAAAATTGGAAAATTTTATCATATAAAGACTGGCATTATGCCGCAGTCCATTCGGTTCCTTTTCCATAGGGTACCTCTTTGGACCAATACAAATAATTGTACCAAATTCCAAGGAAATAATACAAAAACCTATATAGGTGTAGGTGGTAATAATTAATGTATGGTTTTTTCAAGCTTAAATGCGCTCATTCGCCTGTCGAACCAACCTCAACTTTCTTGGTAATATTCTTAACTGCGACACCTGAGTTTAAATTTCAGCTGAAAAAACTTCACTTCACTTCTTTCCTCAGATGGATTAGAACGCGTGTCCTACAGCGAGCAGACTTTACTTTACTAAGACGCAGCTGTCTATCATATACACATACATCCTCATATGGAGGAATGTGCAAGTTTTTTTTGTTAGAAAAAATAATTAACCACATACTTGTTTTTTTTTTTTTTTTCTTTTTTCTTTTAGTCACATGAAAACTCATAAACACATAGCAATGACAAATTCATTCATCATTTTTTTTCCAGTGATTTTTACCATCAGCACCAGTTTCTTAAGCTTTCTCCACACATTCACATTCCTTTACGGCATTACAATTGCCACCCCTCCAATAACCTTTAGCGTAACAGGCCATTGTACAGGGCCATTTAGTTTCCACAGTGCATGACGTTTTCGGATTCAATTTTGTCGGCAAATTAACAAAATAATCGCGTATTTTGGTGCCGGCATTTTTTATTGTTTCCTCAAAGCCGCCTTCAGCTGGACAAGGATATAATGTTACAGCCAGAATGGCCAACACGACAAAATGTAAGGCGAGTTTCATGTTTTAAAATTTTGTATAACACAACACCCGTTTCTTCATCGTTGGGGTTATTTATATATCAGGAGGCGTGTGAAATTATTAATTAATTCAAGTTGAAGCGTTTTCGTTACGTTTTTACAAGCGTAACATAGAAAATTACTTTATGTAATAAAAGAAATGTAAGTAGAAAAAGTAAAATGATGATATTTGTGTGCGACTGATGGCAAATCTTCAATATCCATCTTCGGTGTACTAAAGCTGCTTCTGTACGTTGCTGCTTAATCAATTTTTGTTGCATCGATTTTGTCCAATTTTCTATACCAATCTGTCTATGACTAAATTATTAACACTTTTGTCAAGTTTGGAATCGATATGTTTTATTTTGCGACAAGGAGAGTGATTGCCCCTAAACATACACACCCGACAGACGGACAGGCAGTAATCAAATTCTAAAAATTTCTGGAAAAATAAAATCAAATAATATTCAGCTCGATATCTCGATTCAAAAACTTGATCGCATATAACATAAATGTGGGTAAAAATTTGTCACAAAAATTTTAAAAACATTTCAAGTAATTTCGGTTTTTCATTATATTTTATTTACGCACTGCTGGTGCAAATTCACTTAACACACGTTATATATATTATTAAAGGGTTTGAGGTTGTTTTCGTCTTTGTCAGGAGGAAAGAAAAAAAGCAACTGTCCTGTTTATGGTAACTGGCGGTAACTGACACTGAGTGGTGGTTAGATTATTGTGGGGGAAGACAATTTTGCAAAGTACAAAATATTGTGGTGGCTCACGACCACAACTGTTCTGCTCTGCTCATTCTATCCGACACCTTAAAGGGGGTGGTGGGACGATATATTTTGCAGATCTGCAGCAACACACCTATGTCTGTGTATATTCCTATACAATCCAATAGAATTCTTTCAACGCTCTTTTTTTTTGCGTATCTGCATAACATCGACCGATTTAGCAAATTGAGTGAGTCACACAATTTATTAATGAATGTAGAAAAATGAAAAAAATAAAAATAAAAATAAAAAATCTCGGTTGCATACTTTGTAAAGCTTAACAGTGCATAAAAAATAAACAGTACAATAACATATGAAACAACAACAACAACAACAACAACAATATTACTCTATATTCATATATGTTTAATTAAAATGCATTCAATAGTATATGCACTACTTACTAACAACAACTATAACAAACAACAAATGTTCTCTTTATGTAACATTTTTCAGAATTTCTATAGCAAAGAATGTTTATAGAAATTCTTTCCCATCATCAGAGCGTATAATGTATGATATTACCTAGCATCACATGTAATGCATAAGGAGGGTGTGTATGTATATTAAGTTTGTGTAAATGTTTGTAACTGGTAAATGGCAAATGCCACACCCACCTTTAATCATAGTAATCGATTCAAAAATTAGATTTCGTCTGTCCCTCCGTCCATGATCATGTAAATTTGCGCGCAAGCTATAGATCGCATTTTTGAAAGATATTTCAATGAAATTTGTTACAAGGACCTGCTTTGGTCTACAGAAAAACCTCCATTGAAAATACACCGAATTGAACCATATTTAGAACCCCTCCCCATACAAGGTTCTATTATAATGGAAATCTTTATATGACGAAATTTGAGAATTCTGAAAATTTTTTTTTGATAAAAATAGATGAAGAGTAGAGCCAACTGTAAACTCTATCGGATAATTTTCAAGGCCTCGCTCTTACGAAAACAATTCCAATAATTGTAACATAATTTGTGGTATTCAGTGGTGTAGGGTGTTAAATGGTTTATAACCGAAATTTTTCTATCATTCAAGAGTTTTATGTTTCATTTGTGTGTATAAGTGTTAATGTTTTAATATGTAAGAAACGTAACGGGTATCATGAAGTTGAAGTTGAGAGACATTAACCCAAAGTTCTTTCACGAAATTTTCAACACAATTACAATACCTTTGAAATATTTGTAACCATTCAGCAGGTTTAATGTTTTTAGGTGTTGGGTTGATGGTTGATGGTTGGTGGTTGGTGGTTGAGTAATGACAATTTTCAATGGTTTAGTTAGTTTTGTACATGTTTCGCTTTTGTTGTTAGTTGTTAGTGTTGCTATTTTAACCTTCGCTTGACAGTTGACATACGCTTTGTTGGGCTTACCATTCATTTGGATATAAATACAATGCCTGCCAGGCGCGTTTATGTTCTCTACCTCTCACTCTCTCTCTCTCTCTCTTAATAGATAGATAATTGTTTTGTTGGTTTGGCCAACTTTTCAAATCCATTGTTGTTAGTAATTCATACACACTTAAGGAAAGTTTTTACCCATTGTTACACCGTAATAATCAGTTTTTACCCATTGTTACACCGTAATAATCAGAGACCAGGAAAGACAGCGAAAAAGTTAATTAAGAGCCAGTTTATTGGTTAGATGCATAGCAGCGTCATAAACTGCATTTGTAGAGTAATTTGGAAATTTCGATTAAGGTTTTCATAATTATATCAATTTAAAGAAAAAATATATATGGCATATGTGTGTATGCGTAACGTGAACACGAACTATTGCCATCTATACAAAATTGATTGGATTCCCTGCTTTTTTTCCGTTTTTTTAGCGATAAACTGTAGAAGAAGTAACAACAATAATAACAAGTAAGAAAACTAAATGTGGCTTAAGCCACAAATCTTAAATACCCTCCTTATGCATAACGGTGGGCGTGGCAGATATATATGTATATGTTGCGCCCTCTACTAGTGTATGTCTCACGTATCAGCTTGCAATTCTAGTTTTATGCTGAATATGATTTTTGGAATATTGCGGGCGTGTGTGTTATCCGACCATGCCCATTTTTGGCACATCAGTGGATGGGATAACTATATATACGCGTACCAAATTTCAAGTTCATAGGTAAATTTTTGTAGCAGATAAATAGGTTTTAGTCAATTGTGGGCGTGGCTCTTAACCGTTTTTTCCCATTTTAAATAGAGATTTGTGTGCAAAAACCAAAATTGTCTGTATAAAAATTTCAAATTTATATCTTAAAATGTACGCCCATAAGAATGCCAACAATACGGACTTACGGACATACGGACATACATGTCTAGATGGACTTGATTTTCGACGTCGATCGAGAATATATATACTTTGTAGGGTCTCTGACGCCTGTTTCAAACGGAACAATAAAGTTAGTATACCCTCACTACTACAACAATAACAATTTCTATGCACACATGCACAATATATCCAATATTTACAATCCATGTATAAGCTTTAAGGTCATGGCAAATACTAACCCAGTGTTGTGGCAACATGGCGGAAGTAAGACAAAATTTATTTTCACAAAAGTCGTATATGGCAATTTATATAAACACAAACACACACATATGCATATGAAATATATGCAGATTTCCTTTTTATGCTAAAATGTTTGCAATCGATTGTAAAAAGTGGAGACATCGACTGGATGTTGCAAACGGAACAACAAACTTAGCATACACTCATCACTTACCTTAGTGGAGGATATAAAAACTACAACATTGAATTTTTCATAACTTGTACGACTGTACAATAAAAGGTATACAAATCAATTCGTTCCATATTTCGTGAAGGGAAACTCTTCAGCCATTAAGCTGCTGCTTAGTGTGTATACCACGATTGGTTAGAATACCATTGAATATCTTTGAGTTGGATCTGCCGTCACCAGGTGTTACCCATTGATTATTATACACCGCAACCTTTTAACTGTTACTGTGTGAGATGGGGTTTATTATAGCAGGAAAGGAAAGAATCACTAAATGAAACGCTTTTGTGTCTACACATAAGCACCATACGCCACAGCCAACAATCACTCAACTTTTCCATCTGTGTTGTGTGCTCCATCCTCTTCATAGTTAAGATAATGCTTTAATAGAATTTTTACACATTTTCCTGCTTGCCTGTCGCCTTTTCCACCATTTCTTTTCCATGCCATACAAACGTATGTTAAGCATAACGAAACCGCGCGACCATACTTTACCAAAGCCAAACAATACGATTTAATGTAATAACGCTGTTAAATGCATACACACACACACACACACATGCATACCCATGCTCACACAGTATTCAATGACTTTTGTGAGTTATTATCCGTGTGTGTGTGTGTGTGTTCAGTCTTTTCATGTTGCTGGCTTATTGCATCTTTTCAGAAAAAAGTGCTTGCGGTTGAAATATTTTTTTTTTTCAACGTTCCTTCTATTAGGTATGAATGCATTCTATATCTATGTAATGACAAAGGGTTTGACTGCGTCTAGATGGGGTTATGTAAACGCTTTGTTTCGTTACCATTGCATTGAGGTAACCTTTGTATGTAAATCTTTATAGAATTAACCAACCAATGGGCTTTCTTTTCGTTTCTGTTCTATTGTACCCGGCTTTGTTGTTGCAATTGTTGTACAATAGATTGGCAGTCACACCCAGAAACAATACCAACCTTACTTTTTTTTTTTTAAGTGTAAAAGGGAATAATCTGTTGAATTTTTTGTTATTTGTTTTTTGGTTTTCTTGTTCTTTTTTTACTAATACCCTGCACATAAGGAAAAGAGAGATGGGGGAGGGGGGTGAACACTAACTTTGTCCTTCCATGTGCCAACGTATATACAAAGTCTATATGTTCTTGATCAGCATCATAAACTGAGTCCATCTAGACATGTATGTCCGTATGTCCGTATGTCTGTTTGTTGTTGGCATTTTTACGGGCAAAAATTTTGAGATATTAAGCTGAAATTTTGTACAAACACTTTTAGTTTCTGTAGATGTAATAGATTCTTGTTAATTTTGGGCGTGACTGTTGTGCGATTTTGTCCATTAATACGAAAAAGTTGAACAAAAGTTTAGCTCAATATTTACAATTTTACGACCATGAACCGTTTTAACAGCAGACGCTCACACACACACACCCACACACCCACATAGAATTAAGTGTAATAGTTCACCAGGTATCAAACGATGTCTGCAGTAATTTTGTAATGTCATGATTTTTTTTCTGATTTTTTTTTTTTTTGTTGCGCTATTGTCTGCTTGCCTGCCTACCTCCCTGTATATATTATGTGAATAAATTTATCGTTGATTGACAGTTTTAAGTCAAATTTTACAACGTGAATTGTACCATTTCGCTTTTGTTGTTGTTGTTGTTGTTGTTGTTGTTGTTGTTGTTGTTATGTACCACATTGATTTAGTGTATCTTTCCTCAACATTCAAGACAAACGCTTTCTTTCATTTTTAATTAAATGCCAACAACAACAACTATTTTGTTGTTGTATGTAGCATAAATATAGCCCTGTCATTCTACAGTGCTAAGGTAAAGGTGAGTGATGATGGTGGTGGTAGTGGTGGTGTAACTGAATGCACGTTTTTATCTATCCTTTAACTTGTCAAATAAAAGAATTTTACTTGACATGTATCAAAAAAAAACAAAAAACAACAAAAAAAATTTATATAATCTCCAGTAAAAAAAAGCGTCTTTAGACAAAATTTGGATGCACTCCCCTAATATAAAATAAAACAAGTAAAAATTTTACAGTCGGGGTCAAGCCCAACCATTAATACGCTCTTTAAATTATGCTACAATTAGTTTAGTTAGCGAGGAACTGTCATATAAATTACTTCATGAAATATCATTAAATGGGGTGGGGCTCTAAAAATGCTACGATTCAGTCCATTTCAAGGTTTTTCTTTGGGTCAATTCCAATCCAATGTCCTTGTACCAAATTTCAACGAAATTTGTCATTGTCTCAAATTGAAGCTTTATAGCTCAATTTCTATAAGCATTGGCCAAACTTGTGTTAATCGCCAACGCTTTGTCATACTTTATAAGCCTAAGCCTTCAACACTAAAATCATTTCATATCTCATATAAAAAATTGTTTCTAATAATTCGTACTCTAATCTTACTTGCATACAAGATTTTCGGAAAAGCATTCCTTTCAGCAAGCAATGCATTACATTTATGCATAATGTATGTGGGTGTGGGTGTCGGTAAGCTCGGCTACACATGACAGCCATTAATATGTATTTTGTATACATAATGAAACTGACAGTAGAGAGCAACCAACATAGCTAAACTACATACAACAAAGCTTTAAATTATAACATGTACGTAGAATAAGAACAACAACAACAACAACAGCAACAGCACTGCGATGCATATTCTTGTTCTTACACATTCATCATCTTAAGGATATAAATTTGCATTATTTGAAAATGTGTAGCAGCATAGCCTAGGAAGGAATAAGATATTCTATATAATTTATACACACACACATAAACACGTTCAATGTCAAAATTTTAGGCCAACCCCGCTGCCTCTTAACAATGTTATTATAATCTAAAATGATGAAATTTATTGTTGCCACAGAAAATTTGAAGTCATAACACTCGAGGTTCTGGTGCGGTAGGTGGTACGTCATAGAGGGACTGGAACTTATGTAAAAATCGAAAATTTTTATAAATCAAATCCCATTTTGTAGGGTAGTAAGATCAGCACGATACTTAAACCCGCGAAAGTGTTCTCCTGAGTGCCGATCTTTTAAGAAAGTTAAGCTACGTCACATTATCATATGATGTATAGTTTTTTGTTAACATCAATCGATCAATTAAGAATTGATTCTCTTCGTCGATGTGCAGAAAATGGGCGTGGTCATATACGCCCACAATCAACAAAAATCTATATATCTGTCACAAACGTTGACCTATAAACTTGAAATTTGATATACATATATTTATATTTATCTCCTTCATCGATGTGCCAAAAATGGGCGTGGTCATATACGCCCACAATCAATAAAAATCTTTATATCTGCCACAAAAGTTGACCTAGCATCTTCAAATTTGGTATACATATTCATAGTTATCCCATTCACCGATGTGCCAAAAATGGGCATGGTTGGATAACAGACATGCCCACAATTTACAAAAAACCATATTCACCATAAAACTAGACTTGCAAGATGATACGTAATACGTACTCTAGGAGAGGGCGCTATATATATATATATATATTTGCCACGCCCACCATTGTGCATAAGGAAAGTATTTGGCCTAAGCCAAACTTTAGTTTTCTTAGTTGTTTATTTAATTAGGAAGGAAGCGAATGCACGTTAAGATTGCATTAAAACTACGCTTATAATATATAAGTCGACTACAATATTATATAAGTATAAACGTAAAATATACATATATGTATAAAATTTAATTATATTGTTCCGAAACAACTATTGTATAAAGTTGTTCTTCGTCCCTAAACATATTAATGCATATTTGCTGTATATTGCCCACCTGCCGCCGCTCCATTGTTGTTTGTGTTAAAATCCACAATCCAAATTGATAAGAGAACTTAATGGCAATTGAATTGTTGTCACAATAACAATCACTAATAACATAATACATAAATTATGAGCCAGATAACATCAAACAGAACATTATCAAGTCATCTATTTACAGCCTATCAGCAAAAGCAATTTGAAATTGATATTCACAAATCATGAATGTCACTAGTTACCATATATATGGGTGTATGTGTCTGTTTAATGTAATGTATGGTTGGCACAAGTTTGTGTCGCAAATTTTCAAATTGGAAATATTTGGATTCGAAATGCGAGAAGGGGAGATCAAGTGAATTATTATTTACTTATTATAACATGTCTATAATGGTGTGTATGTGAAATTTTTATTTAAATAGTGTTTATATTGTAGGACGTGCAATAATACACGAAATTTAATTGGCAGCAGCTGAACGCGTCCGTAATACTTGTGCATAAACCATGAATGCCTGAATATTTTTCTCAAAAGCGGAAAAAACCAAAAAAAAAACGAAAAAAACGAAAAAAACTTGAAAACCATACAATACAAGTTGTTGTAAATAAAAATTAATTATTGCATTTTTTTTATTTACATTAGTATTTACAACAAAAAGGGGGGAAATTACTCGTGTACAATTTACGTATAGCGTGCATACAACCTGTACACGTGCAAGAAACTTTTCAGTCGTGCTGTAACTTTTGCCCAGTTCCCCAATAATTGTGTATTATATATTTATTTGTTCAAACACAATTCGTGATGTATGCATTTCATAAATGAACAATTATTTCAATAATAAACTTTGACCAAAGAATTGTATTTTTTCTGAAAAGTTTTCTTTTTGTTCAATTCTTTGTTATTCTTCCATAAGTTTTGGGCGGAAAATTAAATAATATTATTAAATTTTCAATACCTTTCATATTTATAACCGAATTGTGGGCGTGGCAGTTATGTGATTACGCCCATTGAGGGGCATATTGATAGAAGGGCTCAATGTGAATATGATTACCAAACTGATAGATAGATTTTTAGGGATTGTGGGCGTGGTTATCAACCGACAGACGTACGGACTTGGCTACATTGATTCAGATTTTCATACCGATCAAAAATGCATGCAATTTGTGAGGTCTCTGACGCCTCCTTCTGGATAATGTAAATGGAATCACAAACTTAGTATACCAGCCATCTTATGTAAAGGGTATAATTAGGTCATGAAAGACTACATGAAAAAATTCAAGCACACGCATAAAACAAAACGCTTGTGAATGCTATTGTACTGCTGCTGGTGGTGGCAGTCATTTTGGGAATTACGTATAAAATAAAAGTGAAAACATGATTCAGATTTTTATTTTGTTAAAGCTAATCATTTTACAATACAATACGATCCTTATTAATGTGGGAACATTTAATCGGGGTCTTTATCTTGATGTAGTAGACGCAGACGATATATTTTCGTATCGTATCGTTTTTGTATTTTTGCTGGAAGGAACACATTGTACTTGTTGATCTTGCATTGCCACATAACAAGTTAATGACCTTTTCATTTATATTTATTTATATCTTCTCTATTGTGTTTTATCACAACTCGTTCTTGTTTCAACATATAAAACATCCGCTTGAATCCCGTTCAATATAAATAATTTTTTGCATTCATAATAAAGGTTAGCATATATTTCCGCAATTGACAGTAAGGTCACATATTGAAAATTTATAAGTAAATAAATTTTTCAATTATCTTTTACAGATAAACCTGATAACAGATTTTTGGAAACGCATTTAATGATTTTGATGCGCAGAAACGTGACCGTATAATGTACAGACTACATAATATTTATGATTTTTATCATTCAAACTTCTCAGATCAAAGTAACATAAAACATAAAAATAAATTTGAATTTTGACATTTGAACGGTTTCACGAAGATGATTATTAGCGGGAAAGTGTATTGACCGACAATGCAATTAACATTTGATATTTATATGGACAAGATAGTAATTATTGGCATAATGAACTTTACATGCAATGCACGTGAGCACAACATTAAGCATCAATTATTGTAACATAAACTAATCATGGCTTGTTTAGTAAGATGAGCAATTTTTATACCCTCCACAAGCTGATACGTAATACATACTCTATTAGCCCACCATTGGTGATGTGGAGAATGGGAATGTGGATTTAAGATCCTTTAAGTCCTTTCATATGACATACAAATCAGGTAGATTCCAAAGAAATCGATAACATGGCTATCATTTTGGATGAAATAAACCAAAAGTTATCTTACTGTATTGTACTCGTCAAGCTCTTTCCTTTGATACCCATATTGTATAATTTAGGAAGAAATGAATAATTAATTGATCGTCTTGGGGCAGCCGCCATATTGAATAAAATGCCAAATATATATTTTAAATATATACTGTATATATGTGAAATAGAATTATTTTTTCAGTTTTGCATTTAATATTATTTTTCATAATATTATTACAGTTTAAATGTACGCGTTATACTGTTGGTGCGTGATCCACGCGGTACCATGCAATCCAGACGTCATCGTACGTGGTGTGCTGGTAATCCCGATTGTGAAGATCCGAAATATGTTTGTGAAGACTTGGTAAACGATTACAAGACTGCTAAAGAATTATTACAAAAATATCCAACAAGATTTAGGCAAGTTTAAGAAATAATAACGACACAATAAAAATGAAATATTTTTCATTTATACCCTCCGCCAAAGATAGATTTGCAATATCCAGAAGGAAGCGTCAGAGACCCTTAAAAGTCTATATATTCTTGATCAGCATCAAAAACTGGGTCGATCTAGACATGTATGTCCGTATGTCCGTGAGTCCGTATTGTTGGCATTCTTATGGGCGTAAATTTTGAGATATTGAGCTAGTTAAAATGGACCAAATCGGTCAAGAGCCACGCCCATAATCAACTAAAATCTATACATCTGCCACAAAAAATGAGCTATGATCTTGAAATTTTCTATATATATTTATAAATATCACATCCACCAATGTGCCAAAAATAGGCGTGATTGGTTAATATAAACGCCCACAATTTACAAAAAACCATATTCACCACTAAAACTAGACTTGCAAGATGATACGTAATATGTAGATCATTAGAGGGCGTAATCATTTACCTGCCACGCCCACAGTTTGTAGGTGCACGTGGAGAGTATTTCAGATTTGACCCAAAACAAATTTAATTTTCTTACTTATTTTTATAAAAAATTTTATTACAGAACGTTACGTTATGAAGATTTATCGCTAAATCCATACGAGATGACGCAAGATATTTTACAATTTTATGGTTTGCCCTTTGATGCCATGGTGCAAGAATTTTTAGATACCCATACTAAGGTCAATATAGGTGGTGTCAGTTCAACATACCGTGATTCTAAATCGGCACCATTTCATTGGAAGCAAGATCTCAAGCCAGATGAGGTAATAATTAATGACATATTATATAAAAAAAAATGTAACTTGTACTAAATATGTTTAATTTTTTATTTTTTATTTTTTGTAATCAAGATCAAGCATATACAAAGCCATTGCAATAAAGCTATGGAGCTGTGGGGTTATCGTAAAATTGATAATTTCACCGATTATGCGCGCAGTTTTTATCCCATCACCTTACCGCCACCATTCACGTGAAATTTTCAGTTGATAGAATCAACTGTAAACGCATTAATACTGATCGACCGTGTAAATACTGGTGTATACTCCAAATCCTATTAAACACATACACGCAATATTCTCATGAACCTAATAATCCCGTTAAAACATAGTTGTTCTCTAAATTATATGTCTACTCCACCTAATCTGCCTCTATATATAATTATTCCGCTAAAAGAAAAATTCATTTAAGTTGTGATATAAAAAAAAAAAAAAAAAAAATTCTGCACCTAACAAAAAGTAATCAAAAAGTTTGCATTGCATTCATTTGGCACAATAATAAATTTATAACCAAATGCCGGGGTAGCCTTATTGAAAACGCATTTGCTTTCTAAAATTAGGTCTAAACACTCATCCACGTAAAAGCAATAAAACTGCTTCAAATAATTAAAGAAATATATTGGAATTGTACGTAAGTTCAAATCATTTTGTAAATTGCCTACAAGCAAACCGTTGTTGTAAACATAATTTTTTAATATTTATAAAAAAAAAATATCATTATTATTATTATTGCATTATTTAAGTAAAAAAAGTGAGTAAAGTTAAACCAAGTTAAAAGTTATTGTATTTGTTTTTACTTGTAAGGATTAAAAAAATTACTTTAATGAGGCAAAATTTGTATAAATTACAAATTTTTATCATGTAAGAAGAATAGTATTATTTATGTTTAAGTGTAAAGTTTATTTATGTCGTCTAAGCAATTTTTATAATGAACATAATCTTCCTCAATTGTTTTCATTTCTGAATAAATTTTTATTGAACAAAAAAAGCCAGAGGTGAGAGACGATAGATATTAACTGGATATTGTTTATATTTTTAAATCCTTTCCATTAAACAAGTAAAATAAATAAATAAGTGCAATTGAAACTACTATGACCAGCGGCCACAATAAAGTATGTCAGAACCTTACACTACGTTTACACTGGCGAGATTGTTAGAGTGAACACGTTACCTAACTATGTACGTTTAACATAACTGCAAATGCAGCAAAATTCATTTCTTTGGAATGATACTAACATTGACACTATAGAACAATTCTTTTTTTTTTTTTTAACGAAGGGGAAAGCGTTGTAAGCCCAGTCAGTGTGGAACTCTCACCCACTGAAACCCTTTCAATGTCCGACGGCAGATCTCCTGGGACTACTGTTAAGTATTACGTCAGGAGAACCGTCTGAGCCTTAGCTATATATTCACAGAACACAGCTTGACAGATGTTACTACAGATCATATTGTATTTTGCAGATGCTTATAGAACAACATAAATAAATATAAATTAATTTAAACTAGTTTGTTCATTTCTGAATTCATAAAAATAAACACGCTTTTCAGCGTTAATAAAAAATAATATTTTTTTAAAATAAAAAAATTAATTAATTTATACAATTGCTAATGAAAATGGAAAATATTTTAAGTACAATTTTGTATACAATTGCTAATAAATAATAATTGCTATTGAGAAGCCAAAAAAAAAATAATAATAAAGTTGTACGAAAAATATTTGATTTTACATAAAAGAAATCAGCATTTTTAATTAATTTCATATATGACCATTTTCTTCAATTTTAAACGAAAACATTTATTTTATTTATTTGTGACAACAGTCATTATTTGACATATCAGAGAAGTTTTATCGTAAAGAGTTGTATTTTTAGGTACTTTTTCAGAGTTACATTGAAATTTAAGGTCGTTAACTACGTGGTTATCTGCTAACCACTTTAATGAGATTGTTAAATTTTATATGGGTAACCATCCGCGATAACCTCGTCAGTGTAAACGTGTTGATTGTGGACGAGTCTGTTGGCCGATCACGCTTATTTTTAGCACACGGATGACCGAAATATTTATAGATATATTTACTTAATTTCAACTTAGTAGCTCAATTTTTGTGGCAGATAATTGGATTTTTGTTGATTGTGGGCGTGACTCTTAACCGATATAAAAACTTTCCAATTCCACAGGCCATAAATACACACTTTACTCCCCCATGCTGTGACGGGTGTAACAGAGTTAACTAATGTCAGATTTCACTTTATTTACTTGTTTTATTTGCCTTTATATTATGTAAAATATTTAATATAATGAAACACATTTATCTTTAAATATAAATTAGCAATTTTTTTATAAATAAATAAAGAATTCAATAATAATAAAAAGGCGTGCAAATAAATTTTAAACTGATAAACCCGCAATTAGCAAAGAAACGTAGTTTTATTTATTTTTAAAGAGAGCACAAAAGGTCCCTTAGCACCATACCGGGTGCATATAATATGTTGGTATCTATTTAGCTAATATCAAACACACACACAATTTACAAAAAATTATACTCAGCGTAAAACTGGACTGGTAAGCTGAGATATATACTCTCTTTGATAACTTCACGGACATATGAAAACTATTTCATATTTCATGATTTGAACATTTCATCTGCACTGAACACATTCAAGCAAGAGCTTGCTGACAAATATAACTGAAACACATATATGTGTGTCGATTAATATAGTTGTTCTACTCTAATTTTTAAAGCATGCTTCTGGCATTCATATATTGTCAGCCATTTTTCATCTAAGGGCCTTCGTAAAATCAGCAAGTTTTTGCCAAGTTTAATATTACCTTTGCACTTTACAAGCATGAGTGGTGGCCAACATTTAGCGAAAGGATCAAATAAACCGGAATTACCTGATGATGGTATGTTACGTTTATATTCCATGCGTTTCTGCCCTTACGCTCACCGCGTACATTTGGTTTTGGACGCAAAAAAAATACCATATCATAGTATTTACATAAATTTAAACGATAAGCCTGAATGGTTGACAGAATTAAATCCTTTGGGTAAAGTTCCCGTTTTACAATTAGTAAAGGAGGCGGAACAACCAGCTATATTCGAATCGTTGATAATATGTGAGTACTTGGATGAAAAGTACCCGGAGCATAAACTTTTTCCTACTGATCCCTTAAAGAAGGCTCAGGACAAGATATTAATTGAACGTTTCAATCTCGTAATTGGGGCAATGCACAAGATGTTCGAGAATACCGAACTTGTAATGGAAACCATTACAGAAGTAGCAAACGGACTGGATATTTTTGAAAAAAAATTAAGAAATCGTGGTACTTCGTATTTTGGCGGTGCTGGGCCTGGCATGCTAGATTATATGATTTGGCCTTGGTGTGAACGTTCCGATATGTTAAAATATTTATTCGGCAATAAATACGAAGTGGACGAAGGACGTTATGAACTTTTGTTGAAGTGGCGCGATCTTATGGTTGAAGAACAGGCCGTCAAATATTCTTATTTGGATGGTGAAACGTATGCCAAATTTATGAAAATACGTCGTGATGGCAATCCCGACTACAATATGCTTGTAAATCCTACCAAACGACAACGAACTTGCTAAAAATACAAAAAAAATTAAGTTATTCTAAAAAGTAATCTATAGCATTCGCAAATAAAATTTCGTTCTAAACTTTATATAAATTAATGACCTATATTTAATATATATATATTATATATTTAAAAAAAAAAGTGACAAAAGAGAGACAACTATATCAGTGTCTTTTAAAAATAACTGATTAGAGCTAAATGTTTTTCATGTGTTTTCAGCTGTCGTATACTTTTGATTTCATTAAGCGCCATCTGTACTTAAAATTTTTACATGGATAACGATAACGATAGTTTCGTGATTAAAGAAAATATTGGTTACGTTTCATCCATTTCTATTCTTATTAAATATAAATAATAATAATATTTATTATTATTATTGTTGTTGCATATACTCTTAAAATCTATACATAGAAAATATAAGAATAAGTATTTGTTTAATAAATGAAAAAAAGAAAAAAACCTGTGTAAAAAATGGAATTGTCGAACACCTATTACAGTAAGGACGAATATGTGGAAACTGTAAGTGATTAATGAAACTACATTTAATGGCAATTCAATCGATTATAATTTATGTTCAACAAATGGTAAAGGCTTCGGGCAACAAGGTGAGCCGCCAAACTGTACTGTGTGGATCGCAAAATATTGTTCTTAATGGTAAAGTAATTGTACAAAATGGCTCAATAATACGTGGAGATCTGGCAAATGTACGAACGGGGCGTTATTGTGTGATAAGTAAAAATGCAGTAATACGACCGCCTTATAAGCAATTTAGTAAAGGTATAGCATTTTTCCCGATGCACATTGGCGATCATGTGTTTATCGGAGAAGGGGCAGTGGTGTCGGCAGCTGTTGTTGGCTCATTTGCATATGTTGGCAAAAATACAATAATTGTAAGTAGTCATGTACTATCCACATAAACAATAGAAGCCGGTATGAATAATAAAACTAAACATTTATAGGGTCGCCGTTGTGTACTCAAGGATTGTTGCATCATTGAAGATGGAGCCATTTTACCACCAGAAACTACGGTACCTAGTTATATGCGCTACACAGTCAACGGTACAATTGAAGGCGGCCAGGGGAATCCGTATTTTGTGCCAGCCGCTATGCAGGATTATATGATCGATTTTACGAAATCGTTTTATGAACATTTCATACGCAAACCATAAACAAGTTAAAATGATTTTTGTTAAAAAAAATTACATCTATTTTGTTTTTTAAGTTATTTCCTTAGAGCCGGCTAACAGATGCAAGTTGTTTTCTTTAACTTTTTATAACAGACGTAATAAAAATGTATGCACAAGATTCCATAAATATATTCTTTTGTTAATGATTATGTTATTGAGCCCGCATTCATTTATGCAGACCGCCACAGTCTCCGTATACCAGTAAACGGTGGCATCTTTTCGGTGTACTGGGATTGGAGAAAATATCGATTTAATGCCGAGTTCATAAGTTTTTTTTTTTTTTTTTTGGGTATAAAGCTGACGTGGACCGAGCTCACAGTTCATATGTCCAGTTAACTGATAAAATTATATTATTGTTCATTTTTTCACTATTAAGATTCCTAAAACATTGATTGCGTTAGATCACATTAAGTTATTCAACTTTGTCCCGTTATTTTATATAAAACGAGTGCGAGCAGTCCTGTCATAGTTTAGGAGTCTGCATTTCATTAGTTTGCCTTTCATCCATCTATCAGCACTGCTAACCGTTATCTGGATTTGTTATAAAGCCGATGCGTGATTTAATGATTTACACACTCATCCTTGGTAATATGGTCCGTGTCCAATTGCGTACTGTTCTCAGTAATATTTGAGGTTTTTTTAGAATCTTCATCCATTGCCGAGAGATTGTCAATGCTTGATTTTGTGTTCCACTTCATGGATTTGCTCGATGTGGATTTGGGGCCAAAAGCAAAACAACCGCTTTGTTTTGTAACAACTGGTGTCAAATTATCGGAACTTTTCGTTCTAAAGGGAAACAATGAATATTTTGTGAAAAATTTATTCGTGCCCAGATTATTGCTACTTACACAGCTTTCAGTATCTCCAGTTTTGGTATGTTTTTGGTAAATTGTTTGTTACCTGCCGCCTCCAAGGCAGCCAATTCCTCGGGATGCATTTTCTTTTTATGCGTACGACAATTGGAGCCGTTGGCAAAAGTACGATCACAGAAATCGCAAGCATACGGTTTGAGTCCAGTATGCAGGATTAGGTGGTTTTTTAAAGCTTTGGCTCTTTTGAAAGCTCGCCCACAATAATCACACTTGTGCTGCATTTCATCCGAGTGCACCAGGAGGTGGCGATTTAGGGTGGTGCGCGAATTCAATTGGAAGCCACATTGCGAGCATATATACTTACGGCTACTGTGTGTTTCCGAATGTCTCTAAACAAAATATTCATACGTTAGCTACATTTTAAAGAGGGTTGCAGCAACTCACCTTAAGGGCATGACGGTTTTTGAACTTTTTCTTACACACTTCACACTCATGTGCGGCATTATTGGTGTGCGTGTCCATGTGTATTTTCAGATTGCCTCTGGTACGCAAACAGGTTCCGCACTCTTCACAAACAAACGCTCTTTCGTTTTGATGTTGAAATTTCACATGAGCCTCCAGTTGATTATTGTTGGAGAAGCATTTTTCACACTCCGAGCAGGGTATAGCATGAGTTTGGATATGGCTTTTCAAGCGATGGACGCTGCTAACGACTTTGTCACATTTGGGGCAGTCCCAATTTTTGGACGTTTCCTCTATACCGTGTTCAATTTTCATATGGTTGAAATACTGGCGCAACAATTGAAAGGATTCCCCGCAGTTTTTGCAATTGACCTTTTGGTTTATATTTTGCTCCTCATTTTTGGTCAATTTTTTACGTTTACACTTTATCTCCTTGGCTTTGAAATGCTTCCTTTTGTACACTTTGTCTTTGTCTGTAATTGTTGGTTCAGATGATTCTATATCATCGATTTTACTAAAGGGATCCACTTCATTTTCATCTAAACGTCCGTTGTCGTCAAAAGCTTCATCAATGCAATCAGCCTCCACGTCATTTATGAAGATGCTGTGTTCTTTGACATCCACAGATTCGGCAGGCTCTACTTTAACCACGACTGGGCTAACGCGATATTCCAAATTGTCTGGCTTGGCTTTCAGCAATTCTAGCTTAGCCAAGGCTTGTGCAATGTTATCACGTGTTTCAAATCTCTCCTCGCATATCAACGCATCATAGATTTCTTGTACCTTAGCTACACGCTCAGTAAACTGAACTATCGATTGAGTGAAGGTATGACATTCAACACATATCGTCGTGGGGTACATATCATCTGGTGCAATCTGTAAATTTTTAACTTATTTTTAAACTCATGAAGCCGATAAATCTACATTCCACTCACATTTATTTCAAAGTATTTCTCTATCGTTTTACTTGGTATGAAATTCTGATATAAAGATAATTTGCGGCCTGTTTCGAAGGATATTTTGGTGGCATTATCGGTGTCTTGGCTGGCACATAGCCGACACCATGACTGCCACTGCATTTTATTATTGCTAGCCATAGTGAAAGCCCTTCGTTCTATAGACTTTATTCTTAAAATTGTTGTGGAATCAAAAAAAATTGTATTACTTTTATACAATTCTATATTTATTTAAAGAAATCGATTTGTTATTTTCAAATAACACAAAATGTTTCATTTGTCTATAAATCATATTTTTTATAGTCAGCTGTTAGCAACATCAAAAATAAATTTTATTTTGTTCTGCCAGCACTGCCAAATCACAAGACATTTTTCTACTTTCTGAGAGAATCTTTTCATTTTTTTCAGTTATTGTTGGTGTTTGTATGAAACAAAAATTACAATTTCTGGTATTAATAAAACCGTGAAATATTGGTTCTAGTTCATTTTTACTATTGAACTAGTTCTCTTCCATTTTCTTTAGTTAGCATTACCAAACCACACAACTCTGCAACCGACTCTCATTAGTAGTTTTCAAAAAACTGTTCATTAACAGTTATTAAAGCATTTTATTGTTAGAATTTGCAATCATGTCAGAACACTTTGGATTATCTTTTTCAAAAACGTCCATGTTCATTTAATTTTTATCCTTCTTAAGCCTATTTAATAGGTTACTAGAATTTTCACGTTGCACTTCTGGATGTTTGATTGTGTTGTAATGTAGAGATTTGCAAGACTACGATTTTGTGCTAAACGCAAAACAACCACTTTGTTTTGTAACCACCGGTAACAAATTGTCCGACGTTTTTGTTCTAAATATAAATTATATAATTTTTAAATAAACATTGTGAGGAGGAGGTAGAGTCATAACTTACAGGGTTTTTAAAATTTCAAGCTTAGGTATGTTCTTGGTAACTGTTTTAGCACCGGCCGCCTCCCAGGCAGCCAACTCTGTTGGATGCATTTTCTTTTTGTGCGTCCGGCAATTGGAACCATGGGTAAAGGTACGCTCACAGAAATCACAATCGTACAGTTTGAGTCCAGTATGTAAAATTAAATGATTCTTTAACGTTTTAGCTCTTTTGAATGCTCGCCCACAATAATCACACTTGTGCTGCATTTTATCGGAGTGCACCAATAGATGGCGGTTCAGTGTCACACTTGAACTTAATTTCAAGCCACATTGAAGGCAGATAAACTCTTGATTACCATGTGTTTCCATATGTCTCTGCAAAGAGAACGAAACAACGGTAATAAGTAGTGGACCCTGTGTTGTTAAGGACATGCACTCACCTTTAGTGTCTGCCGACTTTTCAGTTTTTTCTCACACACTTCACACTCATATAAAGATTTATCATTATGAGTTTGTATATGTGAGTTTAGATTACTGCTCGAGCGAAAATCAGCACCGCACTCTTCACAGAGGAAGGGTTTCTCGTTTGTATGTTGAAACTTTATATGCGCCATTAATTGATTGTCGGTGGAAAAGCATTTCTCACATTTGGGGCAGGGTACAGTATGAGTTTGAAAGTGGCGTTCCAAGTGCAGACTGCTATAAACTACTCTACTACATTTGGGGCAGTCCCAATTTTTCGATTTCTCCTTTACCGCATGCTTATTTCGCATATGATTGCAATACAAGGCAAATGATGAAAAGGACTCATCGCACTTTTTGCAATTAAGATTTTCTTTCGTATTCTGATCCTTTCGTTGCTGTTTCACCCTCACTTCTCTTAATTTGCAGCGTCTTCTTTTATAAACCCTGACCTTTGACTTAACATCATCTATTTTAGCGAAAGGATCTTCTTCATTTTCATCGATATGTCTGTTGTCGTTGGCAGCCTCAACAATGCATTCCGTTTCCGCATCATTTATGAAGGTCCTGTCTTCTTTACCATCCCCAGGTTCTCCTTTAACCACAGCAGGGCTAACGCGATATTCCAAATTGTCTGGCTTGGCTTTCAGCAATTCTAGCTTAGCCAAGGCTTGTGCAATGTTATCACGTGTTTCAAATCTCTCCTCGCATATCAACGCATCATAGATTTCTTGTACCTTAGCTACACGCTCAGTAAACTGAACTATCGATTGAGTGAAGGTATGACATTCAACACATATCGTCGTGGGGTACATATCATCTGGTGTAATCTGTAAACTTTTAACTTATTTTTAAACTCATGAAGCCGATAAATCTACATTCCACTCACATTTATTTCAAAGTATTTCTCTATCGTTTTACTTGGTATGAAATTCTGATATAAAGATAATTTGCGGCCTGTTTCGAAGGATATTTTTGTGGCATTATCGGTGTTTTGGCTGGCACATAGCCGACACCACGAATGCCAATATTTTTCATTAATAATATCTGTAGAAGGGCTTCTTGCTTTTGCAGGTTGCATGCTTTTTTGTTGTTTACTGAGTGTGAATGTAGTTTTTCATATAACAGTTTTATAAATATGCTTATTACTATTTAGCAGATGGCGAGGCAATCAAATGTAAAAAAACATATTGTACTTGTTGCTAAAAAACGTAGCAGTTTGGTTCAACTAATAAGTTGAGAACTACGTTGTAACCAAATATTGTTAGAAAGAGATACTAAAACATATTATTACAGGTATGTATATATAAGCCCTGTAAATGCAGGATTGGTTGTATAATTTTGCCACTCAACGTTTTATTTTCATTTATTTAAGCTAAATATAAAAAATATGAAACAAACTCCACTGAATAGTTTTGAATTGAAGAATACTTTCTCAAAATATATATTTGCTTATAAATGTAATTAAATTAAATTGTATAAACTGTAAAAACCATTCGGAAAATATTAGAGGATAAACAGTGTAAAATAATTTGTTTTTAATAATACAATTTATTTTAAAAATGGCAAAAAATCAACAAGTCAAGCAATACAGTCAAGTCTACACTGAAGATTAAACATTTATTACACAATTGAAAGACATTTTTTTTAAATCTAGCCACGTAATTATTTTGCTAGCTCCTTTTCTGTGGCATCAGTTTCGTTTTGATGATTATTCGTTCCCCTACAATGAGGGCCTTGCTTGAAGGGTATGGGATTCACACTTCCGGCCGACTTTGTTCTAAAATTGAAAAAAATTATCCCAACAAATTATGATAACATTTCTCAGAATATTATTAAACATACAATGTTTTTAATGTTTCCATATTCGGTAATTGTTGTACAATATTTTTGGTGCGGCCGGCTGCCTCCAAGGCCGCCCATTCTTCCGGATGAATTTTCTGTTTATGTAAGCGACAGTTGGCACCGTTCGTAAAAGCACGATCACAAAAATCACATGTGTACGGTTTCAGACCAGTGTGCGATATCAGATGATATTTAAGCGTTTTCTTTTGTCGAAAGGACCGACCACACGAATCACATTTATATTTCATTACATCATTATGTACTAGCATGTGACCTCTTAGTGTGATGCGGGTATTCAACTGAAGTCCACATATATTGCAGATGTATTTCTGGGAATCGTGCGTTTCCATGTGTATCTTTTTGGAAAAAAAACAAAAATAAAAAACAGTAACAAACCACTCATAACAAGTATATCATTACATTGTATATTTACCTTTAAACGTCGAGCATATTTGAATCTCTTCTTGCAGATTTCACATTCCAGAGGAGCGACATCTGTGTGCGTCAGCATGTGGAACTTGAGATTAGAACTGGTACTTAAACTGAGGCCACATTCTTCGCACATAAACGATTTGGAGTTGTGTTTAGCTTTGATGTGAGCATTTAATCGACCATTGGACGGAAACTTCATCCCACATTCCGAGCAGGGTAACATTTTCGCTTCTCGGGCTGCATGCGTTCTAAGATGTTGCAACAAACGGTGCACTGAACTCAACACCTTCTTACACAAGGAACACTTCCATTGTTTTGCCGTTTCGTCATGGTTATGCTCACCCTTCAAGTGTTCACAATAAAATTGAAAGGATTCGTACTGTTCACCGCATTCGGTGCACGGTATACTTAACATTAAATCACATGATTTGTTGGATGAAGATTTATTTTTCTTGCACTTTTTATACATTTCGTCGTCCTTGGTCATCAACGAGACTTCTCTATCTTTCGAGTGTATTTGCAAAGAGTTTTTCAAACGTTGTATGGTACTCTCCCTTTCATTAAATATAATCTCATCTACGTTGTAATCCTTGTCTATGCCCACATTACTGAAAGGATCATCTTCTTCTTCGTCAGGGCTGTCGCCATCTTCGCCTTCTTCTAACACAGCTTCCTCATGTAATTCATCTGCCGTTGCTTTACTATCGACCTGTTGGTCACTTGAACTTGCATCAATTATTTCCTTTTTAATATCTACATCACCAAACGGATTATCTATTATTTGATAATTCCTTGTTTTTGCACTTTTTTCAATATTGTTGAATTTGTTCACATCCGCTAAAGCCGGTTGGGACAGTACTTGTTCATTACTGATATCCACCCCCAATCGTAAGAGAGATCGTAAATCACAGGATTCGGTGCTATTGCAGTCGAGCATTAGGTCATAAAACATTTTTTGAACTTTAAATATGCGTTCACCAAAATTAGCCAATGCAATAATTAAATTAAAACACGTCGTACACAAGATTTTGGGAAGAGGATCTTGCGCTGTTATCTATAGAATACAGAGTATATATTATGCTTGAGCTTCCTTCCTCTCAATACCAGCCAAATCATCGAATTACTTACTTTGACTGCAAAGTAACGTTCAATCGCTTTACTCAGTTGCAATTCCCGGTTATTTTTCAAGATTATTGGCTCCTTATTATGGTAAATAACATCAATGCGATTTTGCGATGTGTTATTAGCACACAGCCGACACCACAGAAACCATTTTTTTGATGTAACGCCACGCTTGGCTGAAGCTGTTGATCTTTTCATTTCTTTGAAATTCATTACATTAAATTATAATTATGTAAAAATATTTATGGAGTTATGATATAATTTTGCATATGTTTGCGACGACTGCGTCTATATTTTGATAAAAATTGGGGGTGGCTGATAATGTTAAATGGTGCATAACAACAATCTAGAATGATTTTTAAGTAAACCGTAACGTTTGGTAAGAAACACTCCATCACTAAGTTTCGTTCATGCGTAAATGTTAAGGGGTAATATGAAGGAGATAAATTCAATTTGAAAATTATTAGAAACTAATCACATCTACGGTATGCACTCTTTATAAATGGGATACATTTCGATTTTTTAACGGGTATTATAACTTAATTGTAATTATAAGGGATATATTACGAAAATCATATTTGTTTCGTTTCGTTTCGTTTTGTTTTCATGGGGTCACTTCGTTATGCGCGTTCTGCCTTAGCAAATACACGCTGATTGTTGTAATCTGTCATTTTGTGACTTTTAGTAATAAAACGTCGTCGACGCAACGTAAAAATTTTTTCATTTTCTTTTGTTCAACATATTTTAGGTTTTTCATTTAACTTAATTTATTTTTTAATTACCAACAAAACTCTATATTGTGAAAATAAAATGTCTACATAAAATGCAAACACAATTGTCAAACAAAGAAAGGCCAAAGAGTGTGTTGAAAAGTTGGTGTAATTCTCTTCTACGTAAACTCTCGGTGATCAGTGATATGTTTTAAAAACATAAAATTGCAATTTTACTAAAGGTTACGTACGAAAAAGAAATAAAATAAAAATAAAAAAATATACACAAATCAAAAATGCCGTTGAAATTTTTAAAAAAGTGCCGTCAATATAATGTTACATCTAAAAATTTATTTGTTATATCGGTGCATCACTTATTGGGTAAGCATATATCATTTCAATATATGTGAATGTGTGTGTGTTGAACTTTTTATATAAATTCCTTAATTCACGCTATACATCTTAAGGTTTTTTATATAGGTACGTCTGTGTATGGGGGAGTATAGGAATTTGTCTCGCCTAGCCAGTTATTTTTTTTTTCATTTTCTTCCTTTTTTTTTTTTTTTTTTGTTTTATATTTGGTATATTTTTTCTCCCATTATGTTTTGCTATATATTCCTTAAATGTGTGTTGTTGGGCCGTTGTTTTGAGTATCTCTGTATGAAAAGTGCAAGTGCGTGACGTTGTGCATTCCTTATATGTTGTTGTTGTTTTTGTTGCTGTTGGCGGTTTACCTATATTTATATATGAATGAGTAATACAAAAATCTCTGAACTGGGTGGAATGCGTCTTTGTTGTTGTTTGTTTGCTTAAACGTAAACGTGTAAGAAAAAGAAGAACAAGCATTTCTATCAATAATAATGCGCAAACGCCCCTTACTAGCTTATCATATGATATGGATGGATAATCGTACAGTAGTTTTATGTGTACGAGTATATAGAAATATGAACTCGTTGTTGTAGTTGTCATTCGTTTTATTCAATAATGCATTATATTAGCAAATTGATTAAAAAGTAATCAATACATGGTGGATACGATCCGTGTTATATAAATTGTTGTGTTGCACGAGTCAAATACACTCCCAAAGCGATTATGTATACGGGGCCTACTCTATTGTTATGTTAGGTAGGTTTTGTTGGCATCACACTAATCATTCTTAATGTCGTGTCATATAGTACTCTCGCGCTCTATTTCCACAATGTACGGTCGTTGCATAATTAGTAGCAACGTTCGCAATTTGATTAGTGGAAAATTAACTACAAAAGCAATACAACATAATATGCTTATAACATGTTCATATACTCGAAATACTTAGTTATGAGTATAGTTATAGAAAAGCCAGTTAAGTTATATCCGTAAATGTTCCACCACATGTGGACATTGATATTTGATATATATATTTATAATTACCCTAAGATGGGCGTGGTCGGACAACAGACACGCCCACAATCAATAAAAATCTCTATATCTGCCACAAAAGTTGACCTATGAACTTGAAATTTGGTATACGTATCCATAGTTATCCCATCTATCGATACACCAAATATGGGCATGGTCGAATAAGAGGTACGCCCACAATCGACCAAAAACTATATATCTGCCACAAAAGTTAACCTATGAACTTGAAATTTAATGCACATACTTATGGTTATATCATCCATCGATGTGCCAAAAATGGGCATGGTCGGACAACAGGTACGCCCATTTACAAAAAAAAACCATGTTCATCATAAAACTCGACTTGCAAGCTGATACGTAATACATATATATTATTAGAGGGCGCTTCACCATGCCCCCCTTTTGTAAATAGATGTGGAGGGCTTTTAAGATTTAGTTTCCTTACTTGTTTAGAGATTGTTTTGTTCCCACCGTTCGCCAATTGCAACATTGGGCTTCAAGTCATTAGGACTGACCAGGCTTTCATTACCCCATCATTTACATAGACATTCCAATTATAATTATTGATAATTGAATGATTTTTTATATGAAAATTTTGATCCAGATACCACCACTACGGTAGACTGTACAATATCGTCTGAGAGTAAGGGGCAAGAATGCCTGGACAATGTATGTCAGCGGCTACTTATACAACAACCAGAATTTTTCGGTTTACGTTATGTGGTTAAAGGGAAAGAGGATGAAATGAAATGGATAGATTTGGAGCGTTCATTGAGCCGCCAGTTGGAAAAGTATGCCGCTGGTACGAAAATATTTCTACGAGTGCGGCATTACGTTACAACCGGCGTTAGGCATTTAAGTGATGAGGTGACACGTTATTATTATTTTTTGCAATTGAAAAGTGATATTTATGAGGGAAAGATCGCTTGCGACATACGCACCGCAATATTATTGGCATTGTATTGCCGTCAAGCGGAGTACGACAGCTATCAGAGTGACAAGCAAAGCAAAGACTATCTTAAGAAATCGTTGGTGTTGCCAAAAAATTTGCAAGGTAAGCTTTGTTCGTGCGATTGCATTTTTTCGCAGTTGGTATGCTGGTGCTTACTCTGGTGTTGTTTCAGGTTTGGCTAATGATGACAACTTGTTGGATAGTCTGATATTGGAGGTGTTGCAACAGCACGGCGGCATACAACATTTGACCACAACGCAGGCTGAAGAAATGTATATACAGTGTTGTCAACAGTTGGAAGGTTATGGCGAGGAGCGTTTTCAAGCCAAAGATAATTTGGGCAATGATTTGATTTTGGGTTTGGCCATTAATGGTATGGTGGTGACGGCTGAGAATGGCCGACAATATTTCCCGTGGAAAGACTTTCATACGGTGACCATAGATAAACGCACCATACGCATCGAACAGCATAAAACGGACGGAACATTGTTTGTGGGGTCGTTCATTTTCTCTGAGGCAGACACGGCCCGTTATTTCTGGAAGTTGTGCATAACGCAGCACAAGTTTTTTAAACGGTACATAGATGAAGATTCGCCCAGTATTGGGGAGGCGGACAGTCATAATGGCATAACTATAGATGCTGGGATGGATAATTTAAACGCGTCACCATTTAGCGATTATGATATGGGTGATTCTCGTGAAGACTTGTTACTGGAACAACGTGCCATTTATACACCGGGTTCGTCGTCAACAACCGTGTCCATAGGTAATCCATACCATGCAACAACAAAAAGTCAACATCCCTCCAATATGCAAATAAATCCTCATGGTTCGACTTTAATGTCTTCCAATATATCGTTGGCCACCAGCCATCAGTCAGGTGGTGGCGTTGCACGTAATATAACTGATAGCAATAGCACGGTAAATGGTAGCGTTCTACATATGGGCCAGCCGGGCCGTAATGGAGGTGGCGCAAGCACCGCACAAAATTGGTTAAATAAGGTAAGTGGGTACTGGCTGGTTTCTGAAAACCTTAAATCGATCTCTGAATTTATGGATGACCTTGGAATAGCTTTTAAGTAATTTTCTAGCTCTCTCAGCCTTCGGGCAAAACTCACTCAACACTTTTCTTCACAAGCTTTGAAATAAATCTTAATCCACAACATTTACTAAATTTAATTAAAATGAAAATGTGGGAAAACTTCAGACAAAACGATATCGTTTTTGCATACCTCTGTCTTCTTCTTCTTCTACGTCATATTCGTATTACGCAAGACGTCACCTGAGTACCCTCTCTTAGTGTAAAAAAACAGAGACTTGCATTTTTTGCTTTTCCCTTCTGCAGGATTACTCTCGAGAGTATGTGTCCGCTCAGCATTTATCCAACAGCATTTTAGATACACGGTTGCAGAGCAGCTCTTGCCAGGACTTGAGCAATAACAATCCTCTGAGTGGTTCCAGTTTTCTGAGTCATAGCAACAACAATAACAACAACAATCAGGTGATTAGTGCGGATGTTCATGAGCGGGAACGTTTAAAGGCTATGCTGCCAACGTATCGGCCGGCACCCGATTATGAGACAGCAGTCCAGTTAAAATACCGCAGCCCCACCAATGAGTTGCACAGTTTGAGTCCACTACAATATCAGGCGGCTGCGTTGGCCGCACATAATAATGCTGCAGCGGCATATTATGCTGGCTCCCAGCCAGATGTACATCAGGCGGCTGGTGTTTATGGGGAGGGATTGCTTTTGGGGCATGTGCCAACACACCGTTATCCGGATGTGGCACAACCGGCTGCAGCTCTGCATGCCCATCACCACTTGAATGCGGCAGCAGCCGTTGCTGCGGCTGCCTCGGCCGTCAATTTCTCACCGGCCAACAATATTTATGTAGACTTGTCCCAACACATGCACATGATACGCTCTAAGCCGCGCCTGAATTCTTCCTCTACACCGGATTTGGCCATGGCTTCGCATCGTCCCCTGTTGGGTTATCGAGCCTACGTTTCTGGGTCCTCCCCAGATTTGGTATCCAACCGAAATATACTAAATTCCCAATATTCGTATGTGAGTGGTGGAAATCCGGTGGCGGGAAATGGCGGCGGCAATATGACGACCTCCTCTGGGGCCACCATGTTGCATCAGTACCCGTACGTGGGTCATTCACAGACCTATTTGCCACCGCACGGTACATTTGAAAATTTGAATATTATAGAAGAACAGCCCTCCATTATGTCGCAACTGAGGCAAGCGGCTGCCGCAGCAGCAGCAGCGGCCACCACTGTCCGACAAAACTGCGAAACACCAAATTCACCGATTTTAGCAGCCCCGGGGTATAGGAGTGGCGCAGCAACAACAACAACAACACAAACCAATATACAACCAGCTGCCCTTCAACGCAATGCCATAAACGGCTCAATAGAGCCGATCTACGAAAATGTGCCACTTCCTCAATATAATAATAATAACAATAACAAGAGCAACATTAGTAACAATGCTTTATCGCAACGAAATGTTGAAGAAAGATTGTCAGGCTCCTCGGGTCATAATATTGAGGCTACAATGCGAAAGCGCACCTCTTCTATACAATCCGCCCCCGGTGGCATGAACGGTCAAAATACAAGGCCTCAAAATGCATTGCCGCCTCCAACACAAATAACCCAAATAGAACAGCATACCACAAACGACGTCACCGATGAAGTTTCTATCAATATTAAAAAGTTTACTCAACCAAATATGCAAAGCGACCGATCGGCAAGTACAGAAATGGAATTAAAAGAACCAATACCGGCGCAAAGAACCATAAGAGCGGCTTCGGCAGCCCCAGCTATAAGTGGGGGAGCGGAGAAGCAACCGATTAAAATGACACCTCCGCCGCGTCAACATAAAACCGTCACTAAAAGCCTCACATCCAACGAAATAGGGAATATTACACAATCGACGACGGCAGCTGTGAATGCATCAATGCGCAGTATTTCGACTCCCAATTCCAAGTACGCGGATAATTCGTTGGTTCAACACTTTTCAGCCATAAATCTATCTGGTCATACCACCTTCATCACCAGTAGCAGCACAGCTTCTGCGTACAACAATAATAGCACTTTGGAGACTATCGCCTCCAATAACAGTACGGCAAGTTCTTCGACGTCGAAAAGCGAGAAGCAACGCAAGAAACGTTGGCATTTCCTGGGACGCAGTAAAACACCGGATAAACAAAAATCCGCTACTTTGGGTCGCGAAAAGGCGAACAACACCAACGCCAAATTACAGAAAATTAAACTCGCTCAAGATGATTTGAATTTGCATCACAGATGGTCGACGGGCGTACCCAAATTGCAACCTATTTCGGGGCAATACAGTAAAGAAAAATTGGTAGGTGATGGTCACTCTTTAAGAATCTTTCTCTTCCTCTATTATTTCAACCAAGTTTTTTTTTTTTTTTTGGTTTTGTTTTAGAGTCAAATCCTAACCGATAAACTAAACGATCCACAACTTTTTATGGAATTTGAAGCCATTCCCAAGAGACGCGAATTGGCTCGCTACGACTGTGCATTAATGCCGGACAATTCTCACAAAAATTCAGATCCAAATTTTTTGCCATACGATGATAATCGAGTAAGATTGACGCCCACTATGGAGAATCGTCATGGTTATGTAAACGCTTCGCATATATCGGTAAAAAAGAAAATTTAAGAAATTATTAAAAATATTATTTTACAGTAAAAGTATTACATAACTTTTTTAGGCTACTGTAGGTACTAAGCAGCGCTTCTATATAGTCGCTCAATCTCCACGTGACGAATTGACGACACGCATTTTCTGGCAATGCGTTTGGGAAGCGGATGTTTATCTGATTGTTCAACTGTCTGAAGATCTAAATTATATACCACCCACCACCCATAAGCGTGTAGAGTTTGGTCAGGTAAGCGTTGCGCTACATGAAATTCTGTCAAAGGCCAATTTTCATATATTTTACTCTATTTTATGCTTGTCATGTAGTTCCAAGTATATCAGGAATTTTCACAAACTACCGATCGTTGTATAACCAGTAAATTGCGTCTTTATCATATACAATCGCGCCGTTATCGTTCCGTTTGGCATTTGAACTATATTGACTGGGGTGAGCAGAACTGTCCACGCGACATTAATCATTTCCTTGACTTTTTGGAGGAATTGAATTCGGTTCGTATGGCATCAATAAATGAAGTGCCACCTGGTCATAATACAAATCCTCCAGTACTGTTGCATTGTTTGGAGGGTGGTGGTCGTTCTGGAGTCACCCTAACTGCCGATTTACTGCTCTATACATTGGATCATAATGAGGTATGTTCGCTATTGTTGTAATATTTTATTGATTTATTTCATAATGATGATTTTTGTGGATTTCTCTTTTTTTAGGATTTAGATATACCTCGGGTTATAGGGCAATTGCGCCATCAAAGGGACAGTATTATACCATGCTTGGCACAATATAAATTCATTTATAGTATTTTAGTTAGTTACCTTAAACGAACAAGATTAATTTAAAAGCGAAAAAGAAAGCGCTTCACAAAGGTTTATTTTACTCCTAAGTTAAACAAAACGATTATATTGTTAATCAAAAAAAAAAAAAAAAAAAAAAAAAAAAGAAAAAGCCATACAAAATTGCTTTTTGTAGGTTAGGCCTGATAGCAGCGAACAAGAAATATTGTTGTAGGCTACGTTTTACAAGATTTTATAATTGTTGTAAAAAAAAAAACAAACAAACAAAAAACAGTATAGTATTCTTTCGTTAAGTTTAATTTGTAAATAATACATCATTTTTGTATTTGTTTCATTTTCTTTTCAATATCATTTATAAGGAACTATGTGTAATAGTTTAAGCTTCAACGATTCTAAAATATATATACGTGCCTGGTACGAAACTAAGTTAAGAATTATTTTAAGTATTTCATGCTCAATTAAGAGCGCGCTCGGCAATTATGATCAATAACGGGAATATTTTTAAATCAAATATTTCTGTTAAAAATATTACAAATTTATGGTATGAAAAAAATTAAAAAAAAAAAAAAAAAGAAAAAAAGTGTTTTCAATTTTTCAACTTTGAAAGACGAAAGCTTTCCTAACCTAAGAAATTACCATATACTATGCAAAAAAGCTACATTCGGTCTGGGATACTCACCATTATCAATGATTGAATAAATGAATGCATTGAGTTGTAAATAATACAATATTTCAATTTATGTTATGAAAAGTATACAAATTCAAATGTGAAAGTAATCTAGAGAAAAATGCATTTCTCCGAATAGTTGATTCAATTTCATTTATGTATTTATGTAAAATGTTATAAAAACAAGACAAATTTTAATTTTCATTATACCCTAGGAGGGGGATATACTAAGTTTGTATATCCGTTTGCAACATCTAGAAGAAGGCGTTAAAGACTCTACAAAGTATATAAATTTTTAATCAGCATTAAAATCTGTATCGATTTAGAAATGTTTAAAAATATGCTTACGAGTGACAAAGGAATATTTCTCCTTTTTGCACCAACAAATTTTCTGTCAATATTTAATTTCAGTAATCAGGACAAGGATGTTTCTGTTGCGATCCCTTAAAAATGGCGGCCTACCAGCAGAGTTACAGTAACGAGTGATTGAAATGAAAAAGACTACAAACGAGCAAATTTTTTTTTTTTTTTTTTGGTAAATATTTATTAATCATTAAATATGTTTCGAAAATAGTTTTGTTTTTTTTTTTTTTTTTTTTTGTAAGATGTTCCGCAAGTATGGGTATAATAATTTTTAATAGACAAAATAAATGATTTGCTTTATTCGTACATGACAGATACATTTGTTTTGTTTATATGTATGTATAATGATTGATTACAAATAATTTTTGGGATTTTGATATTTATCTACAAAAAAAAAAAAAAAATAAAAAGTTTTAGATGGAACATATTGTACTATATGATTAACGTTTTGTTTCTGCCAGATGGCAGGCAGATGGTTATAGAATGGATGAATATCTTCGCTAACTTGTTTAAAAACGTGTAATTAAATACATATATATTAAATAAAATAGATTTTGTTCATTTTTGTTTTCATTTGCTTTGTTTTACGTATGTAGGTATTAGAGCATGGAGGGCATATGTTTATTCGAGATTTGTTCGGGGAGACCTTTCTTTTTTTTTCCACTAAGGATTATAAGTATGCATGTATGAATGTATGTATGTATGTATGTATGTATATTTAAAGAACGGCTTGAATTGTGTTGCTTGGAGAAAAACATAAAAAAACAATTTCAAACTATACAAAATATTCGATAATATAATCTGTACGCCATTGGTTTTAACATTTATATTTTATATATAGCATTAGATATGTTTTAGAGTAATTTTTTTGCTATTATTATCAATAATAATAATAATAATATGTTTATATAAGAATTGTTGTACGTTCAAGTCTTTTATGGTTTTACGTTTATTATGATTAAATAATTAATAAAGTGATTGTTTAGTGTAAATTTGGCGGAATCATATAAGAGTACATGTTTATGCTTTAAGTTTTATTTTTGTAAGCTTAGTGGACTAAGTAAATATTAAATGTAATATACACACATATACACATAATATCAAAATATATAACATTGTCTACAGTTAAATTCAAACAAGTAGTCGCGTTTGCCAACAATCTTAGATCATATTATATATTTATTATATGAATGGCGATCTCTTCTTAAACAAGTGTTATGTACTTGTATGTTTGTGTCCGGAACGCTATAATATTTGTCTTTTATTTTGTATCTTTATTTTTTTCTTACACAAAGCAAAATCCGCCCATTAGGTTCTTAATACTTGCTATTGATCATTTCATTAAATTCGGCTTTACAACCATAATTGTTTTTAATATTATATTAGAGGACATATTGGTTTAAACTTCATACACATAAATAATGAATCTAGAGGAAAGAAATTGGAACCTCATTGAATACAAAATATATATTTTATTGAAATAGCATCATTACCTTTATTGTTGTAAAACATGAAACACAATGATTAGTTTATTGATTCATGCCAGGTGGCATGGGTGGATTACACATGGGACAGCCCGATGTACCTTGAAGAAAAATTTAAAAGAATATTTCTAGTAAATGGAAAAAAATAAGTTAATCATTTGATAGAAATGCTCTGAAAAGAATATTTAAAAATTAATACTTTTGTTTTTATAACACGTCACACAGAAAGAAATAAAATTTGCACTGGAAACGTATAATGAAAATATATCAGGTCGATACTGCATACAGTTGCTATTGTATAGCTAAACCAGTAATACAATTTTCTATACCCATTACATAAGATTTGCAACGTTTGCAACACCTAGAAGGAGGCGTCAGAGACCCCACTTTGATCATTATCAAAAACTGAGTCCAACTAGACATGTATGTCCGCGTGTCCGTTCGCTGTTGGCATATTCACGGTCGTAAATTTTGAAATGTTGAGCACATTTAGTTTCAGCACGCAGATCGCCATTTAAAATGGGGTAAAATTGGTCAATAACCACGCCCACAATCGATACAAATCAATTTATCTGTCACAAAAATTGAGCTATTAAGTTGACATTTGGTATACATATCTATCAATAATTATACCATCTATCGATTTTTCAAAAATAGACGTGATTGAATAACAGACACGCCCTCAATCGAGAAAAATCTATATATCTACTATACAAGTTGACCTATGAACTGATGTGCCAAAAATGGGTATAGGCGGATAACAGACACGCCCATAATTTACAAAAATTCATATTTACCATAAAACTAGACTTGCAAGCTGATACGTAATATATAGACTATTACAGGTCGTATTCATATACCTGCCACGACCACATTTTCTATATAAATGTGGAGGTTATTTAAGAATTGGCCTAGGCCAAATGTAGTTTTCTTACTTGATCTTATACAGTTTAGGTTAATCTGGTGTAGAATATGTAAATTTTAGGTAAAGTGATATAATGATATTTATAAAATTTTTGTAAATTTTCGTAATGGATAAATTTGGTAAGAGTCGTTATATACGAAGCCCTTCAAAAGATTTCATACAATCAATTGTTTAGCTAATTAACTGCACCAACTTTTGTTGTATCAGATGGACAGACAGACATATGGATTATATCGGTTCAAAAAGGGACTCCGAACAAAAAAAGACTTCTCTTTGGCCGTTTAAGAGTTACAAACATGCATACAAACTTAATACACCGGCATATACATGTGGTGTAGGGCATAATTATCGTAAACTTATCAAATCAAATGAAATATTTCAACTATTCAATCTGCACTGTATACGTACGTATGTACGTCCGTACGTATCTATTAATCAAAAATCTCATGTTTATAATCATATAAAGTAGTCGGAATTCTGTTCAGTTGAATAGTAGAGTCAATCACTTACCGTGTATATTGGAATGTCTGTGATTGTTGTGGTGTAGAAGAGCGGCTGCCGTAGCATACGGTGGTGGCATATTGGGTGCCGCCGCCATCGTTATCGAACTATTTATATTCGAACCGTTTGATGTTTGATATAATTGCACGTTTTGTGTGCGCATTAAATAGGAAGGTGGCGTGGGTGTCGTTAATGAATTAATCGCGGACAGAGGCGCTGCTAGTTGTGGCATGGGCAGGGGTGGTGGTGGTGCAGGCATAGACGTTGTTTGTTGAGTTAGAGGATGAGGTTGTGGCGGTGAGAGGGCGCGTGCATTATTACACTGTGTTGTACTATTTAAATTGCGTGCCGCTGTATTCGAAATTTGCTGCAAGAGACGACAATCAGCGGCCGTATAAACGGATGATGTGGTCGTATCATGTTGAGCATACGAACCGTGACCACTGTCATTTGATGATACTGAGCCTACACCATGGCAAATATATATACACACACACATACACACACGAAAGATAGTAGATGGGATTGAGAAAAAAATGATAATTTAATGTTTTCAGCTTGAATGATTACTTAACGCTTGAAGCATGGATGCATACCTTTAATATTATACGTTTTTTTTAATAGCCACATATTGACGATAATGAAAAATGGAAATTGTAAAAGCCAAAGCAGCAGCAAATGTAGGGAAAACATGTGTGTTATATGCGATAATAAGCATTAAGTGTTTATCCGGTGAAGTTAAGTGAAAGTTTTTTTTTTTTTCTTATTAATTTTCCATTATAACGTAAAAGGTGTAGACAAGAGGAAAGCATATACGAGTATTTATAATTCTACAGTAGCAGACAGAGGGAGAGGGAGAGAGAAAGAGTTAATAGGCAGTAATTTTGCGTAATTATTTTATCAGTTAATAACGATAACAGCATATAATTATATTCTACGATTACTAATAATAACAGAAGCAACAACAACAACTACAACAACACCATTCCAATATTCATTTACTGGCCATAAGCGTTTTTAAACCCTGCACCTACAAGTGATAAGTGATGGTACATAAAGTTTGTGCGGATGTTTGTAACTCCTAAATGGCAAATGCCACTCCCACCTACAAATATATCGATCGATTCTGAATCGATTTAATCACGTCCCTCTGTCTGTCCATATACATACATTTGTGCTTAAGCTAGAGGATGCATTTTTTGAAATTATTCCGACGAAATTTGGTACAAGAACATGCATTGGCCCAAAGAGGAATACTATTCTAGATGGACCGTACCTCAAAATCGTTCGATACGGTCCATTTTCAATAGCCCAAACCTATGCCTGTATTGAATTTTATAGAAAATTCTCAGAAAGTGCCATGTACAGCTTGAACATATATTTCCATAGACAGACGTACGGACTTAGTTAAATTGATTTTAATCTGCACAATAAGAGACGATTCTGTTTCTTTGGGCGCTTAAAAGTTACAAACCAACTTAATATGCTCCGAACTGTAAGCAATGTAGGGTATAATGGCACATATTAAAAATATAAAATATACTCAAAGTAACGTAAATAATCCCACATTCCATTTTAATACTCTGTTATCAAAATTGATGTTTGGTTAGTAAGCGATAATTGATGAAAATTAGTTGATACACATGTGTTATGGCAAAACTTACCCGAGGTGATAGATTTTCTTAAAGGTAAATCCCGAAAAGTGGTTACACTACTACTTTCTAAATTTAAATCCACAGAGGGCAAGGGTGGCGGTGCTGGGGTATCTGAATGTGAACGTTCATGTATAGAGCGTATAGGGACCATATTAACTGAAAGCAATCAGTCGAGAATTCCCGATATTACACGAAATAATATAACTTTCGAATGAGTGAAAAAAATGTTAATCTTACCTGGCATTGAGTTGGAACTGCCCGAAGCTAAACGGCGATGCGAACACGGGCTGGGGCTGGGAGTGGAGGCAGCCAAAACTACACCGGCTGGTGGATTGAAGGTGTGGCCATGATGCAAATGGTGCGAATTGTTGCTTAGCAAAGGTAGAGTAGATGGCAAAACGGCTGGAGCACGATGATAGGGTTGATGTGGTCGAATTTTGGTCGATTCCGATAGTGACAATATTTTTCGTACCGCTTGCGGTGAGGCTGTACCAAATTTTGCACAATTGGCATTCATGTGACGGCGATTGTCACTTGTGGAACTTGTAGATGACGTAGTGGACAGAGTAGGAGATGAGGGATGTCGTTTCCTTAGGGATAGAGATGAATTTGGAGCTGATGAAGAATTTGAATTATGCGAATAAATGCTCAATTGATCGCTACCACCGGCTCCGCTACTGCCACCACCTGTACTGCGTGATGCGTAACCAACACTACCACTCCCATGTTGATATGAATTGGTATTACTGGCACTCTGGGGTGGTTCGCATTCTAATGAGAACTTGTGCAACAGATCTTCATCGTTTTGTATTTTCAAATTGTTGAGATAAGCTTTGACCCGTCGCACCATTTGTGCCTCTTCAAACATTTTCTTCGAATTGGGTACAGCACCTGATTTTTTGCGACGCTTAATTGTGGACTGACCGGCATTGGCCGCTATTATTGTGGGTCCGTGGTGACCCGCTGCTGTACCGCCTTGAGACGTGGACATTTGATTTAAGGAGAACATGGCATTGGAGGGTGATTGTCCTTTTAGTTCCAGAATAGCTAGCAAATCGTAGGGTGATGAACACATGTGAGTCAGCAGACGTACCTCCTTAGCTATCATGCGCAGTTTCTCAAAATTTATCAGTCCATCCACCCAGGTATCATTGCCCAAGTGGATAAATGTTAAATCTTTACGTACTATCGGATAAAATGGTATAATCGGGTGTTGATTTAACAATTCGGAACTGACCAATTGTCGATATTTGGACATGTTGCGTGACGGATCCATTAGATCTTGCAAATCTGTAAACAAACGTTGATATTTGGAGGGTAACTTTTCCCACGTTTGGCGCAAACGTGAAACGGCCGCATGACCCAAGCCCGATATGATGGCAAACATTGAATTAAAATTGCGACACTCTTTACAATGACGGGCTATCTTGATAAATTGTTTAACAATTTTCATGCGTCGGACAATATTGTGCTCAGAGCATATTTCCGTGACCACCCAGAACATTTCACGATTCACTAATTCGGAAAACTTACTTAACATCGGTACGCCATATTTGGTTTTCAGGCTAAACAGATCGTCCACATATTCGGTGGATTCAATTTGACGGAAAATGGAAAAATCTTGTAAAGTTAGTTGTATGGCCAATTCGTAAGCGTTTAGTTGCAGAAAGTGTACATGAGATTCGCGCACCAGCTCCAGCGCCAAGTCATCGGGCACCAGAGTCTCGGTGATGCCGTTTGTTTTAAGATAATAACGCGAAGCAAAGCTTATACGTTCAGCCAAATTTTGCATTTGATCGGGTAAACGTCGCTGCTTAACCATACCGCCCTCACCAACACTTACCTCGCACAAAGAAAAATTCGAACTGGGATCGTGTATGCCGAACTCTTGCAACGCCAGCATCACCACTTCATGGGCTGTTGTTTCTTTATTGATCGGCAGGTATTTACACGTTTGATCAGCTTTGTACACCTTTAGTACATGTTCCGGATAATCGGGTACTATGCTACTGGTAGCAGAAGCGACAGAGGGTCGATGCACTGAAGCGGTCAGATAATTACCCAGCGGTGGTATATTACCGGTAGGTGTGGCGCTGCTCTCCTCGTAACACTGCGATGAACTGGTTAAATCTGGATTTGATTGCGACTGATAGAGTCGCGTGCCACCCCCGACTCCCGAAATCGAGCTGGCACCGCTTAAGGAGCCCGTTTTACCGGCGGGTTTCTCTCGAACCCCCACATTCAATAAAGCATCACTCGAATCATTCAGGTTCGCGTTAATATTTTTGTTCAGTAGATTCATTTTGGCTAAAGCTTTTTGTAAGCGCCGTTTCGGTACCAATGTCATAAAGCCACCACCCTTATTATCGCCCACGGAACTGTGTAGGCTGCTACCATCTTTCTTGCCCGACACGTTAACGCTTTGCAGTAAATTGCTCATAAAAGTTGAAGCCATGTTGCTGGCAGTTTGTATTGGTGTGGCTGGTGCGGTTGATAAACATCGATCTACTTGATCTTCACCCCCGCCACTACTCAGTAACATGTCTACTGAACTGAGTCGCACCATATGAGCCCGAGTGGTGGTACTGATAAAAGCATCACACGTTGAATCGGAGCGTCCATGCAATTTGGCTACATCGTTCGCGCATATACGCCGTGGGCTACCCAAGGTTTTATTGGCTATTCCACCATTATTGCAGTTCTCGTCTCCTCCCGTACCGGCGGTACTTAATTCCATGGCTTGTAACATTTCCTTAAAACCCAATAGATTACTCTTCACCATTATACTCAGGTGAGTGCTGCTCTTTAAGATTTCTAAAGCTCTCTTGCTGGTTACATGCTCGAACGACTGACCGTTTACTTCGTGAATTTGATCGCCTCTTTTCAAGCCCACCTCTTGAGCCTTGGAGTTCTTCTCAACGTGCGATATATAAATGCCGCAACCACCCGTCGACAAACAAGCGCCACGCATTTCCCAACCACCAATGATTTTGAAATTCAAGCTTTCATCTCTGGAGCTGCGCGTCAATATGCAAGAACGCATTCTGGCCTTTGCCGCACAAGCGATATGCAATAAACGTAACTGACTGAGCAGTTTTTTCCGTTCTAAACCCGATTCGAAAGTCTCTAGAAACTCCATCATCTCGTGATCAGCTTCGAAATCGGTGAAATGATTGTTCACCCATAACAACACCACCCGAGTCACGCGATCTCTAATTTCTTGACAAGTGGCTTGATGTGTAAACTTCGGTATTGTGTCTACCGCAGCAGCGTTCGCATTGTCCACATCAAACCATGATAACAGCTTTTCTATGACTTCCTGAGAATTTTGTATGAATATGCGATGAGTTAGGAGGAAATCTTCAACATAAAAGGGATCGGTCATGGAATTCTCTTCAACCAATTGTTGCAACAAACGTTCGGGTGTTCCGCGTATTACCACATGACCCCTTTTAGCATTGCCACTAACCATTGTCGGCCCACTATTGGTGGTGCTTGTCGTACCTGTCGCGTCATTTCCACCAATTTGCCTTAATTCGGTTACCATTATTAAACGGCCATCTTCCCCTTCATGCCGTTTGGTATTCTCCTCACCCTGATGCTGTATGCGATAATAGTCCGTCTGGGTGATGCAAACAAATTGACAATCATCACATTTGGTACGCATTACACCCTTATGGTACAGTTTGTCCATAGTCGGCAATATACCAAATGAATCACCCATTTGTAATTCTTCTTTCTCACCATTACCATGTTCGATTTCGACAGCCCCATTAATCAATACCGACCACGAGTCCAACTCCTCACCATCAGACATAACCACAGTACCCGCTTTATCAACAACGGCAAACACCATAACAGAGCATAGAGCTCTTCTTACCGCCAACGTAATATTGGTGAAGGCTTTAAGGCCCTGGGTGAATTCCAACAAAATTTCCACATCATCTTCTGTACGTTCTGAGGGATCTTTTTCGAGACAATCACGTACAGCATCGCGAACGTTGAGACTCTGGGAAGGCGTGGGTAAATATTATAGAATGGCAGTGAAAAGCAAATGAAAATGTTATAGCCGGTCAAGCCCGACCATTTAATACCCTACATAACATGGGTTCACAAATTATGTTAAAAATATATGTAAGCCATCATTCATTCCCATAGGGGAAGGGGGGTCTGAAAATTATGAATATTCGCCGTATAAAGACTTTCTTTTTCTGGGGAGGGGCTTCCTTCCAAAAATATGATTTTTTTTACCAAATTACATCGAAATATCTCAAAAAATGCTACCAGTTTACATGGACAGACAGACAGACGTACGGTCAGATTTTATTGTGAATCGATCGGTATAATTGAAGGTGGTACAGACGGACATTCGCGTATTGTTGAGTGATATTCAACTGAAATTTGGTGTTGCTTGCCGGACACTTTAATTTATGCAGGTAGTTTCCTATTTAAAATGGACGGGATAGTATCTTATTCGCGTCCACAATTAGCAAAAATCTTTTGTAGCCATACAAATAAATAAGTCCAGTATGTGACACATATGGGCAGAGTTGGAGAACGGACTTGCCCCCATTTTACAAAGAAATGAAATTTTGATACCGAATTTAACTTTCGTGTCGTTAAAGGAATGAATACATGCCCACACAGCTCATGGAGAATAATCAATTAATTATAAAATTTGTATAAATGATGGAAAGATTGTTATGTTGAACAAAAGACTATGACTTTATGACGGATATTTTGATCTATATATTAGGTGTCTTTCTGTAGGACAGTAGAAATTCTAAAAGACGTTCAAGGGCTTTTTGTGTTTAAGTTTTTCATATTCATACATGTATTGCAAATAATATGAAACGTATAGAAGTACCCATCTGTGGCATTTCTTTTTATTCATTTAACCGTTTAATGAAGAAAAAAAAAAAAAAGAAAGCCTTAACAAGCCTTAACATTTAATACCTTACACCACTTAGCTCCTTAAATTTGGGCGTTCTATAAATGATCCAATCGGATCCAAAATTTGGCACAGTCACATATTAAGCCCATTTTGGTCAAATAATAATAAGAGATGAGATTTTTTTTGCTACAGAAATACTTCCATTGTAAGAGGACCCTATTATGGGGAGGGGTTCTAAAAGTAATCTGATCTTGTCCATTTTCCAAACCAACCAAATTCCAAATTTCATCGAATTATCTCCAAAAATGTGTCCTGTAGCTTAAGCACAAATTTACATGGACAGACAGACGGACGGATTGGATTTATATATCGTTCGATATAATTAAAGATTGTTTGTGTAGTTTAGGTGTTACACAAACTTAATATATTTTCTTGTGGTGTAGGGTATACTTACAGGGGAACGCAACGTATGTGCATGTTGTGATGACAAGTGTTAATGGCAAAGGAGACAAAGGTATTTATTTATAATATATTTTTTCTAGTGAATCACATGCCACTTGATATTCTGTTATATCTATTTTGTTATATATATATTTTTTTTTTTATTGTTTAGACAGTAACATGAACTTAAGTTGTAATAAACGTCCATACAATTTCTATTATACATGCTTGTAGTTGAAGACTTTAAAGAAAATAATAATCAAATAATAACAACGAAGTAAACAGTTATTCCATAGAGAAGTGGAATAAATAATACAAAAAGAAAATACTTGAGTAAATTGAGAAAATTATACCTAAACCACTTGGTTTGCACACACATACACACACGCTAACAATATAATAATAACAATAACAACGGACAACTGCAATAATAATAACCACGTACAACAACAACAACAATAACAAATGTAAATGCATTATATTAAAGTTGTGCAGATTAATGCAAAATGGAACATTGAACTGCACACAAACACCATCCAAAGTTGAAAAAAATATTTGTATTGTATGTAGTGTAACAGTAACAATAAAACAAAAACGATAGCGCATAACGTTATGATTAAGTAGGTATTTAATGAAAAAAAAAAAAAAAAAAAAGAAACGAGACAAGTGAACAATTAAATAAAGCAACAAGTTCGTAAACTATCACCGACAATGAGCAAATCAACAACAAAAGCTTCTAAATTAGGTAATAAATTAAATCATAAAAAGTTTAATAAATGGAATGGAATGAAGTTGTTGTATATGGTGTACGTGGGAAAGTTAAAAATAATTAATAAATAAAAGACTTACATCCATTGATTCGGCCAAATCTTCCTCATCAGAATCCACAGTGGATTCGACCAAACCGGAAAAATCAATCTCCTCACCCTCCATGGAGGAACCATAAATGGATGCCATTGTATCGCTACCACTATAAGCTGAACTGGTATCACTTGAATGTGAACCACGATTGCATTTTTGATGCAGTTCCGGTCTAGTGGTTGTGGGCGGTGGCTGATACTGAAACTAAAAAAAAAAAAAAGAAAAAAAAAATTTTTATAAACATGCAATCTCCTCAAGGTCATTATTTTTTTTTATAGAGAAAATCTTACATGTGATCGCATATGATGGTGATGATGATGATGATGATGGTGGTAGGGATCCATTAGTTGTTTACAACATTCAAATATATTTTACAGCATGAAATTCTCGACACTTTTTTCGGAACAAATTTTTTTTATTTTTTACATGTATTATAAATTTTATCGCTTTGTCGTCTTGTTCTGTTTTTCTCTCTCCCTCTCTCTCTCTCTCTTTTTTTAGTTGTTAATTTGTGATATGTATTAAATTAAATTGAATTTATAATTGCAAGCCATTGTATGGTTTTTTCCGTTCGGTATGCATGTGTTTGAGTAGATTGTAATACGTATACAAAATGCCAGCAGATATGTGATATGCTGAAAGGAAAGGTATTAGAAAGAAGAAAAATTAATATAGGTTATAAAAAAATAATATTATTCTTTTTACACCCTACAAACATACTCAGTTTGGTGTTACATTTGCAACATCCACAAAATGTTCTTGATAAGCATTAAAAATCAAGTCGATCTAAACATGTTCGTCCATTGGAACATTCACTATCGTAAGTTGGCGAGATATTGAGCTGAAATTCAGTACAAACATTTGTAGTACTTGTATGAAGGTTTTTACTTAAATTGTTGCCACGCCCTTAGTGGACAAATATATCTTCCAGTCACGTCTATAAAGTTGACATTTGCCATCCATAGATTTAGCATAAATAGGATAACAAACACGCCCACAATTTACAAGAAAAGAGAGCGTAATCAAGTAAATGAAGTTTTGGCCAAAATCAAATTTAGTTTTTTCTTCTTGTCTATACATAATGTGTCCTTCGTTAAAAGAAAATGTTATAGGTCGCATTTAGTTATACGATAACCTCTGCCATTTAAGAGCACTGTTCTCCTCCTTTCAGTTTTGTGTGGCATTGTGGGTGTGTCGCTTAAATGATTTTGCCCAACGTCAATCGGCGTTTAGAGACTACCAGCGTAACGGACAGACAGATTGAACTTCGCAGTAACAACCCGAATGATATATACGACCAACCTTTAAAGTGGGTGGGGGCGAAAAAAATTTTTTTTTTTCTTACAACATATTCAAGTATTTAAGTAAAGTTCCACATAACGTATGGGATTTTGAGCAAATTTCACTTTACTGCATTTGAAAGTTTCCCCACATGTACATATTTTATAGTCTTTAAATGCAATGAAAAAAAAAAAAAATTAAAAAAAAAAAACGCACACTTTCACAAAACCATCAAATTGTCATCATACACATTTCTTTTAAAAACAACAACAATCACATACAAAACGTGAAAAAAAAAAAAAAATTATACGGCCTGAGTGCCAATAGAGAAAATTACCACACCAATCACCGCAACCACTTACTTCTACTAACTACTACTTTGAATGGTCGCCCATGTAATTAACAACTTTACAGCAAAAATAACACAGATGCCTCCCAGCCCAATGAAAGCGATGCCTTAATGTAAAACAACATTATCAAATAAGGGCGATAGGCAGTTAGATAGTAATTGTGGCCTTAGTCTGCATGCGAGGGTAAATAAGTTGTTGAATACATTTCTATATATAAATGAATCATTAATCACTTGATATATTAACACAAAATGTCACAAAGAAATATTTTAATCCACAGCTGTTTTTTTAACGCGGAACGTTTTAATAAATCTTACGTCTATTTTATTTTTATTATTTTCTCTTCTAAATTTGCAAGCGACAGATATGACGCTGAGAGTAAAATGAAATAATATCACCACACACACTGTCTATGTTGCTTCTCATAATTTATCGATATTTTTTTGTCTTATCATTAAATGAAATTTACCACCTCTAACGTTCAACAAACTATGTACTCCACTCATAAGCATAAGCATAAGCTTAAAGCACACGCAATATGTACACAATTGCATACATATACACCTACATATTTACATTCGTTCTTGCGTTTGCATGTAGATACATATTGTAGAAAAACTGCATTGAGTGTAAGTATGTGTTTGTATGACATACTCGACTAAACAAATATAAAATTATAAGAAAAAAAAAAAAAATCAACAAAGACTTGGTGGGAAACTTTGCAAACTAATAAATGAGAAGAAAAAATTAAGCATAACATTAACAATGCACCAATATATGCATACTATGGAAAAGAAGTGGGCGTCTGTTACCTACATTAACATTAGTTTGATATGAAAAAATAACTAAATGGTAAACGACGTAATCAAAGCGAACAAACATCACTTCAATGCACTGCAATAAATCGCCAATATCATGGCAATAGCATAGCGTAAGAATTATTTGTGTTTTAAGTAAAACTAGGGCGTTACGTAGGAGCCTCATTAATAATTAATCTTTAGGTAGATTTAAGTTTTACAAGTAAAATCAACTTACTTGTTGGATTTGTAGTTTACTTTAAAAAATTTTACATTTATAGGAATGTCTTCAAAAAACACGTAACATTTTTTTTATTTCTATTACTGTACATTTTTGTCGTTTTTAAATAGTGCGTTCACTTTTTTCCACTCCTTTTGTATCTATTGTTGTCTATCTACCACCACACAGTCCAAGAGAGCAATTATTATTATGCTGCCAAAGTCATTAAACAAATTTTACAATTTTACGCATGCACATTTACAAAAAAACTCTGAATAGATTTTTTTTTTAATTTGATGCTTCTGCTTATCTATTGTGGGTTCACACACCACCACCAACACCGCGAAACAGTCAGGAAAAAAAAAAAAAAAAAGGCAACGTAATACAAGCAATGAAAGTTTCACTTTTATAACGCCTTGAATGGAAGAAACTTATAATATTTTTTGAAAACAATTATTTCAAAAACTTTACTACATTATTTAATAATATTTTATTTTAAATAATGCACTTAAAATTGAACAATTTTCAACTAAACATATTAACACAAAATTCTTCCGTGGACGCGTCGACTTTTCACTCGTTTTTCTTCTATTGCACAGTGTTGTAATTTTTAAGGCTTTGGTAGTTGCCATATTAACGTCTGGATATGTTTGCACTAACAGAGCTAAGCAAGAGAGCAAGAGAATAAGTAGATAAATGACAATAACAACAGCTATCAAGTTTTTCATTAATATAAAATTATTTCGTCTTTGATTTATTCAATTTGTAATTTTAATTTTTAAATAATCGTTTATATATACAGTATGTCTAAAAAAGCCAACATTGAAGTATTGTATCGACCATCTGCTACGGTAATAATAGCCGCTAAATCTTCTGCAGAGAGGGACGATTATAATTATAAAGTATGTTTTCCAATTAGAAATTCTGTTAATATATGTTTTAAATAATAGCGAAGAGAAATTGAAGGAATTCCCATGCATTGTATACAATTTTATGTTTTCATAGATTTTACTTACTAAACGTACGCCAGAAACTGCATTGACCAAGGATCACTATGTATTCCCGGGAGGAGTTCATGATACTCTTGCAGATGATAACATAAAGTGGCTGAAATTGTTTCATAAATTTGGCGTTACCGCCGATGATTTACAAAAATTATGCCTCAAGCATCTACCGAATAGACCGGAATTATTATTGGATAATAATTACAACTTGGCTAGAGACATATCTTTACGTATTACCGCTATTAGAGAAACATTTGAAGAAACTGGCATTTTATTATGCATAACAAAAAAAGATATGTTGGCTAGGCGGACACATATTCAATATAAATTTGGTAAAGCTTTTAAACTGGCTTTTGGTGTAGCCGACTGGCAACAAAGGATACACAACAATGCAAACAGATTTCTGAAAATGTGTCAACATTTCTTTATAATACCTGACTTGTGGTCGTTGCATGAATGGAGTGTATGGCGTAGTCCTGCTAATGCTTCAAAAAAATATGATACCATATTTTATATAACGTTTTTAACAGAGGAACCCACTTTATATATAGAACCAACTGAGGTGGCTAATGCGATGGCAAGTAAAACTTGTACAGTTAATTAAACATGTTAAATTATTTCTTTGTTTTTTGTTGTTTACTTCATTGTAGTGGTCTAATCCTTTTGAAGTGTTGACACTCTTTAAAAACACCTCTATTTGGCTGCCGGGCTCATTGTTTTATGAGACTTGTCGCTTGAAAAATTTTAAAAACTGGCAAAAATTATTACAGTTTGCCATGGAAAGATCATCGAACGGCTGTACTTTGTTGAGCTTAGCTTTTTTTAATTGTAATGATTATGTTGTAGGTGTATTAACAGGTAATACCCGGTACTTAGAAGATATGATAATATTTTTAACTCTACTTGATGGCTTATAGGAGACGATTACTACTATCCCCGACACCTGTTCAAACATGTTAAATGTATAGAGTTACCACTCTCTGCAGCTGAATTTGCTACAAGAACCGAAAATTTGCATCGTATGCATTGCATTAATATGCACACTTACAAAATAATAGCAACGATACCACCTCTGGATGGACACTTGACATTATCAACACAAAATGACATTGGGAACCAAATAAATAAAAGTAAATTATAATACTTGAGAACGTTCCTTTTGACAAGCGTTGTATTGGTGGTGTTGGTGTTGGTGTTGGTGTTTGCGTAAGAGCTGTGAATAAAAAAAGGTTTAGTTTATAGATTATGATCGAGATCTAATTCATATTTTTTGTTTAAAATTTAATGTTCTTAAATTCAGAGATGTTTTGTTGAATATTTTTGTTATTAATGTAATGTTGGGAGCTTACTGTTGTATTAACCAAATCATGAATGTCATTAAAAATTAATGTTTTATAACAAAATAATACAATTAGATGAGATTAGATGCTGAAATTCCATTTATTCATTTTATATTCTACCACCCTTGACACCTGAGATAATATATCACTATTGCCGTTTTACTTACCTACAGACATTCTTTTGTTTGCTAACGAAAGGAAACTTTATTTATTCAATTTCATCACATAGTGAAGCTAAAAAAATGGTCGCTTCTGTCAAACAATTTTTTGTTCGCAACACACAACAATTACAATAGCAAGTGCGGAAATGCAAAAGTTGTAAATTGTATACGTTTATACTACCTTAGGGGGATTTTAGCATATCCGTTCTACCAACCACCTAACATACGAATTTTTATGATTATTATGTATATGGTTGGATGCGGGGGGGAATTACAAAACACATAAATAAACAAACAACCATTTTTTCTTGTTCACCTTATATTAGTCAATCACCCTTAAATGTGATGCTTTTATGGCCTTAAAATAGCAAACATAAGCATTAAGAGAAAAAAACGCTCGAGTAGTAGAATTTCATCCCTATTGGGCTATGAAATGACCTTTTATGGTAGCAAAATTTTGTACTAAAAATTGAAATTACATGCATGCATACATAGGGCAAAAAGAATGTATATTTGAGTTCATAAAAGCGTATCACCAATAACACTAAAATATTCATTTAATCTGTTTGTCATCTTATTAGAGAAGCTCTTTGGTGTGTTTTATTAAAATTAAAACATATTGTGCTAGTACGCCTTTGTTTTATATACCCTGGACCACTTATAGCCAAAAGATATGTTAAGTATGTGCGAGTGTTTGTATTATTATGCCGATCAAAGTAAAATATGATTCAATTATGTCCGTATGTCTGTCCATGTAAATTTGTCAGCAAGCTACAGGTTACATTTTTTGAGATATTTCAATGAAATTTGGTGCATACACATGTATTGGTTCAAAGAAGAATCTTATTGAAAATGGACCAAATTGGACCATTTTTAGAATCCCTCCCCCTACAAAGTTTTTATTATAATAAATGTCTTAATATAGCAAAAAATCGCCATTGTGAATATTTTTTCATAAAAATGGGTGAAGTTTACTTAATTGGCTTAATATTTAACTGTATCAAAATTCTACCTGATCGGGCCATTTTTAGAATCCCTTCTCATATAAAGATATTCCAAAAAGTGGCTTACACGCTATAATACATGATACGCGATACAGCATAATTAGTAAAACTAACCAATGTAGAGTATTAAATAGTCGTGCTTGATCCATTAAAACATTTTCACTTGTTTTGTTTTTTGTTGGTTTTTTTTTTTTCTCGTTAACTTTAGCTGGTGGATTTATATCTGATCCTTTGGGAACTATTTTTTTCAATCAGAGAAAAATTGTACATAAAATATTTGCTGTTGTTGTGGGGAATTTGTTATCTGTACAAAATGCATTTTCATTTATATGAGATGTTTAGGGGAGAGAGAGGTAAAGTTTTTGAAATAAATTTGTAGTAGAAGCAAACAGATCGATTTACCAAAAAAATACTTTCATTTTTTTAGGCCACCTCTTTCCATACGTCTGGACCATTTATGGGACAGCCATGTCAAAGGGGTTGTAATGAAAATTACGATGCCAACGATTTTGTGGCCGCCTCCATATTGGATTTAGAATGATGACATTTAACTACTCGTCCAAAACCTTTCATTCGATCTTCATATCATGGTGGTGTTAATGGAAATGTGAGGCCGAGATTCGTTGTGACGTCCGCCGCCACCTTCAGTTTATAGCATCCAACGTAACGATTAGTTTGTAAAAGTATCGCCATTTTGAATAGATCATTATATTGTCTATGCTTCTCAGATGTGTTATTATGAGAGTAAAAAAAATGTTTGTAAAATCTCGAAAATAAACGGATATTGAATCCTTTCGAAATCCACTCTGACTGAATGAAAGCAAAATTTATATAAAAGCTTTTAATATTATACGTTTCAGAGTGAATGACTGTATAATCATCTAAATACGTTAATGGTGTACCTCAGATGTTTTGTCAAACACGAAGGATATAAAAAGGATGAAATCGTCATTTGATTTACAGTTGAAGTTTTATCCACCCAAACCACATTTGCTCAACATTATAACCGTGATATATCTAAGTTCGTTTACGGTTCGTCTTCTTCTAAGTTTTATACGTTTTTATAGCGAGTCATTAAGCAGCAGCTTTAATATTTCACAGTAATGCGGAAAATTAATGTACGATCCTACATGGGATGTTGGCTTGTTTATGGCTGCATAGTTGAAATCAGTCCATTGGTGCACTATTAGAGGATGCAATGTATACATATTTGCCACACCCACCGTTATGCATGCGGCGGGTATTTAAGATTTGTGGCCTAAGCCACATTTAGTTTTCTTATTTGTTTTATATTAAAAAAACAATTTTGTGTTATAAACACACAACTACACGTATATGACAAATTATAACACTTCCTGCTCTACTTCAGTTTTCAAACAATTTCAATTCAATCGTGATCTAGTAGCATTTGCTTTCAAAACGTTATTATCGTTTCAAAAAAAAAAAAAAAGAAAGCAGTGTCAAATTTTTTCCTCAAGTTTTTCATTGAAAATTATAAAAAATCTCCACAAAAAGGATTTATTTTACGCAAATAATTGATTGTAAAGGTAAAATAAAATTCTATTAGAAAATTGTGTGTAAACTTTTGAAAAGTGTCCTAATCTAGAATTTAAATAAAAACAATGACTGAAAATCCCATTGAGCGATTAAAGCGCGAACGTAAGATGTGGCGTGAAACACATCCGTATGGTTTTGTGGCCCGTCCCAGCAAAAATGATGATGGGACACCCAACTTTATGATTTGGGATTGTGTCGTTCCTGGTAAAGAGGGCACCTCGTGGGAAAATGGTTACTACCCGTTGCAATTAACTTTCAATAACAATTATCCAATGTCGCCACCGAAATGTATATTTAAAGTGCCTTTATATCATCTCAACATATACTCTTCAGGTCTAGCACGTTTACCGTTGCTAGACGAAGCGAAGGAATGGCATCCTGATTTGTCCATTGTACAAATCTTACTTGGCATTCAACAGTTCCTTCATGAACCGAACCTTGAAGATCCTGTACAAATGGACACTTTTGAAATGTTTCGCGAAAATCGGTTAGATTATGAGGATTGTATACGCTTGCAAGCTGCAATAATGTCACATTTCTATTCTTAACTTTTGTATTTAAATTATTTTAACTTTTTCTTAAATTATTACCAAATAAATTTTCTTTTGCAATTTCTTCTTTAAATTCAGAAATAGTTGATTTGCATTTCAGAAACCAACATTTGTTATGTGGTCATCTTATTATCTACTTTCCAACTCTCCTCACTTGTCGGTTGCATATATTTGCAATACCGAGGAGAGGAGAGTTGGGTTGGATTAGATTATTGTACCCTCCATTTTAGTGATGAGGGTATACGACATTTGTTTTTACGTTTGCAAGACCCAGAGGGACCCTACAAAGTATATACTCGTACATTCTTGAGCAGCATCAAAAACTATGATTAACCATGAATGTCCGTATGTCTGTCTACTGTTGGCATTCTTTAAATTTTAAGATACATATATAGTGAGGTGACATTTTGTACAGACACTTTTAGGTTTTGCATTCAGATTGCTATTTAAAATGGGAAAAATCGGTCAAGAGCCACGCCCACAATCGATAAAAATTTATTTATCTACTACAAAAATTGACCTATGAACTTGAAATTTTGTATACATATTTATAGTTTTACCATCCATCAATGTGGTAAAAATGGGCATGGTCGGTTAACAGACACGCCCACAGTTTACAAAAAACCATATTTACTAAACAATTATATTTGCAAGCTGATACGTAATACGTACATTATTAGAGGGCGTAATGTATATATATTTGCCACGCCCTTAATTGTGGATGTGAAGGGTATTTAATATTTAGCTTAAGCGAAATTTAGTCTTCTTACTTGTTATCATTAGTGCTGTTGTCTGTCTATTTATTTTTTGATTTTCTGTATCTTCTGTGAGGATTTTAGTTTGTTTAAAGCTTTTGTCTTCTCCTTCCATCACGTAAATAATTCCTTGGGTTACTTAAGCGCATGGTGTTACCCTCTTAAGGTTACATAAATTGTGTACTAGGCACCTGCTGCCCATTTTTGGCAACCAAAAGATAACACAAGCCGCATAAGTATAAACGAATTTTCTAAAGCTTTGCTGTGCCCTCAGTTTATAATAATAAGACGATTTATAATCAACTAATCTGTTGTTGTCGTTGTTGTTTCTTAATTCAAGAAAACAAATCTTTAAAATAAAGCGAGGTGAGTGTGTGTTCATGCGAAGATAATGTCGTTTGGGAGTGTTTTTTTATTTTTATTTTAACTAACAGGATTTGTGTTCTCTCGAAACATGATTAGAAAGGATTTTTTAGGATTTAAGATTTGTTACTCAAAGACTGTATTGGTAGGCTTGCATAAAAAACGGTTCTATGTAGCATGAATATTGGGGTCTTAATAATGTTTATTAAAAATATTAAAAACAAGTAAGAAAATAATAAATTACTATTACAATAGTAGGCGTGGCAGGTATATTACGCCCTATAACAGTGAATAAATTATTGAGTATGTTTTTTTGTAAATTGTGGGCGTATCTGTTAACCGACCATGCCCATTTTTATCACATTGATGGATAGTAAAACTATATAAACATGTGTACCAAATTTCAAGTTCGTAGATCAATTTTTGTGGCAGATATATAGTTTTTTATCGATTGTGGGCGTGTCTCTTGACCGATTTTTCTCATTTTAAATAGCAATCTGAATGCAAAAACTAAAAGTGTCTGTACAAAATGTCACCTCACTATATATGTATCTTAAAATTTAAAGAATGCCAACAATAGACAGACGTACGGACTGACATTTCTAGATCGTCTCAGTTTTTGATGCTGATCAAGAATGTATATACTCTATAACGTCTCTGACCCCTCCTTCTGGGTGTTGCAACACTTAGTCAAACATTCATCACTAAAAAACAATAAAAGTAATGAACACCTCTAATAAGTGTGCGTGTGTATGTGTGTGTCTGTCTGTTTTTCTCTCCTTTCAACTTTTTACATTCAGTTTTAAATATTCCTGTCTTTACCGTTATTGCGTAACTTTTTGCTCTCCTCCTTCTATATATAATGTTGTTGGTATTGTTGCTTTTAATTCCGTTATTAAAGAAATGCTATTTATCTACGTTACTACCTATGAAACCTCACGATTGCGTGCCTGGGTGGCATTAGGAAATTAATCAAGCACAGATGTGACGCATCTCATTGTCTCATTTATATGTGGTACGTACATACACACACACACACACACGTACATTCAGTCATTCATACTTACCATTCAAGTAAGTCTATGTCATTAGTTATTGTTTGTCGACACCCCTCCCCATCCGCTGCTACCCATTCAATGTTCCGTAGTCTTCTCCTTCGCTTTGGGGGATTTGTTAGACAAAAGCTTTGTTTTGTCTGGTGTCTTTATATGATAGATTTCCTCTGTTAAAGTGAAAAAACATAAAACCGTATGTTTGTTGTTTTTTTTTTGCAATTTTGTGGTTTAGTGGTAATTTTTCTTTAATTCCATAACACATACATTCTGTCTTTATTTAAGTACATATTGTCAGGACATTTGGTGTGCTGTCGCTCACTATTCCTCATCATTTATTGAATTACTTAAAAAGTTTTTTTCTTTTTCATTTTCAAACAAAACGGTTTTTGCTTGGCTTAGCGATATTATATAGAGAAGTATAACTAAACGATTACAATACGATTACACACTATAGGTGAAAGTATTACAAGTCCATTTTCCTACGCTCTGAAATATATATTAAGTTTGTACAAAAACATCATTGGCAGCAAATATGGCGGTCCGCCAAAGATGTCCTTCAAAAAATTATCAATATGGGTATCAAATAAGAGGGCTCGATGCAGAGAACACATATTTTCATATATTTTCAGTTTCGAGATTCAGAATCAAAATCTAAATCGAATTAATCGTGTCCGTGTGTCCCTCTCTCATGTACAATTTGTGCGCAAGCTACAGTTTGCATTTTTTAAGATATTTCGATAAAATTTGCTACAAAAACATATATTGATTAAAAAAGGATTATTATTGAAAATGGATCATTTTTAGAATACCTCTCCATATCCAGGTTCTATTATAATAAAAGTCGTTATATGAAAAAAAATCGCAGTTCTTAATATTTTTTGACAAATTTTGATAAAGAGTTGTTAGTTAGCTTCATATTTGGCTGTGCCAAATTTGGATTCGATAGGACCATTTTTAGAACTCCTCCTTATATAATGAGAATATTTAAATATAGATGTTTCACTTATTGTCACTTGTTATTTGTTTAATAATAGACTTTTTTCCTTTTTTCTTGGCTTTGAATCAATTTTTATTTCTTTAAAATATTCTTCGTTTAATTTATCAATTGATTATAGATGGCTTTATTTATTTCTTGGGTATTTTGTGTTTTATTATGTTTATTTATGTGTGTGAGTGTGCGTTCTGGTTTATTAATTATTAATATTTTGTTTATTTGCTGTTGGTTTTTGGTTTTTAGTTTATTACTGAGTTGAAGTTGATTTCAATGTGATTGTGTTTAATATTTCTTAAATATGTATTATGGTATAAGTGTGTGTGTGTTCTGTAGTTCGAGATGATGGTATAATGTGTCGGTAAAAGTTGTCAATTTCAATTTGAATATCATTCTCATTCATTTATTCATAATAATAGTAATGAAGGTTTGCTGCAAATTATATATTTATACATATATATATATACGTATAAATTGTATATGCGTATGTTTTAAATCATAGTATGTTTTTAAACATATTTCTGTACTCTACATACCATCAGCAGTAAATTAAGTGTGATATATAATATTTTAATAATTAATGGAATATATATCGACTGCTTTTACAGATAGAGAACGTTTGTGTTTTTGTCCATTACATGATATATTCGATATCATTGTGTATATGAAATCAGAAACTTAAAGAAGTGTTTGGAACAAAACAAAACAAAAACATATTTTTAATACAATAACAATAATAATTAGCATAAATATTTATGTGATAAATGACACTCTATACATTGTGTGTGTGTGTGTGTGTGTGTGTGTGTTGCACTACACAGTAATTCTCTTGAAATCAAACAATACCGTTACATTTGATATATTATAAAAATGTGTGCATGAATGAAATATAAACAAATTATCTCTCAAGTGGCAATGCTCGATGGAATGTTCAATTGAGTGAGTGAGAGAGTGATGTAATGGTATGTAAAAGGCTGATGGATACTATTTAATGATTGTAATGGCGCATTAATGACTCTTTATTTGTTATTTTCATAAACGAAATCAAACATCGAAATATGACCTTTACCAAAAATAAAAGGTCAACACTTTCTTACACATAATATAAATTTACAACAGATTTCAAATATTATGTTTCGGTGCTGTACTAATATTATTTAATTGTTTGTTGTTTTTGTTTTAATATTATCATTCAATATTGATTGATTGATGCAAGCATCTCGGTTTTCCTGCTCATTTACAATTTCACCTTATGATATATATTTAATTACTAGCAAACAAATTTTTTAAATACCCCCGATTTCATTTAGAATGTATATATCAGAGATATATATAGATTGATTTATTCTTTTTCACATTTAAGCTTTTTCATATATATTAAGCGAAAATTATTAAAATTATTTTTTAAATCACGACGTAAGCTTCGATTATACAAAAGTTGATCAGTTCATGCCATCATACAAGGCGGATCAATAAGTTTGTGAAAAATCTTACAGATGCAGCTGCTCATACCAAACTGCCATTATTTTCTTCAAACATCGAACTTGTCAAAATTTGAGCCAAATCCATTCATTAGTGTACGAGTTTCCGAGGAATGTAAGAAACCAACTTCAAACTTGTTTGTAAACATGTTTAAAAGGGATGTTTCCTGTACTTTTTACTTATTTTAAGAATTGGATTCTACGCAGTAGATTGGGATGATCCATAAACGCGCTCAGAAAAAAATCCATGGTATGATTTTGAAAGGTCCAAAATTGAAAGCATTTCCTGCAAAAGCAATTTGTCAAGGACATTTTCATCGCACTTGTAAAACAATAAACCCGACTTTTGCATTACTATGGATAAAGCTTGGATTCACTATTACACACCATGTGTAAGTATATATCCAAAACAGTGGCTAAAAACCTTGTGAAAATTCTGTAAAGTGGCGAAGTAAGCAGCCGGCTTAGTGGTGACATAGACATTCGTGGACATTCGCTATTAACTGAACGCGGATACACGCTTAGTTTGATTTTAAAGTTTAAATTTAAATTTAAATTTTTATTAATTTAGCGAAACCGTTTCTTTGAAGACAAAGCTTTAATGTACAATTAGAAAATATTATTAAAGAAATGAAAGAAATTAATACAGTTGATAAAATTAATGAAGGCACCTTAGAAATATATGAATTTGAAAAATTACAATTATTTTTTTGTTCTGAGATTATGTTCCAAATTCTAGATAAATTGCGAATAGTAGTTATTGTCGAAAGGATTTTGTTGTTGACATAATTATACCTTCCATATTTTCATATACTTTTCCAGCATCAAAATATTAGCAATGATTAATGGACAAGCTTACAGTATCAACCATTCTTAGTTCATGTAGTAAGATTGGTATAAAATAAGCGCATGGTTGGGCCCATTATACATAAAAATATGTCACGGTCACATATATTAACGTATAACGTTTATATACATAGTTGTAGATGTATGTAGCTTATAATGGCACAGTTTATAAAATGGAATTTTTATAGTTTCAAATGCTCTGGGTCTTGAAAAAAAGCTGACTTTTGCCACCTTTACATCATATTTTACAGATATACTGAAGCAATGCTTATTTTTTCGAACGAGCTAGTTGAACTGTTCTGTCAAACTTGATATTTTGAAAGAAATTTTTCACAATTATTATTTATTTATTTTTTTTTTTTTTTGGTTACCGCTTATTAGTGAAATTATGTAAGAGACGAAGGAGAAAAGTGTGACCCTAGGGTATGTATTCATCTAGAAGAGAGATAGGATGACAGAGACGCCCAATTGCAGAATTCAACAATTGGAGATAATATGTAGAAAAAATATTAATTGATAGCGATTAGAAGGTGGCCGCATGTTCGAAACGAATATGGAAGATATTCTAGATTTGGCTTAGGCCAAATGAAGCTTTCTTATTTATTATTATTTGCCGAGGCAAGCCTTCTTTTTGATTATATAAGATTATTTACTGCTAAAATTTAAATCCATAATACAACGAGTCTTTATGAAAATGTTAATGAATTAAAATTGAAATTAAAATGTTTTCCTTAAAAATTGTTTACTTGACGTATAACTTTATTAACCTTATACCTACAATACACTTAAGGATGCCTGTCTTCCTTTTCTTGTTTCATTATTCATTTAATATTGATTAGCTTAAATAGTTGATATATCATATGTATCGTGTGACTGGTAACAGGTCAATAGGAGGAATTAGAGGTACACATATACGAACACATTACTAAAAATATATATATATATATGCATATAGATGTTATATATATCTATGTATACATAGTGCTCATACGAAAAGTTTTACAAGTTCTAATCTATAGTAGTTGACAACTACAGCAAAATATTTTCGAATCATAATTTATGTCCAAAGTAACGAAAAAAAAAACAAGTAAGAAAGTTAAATGTGGCTCTTGAATACTCTTCACATCTATTTACAAAGAGGGGTGGGGAGGGGGGGTGTGGCAGGTACACGATGCGCCTTTAAATTGTGTATGTAATGCGTATCAGCTTGCAAGTCGAGTTTTACGTGGAGAATTGTATTTTTACTAATTGTGGGCGAGACTGCAATTAGACCACGCCCATTTTTGGTACATCAATTGATGGAATAACTATTAATATCCATACCAAATTACAAGTTTATAGGTCAATTTTTGTGGCAAATAAATAGATTTTAGTCGATTGTGGGCGTGTCTCTTGACCAATTTTATCCAATAGCGATCTGCATACAGAACGCAAAAGTGTTTTTATATAATTTCATCTCAATATCTTAAAATTTGCGGCCGTAAGATTGCCAAAAACAGACACAGGACATACGGACTTATATGCCTTGATCGACTCAGTTTTTGTTGCTTTTGATGCTTTATGGAATCTTTGACGCCTCCTTCTGGATGTTGCAAACGGACAGACAAAGTTACTATACCCGCCCATCTCATGTGAAGGGTATAATGACAATTTGTTTTTATAAAGCGTTTAAGGTGATGGGTATTATTTTTGTTTTTTTAGCTTCTTCTTATTATTAGTTGTTTGTAAAATGTTTGTAGAATGAGGAAAGAAAAGTGATTTTTTGTCAGCGTTTCAGCTCATTGTGTATAATCTTAAGTTTTAATAATAATTAATTGATATTTCAATTTGTTCTTCACTCTCAGCCATTTTCACATTGGATTAATTGGTATATATTTTGAATTTTTTTTCTTAATTTTTTTTGGTGTAAATTCGCTTAAGTTTTTCCTTTATTTTCATATTTCAACTTGGTTGCAATTTTTGACATATATATGTAATATTCTTTATAATTGTAAATACAATGTAATGCGTTCAATATGTCATCAGTGTTGGCTTAAAACCTAAATTTTTCCGTTGCAAAAACAAATGAATTTCCCGAAAATTGGGGCGATTAGCTTCATTACGCTGCCAGCACTCGCACATTAAATCGTAGATTTCACGTGGACAGTTGGAGGGTATGGCCAGTAATTCCTAACGCAAAAAAAAAAAAAGAAAAAAAATGAAAAGAAAACACACGCACATGTACAACAACTTGCATACAAATGATAAATAAAAGTAAATTTTGTTGTTGTTGTTGTTGTTGTTGTTGTTTTATACAATACAATATTGTCGCATATTGTTGGCACTTACATATTGATTATTATCACGGTAGATATGTCCTATATTTTCAACAATTTTGGCGTCCGTTAAATGCTTGTATGGTTGTTCGCGGGCAAATGTTAGTATCTCCCATAAGGTTACAGCAAATGACCAGACATCAGATTTCGAGCTAAATTTACCCTGCAATTAAAGCATAATTGAAATTTTCAAAAAAAAACAAAACCAATGTCATTTTATAGAATATTTGCAATCGCATTAAATGAGAAAAAACGACACATGTATGATTCGTAAATAAAAATGTTTTATAGGGGGTCAAGCCCAACAGTTTAATATACCACACCAATCTCACTTAGCTCTCTAAATTATGCTACAATTAGTTTAATAGTGTCTGTATTTACTGCCACATAAGTTATTTTGTGAAATATAATTATATGGATAGGGGTTCTAAAAATTCTCCAAACGGGTTCAAATTGAACACAGCCAAATATGAAGCTAATTCACTATTCTGCACCAAATTTTGTCGAAAAATATTAAGAATTGTGATTTTTTGTCATATAAAAACCTTCATTATAATAGAGTCTCATATGAAGAGAGGTTGTAAAAATGTTCCGATTGTGTTCATTTTCAATAGAGTTCCTCTTTGAGCCCAGACATAGCCTTGTACCAAATTTCATTGAAATGTTTAAAAAAACAACCCATCGTTTGCTTATAAATTTACATGGACAGACAGACGGACATGTTTAAATCAATACAGATTTTGATTTTGAATCGTTAGGTATAATTGTAGGTAAGTGTGACATTAGTCGTTTAAGAGTTACAAACTGAATATACCCTGTACAGGGTATAATTATCATAAACATTTTAAGAGCTTTACGGACGGACGGACGGACGGACCTACGTAAATAGATTCAGGTTTTTTTTCAGATCCAAAATGGACATACTTGATAGGGTTTTTATCACTTAGTATCCTTTCTACCTGATTAGAAATGCTTTGATATTGGTCAGGAACTTTGCTTTATTCATCAGAAATTCCTTTTCCTGAAACATTATCGCCATCATACAAACAACAAATCGATTTCCTAAAAACTTAATTAACTTTCCTAAGCATTGTTCATTCCTTCTTGTCAATAGTCTTTTTATACATCTTTCATATATAAAGTTTAAAAAAAAAAACGTTCCCTTAAGATTGTTCCCATGCATCCTTTCGCTTACATGCTGCGATAAGGTAAACTGTGTGAAAAACGTCAATTGTTATTTTTCAATTTTCCCAACACAAATAATACTAATTTTCTACTGTTATCTTAAAGTTTTCTCTTCACTCTTTCTCCGTTTCTCTTTATTTAACCATTACACAACACAACACAACACAACACAACACACACAGCGCACAAAGAAGCAATAATTACTTTCATGATATTTGGTCGCAAACTGTATAAAATGATATTTCGTTTTTGCTTTTTTAACGTGTAGCAGAGTATGTAGTTGCAATATTTTCTCTTTGGTATACACTAGAGTAGTGTAGAGTAGAGTAGCGAATGGCGGGTGTTAGAGTGTCAAATTTCTCATAATTAAATATTAATAAAATAAAAGGGAAACAAAAAACAAAAACGATATAATATATGAACGAAGCAAAAATGAAACAGTTTAGCAATAGAAACAAGTTGTACACTACGATTGTGTTACACCCTACACCAATTCGTTACAGTGTCAACGTTAACTAAATTATGATCTGTATACTGGAGTATTGTCATACACTCATGGCTCTCTCAACTGATTCTAAATCGTTTGCTTCACCGTAATAATAAAGGTAAGCTCCTCCTTTAAACGTTTTACAGTTACAAACCTAATATAACCGAATAGTCCAACGGCTTGTTAGTGTAGGGTATATAAATAGAATAAGAGAAAAATAGTTTAATTGGAAATTTTTTTTCTTCTAATTAATGTTGACCCACTTTGTGGAGAAAGAATAATGAAACGTAATAAAGAAAAAGTGTTAAAATGAACAAATGAGAAAAGTGTTTGTTTTTTATTTTATATATTATATTTTATGGTTACATTAAAAACGATGACCGTAAAAAGTAATATTTAACAAGTAAGAAGAAGACTTTGTTAAGGTAAATTGTGTAAAAGGAAGGAAAAAAAAACTATATTTAGCTTAGGTCAAATCGGAAAAAATATGCCCAATCGAGTAACAGACACGCCCACAAGTTTTAAAAAACTCTTTAGTGCTGATTTCGATTTTCGAGGTAAGTGTAATTTTTTTTTTTTTTTTTAAATTATTAAACAGGATGGTGCACATGGTGCAGGCTCACAGTTTACTGGAAAATGTGCCCCGTATGCAAGATTTAGCGTAAGCGAAATATGCCTGCTTTACTCGTTAAAACATATTACTATTTTTTTGAATTTAATGTACAGCTTATAGAGGGCGTATGAGTATTCAAACTTATGATATGAAAATACGTAACGTAACGTGATATTAGGAAATAATAAAAAAAAACAAACCCAAATATTGGTTATACGTATATACAGAAAAAACACAATCAAACCAAAATAATGCATACACACAGTTACACACCAATATATGTTAAAATAATTAAACAAATTTTCTTTTTTCTTTCATACTTCAAACAACAAGTTCAGAGAAAATAAATAAGCACCAAAAAAATAAATAAACCGCACTAAATAAATTAATTAACTGAAGGATAACAAGCACGCATATGTACACGCAATAACTAAAACACACACACACAAACATACGCGTACAAATGCCACCACGAACAAACTTGAACATATGTATGAAAATGTTAGAAATGCAAAATCATGAAAACTAAAAGGGACACGTAAAAACATATGTATGTATGTGCAAACAGTGATAAAAATACAGATGTGCCAGCATTCATGCCCCAACACATAAAAAAAGATGAAACAATCATACAAATATAATATATGTGTGCATAGCTACAACCATGCAAAAACTGACGACTAACTGTAATATAATATAAAAGAGCTGTCGGGCATGACTTCAACCGGAAAGTGAAAGAAAATATTACAATATGTGTGTATAACAAAACCACTGCGACTACATTATCATCATCATCATCATCATCATCATCATCATCAACAACAATAACAACAATAACATCTAGCAAAAGCTTATCTTGTTGTTGACTCAGTGAAAGAGAGCGGACAAGGGCGGACAGTGTAAGTGTATGTAAAGAAAGAAAGTCTGTGCAAGCGTAAAACTGGTAAAATTCAACTTTCAACGCTTAGAATGCAGATGTTTCAAAATATTTTCATTTCTTTATTCTCATGTGTGTGTGTGTGTGCGTGCATACTTACTCTTGTACGTATATGTCATACATTCAAACAATTCTCAGACTTATTAATGACACTCAGTAACTTTGGCAGACAGCTCAATGAGTGCAAATTCATATAAATTTCTTTCTGTCTCTTTGGTTTTTTTTTTTTTTCATTTTTTCATCAGCCACATACGCATATAAATGGAAAGGGTATTATAGCTGGAGGTTAATAATGAGGATATTCCAAAACCAACTTAAACAAACAATGTTAAACTTTATTAAAGGGACAATAACAACAATAACAATAATAATAATAATAATAATTATTATTATTATAACAAAAACAACAACTACCACGATAAATAAAAGGTACAGTGTAGAATGGAAAGTTTTCCAAGTTTCTGGAGTAAAAAAGTTCAAGTGGAAAACTTTGTAGATGAAATTATACCCACGGCCGTAAACGTAAATGGTTACGCCCTCTATTAATATATTGTATTACCTATCAGCTTGCAAGTCTAGTTTAACGCTGAGTATAATTTTTTATAGTCCGACCACGCCCATTTTTTGCCATTTCAATGGATGGGATAATTACAGCTATATAGAACAAATTTCAATATCATAGATAACATTTTTGTGACATATATATAGATTTTTGTTGATTATGGGCGTGACTCTTGACCAATTTTGCCCATTTAGCGAGGACAGATACACGGACATATTAAGATCGACTCAAGTTTTGATGCTGAGCAAGAATGTATATGTACTGTGTAAAGCCAAATGGAATGACAAACTTAGTATACCCCGCCATCTTACGTAAGGAGCACAAAAATACTTTAAGAGAAAATAGTTGCCAAATATTACACAATGAAACTTTTTTTTTGCCAAAAAAAAATACAAATCATAACTTGAACATCTCACTCACTCACTCAGTCGCTGGCAAAGCAGAAACCTTAAAATGTTTGTTTTGTTTTGCGTTATGTTTACACAAGTGCATAAAACTGTAAATTATACGCGTTCTGGGAACTCCATTTAAAAAGAAAGCCAGAACAAATGCAGACAACATCTGCTCCAAGTTGCCATTGGTTACTGTTGTGTGCGTGAGTAACTGTATGCTAGGTACCTGCTGTAAAGAGTGCTTATGTAGAGTTGCTGTGGTAATGTATATACCGAGCAGCACAAGACAAAGTATAATATAATGGAGACATACAAGAAAATTAACTTGAAAATGTTTACTTATACACAAAATTCATAATTAAATAAAACAATCATGTTGCTGTGTTTATGCTATCGTCATAAATGAAATAAAGACTTTATCAGTCTATTGTTTGGAGAGTAAAGTTTTGTATTTGACATGAAAAAATTAGATGGTAAAAAATATTTATAATTCGAGGATAGCATCTGCATTATAATGTTTTCATAATCATTTATTTCTTTTGTGATGGCTCTATATTTTTTTAAACACTCCACCTTAGTAATGGGTAAAACGTTCCTTTTGGTGGTTAGATACGAGTAATAATGTATATGTAACTTCATCAGCATGAAAATCTAAAACGGTTTAGGTCTTGTTCGTACGGCTGTCCTGTGTTGAAACGGTAAGTACACTCACACCTGTTTTTATGCGGTGGATGGGGACTACATTAAAGAAAACGCTTAAAATGAAATCGCATAAAAACAGGTATGAGTGTATAGCAAAAACTTCTATGAAAGTTTGTTTTCTATTTAAAAAGGATAAAATCGGTTACCACCTGCACCCACAAAATCTATCTAAATTTCAAATCATATCAAATTAATGTGTACAAGGAGTGACAAAAATGGGCTGGGTCATATAACAGAGACGACTTGCAAGTTGATAGGGAATGCTTGCACTATTTCAAGGCATACTCAAGTATGTGTCACGCCCACTGCGTGATCGTGAACTTGATCTTAAAACGATGTAATATCCATTTCAGAGACGAAAGAAATATGTGCCATTATGCGCTACTCTCCCCCCCATAACACAACATATATAAAGATAAGTTTATTAAAATTTATTATTGAAGTAGTTTCAAGTATTGCTATATAAATGTTTTTTTGTTTTTTTTTTTTCAAACATATTTTCTTAGCAAAGTAGAAATCTTGTAAATTGTACTGTTCCTGTTTTATTTTCCTTTTACTGAATCTACTTTCTATTAGGATAGATATAAATGTGTGTGTGCGTGTGTGTGTGTGGAATTGCCAAATGTACATTATTATTTAAAGTTTATTAGTGATACTTTAATTACTGAGTTTATCATGAGCGCGCGAAACTGAACTTTTCAGTTCCTTTCACAAATTTAACTGTTTATACCCTGAACCCCTTTATGGCAAAAAGTATATTAAGTTTATGGAAATGTTTATTATATCAATGAATTCAGAATCATGTCCATCTGTCCGTCCATCTGTTCGTTTGTCTGTTGTGTAGCTACATGAATTTTGTAAGCGAGATTTTGCCAGTTTTTAAAATATTTCGATGAAATTTGCTGCAAAGGCAGTTAGATGAGAACTATTGAAAATGGTTAAAATTGGAATATTTTTGGGCTTTTTTATAATGAAAATTCGCATTTCTTTAAATTTTTTTTTTTTGACAAAACTTGATAAGAAAGAAGAATAATTGACCTTATGTGTAATAGTGTCAAATTTAGACCCAAATCAGATCATTCTAGAACTCCTTCCTATATAAAGCTTTTTCACGAATGATTAGCTTTTACTGATAATTGTAGCATAATTTAAGGAGCAACATGATGTTGAGTATAAAATGGTCGATCTTAACCTAACCCTAATATATTCCCATGGTTTTTTTTTTTTTTTTTTTTCCTTTCTGTGCACAATAATCTTAGTATTCAACAGTGTATTTCTCCATTTTCATTTATATGTGCTTTATATATAATAATATATTTATATATAACTTTTCCTCTTGTACGTATTTGGTAAGATCCCAAAATCCCTTTTCAACGAAGGTACACAAGCCAACCAACCAACAGTACGAAACCCAACCAGTATTCATTTTATTACTATCCGAAAATAGCCAACAAATACTATACAAGAGGGCAGGCAACAAGACCAACAATGTGCAGTATGGTAGTAGTGGTAGTAGTAGGTATCCAAGTAACATGGATACGACTACCAAGTGGAAAATTAGTGTAGAATGAATATTTATGGTCGCTGCGGCAAAGGATTAAGGGCACACAGAAAATAAATACCTCCCTAAAAAAGGAAACAGAGCAAGGCGATAATAAAAACTACATAACCTAAAATATACTATACAAGTACGAGTCGTATATATATTACAATATATGTATATGAAAGTAATCAAAAAAAATTGATATTTGGTTGGAAAAAAACAAAAAAATCCCATTAGTGTTTATTAACATGAACCTGCTGGAGTTGAAATGTTTTAAATAAATTGCAATAAAAATTTTATATTAAATTATTCACAAGCATGCCAAACAAGAAAGAAAGGGACAACTCACCAATAGTACGCTTTCCCAGGCCATCCAACGGATAGGCATAGGTTGCGTTTGGCGACCGGCCGTACCCTCCAATTGACAATAATCTGCCGAATAGGCCGAACGGTTTATCACAGTGCCTATGGTACAGACTTTCACACTAAGCTCCGGTCCAATTATGCAACTTCTGAAAAGAGAAAAATGGAAAAATCAATCTACCAGCTTTACATAAACAATTAATTTTTTTAATCATAAAAGGTTACGGCCACAAAACATCCCTCGGTTGGCTATTATCAATATTTTATCATTTTTATGATCATGATGATGATTATAATTGTTGTTTTTGTTTCCGTTTATATGTTTATTCATTTATGTGGTACACCCTTCAAATAAATATTGTGTTTCTTATAAATAACAGAAGCGCGTACAATTTTGTTGTTGTTGTTTGTCATTCAAACTGTCAAGAAATGGCAAACATTTTTAAATTAATGCTTCAGAGGCTTTATACATAAAAAAAAAAAAAAACCCCGTTGCTGTTGTTTTTCGTTAGTAACAGAATGATGCAATTCTTTAATTTAGTTAACTTTGGTTAAATATTGTTATGAAGGGATGGTTAAGTAATGAAAAGACAAGAAAAGACGGTAAGTATTTAAACGTGAGAGAAAATGTTTTATTAAATAAATACTTTGCAACACTTAACTCCATAGACATAGGAACTCCCCAACGGGCATATCTAGATCGACTCAGATTTAGTTGTGAAAACCAATGAAAATCAAGAAATTTAATACAATTTTATTTGAACATATTCCCCATCTAAGAGAAAGAGAACAGAAGAAGGATTTCTAACGACATGCTTAGAGTGATGTATTCTTGTGCAGTAATGCCTTCGAGCATTTTCAATTATTGTTAATAACCATTAAAGCGTAAATTTCGTATTAAAACACATCATCCCCTTCATTTCTTAAACAAATGCGTGTCAGCACTAATCTGTGCTTCACACCCAAGCCAACAAATGTGTGAAAAATGACCCCATGCCGTACGGCAGAAATGTTAGAGAGAAGCTGTCATTATGAAGCATTGATATCAGAAGAGAAGCTTTACAACTAATCTCATACATATGACATGTTACTCGTTACTGATGAAAAGCGAAAATGATTCGGTTTCATTTCATTCGTTATTTTACCATAAATTGAAATATAGTCTGTGCATAAATTTAAGCATAAGTTTTTATTATTATAATTTTTTTTTTTTTTTTGGTTTTTTTTTTTTGCTAACAATGATTGTAGTTGATGTGCTGCTGATGCTGATGCTGATGCTGATGATGGTGGTAATGGTGAAAGTATCACATAACAAAAATTCTGTATGAAATATTTTACCACGCATTATGGAAAATATTTTTTCACTTTTTTGCATTTGTTGTTGTATGTGTATAATATTATATGAATATTCAATAAAGCTTAAATTCCAGACACATTTATAATCCCTGATCTCTACATGTTGAGCCATCATTACCAAGTAGCATAACAAGAGTCGAAAGCGAAACAAAAAAAGTAAAAAAAAAAAATAAAATCGCAACATAGTATAATATAAGAGAGAAGAGGGTGGGAGAGAAAAAAAAAAAAAAAAAGAAGAGAAGAAGAAGAAGACAACTGACACGTGTCACTGTCAATGGCAATATTCATCAAAAATAAGTATGTACCCGTAGTTATGTGTCAACACTCACACACACACATATATATGAACTCAAGAACACACAAACTTTACTCTAAATAAAACACTATATCGATGCATTTTTTATTTTGTACTCTCTCTTCATTTTATTGTATAAATTCATATGTATACATACACACACACATACATTTACATTTAATATGTAGTAGAACATAAATATAAATAGAGTATAAATAAATTTGCATTTTTGATAGTCATTGTCAGTTTAGTTTGAAAAATGAAATTATTTTCACTTATGTGTACAAAAAAAAAAAAAAAAAAATGTGGGTGAGAGTAATGTGACAGGTGATATGATAAAAACAGGGGACAATGAGCTTGAATGCTGTCTTCTTTGTTCACTCAATCACTCTCTCCTCTCTCTCTTTTTCTGTCTCATCTAATGCATTATCAGTTCAATATTCATATTCATCACTTTAGTTTATTGAAGTGTAAATCAAGTGCTTTTTACTTTATTGTTTGGCTATAAGTACTATTAATATTTTTGGAAAAACTGAAACTAAACTTTCCTTAATAACAATGAACCAGAAAGGAATAAAGACAATACATTATATAGTAGGTAAAATAATATAATAGTATAAGTGCTTTGAAGAGCAGTTAGTTCACTTTCATATAATATGAACTTTTCATAATTTTTTATTCATTTAAAAAAATATTTTTTTTTATCTGAAAATGTTCTTAACCATAACTTTTGAAACCCTTTAGGTAATAGCTTAGCTAAATAAGTAATAAATGGCAAACTTTTCAAAGTTGAAATTGTTTTTGTACAGTTTTAGAATATAATACGAAAATGCGAAAACAAAGACTGTCCATTTAGTTAAAGCTTCTTAAAAGTTGAAACTTTTCTATTCACATTTTTGCAACTTTCATTAAATACTACAACTACTGCTATGGCGCACTGTTGGCTAAGTGGTTATTGATTTTTTAAGTATTTAAGCTAATAAATAATAATAAGCAATATTTTTTGACTTGCGTGTCTTTGGTTCCTACCAAAATGATTTTTAAAAATTTTTTTCAAAATATTGACTTTCACAAGCAAAAGTGTCTATGGCATATATGCTGATATTGTCCTATTCGATACGCCCTTTCATTTGACACCCATATAGACACTCGTATGGAGAATCGTAATTTTAATGTCTTCGGTAGAACGCCATGTTGGATTTTGTATAAAGTCTAGGTGACTTCATACAATGCTTTAGATGAAACAAATGATTATATTTTTTATACCCTACACATAACTATGTGTACTAAGGGTATACTAAGTTCGTTATTCCGTTTGACCTTTTATTTGAGATCTATTTCATGTGGAAGCTGGAATACCAACAACTCACTGAAGTCGGTCCTTATTAAGTTGTTTAGTACAATATTTTCATTTTAATGGCATGCATGGTCATCTCTTGGTACTATCATTACAAGTACACTAAGAAAAAAAAGATGAACATCAGAGATGTTTGGAAACATATGAAAACAATTTCATTTGAGCTGTTAACCATCTTTTTTATGAAAGTATTCATTTATTCTGTATACCAGATTTGTGCAGTGTAATGTATTATATATGTTGTGTCCCTCACATTTATGTCGCATGTTATGACATTTGCTGCAATAGTATTTCATTTTGTGTGCTGCGTTGTGTTGTGTTGTGTGTTGGAACTGCAATATATTATTACACGGTGTATGATTGCATATATGGTGTAAGGAACTTGATGGGTGTCTGATTGTCTGTTATTGTTGTTGTTGTTATTATTATTATTATTATTATCATTGTCCACCGTTTTGTGACTTTATGATGAACACAAACTACAGGAGAGTAGCAATAAAATGGGAAATGGAAGAGCAAGCACATGCATTGCATTGAAAAATACTCTCCACACACACATATGATAAAATGTAATTGTGATTTTCATAATGATGATGATGATGATGATGATGATGATGATGATGTTTGGCAGCCACAAAAAGTTATTTGACCATAACTCTAACCACACAATAAATATGAGTGGAGAGTATAATTTATAAAATATGAAATTAATTTAAAATTTTTGAAAAAATTAAGTGCAACGTTAAACAAATATCGTTTATATACTCAATGCTTTATAAATACATTATTCATTCATAATTATTTATTAAATTACACTGTAGTTAAATATATTAAAAACTAAATAAAAGATTTTTTTCTTGTCTTTACGCTGGACAAAGGAATTAGCAACAGAAGGATATAAAGAAGTTTTGCTTTGTAAAATGAAAATATCAATGGTAACCGTATAAACCGCTATTAAGTTTGTGCGGACCATTTCGAAATTCAAAATCAAAATCTGTACGTACGTCTGTCTGTTCATATAAATTTATGCGCCAGCTACGGCTCATATGTTTTGAGATATTTCAATGAAATTTAATTCAAAAATATAAATTGGCTTAAAAAGCAACCTTATGGAAAATGGACCGGATCGGGCTATTTTTAGAATTCTTTTCCATATAAGGTACGATTATAATGGAAGTTTTTATATGGAAAAAAAATCGCAATTTTTAATATTTTTGAACAAAAATTAAACAAGAATAGTTAATTGGCTTAATATTTGACAGTGGCAAATTTGGACCCGATCGGGACATTTTTAGAACTTCTTTCGATATAAAAATATATCACAAAGTGACTTATATGGCAATACGTGACGTTAACTGACACTATCTAAACTAATTGTAGCATAATTTAAGGAGCTAAGTGGTGTAGGGTATTAAATGGTTGGGCTGGACCGACTACAACAAACCAAATGAATGCTTGTATACTTAAATCAGACATTTTAGGTACATTAGAGGAAAAGAAAATAACCTCAATCTTTGCCAAAACTTTCAGTTATTTTACGACAACGCTACTGTAAAGCTGGAAATTACAATGACATACATATTCCTAGATTAAAGTACTATAAAGCTTAATGTTTATTTGTCAGGCTTTTGTTCGATGGCGTGTATGTATTTGCGCGTGTAATTTAACAATTGAAATACAAAATTGAACTTTATAGAACACACGTAGAGGAGAAACAAGTGAAAAATCTATAAAGCTTAAGGCAAACCTGACTTACTCTCTGCTCTGTGGGTGTGGCATATATACAATCAAGTCTTTCTTGTCACGTCTATTGTAATAAAAGTTCACAACTCATTTCAAAGATCGATTACTGTACAAAATCAAGTGTTTTGTAAATTGTAGGAGTGGCTGTCAATCTATTTCATACATTCATGGATACAATGTTTCAATATTTTTCTGACGTCGTTAAATTGAGTCATATTTTGATGCTAATCAAGAAAATATATGTATATTCTGGAGTCCCCCTTACGGCCTACCGTATATTATTCGAGTTTCTGGGTCATAGGTTCGAATCCTGCGGAGAGTAAAAACGGGTATTTTTGAAAATGAATTGCATCTATGGTGTTACTGATCCAGTGCATGAATTCATAGATATCGAATCATATTTTTAAATCATTCATGATTATATTGTGCTTTTAATGGAATATCTAAGACATTCGTTTGATTCTGAATCGAATTCGAAATGACAAACTTAGTCTACTCTCAGCAATCATGTAAAACCAACATGATGTTCTGTTTGAATACCGACACAATGAGTTTTACGAACAAAAAGCATTTCTATGCAACACTTTGTGTTCAATTTGTTATAAATTCTTGGCATTTTCTTCAAAGCTTCAAATGTTTCTCTTTTGTTTGGAATATATATTAAAAATTGAATACGAAGAAGACATTAATAGATTTTGTGTTGATGTAGCAGGAAAGGAAAGGAAAGGAAAGGAGAGGAAGAATAGAATGAAAACTATAGTCAATATTATAAATATTAATATGGATCTTATTAAAATATGACCTCCAGGTAAACTGTTAGCATAGCTGTGGTGCTACAGTTATTGTATTTCTGGTAACAATGCCAGATGCCGTGTCAAAAACTAATTAATAGTGTTTCATGCTAAACTGAACTAACATCTCTTCTTGCAACTTGTATTTCATAAATAAAATTTAGAGCATGTAACAGTTACGTTACACAGAGTAAAAGGTAATTTTGTGGAATGTATAACCATGTCGTGATCAACTGTTTGCTTGAAAGAGAACTCAGCTACAACATTGAAGCGGAAAAAATAAGTTAATGTTTTATTTTTTTTGCTTTTTTTTTTCACAAATCTCCAAGGACTAAGAGACATGAACATGCATTACAATACAACACTTGAAATAAAAACACGAAAAAGTAAATTAAAAGTAAAATAATAAATTTCTCGGTCATGGCAAAAACCAAGTGGTATAAATAGAAAAGCGAAAAAGCATTTAGGAAAACATTTAATACATATCTGGGTATAAGAAAGTGTGAGCTTAGTGAGCTGCCATAAATATGCTTTAATAATTCATTTTAAATTTAGCCTAAATACAGGCAATCTTTTTTTCATCCCTCTTGAAAAACTATAAATTAAACGGCATCGTAAATATTTGCCTTGACCTTTTCTTACAAAATAAATTGATAAAGTTATTGTAAAGACCATTTTTCATGAAATATACAAAAAGAAAAAATTCTAAACTATTCTTAATCCAAGTACGCTCGTTTACATACATGTACATATATGTAAATTCATTCATGTTCATGGTTGTTAATACGAACCACTTGCCTTCCCACTCAATGATTATAACTTTATGCAGTTTGTGTATTTTATGGTCAGCAGTATAGAACATATATAAGGGTCACACTACATGAAGATTGAACAAAAGTACCTTAAGGTCATTTCGAGTGACCATGTAAGACTTTAACTCATTCATGAATAAGTAAAAAATTGTAAAAAATGTCTGATGTTTAAAAAGTAATGTTATCATTATTGGCATCATCAGCATTACTTTTTTTTTTTTTATTATTATTACTCATATTGCTTTTATTATTATTACCATTCACTTGATCTTGTGATAGGTACTTACGTACATAAGTACATTAACTGAAAACGGGCAAATTGTGATTCGATTAAAAAGAAGAATCCTTTTAGTGCAAGTTTCAACTTAAATATTTATACGGTTAGGTGTAGGTTTGCTACGGAGCCAGTGGTTTTTAAGACTTGACTTTCGAACGGAAGATTAGTATTTAGGTTACCGTCTAATATGTACTATGACTTGGTTTTATTTACGGCGTAATTGGTTGCTTCACGTTCGGACGACTTCTTGAACTTCTCATTAACGTGTAATTCCCTTTCTATTCCATCATCATCAAAAATTGAGTCGATCTAGACATGTATGTTTTTCTTGTTTTATATAACAATTGAAAGCTTTCAATAAAACTTTGCTTATTGTAATTTAACTAGAAGCACCTGAAATTATGTTGTGATTTTTCATTAAAGTAATAACTCTTAAAGTAGGCCATAGTATTTTTTTTTTTTAATAAAATATCCTAAATTGATTGATATTAATTAATAAGAAAATTCGATTTATTTGAATCTATAACGAAACGTTTTTCTTTCCTAATTAATTTTCATAAATTTTCATATATTATTAAATTCTTCTAGTCTAACAAACTTTCACCTAAATGTAATATAAGAGACTTTTCTTAAAGGAGAATTTTCCATACATTTTCAACAACAATGAAAAAGTGTTTCATAAAAGTGGGTAAACAGAAGAAGGAAGGTGAAATACATTAATAATATATGGAAACACGTGCATATGTTGCCATAAAATCAAAAATATTGTACAATACATGCAAATAAGTAAGAAAGGTAGTATGGAGGAAAAACAATATGTGAATGGCATAAAATCATACTAGTACGAATAAATATTGTATTGTACTGTATAAGGGAAATTTTAATCAAAACCGTTTACAACTAAGGTACGGTATGGACACAAGCAATAGCAATAATAATATACAATAATCCAACCATCCCTTTATACATAATAAACTATCGTACAATATATAAGAAAGCAAGGACTTTATACAAACATAAGCAATTTAATGTGCTTTTATGCTTTATTTCAATGGAATTGGTAGTAAAATGCATTTTATGATAACCTTATTACAGCACTCTTACATATTCCGTAAGCATACATACAACACAACAGGCGCACGTAAACCTATAGTAAAACTTGAAATATGTCCATTATAAAAACACAATCATGTATAAATATATAGTAAAAGATATACGACAGACAGACATGCATATACAACACATCCTGAATATGTTGTTTAAGTAAGTTGTCGTGTATGAAAATGCTACTACTGCTGCAGTACACCATAAATAAATTTACAGATGAAATGGAAAACTCAAGAAATTGAAATTAAGCAAGACATTCTCTCTTACTCTGTATTTGTCAAGCATACAGTAGATTATACATTATTTACTCCCACTCATAAGGTCTTCATTTTATTATATATGTGGTGTAAGCGTGTGTGTGCGTGTGTACAATATATGTGTCTATAATTACAATTTATAGAGAAAATGACAGTAAACATATGTATGCATTAAGTTGGCATGTTATGACAGTTGGAAATGCTTTCTTTGAAGCAAAGACTAGGGGGTGGCACCACAAAAAATATATGCAAATATGTGAAATGATATTGAAAACCATAAAAAAAAATGGTTTCTTCCAATTTCATATTGATTTTCAATTACCGAGATGACAAAGTATTGTTTTTTATTATTATTACTATTATTATTATTATTATTATTATTATTTTTTTTTTTTGCAAGTAAATGTCATTTTTTTAATAGAAAAGAAAAGAATTGTTTCTTTTCAATATACATAAATACGTGTAGTATACATTTGGGCATTAAAGTTGAAAAAACAAAAACTTTTAATATACCTGTAGGCAAAAGGAAAATATTAGAAGTCAACTAAAATTCCATTCCTATGTTGCTAACATTATTTGCTATCATACAGCATACATGATGAGCCAATATTCATACCAAATAGCTATTTATCTCTTCGAGCAGTAATAAAGGCAATCCCATCAAATTGTATCAAGAAATGACAATCAATGTCTCCTATTCAATAACATTCCAATCATCCTGTCCCATCTCTCTCCTTCGCACTCTTCTTCTCTTTATCGAAAATCGCATTACCAAAGTATGGTATATTTACATAGAAATTTATTTACCAAACAATTACAATTAGTGACATAAACAACCGTACTACCGCATTGGTCAAATATATACAATCTAAACGACCCTTACAGCTTAACCATAACTCTAATGAGAGAATTCATGGCAACCGTACAGTATTTTAACATATACATATACATATATATGTAACGATTTGTACAAGAGGATGATTACTTTGGAAAATTGTGATCAATCATATAATTTGATGGACACAAATGGTGTTTATTCACCATACACAATAAAGAAAAAAAAAACAAAAAAAACACACATTGAAAAAGTCAAGGGTTCGGTTAAGAGCATACTGTTCTGCTGATTATAAAGTAAATAGAAAAATGGAAAGCATGCTAAGCATATGGACTCTAACTGTACCTGTATGAAAGCCATGCAAAACAGAAATCAAATCATTGGAAAGGAAATGTAAACGGGTGGTTTTCTCTAAAAAGTATAAAAGAAGCATAAAAGCTAAACTGGTCTGGGGTATAAACTGAAATGCCCACTTTATATATATAATATACAAGTGATAGAAATAAAGCCGATTCAAAATATATATACTTTGTTCAACACTTTTCTGAATCGATTTATCCCTTCATCCCTATGTCTTGAACAAATAACAATTCATGTAAATTTGTGTTCAAACTATAGGTAGAATATTGCGTCGTATGGAATGCCTGCGGTATTCCGTAAAGAATTATATAGACGTTGGGCAAAAGGAGCATCGAAGGTCCGAAATGCGAGAGAGAAGTGTTTGATGCTTTGCAGACATTTAGTGTATAAAAGTGGAGTAGACACGCATTAGACTGAAGTTTGTAATGATGACAAAGACATTTTTGAGACATTTCGATAAAATTTTACGCAAATATACGTAATATTCGAAACAGGGATGATCGCCATTGGAAAATGGATTCGTTTCGAAACTGGACCAGTTTTAAAGGTTATAAAAAGATATTTTTAGTTGAACGTAATGAGTTCTGTAGGAGCTGCAGAGATGAAGAAGAGATTGATACTGTAAAGTGTCTGCTGTGTGAATATCCAGACACAAAACACTTCGAGTCAGCTTCCCGAAGGGTCTATGATCACTAGCAGAGGCAAAGATTTTCAATCTCAAACGATTTAAAATATACTCCGAGCATTACGGTACATTTTTACGGAAAACATCATGGTTCTCCAGATTGGCCTAGATGAACCGCCTTTTGGTGTACATGCGATCCGTTTTAAGCTGCACCCCATCGAAACCGTTTTCCAAAATGAATTATTATATGACAAATAGCTTTGATTATCAATATTTTTTTAGGAGACATTTCGTAAGTGGGCCTTTAAATTTAAGATCCGATCGGACTATTTTTAAAAACGGCCCCTTTTGTATGAACTCCTTCACAACAATAACTTTTACTGATAATACAGCAGCATTTTCAATTGAAACTTGAACGGTTTAGAATTAGAAAGAACTCATATGAATACGAGAAAACTGAAGAGTTGGGGGAAAGAACTTGAGCGGAAATGAGTTATTTATTTTTCCAAGTTAAATGACATTAATGCTGTATCGTAAATGACATTCACATACTACTACGACATAGTGCAACCGTTTGTCTTGTCATTCTTAGACAACCGCATGTAATACATTAACTGCTGCAGTCATAATGATTAACGCATCTGATGTGGTGTCACTAATGTTTTTATAAATATTAGCGTATATAATTGCCCCAACGCACCCGTCTACAGATTTATTTATTTTTATTTTTTTGCCCATTAAAAGCTGACAGAACATAAACACACTGAAATCCACGTCATATATAAGCCAACAAACATGTTTAGTCGGAATTAGCCAACGTTCAATGAGAGGTTTATGCAATTTTCTCATCATTTAAAGCAAAAAGGCTGAAACGTGACTGTGAAAGAATCGCTCTATGTTGTTCTTTAGCTTAAAGAATGAGTTTATATGCAAGCAAAAAATCAAAAACCATTTTATCAGATTAAAAAAAGAAAATCTCATTTGGAATAATACACGTACACAATACCTACAACTTTACAACTTTAGTTGCTAATTACGAAAATGGAGTAAAAATCTAATACGAGAATCCTGTAATACAGTCTGTCGCTGGCCTCATTACTACACCATCAAATTATGCCCCGCTCGTACCAAGCACAAGTGAGTAATTCGCCTTAATGTACCATATCAACTGTACACCCCATTCAGAGATTTTATGTTTTGTATATATATACAATATATGGATGTATGTGTTCATGTACAATAATCGGATCAAATGATTTCAATGATATGGCGTTGTGTCTGTCTTGCTTGCACATTGCAACCATTAAGTTCTCAGTTTATTTTATTTTCTTTTCATGCACCCACCCGTCCGTCCATCCGTCCGTGGCACCTTTAAAAGCTTTTTTTCCATTCTTTTTTGTTGTGTTTCTTATCAAATTGATATGAGTGGAGAGATTTTAAAACTCACACAAATGCAAGGAATTAAACTTCATACTCGTACTCTGTGTCTGTGTCTAATTGATTTTCATAATATGTGACGCAGATTAATTTCTTGCTAATGGAGTTGCGGTGATGGGAAAAAGCCTTATGCAGTGTTTTTTTTTTTTTTTTTTCTCTTAATTATTATGAAAATATTACTGTGGCAGTTTACAACAGTAATTTTTTTTCTTTCTACGTTGGAAAAACGGTAAAATGATACAGTCATGCGGTAAAGTATACCTCATCGTATATGCTGAGCATGAGAAGGTATTTTTTTTATAAAACTTTCTTTAATTTATCTTGCCTTCCTTTTTCTTGAAAAAATATAACAATTTATCTCACTAATAAAGGTTGTAAGCTTCGTTAAGTCATCATATTTATATGAGCCTCTCTATGTATATTTCGTGTCCGTATGTCTGTCTATTGCTAGTATTCTCACGGGCAATATTGAGGTGAAATTTTGTACGAAAACTTTTGCACGTAGATCGCTATTTAAAATGGGTAAAATCGGTTAAGGGCTACGCCCACAATCAAGCCAAACTTAGTTTTCTTACGAATGCTGCTTGAAGGCATTTCTTGAGGTTTCTTCGGTATGCTTCAAATTTAATGACTAATTAGTAAACCTTCTATTACAACAACGTATTGTACAAATCTAAGCATACAGGGTGAAGAAAAACAATGTAGATCCTGAAGTAAAATCATAGGATGAAACTTTTCGGAAAGAAAACCTTTAGGGTTAGAAGATGGAAGCGAGACTTAATTGTGGAAGTCCAAGGAAGATCAAAGTGGCCACAAGATAAAATTGAAATTTTCAAATGACCCCAGAAATCGATGCAGCAGAAAATTGTACTTTCATTTATGATGGACCAGCTTGACCCTTTTGAATCATTAAAAGTCAAATACGCGTCTTTATGCAGAAACCTCGAAGAATCTCTTGTTAATCGATAACTTTTGCATTTGAAGTTTTTTGCACGAGAACTTTTGCACGTAGATCGCTATTTAAAATGGATAAAATCGTCCGAAAGTTTTCATTGTTTTTCTACACCCTGTATTAATGTAAAAAGGTGGTAAGTTTGTTTTTTAAACAAAAATTTGTTTTCTTCTTAATCAACACTTTTGCTCTTAACCACAAATTGAAGTAAAAACTTTTTCTTCCATGTTAGAATTTTTAAGTAAAAGTAATTTTATAATTTACGTATATATGTACATACATGCATATATGCAAGAAACAAGGAATTGCTAACGACTAATGCCACATTTTACAGAAACCAAACCGACCGACCTAAACCACCTAAAGTAAAATCAAAATCTTGATTAGAATGAAATGCACATAAATTATCGGAATTGCCCACATACCTAAATATACTGAATAAAAGAAATACAAATGGAATGAATTTAACACAAATTATAAAAAGATAGCAAAAAAATTAAAAAGAAGGAAACAGTCCATTGTGTAGATACTGCAGCGGCAGCAGCAGCAGCAGCAGCAGCTGTAATCAATAGGATTTTGAGAATTTGTCGAGTTAACAAAAAGTTGGTGGTAATGCAATACCGAAAATAGAGAAAAATGTTGTTGAACAGTACTAAAGTGTACCCTCTAGTAAAATGCAATTAAACCACTCGACTCAGAGGGACCTGTTGTACCAATCCACTCTCCATTTTTTTTGTTGTAAATTTTTGTAAATTTTTACCGTAAAAAGTGAAGAGATCCTTATGCTGCGTGGGAAAGGCATAAACGGTGAGGGTAAACACATTATTAAGCAAGTATTGAGGCGTAATTCATTGAGGCGGTTTTTTAGCTAATTGCTTAAAATTGTACAAAGTTGTGTACATTATATTTTTTCCAGCTTTTTCATACAATTCTTCCGGAAGGCTACTAATTTCATTTCATTTTTCTTGATTTTCTTCTGTGCATTCAAACAAAACCCAAGTGAAAGCAAAAGTCTCCTCATATTTTTATATATTTTCTCTATCCGTTTCGTTTCTCCTTTTTTTTTTTTGTCAATTTTTGCAATTTTGGCTACTGAGATTTGCTTATAATTTGCATATGCAAATCAAAAACTTTTTCTTGCTTACTTAGCAGTTAGTTGGTCGATTTTGTTGGTTGTTTTAATAAACAAAAAGAAGACTGAACTAACATGTATAAATACAAGTTAAGGTAAATATATCAGGCATGTAAAAAAAACTGCAATTCAGTAAAAAAATGTTCATTTCATAAAACTGCAGCATATCTGCTGTTTTGATATTTAGAGTTGAACTAAGGAAGAAGCGAAAATTAGTAGGTGAGTAGGTGGATGTAAAAGTTTGTACCCGAAAGAAATTTTACAGATTAGAAACAAATTGAATCGATCTTGTGCGTGTCCGGCTGTTAATATGCTTAAAATGCATAAATTTTGATATGTTAAGCAAAGAGTTTTGATTTTTTTTATAAAATCTATTTTATCAAGTACTTGCCACGCCCACTTTCAGTACTTTAAAACTGATGGTTTAGAAAATTTGTTGAACAAGAACTTCGTTCAGGAAAACTGTTTAACATTTTCTTTTTTTTTTTTTTCAAAAATATAAATAAAAGAGGATATTTGCTGTATATTTACTCATCTGCCCACAACTGCATTATTGATCTTATTTATTATAAATGTTTGCAAAATTATATTAAAAGCAAATGCGTCAAAGTTTATTTACCTTCAATCACCTCATCGGAGAAACTGAACTAAAGTAAGTACATACATACATATACATATATTTATGTTAAAAAGAAAAAAAAAAATAATAAATAATAAATAATAAATAATAAGAAAATATGAAAAGTTTTCCATCACATTCAACGGTATTAATAACAAACAATACTAATGCACTGAAGAGTCAAAACGGAATTGCAACAAAGTTGGTTTTTGTTTTTTTTTTTATACATTTACAACACAAGGCACTGTTCGGTGCATACAATTCCCAGCGATTGAAATTGCAAGTGTTTGTATCGAATGTGTGCTGTTGTTATTGTTGTTTAAAAAAGCCTACAAATATATATTCATTTATTCAAAGAGTACGTGTACATGCATATGTACAGCACAGTCATCATATACAGTACTAGAGCGTTGTGTACTTGTGTATGTGTGTGTTTGTGTACATTTTAATTTTCTGCAATTACTTTATTTCATCGTACAGCCCGCACAGCAGTCAACTCTCTCTCAACTCTCAACGTCACCGTTAGTTGTGTTGTATTGCAGTGCACATGTATAGTAAATACTAACAGTAATGCAGTATATGTGCAACTGAATAAACAAAAATAATAACAGCAAGAGGAAACCAAAACAGAACTAAAACTGTTAATGTGACAGTAAGCCGTACAGCTTGATTCCCATATGTCACCACTACTACACACACACTCACACACATGCATATATCCATACTAAATGTTACGACACACTACTAAAGCCAATGCCCCTAACATCCCTTTCAACCGAGTTTATTACGAGGCCAACAAACTCCCCATGGAGTACTTTCATTTAATATTTTAGTTCAGTTCAGTTCAGTAGTCAATAGTCAGCAGTGTACATATGTATGTATGTATGTGGCGACGCTATCACTCTATCACACTTTGTATCAGCTTGTAGAGTGCTCCTGTATTGCATTCAATCATTTATGTAGTGGGTGGTGATTAAAATTGCAAACATTTTTTTTACTTTTTTTTGCCCACACCTCATACCCAAGCACACAAGAGCGCACATAAAGAAATCACATAAAAATCGTAGAAAATCCTATCCTTGTGACGTAGAAAGAAGAAGAAGAAGTAGAAGTAGGTGTTTGTGAGAAAGAGTAGAGTGCAGCCTCGCTCGGGTGGTTTTGCCTTTTAATATAAATGAAAGTAATTATGAATGTTAAAACAATCTGAGCTTATTTAAGCCTCTACCTCTACATCTACCTCCAGCGACCATACTCTATGCTCTGTATGTTTGTATGTGTACAGACGTACATTACCTCCCATTTGCCATCACATAAATGCCATATATCGCAGTTTTCTCAAGGAAGTAAATCGCTACAATAAAGTTCATTAATCTAGGCATTTTGGTATTAAGTGCAAGCAAGTAAGAAATTGTTGTAAAAGTAGCAATTACACCAAATGTGTTCAATGGAGTCAGTTGGTAACAGAAATGAGAAACATTTCTTACTTACGTTTGCAACATATGCGTGTGTATGCAGGTATAAGTGGATTGTGTATATGAATGTTTCGGAACAGTTGCGAGGCAAACTACATGGATCGTATATTTCCATTTTGTACAACAAATTATTAAAAGCTATCGTTCTTGTCTGTCACCTAGAAATCTTGTAAACGATTTTCTTCAAAAATCCTGTATATATGTATATATATAATGCTGAGATTTTCATCACAACTTTGGTTTTAAAGACAATGTAGTGTACTCAATTTTACAAAATGGCGGATATGCATTAATTTCACAATGCAAGCGATATGGACATGAAATGAAAGGGCTTGACGAGTAGAAGAATTTTAGTAAATCCATTTCCTTATAGCTTCTCGATCTAGTCACAATACAATATCATCCCCATTACAGCCTATCTAGGCTTTTGACCTGCTGCAAAAGAGCAGGACAGACAGACAGATAGACAACGGATAGGCTGGATCTATAAGTATAAATAAAGGTGGGTGTGGCCTTTGCTGTTTGGGAGTTACACACATCCGCACAAAGTTTATGTACCGTTTGGCACAAGTGATGTCGGGTATAATGGCACCTTTTTTTCTTCAAATTTAAATTAAAAATACACACATATAGACTCAAACGGAAGAAATTTTGTTTTTTTTTTTTTTGTTAATTTTTTTATGTTTTTCCTTCTTCTAGTACTAATTGTTATTGTTGTTGTTCTATTGAGCAACTTTTAAACATTATCATAATTTTGTTTTATTGCTAACATTTCATGGCTAAACTGATGGCCGTGATGGCATTAAACCAACTGCTGATTCGGCATAAACAACAACAACAAATAAAATAACAAAAAAACAAACAAGAAAAAAATGCATACGTTTTATGTTTTTATGAAATAGATTTTTGCTAGTTCGCCTGTTTGTTGTTACATATCGCTGATGGCAATTTTTAACTGAGGCAACAATAATAATGTTATTGTAGTTAGTATTGTTGTTGTGTAGCGTTTCTAGTGATTTAATTAAAAGCATTTATATGCAAATAGAAAATGCATTTTGGCTGCCAACTAACACGTGCATCAGTTCACCGTGCTAGCCCCTAAAGGTTTGCTACCATATCTGCCAAAGTTTACGTTTAGATTGAATAAAGAAAAAAAACCAATGTGCATACTATATGCACTCATACAAACATAATTGTTTGTAACATTTGTATGAATTTATAGTTAAAGTTACCAAGAGATGCAAAAATTTGCCACGTAAACGGTTATAAATTGTTTAAAATGAAACAACGGCATAACGGTGTAGTTAGAAAATTTGTCTATTTCGGTGATGGATGAGATGGATGAGAGACAGAAAGGGAAAAAAACGTGTTATGCTCGACAATGGAGAGATAAACAGGGTGTTTTTCACTTTAAACTTTAAGTGGTTTAAAGTTAGACGACAACGGGGAAAAATCGGTTTTTTGGACACAACGTGGTGATTTTTTGTTGTCGAGCAAAAAGCCAATGTTTCAATAGCGTGAAATTTTTGCCGAAACGACAACTCGAATATGTTACATGTTAGGTTGGATATTTGCATATCGCTCAAATGTGCATGAAACAAGGACATGTTTTGTTACTTTTTTCGTTTCGTTTCAACAGCGTTGATTGCTGACCTGTAAAAAACCTGAAATTTAATCAAGTTTAGTATTAAAAACTTTACTGATGAAAAATCCAGCTTTCACCCCAAACCCGTTACTTGATCATTTATATCAACCTAAGCGCAAACGTGTTGGTTACAGCCTCTGGTATTATTCATATCATAACAGCCCTGTACATGATGGCAAAATGTTCATTAATTATATTATTCATCAGTTTGACTTTTTGTACTTATGTACCCCTTACCCTTACATTTATTCAAAAACAACAAAACAATATTCAATTGAATACAAGAGCTTGGAAAGGTTGCGAATGGCAAAAAAGGGGAAAAAAGGGTTGTGTGTTCCATAACACCATACAACACACATGCTTATATGTAAAAGGAAAAGACCAACACTTGTTTTTGACAGGCTTTCAAAGAATTTTGCCTGTCAGGCATTCTATAGCATACGGCACACATAGTATTAGGGCAAGCGTTAATAAAATCTCAAACTCTTCAACAATATTATAAAAATTTCATTTAATATTTAGTAGAGAAGTTTTGTTTAAAGTTTAAGTTTTACCGTTCCAACGGTATAATCTTTTTATTATCCTTCACATTTCATTTGCAAATTTCAAAAGGAGGCGTCACAGTCTCTACAAGGTATTCATTCTAAATCAAAATCAAAATCTGAGTATGAATCTATTTTACTATTTATTCCAAAATCGGTAAAAAGAAATTTAAGAAAATCTTAAAGACGTCTTTCCACTTTGCTTTCAAATTTGGATTTATTTCGTTTTATTTCAATTTGAATTCCACTACAAATCGATTAGAATAACGTTTCAATACGAAAGGACACTAAAAAGGACCTTTCAGCAAATTGTATAAACAATAATTTTATAAATAAAAGAATAAAACAATAAAAATTTCACCTTCACATGTGTCCAGAACGGATTATAAAACAATTGTATTGGTAAGAATGCCATTTAAATAAATGACCGATTAAATGAATAAGACCATGAATGTAATTCCATTTTTGTATGTGTTGTTGTTATTGTTGTTGTTATATCCTTCTTAGAGGGTTAAGTGCTACATTTGTTATATCGTGATGCATGATAATTTCGTTTAGTTATGTCCGAGTTTGATTTTGTTGTTGTAAGGGGACAATTTTTGATACATGTGGTACAGACATTTGAAGTGTCTAGTTAAATTTGGTAAAAATAGTTTAAGAGGCACGCCCACCATAGACAAAAATTCCTATGAATGTGAAATTTTGTTACAATTTGCGGAAAAAATTGTATTTTATTAAAATATAATCCACGCCCACAATTTATGTAAGAACGTAGAGGGTATCTAAGATTTAGTTTAAGCCAAATGTAGTTTTTTTTTTTTGTTTTTTTGTTCGTTATGTGCTGCTGTTGCTTTTCCAAGGACGCCATGTCATGTTTACTGAACAACCGTAATAACAGCTGCAGAATCACATCAAACATGAAGTAAAACAAAAGTATTGTACCCACAGTATAAAAGTCATATTAGTAACGGTATCCTACTCTTATTGTTTGTATAAAAGGCTTTATTATATGATAAAATATTTTTGGAAAGAGTCAAAGAGAGAGAGAGAGAGAGAGATAGATAAAGTGAACTGTACTCAAAGGGTAGCCAACCAAACAAATGCATTAACTTCCCAACTAATGGTACACAAATAGCTAGACAAACTGTAGAACAAATATATTTCTATAAAAATGTATGTATTTGCGTACAATGAGCATAACGTCATAACGCATACAGAAGGAAAGCAAAAAAATTCAGAGCATGCATGTAAAGTATGTATACAGTTAGGATGTGTACTGAAAAGAGAGAGAAATTGTAATTTAACTTAATCCGCTCAATTTGAAATGCACACCCAAAGATATTAACACAGTTTTTCAACAACATATGTTTGTGCGTACACGAGTGTTTTGTATGGAGGGCATCATCATCATCATCATCATCATCGTCATCATCATGGAATGCATAGAGAAAGATAGCAAGAATCTATATATACACACACATCCACACACACTCGCGCAAATTTTATGAGTATCATAGAAACCTATTTCAACTGAATACTGAAATCGCTGGAGTCGTAAACGCATGCATTGCTGTGTGGGAAAATAAACAATCTCTCACGATTTCTACTGCATCACAAATACATTGCAGCTCCTTGCTCACGTAATGCGTAATATATGTATTATATGTCAAATTCACTGCATTGTCTATAAGTGTTTACGATTTTAGCCCATATAGGCGCATACATGCATAACAACAACAACAACTAACAACAACAACAACATTCAAAAAAGAAGGATTTTACAGACTTTTAATTAAAAAGTATGTTGTTTTTCATGTCAATACAATTGTTATCTACACTTATACACACGCATTCGTATTGCAGGAGTCGGCAATCTTTTTCTTCTACTGCAGTCAAAATTGTATGAAATTTCATTTCGTAGGCATTAGGTGTACATATAGTTGTTGCATAAGAAAATAAATGAAATTATGACCTCAACGATTATATTATTGTGTTAAACAAAGGCATTTTTTAATATAAGCGTAGACGTGTATTCAATTGCTTACTGTTTTAACGCCTATTAAACTATTTCTTACATATCATCTCAACGGTTAAATTCTGAACTAGAGAAGTTTTAATGTTGCCCACCGCGGTATTAAGTGTTTCTTTACGAAGGGATTTTTATAATTTAGCTTTTGTTTTGTGTCACACATATTCATTGCATAAATTATTAATAAATTCACCTTTACTTCATAATCTCGTAGATATTCCAACAATCCAACAATCGTAACGTTACTACAATTTTGAGAATACGTATCACTGCGCCCGGTCACATTAAGGCAATGCGTAATTTGTTTGAGAATAAGTTAAAAGCATATCAATTAGGGCGTTTCTTTATATTTAATTTATGTGACCTTTTGTGGTTATAACAGCCCCTTGGAGGGTTCTATGAAAAGGCAGCAGATTCAGTGATTTATTTGATTTAGACCTTACGACCAATTTAATATTTAATTAATAAATTATGAGGCATAATAGCCGTAACGCTATCAAGCGAACGAAACAAAGCAAAAGTCTTGAGAGTTTTTAGGAGGGAAATAAATATATATTTATTGTTTATAGAGAACAAAAGAGGAAATAATTAGAGTATTAATATTTCTTTCTAAATTCAAACTGATTAAAAAGTGTTCACGTTCATAATTTATTAAATTTCATAAATAAAGTATACGACTCTTCCAACAACATGACAATACCTGTCTAGCAACACTTAGTCATTTTGTCATTTAGTTTTTATTTTGTTGTTTCTTTCGTACGCCAAGAATATTCATTCTATGGCAGAATAAAATATCATTTTAATAAATTAAATATAAGAAGGAAAAGAGCAAACACAACCCTAACAAACAACGTTTCAGCATTTTGGGGGAAGATTGAAAAGAAAGTCTTTAGTCATTTGCCAAACTCAACGAACGTCGATTATTTATGCATGAGACAGAGAATAAATGTTAAAAGACAAAGTAGCAACCTGTCAATAAACTGACTCATTAATTATGAAAAGAAAACTTATACTATAGACAATAACTGCGAAGGTTAGAAAACGTATATAGCGTACACACAGATAGAGGGCGATTTTGGAATATTCTCAAATCATTCTAATTTTTTTAATCAATAATTTAATATAACAAAAAATTGATTAGATTTTAGCAGAATCTATCTTATTAAATTTCGAGAAATGGTTTGGTAAAAATGAAGTAAACAACACCAATCGGTTGAGTACATGCTTTCAGTAGTTCTCTAAATTTCTAATTCTAAAAATAAGTGTTTCGTTCTAAGCTTTAGAGAGGACTGAGAGAGCTTCTGTTATTCTGTCAACATTTTTATAAGATAAAAAGAGATGAAAAGAAAAAGAAGAGATAACTGTATTACGAGGGTCGATCGACCAAACAATTGACCCCATTTATCTTTATGGAGGGATTGTATCATCAAAATCGGAAAGAATATTTAAACCGGTATAACATTCTCCTGTACGATACTCACAATCCCACTTCGTTTACCATAATTATTATTTCTCTTTTTTCTCAAAATCCTCATCATCATTTTGTTGTGCATTTATTTTTATTTCATCTGTTGCTAAGCGTTTTCTCAATTTGCTTAATGATTAAATATTACGGTACAATATTTCTATTGTTGTGCTTGTGTTAATTGTCCGATAATGAAACAAATAACGGAAGTGACAAGATTCACTCTATGGTAAATTTGCACTATAATATATACAAAAGCAACAACAACAAAAAACAAACAATACCACAACGTTGATATAAAAGCAACCACAAAAGAAAAAAAAAAAAAAATATTTGAAATAAAAACTTAATAAAAAAGTACAAGAGTAAAAAATTTGACTTAGGTTCCATCTAAGAAACCCTCTATATTTATAAGTATACTAAACTTGTCATTTAGTTTGCAGCATGGAGAAGAACTGAGTCGATCTAGACATGTATGTCCGGGTCATAAATATTGAGATATTTGAGTTGGAATTTTGTTCAGACACTTTTAGTTTTTGCACATAGATCGCTATTGAAAATGGATAATATTGGTCAAGAGCCACTCCCACAATCGATAAGAATCTAAGGTATACACTTAAAATTTGGTTTGTATATCTTAAAATATTCCCTTAATCGAAGTGTCAAACATGGGCATGGTCGGATAACGGACACGCCCACAAATAACAAAAATCTATATAATTGACCCAAAAGCTTAAAATTTGGCCTTCATAATTGTGTTATCTGTCGACGTAAGCCAAGTTTAGCTTAGTTTTCTTGCTCGTTTAAACATGACTTTTTAATTAATTTGGTCTTTTTTTACTCATTTGTTCAACTTCTAGTGCAGTTATTAAATATGTAAATAACATTTGCAAAAGTCCTTTTATATCCTAATACACTCCCCACCTACTGGCAGTTGTTGCCCATCCATTTACATTTATCAATTCATCTTGCCTTTATAAGCTTTACTTTTGCATCTGATTACTTTCATTACAATAATAATGATGACGCTTTTTTTCCCATTTTTTTGCATAGTATTATAATTACCGGTATTTATTATAAATTCAATTTTGAATACCTTATTTATATATAACGAAGTAAAACTGTACAAAACAACAACAATAATACTGCTCTGTATGATTACAACTCGGCACAAATGTGTTGGCATGTAACCGCACAAAATAACCCGCATGGAAAAAAAGACAAGAAAAGAAAAGAAAACAAAGAAAACACTTGAGTTTCAAAATCCTACCCTTACCCCTTACCCCAAGCGCGTTATAACTTCAATCAACGTCACTGAATTCTTTTGGTGAAGCTTTTATCAGAATGAAAGAAGACACGAAGGTACAACAAATGAAAAAAAAAAGACAAAAACAAAACCGCAGCAATATACAAAACATACAACAAAGGAGGATGCTTTCCTTTTCTTTACGTTTGGTTTTGATTTTTTTCTACTTACATTGTGTATGTGTGTGTGTGTGTGTGTGTAGAAGAATCCTTTTTCAATAAAATTTGAATAATTTTCGTTCGTAAAGTAAAATCATAACAACGAACCTGGCACATGACACAGCGACAGAGTATAATCCGTTAGTAAATATTATAAAAGAGAGACAAAGTCATATCTTCTGCTATGAGGTTTTAATGATGAAATTCTTTGCTTCTTCTACATCTTATGATATGAACAGCAAAACAAAAAAAAAACACATCACATATTGAACAAGAACAAGAATGACAAACGAAGTTGTGTTAACCTCAGCCATGGGTTGCTGTTGCTGTTGCTATCATGGGTAACCTAATCTCCTACCCACTTGGCAGGTAAATTCGCTTACATTTCATTTTTCATAACCAGCTGTGACTGTAATGCTTTGTTGTACATTTTCTTTATTTCCACTAGCTAGCTCTCATTTTTAGTCATTTTTCCCCTGCTGCTCTGATTTTTTTTCATTTAATTAATTAGATTTTTTGGACATTGAAAAATTACTATTTTTCTAAACTTGCAATTGATGACATTTCAGCTTATTTTACATTTATGGTATTTAGAAAAGGTGAGTAAGTACAAATGAAATAAATGAGAAAACTTTAGATTGGTCGACACTTGAAATGTCACCGAAATGGTAGCGTGTTTATATATTATGACGTGCACTCTTTTAATGTCCTTGTTGTTCACTTTGCAATAGCTAAGGGTTCAAATTGCTTATTTTTAATTGAAAAAATACAAAATAAAAAATCCAGTTAAAAAGGATGAAAATTGAAAATTGAGAAGAATTACAATTTCCTTTATAATTAGACCTTATATGGGGAGGAGTTCTATAAATGTTTCAATTCGGTCCATTTCCAATAGGATTCCGCTTCGGGTCAATGCATGGATGTACAGACGGACACGGTTAAATCGAAGGAATAGAAGCCTTACTGGCCTTTAAAATTTTACTATATTCCTAGTCAATATCTGAAATGATTTAGAAATATTTGTATGCATGTGGTTTTTTTGGTTTTCTTTCTTAAATATTGTAATCAGATAAGATTTTAATTGAATCAGAGGAAATTGAAAGCAAACGTTTAGTCTTTTTTCACTCTCTACACTTGTGTGTGTGTGTATGTATGTGTATGTGCCACATACATATATTTATTTTTAATCAACCACAGTGTAGTCCTTTTTCCTTTGCCGGATTTTAGTTTACATTTTTTTTGTAATAATTGAAAAAAAGAATTATCTTGTGTTTCTCTTGTTCTGTAGTTAGTTGTTGCGGTCAAAATAAACTAAAAAACAAATGGCTTAGGACAAATATTGGATACCCATCCAACGTAGTTAATAAATTTCATATAATTGGCATTGATTTTATGCATTGTAGGCGTGGCTTTCATGCCACATTTAAGCCGTTTCTTCTACCCTAATAACAAACAATTTTTATACATTATAACAATTATAACAACAAGTGTGGAATTTTGTATAATGGGTGTGGTCAATCCTATCTAATTTCAGGTGTATATACATATAAATAAAATTTTATTTAATTATTTAGAATGTTAACCAAAAATTATACACTTACGGACGGATGGACAGACTCAATTATGTATTTGAAACTGGATGCTTTTAGAATTTGTGTTTCTTATTTTCTGAATGTTTTAAACATTTTGAAAAAGTGAGTATACCAAGTACAATGTCCAGATGGAGGAGGGGAATTGCAAGTAATAATAAAATAAAGATAAAAAAAGAAAAAAAAATATATGAAAACTCTACTTAACACCGACTTAACAGCTTAATAGTATTTTGGTATCAGAGTTTTCTTTTGATGTTATTATTATAATTGTTGTTGTTGGTCCATTACTAAATAATAACACAAAAAGCAAAACCGAACGAATATCTAATACACACATCTATGAAACTTTAAATAAGTTTTGAGACATGTTCCTAAGCACTCGAGATTATCGTTCATAATCAGTAAAGTAGGCGAAAGTTTGGTAAATGTTAAAGTCAAAGTTTCATACATTTTCCATTCATCCCCCCGTTATCATTTTTGGTACTTGCTCTTGCTACAGTATGTTCATAGTGTGCAGTATAATATGGTCAAGGGTGTAAAATGTGAAAAGGTAAAGAAAACGAAAGAGAGAAGGAAGTATACGAGTAAGTACATGGAACAAAAATTTGTAAACGGATTATAAGCTTTACTAAGTTTTCTTAGCTAAATGCAACCACCAACCGAGTTAAACAAATTTCACTGAGAAATTTTTCGTGTGTAACGTTATATGCTGAGACTTATTTTTTGAATAGTAGAAAATTCAAAATTCAAATTAATTTGTAGCACTTTTGTTTTTTCTACTGTTTTTACTCCCTTGCCGTGTTACTTTGTCGCCTTTTTCTTTTAATGCGATTCTTTATTCTTCAGCTTTCAATTTGACTACTTGCCAAACTTGTTGTTGTTGTTAAGTAAACTTTTGATGTGTTCTTTTAAAGCGTTCCAAGTAAAAAATCACCCGTAGCAAAGAAGAATGATATTTAAAAAAGAAGAAAAAAAGAAAGCACCTTCCTTTTAGCTTTTGCTTCCTTACAAATTGAAATTCTATTGAAATATATTTCAAGTGAACAAAGGCAACAGCTGTAAAGCCATGAAAATTGCACTGGAAAAAATTGTGTAAATGTGGCCATTCTCCGGGTAGCCACTCTATAACATGAAAACATAATATACAATTTTATTTCTTTGGCATTTGGAAAGCTATGGAAAAAAGATTTATTAGGAAATGGAATACCTTTTATTAATAGTATTATGTTGCGAGTGTTCGAATGTAATCGCATTTGTTATAACTAAAATCCTATTAGTTTAAGCTAATTGGACACTTGTAAGTAGGCTACGGTTTTGCTATTGAATGTGCAAGCCAAAAAGTAGGCCACACGAAAGATAATAAAAGTAATATTTTGCTTAAAAATGAATTTTGCGACTCGCACAGATTAATCAAACATAATTCGTTAAAATAATACCGCACATCAAAACACAATGCAGTCGGTAGCCACGCGATCTGTGGAGAGGAGTATAGAGGAAAAACCCCTTTTCAAACACAGAAAGAGCAAACGTGAAAGGGTGGAGGTGAAAGCTCAAAATTTTACGAAAGGTTTCAAATCTCCAAAAGGCGAGAAACTGGGGGAGAACATTTCTCTACGTTTTTAGTTGGAAACATTGATGCGGTTGGAGATTTAAATTTCGCTAGTGATGCCATTGTGTGTCCACCCCTCGACCGAAATGAGATAAGATCAGTTATTCTCTTTCTAGTTTTATTTCGTTACGATTAAATTATTAAACTTGAAAGCAAAATGGAATATTTTCTTACAAGTTTATAACAGCTGTTCAGCTTCTCAAGTCAGTATATTTTATAAAAAAAAGTTCAAGTTAAAGACTACTTTTAGGCGTTTTAGAAAAGAAAATATTAAACAAAACATTTGCAGTAACAGCTATCAAGGCGTTGAGCGGAAAAGCATACTTTTTCTAATATGCTACAAATATTAAAAAAAAATAGAAATACTTTTAGAAAATAAACCAATAAAACAATTACGATCAAGTTCTATTGAAAACAATAAACACCCTAAAATATACTGTATAATCTATTAGTTAACCTTTTATTTTATTATATCAGAAAAATGTTACGAAAATTCAACACGTAGTTTCTTTCTTTCCCTCTTTTTTCTTTCATCTTTCTTTCTATAACTAAACAGTTGGCATTAAACAATATTTGTTGCATGTTTTCTGATGAGATTTTATTCTACATAGTGCTAAAAATTTTTTCGTACAGTCTGTGTATAAATATATATCTTCTATGTATATTGTGTACATTTCGTGGGATACATTTTTATCTGATTTGCATACAAATGAGTTTTTCATTTTATTCAATTTGTTTTTTTTTTTTTTTTGCGTATTTTTTCCATCCACCTTACACTCATTTTAGAAAGTGTTTTAAATTACGCTTAAGCAGAAGAATAAGTGAAATGAGAAAACCAGCAAGAAATAAAAAAAAATCTGTATGTTTACAAATTTTAGTATAAATCACTTTTAGAAAACAAAACCAGAACAGAACAGAAGCAAAAGTTTTTACTGGAGATGGATTGATTGAAAAGTAAAATAAAATAAAATAAAAATTTTTTAAACAACAGTACGTTTTACACACGGTTTAAAGTAAGCATCTAGAAGATGTGCTAAACACCAAGAAAAATATATATTTTGAAAACTTGTTTCAAATAGTTAAGCATATGTTTAGGGAGTCATATGCATATGTAGAAAATCTCATGGCCTATAGACAAGGTTTACTTGAAAATTTATACATATTGTGATTTAAGGAGTGTTGTGCTTCTTCTTAACCTAATTCTTAAGCTCTCCAAATGCTTATGCAATGTGCTTGGTTAATATTCTTTAGTTTTTTTTTTTTAAATACCTGATTGAAAAACTTTCACATTTTCGAAAAAGTTTTTCCATTCCAACACACACACAAACTTTAGCTCAGTTTACGTATAAAATCTTGGATAATAAATTATAACTTTCAATTATCTAAGAAACCCCAAACCTCATAACATTGTAAGTTTTCCACTCCTCCTCTACAATATATTTTGCATAAGCCAATACTCAATGGCACTCATAAATTGAAATGCATTTAAATTATAAATCAATAATAATATAAAAAATGCAACTTTTCGCTTCAACTGTAATTCAAGGGAAAACTTCTTTAATGCTGTCGATGCACACTAGACACGATTTTGAAACTTTAATAAAAAAGTAGCAGCCGGCTTTTTTGGGGTTATGAAAAATTACCAAGTAATAAATCTTTAAGAAAAGCAGCAATAGCAGTAGCAGTAGCAGTGGCAGTGGCAGTGGCAGTGGCAGTAGTTACGTTACGTTATTTAAATAAACATGTCTTAAACGTTAATTATATCTTATTATGTTTTGTTGTCTCATTTCTTTTCTGTGCTCTTTTCAGTTCATGATAAAATATGAAAAACTGTTTATAATTTCACACAATTAACGCAAGCTGTTGCTCACAATTGCCACTCCACGCTCTTGTCATAACATTACTTTTTTTTTTTCAGTGCAATACCATCTACACAGTGCTTTGCCATTCCTTTTCTTAATTACATTTCTGTATTCTTTTTTCTTCTTCTTTCTCCTTTCATGTTCAATTTTAATGTCAAGCACAGGAGAGCTGGCGGGTAGGCAGGATTGAAACAAAAACAAGTCAGAAAACTAAATTTGTTTTAAGGCAAATCTTAAATACCTTCCACATGTACAAATAACCAGTGGGCGTGTTTACTATCCCACTTTACCCATTTCTACCACATCGTTGGATGGGATAAATATAGATAAGTATAGAAAATTTCAATATCATAGGTTAAGTTTTGTGGCTGGTATATAGATTTTTATCGATTGTGGGCGTGGTTCTTGATCGATTTTTCCTAATTTAGATCGACTTCTAGGTGTTACAAATGGTATGACAAACTTAGTATGTGCCCCATCTTATGTGTAGGGTATAACAAAAAATAAAATAAAAATGAAATGAAATGAGCACGTTAGCCTTAAAGTAGGCAACACATTACATAAAAACATGATTGTTTTACATGAAGGCTACATAATGTTGTGTGTGGTTGTTGGAAGTATGAAACAGAAAAAAAACACAGAAATAAATATTATTTCTCACTATTATTATTCTCTCTCCCCTCTCACAGCCTGAAACGGTTATGCATGCAAGCAGTATAAGCATTAATCTCTCAGTTCCTGCTCTTTCTTTCTTTCTTTCTTTCGGTGTTTCTTCTTCATTTCATGATGATAATGATGATGACGATGATGATGATGATGATGATGATAACACTTAACAGTAAGTGCGGTATGTCTTGCATATATTGTGATTGTTAAAAAAAAAAAAAAACTGAAACTGCGGGTAAAAAATAAATGAAAAGAAAGAACAAATGTAGTTTAGGTAAAGAGATTTAACGAAAATACACGACGAGTGTATGATACAGAAAGGTAAATATATTTTCATATGTCCTTTATAGTTTTGAAATTGCCATGCGATTATGAAATATTTTATAAAGAAGCCACCAATTAAAAGTGCAGCCACCGTGTTCTGTAGACGAATTTCCAAAGGTTCCGCATTAAAAACTAAACAAAGTGTAGCATAATTAAAGGAGCTAAGTGGTACGGGGTTGCTTCGACTATAACATTTTCCCTTGTTTTAAAATTGGCGTAATATCAATTCTTATCATCTTGAATAAATATTTTAAAATGGATATTCAAAGCAATTAAGCATTTATCTCCCGAAAAGGCATCTTGCTAAATTCTGAACCCTATTTGAAAGGGAGAGACCGAAACTCCGGTGGTGGCGCCAAGTGTTTGATGCCCTGCAAACATTTGATGCAGAACACTGGAGTAGTCGTAAACAAACCAAAGACCTAAATAGATTGCAATCGGCCCTTAATAATGATATTATGAAAATTTATTTTGTGTTTTCATTTCTTAATAATTTCAAGGCTCATAGAAAATACGGCGCCCTTCGCGGCTGCTTAACCTGCGTACTGGTTGAAGGGAGTAAATTATTAAGTGTTTTATTTTTTTTTTACTTAGTGGGCTCATAATTCCTATGCGCAGACACATCATTAACATACAAGGGAAAACGTGTATGCTGAGAATATAAATAATTGAAACGGTGTAAAGGTAAAGATTCATTTCAGACTTCATTTCAAGGCTACATAAATATTTTGAAGACAAAACAAAGTTTTTTTTTTTTCATTTTTCTCTCCAACAAACATCACTCTTACAGAATTTTCTACAATATTTTTTCAAAATTGACTCAATGCTCATACTACCTCAAATATAATTAATTATGATAAAAGTTTTCATTAGAAAAACAAATCATTTAGACGGTCCAGAAAAACTTGTAGCATAAAATTAAGCTGAAAACCAACCAGCTTTACGTTGCATACATTTAGGGTAATTAAAATGTTTATGCAGATAATGATTTTTGATATGTTAAAACGAATACAAAAGCAACTGTTTAAAGTTGAAATTTTGAAAAGCGTTTTCAAGTACTGTACTGCAAACTTTTTCCTATACCACTCTACCATAATTTTGCTGTTCACAAGCAGTTTTTGTACCATTTCTTTCTTTTTCGTTTTGTTTTTGTTATATTTTGTATTTTTTTGCATTTGATAGTAGAGCAGAGTAAATATTGTTATAATTTTGTTGAGCTCTTAGTCACGTTTCTAATCATTTTTATGTGAAAGTGTGGCTCGTTACAAAAGATAAAATGTTTTGTTTGCTTTCGCAAATGGGTAAAAGGGTAGAAGGATTTGGTTTTCTTTTCTTTTTTTGTTAAATAAAAGCCCACGCATATATGCAGTTACAAAGATTTCTGTTTTTGTAAGCTTAGCAGTAAGCAGTTCCTGTTTGTTTTCTGGTGTTACTTTTTTTAAAATTCATTATACGTTAATTATTTTGTTGCTTGTTGTACAACTGAACATCCTAATTTAATGGGTCTTCGCTTCTTTGTACTTTGTTTTCTCACATTTCCCTTCACATCCCTGTCGCTCTCTCTTCCCATTTAAATCTATTAGTTAAATGTCCTTTAATAGAAATTTCCTTTGTGTCTGTGTGTGCTATGTTTGTTTTTCTTCACCTTAATTGTTTTAGCAGTAATTTTTGGCATTTTTGTAGAAAATACTTTTTGGCTGGCTGTCAAAAGCACTCTTACGAAAATTCTTTTCTGTTTTTATGCACCTTTTATGACCTCCACTGTGCATCATACAGCTGCAAAAGTGTATGCACGGTAAATGAATGTATTCATGTGTGTAATGGTTTTAAGATAAATGCGGCTGTTCACCTTTTGCAACGAAAATAAAGTCTTAGTTAAGTTGAGTGGTTTGTTAAATGTGCATTAAAGTGAAGCATAAAGGATATAAAAATATTTTCCCATCTCTTCAAAAAGACAATCGAGGTCTAACCTCTTGGCCAGTTAGTTAAACAGATAAAAGTTCTAGTATCAAGCCACTCGTCAATTAGTTATTTGGTGGCTACAAATGGTCATTACGCTACCTTTTCATTAACTCGCGATTTTCATATGAAAAAAAAATTAAAAATAAAAACATTTTATTTGTGTTAACTAGATAATAGCTTGAACTGTTGTAAGCCACATGGCTTAGTCCACTCTGTCAGCTATAAAAGATTTTCAGTTAGTTAAACAAAGAAAAAGTTCACATCAATGCTTTTTCCACTGTTTTGCATCTAGCTGATTAACTACACGGCCGCCCTTATATGTACCGCCTTTTCTTTTGGCCACATTTTGTTGTTTCTACTTGTCTGGATTTTTAAAATTTTTGCTTTTGTATGCTTTTGACAGACAGTGGTTTTCTTCGTCGCTTATACATTCACAATCCAAAAAAAAAACATTACTTAGGTTAGGTTTAGTGAAAATCGTAATACGTGCATACGATAGTTTAACCGAAAAAACAGGTAAAACTAAATTTAGCTTAAACCAAATCTTAAATACCCTCCATATGTACAGTAGAGGGCGTTATAGGTATGAAATTATGGCCTCTAATAGTGCAAGTATCAGTTTCCAAATCGAGTTTTACGTGGAATGTGGCGGTTTTTGTAAATTGTGAGCGTGTCTGTTATCCTACGATACCCATTTTTGGCACATCGATAGATGGGCTAACCTTAAGGTTTACATTTACAAAATTTCAAGTTTATAGGGTAAATTTCTTTGGCAGATGTGATAGGAATTTTGTCGATTGTGGGCGCATCCACGACTGTGTGAATTCCAACAACGTGCAGATGGATGCACGGACTGACGGACATGTTTTTGTTACTGATCAGGAATGTATATACGTTGTAGAATGATTGCTGGGTATTGCAAACGTAAAAACAAACTTCCTATACCCTCATCACTAAAATGGGGGGTACAATAATCCAATTCAACCCAACTCTCCTCTCCTCGGTATTGCAAATATATGCAACCGACAAGTGAGGAGAGTTGGAAAGTAGATAATAAGATGATTTAAACAATGTTTTCACATAACAAATGTTGGCTTCTGAAATGCAAATAAACTAAACTGAATTTAAAGAAGAAATTAAAAAATTTGAATACATTTATGATATTACACACTCTCAGATCATAAAGTTGATTTCCATCATCATTTTTCGTAGGACATGCCTCAAAACCGAAGGGCTGCTTTTTACGTCACGCTTTGCGTTGCTGCTTTAAGCGTTTAATAGCTATTCCGGCCATTTTTTATACAATTAAATGGCTTTAAATTCTAGAATAGGACGTTTTTCAATCATTTGATTTGAAAGTAAAGCCTACTATCGCGTTAACAAAAATTGTGTACATATGTTTGAAAGAAACTGAGTTTAGACAGTTTATATGTAAACATATTCATTGTTTCGTATTTATTGATACAGAGTTGTATTTCTATGTAACAACGCTATGCGTAGCAAATATTTATACTTTGCGTCCTCTATTAGCGTACGTATTACATATCAGCTTGCAAATCTAGATTTATAGTGAATATGGTTTTTTGATGCTGTTAAAGAATATATATACTCTGAGATTCCACAACAATTTAGAACATTTTTCCAGTCACAAGTATTCATTAATACCTTTCGAATCACCTTCACAACAGATGATTTACAATAAACAGATGAAATGCAAATGTTACAATTATTTCATAATAGCATAGTAGACGTAGCAGTTTTTTACTAGCACATCTACTATGCATTGTTTTCTTTTTTTTTTTCTTTGAGAACATTTTATATTCGCACTTCAACTATCAATTTTAAAATTTTTATAACGAAATTTTTTTTTTTTTATTTTTATATTTCTTATTGTGTAATAGAATCGATCTTTAATAATGAGTTTTCGGGTAAATATTAATACCATGGGCAGTGTAGTGTAAGTAAAGTGATATAATAAACTGAAAATAAATATAGAATGGAAGAAGATTTTTTCACTCCTAGTGACCACAAAATTCGTATGATGAGATCGGATACAAATAATGGTAATCGAGCTGTAGGCTTGGATACTTTAATAGCACCAATTAGACGTGAATTATTAGGAGCCCAAGGCCTCTTGTTGCAGGTGACAGGGAATGAATCAGTTTGAATCGAAAATTTATAAAAATTTTTCTTTATATGCCTTCTTTTATTAATAAAGGAGCGCCGCAATAAAATGTTGGATTTGTTGAAAACTGAAAGACGCTATTATAATAAAGAATTGGAAAAAATGGGCTTATCTCTCTACTCATATATGTAAAATTCTTTTATTGTAACTTTTTTGTAGAATCCTTGAATATTTTTTTTTATATGAATTTTGATTTGATATATGAAAATGAATATGAAACAGCATGCAACATAATTTAATTCAAGTTGGGCTTATATAAATTATAAATAATTCTTACTTTGCCGCCGTTGCCTATATAGTCAGATTGATATATTGATATGTCTCAATTTGTAGATTTAAGTTCTGGTTTATATGACTGGTATAACTACCAAAGGCTTGGGATCTGTGGCATAAGGACATTCGAAATTAAAGAGCTGCATATGTTTTTTTTTTGCTATTGATTAGATTTCATTTGATTAAAAGCCAAAGCTGTAAACTATTTCCAATTGAAAATGAAAGAGTTTTGAATGTTTTTAATATTAAATGACATTTTTTTTCAATAATAATTTGAAATTTTATCAAAATCAAAAGAATTTGGGATTGGGTTCTTTTCAATTTCCAAAGAAATTTTTTCAATTTTCAATTTCAATTAACATTTTTTAATTTTCAATTTAAAACCAATTCAACTTTTTCAATTTCAATTGAATTTTTTTCAATTAAAATCGAAATCCTTTTCTTTTCAATTGGAAATGTTGTAAAAGTATTCCTCAAGACTTTTTTGTGCTGTCGTTCGTAAACAAAATGGGGAATATTTTGATGTATACATTATACGTATATGTACATATTAAAAGGATATGCTTACTTTCCTTATGTGGACGTAATAGTAAATAATAAAGACTGTAACCGCAAAACATGTCTTTAAACACATTTCGTATTTGCGGTTGATGCATTTGCTCAACGATATTATTTTAGGAATTTTCTTGAAGATATGTTAAACGTAATAACATTCCCACAAGGAAGTATGTAGAAAACATAGACATATAACATATAAGCTTGATAATGTAACATATATAAAAATGTAAGCATTTGTGTGTGTGAGTGTTCTAAAGAAAAATACTTTAAAAGGCGATGGCACCTCTTTGTTTTGCCTCTTCTATTTGCCTTCTAACATATGTGCAAACACTGAGAGCACGAGAAGAGTAATCTGACCAAAAAATGTCAACAACGTTTTCTTTAACCCAAATTGCAACAGTGTTCAGTAAGCAACACGGCCATAACATTAGCAACAGCAGCACATATATAAAAAATACATTTTTGATATATTTTTAGTAAATAATAGTAACAACAATAACAACTATAATAATTACAACAAAAGTAAATGGACTTGAGTGCAAAAGTAGTGAAAAGCAGAACAACAAAACAAAACACAAACAAAAACAATGTAAATAAAACAAATAGAATAACGGTAAAGTAAAGAAAGCGGAGAAAGTAGTGGGCACTTATTCTTCATGAGCGAGCCACATACCCATGTACACACACACACACATATATATATATATATATATATATATGTATAAATAAACAAGTTAAACTTAAGTAATATATGAAATTGTTGTGAAGTTGTGTGTATGTGAACGGCGAAGAAAATATCTTACTAGCAAGTATACTCGCACACTGACAAAATGCTTAAAACTTGCAAGAAAATTGCAGACATTACAATTGCCTTAAGCCACTTGTTTGTAAGCAAACAACAACCAACCACTCCAACAATGCTATGTACGATAGAAAAAACACTTTCCTAAAGAATGTAGAATAAAAATTGATGTATATGTATGTATAAGGAGGCGTCTAAATATATCTTACATACTCGTACAAGCATGCATGTATTCAGCGTATATATAATGGAGTACGCATATAAACCAAGAATTTCAAGTAAGAGGTGAAAATGTTGGGAAACAACATCGTCATTATTGTGAAGATTTCATTTCTTTTTTTTAACACCCTGCAAAGAGTATATTAGGTTTCTGTAGATGTTTGTAACTTCTAAACATCCACTTTATTAAAAGTAATTATTCTGGTCGATTTAAAATCAAAATTTGAATTGAATTAACTATGTCCGTCTGCCCGTCTGTCTATTCATGTAAATTTATGCTTAAGCAAAAGGACGCATTTTTTTTTAAATATTTCGATGAAATTTGGTACAAGAACATGTATTGGGCTAAAGAGCAATCATATTGAAAATGGACAGAATTGAATCATTTTTAGGACCCCTCCTCATATGAGGGAGTATTATAATGAAAGTGTTTATATGTAAAAAATCGCACATCTTTCTTCTTTTTCACAAAATTATAAATCACGCAGTAACTGAAGGAATATGACAGCGCCTCACGCAAACTAATTGTAGCATAATTGAAGGAGCTAAGTAGCTGTAGTATATTAAATGGTCGGCTTTGACTGACTATCACATTCTCCCTTATTTTTTTTTAAGTACGGTATGCAATTAGGGGAGAATGTGCTACGATTTTCAAGTATTTAACAAGCTCTACCAACCACAATATGCCACTGCCGTGTACATCACATGTAATATTTAATATTTAACGCATTACAACATAACTACGCATACGCATACAGGCACAGGAATCTGTGCGTATGTATACATATATATATATATGCGCCAGTGGATACAGATTTAAGTGGAAATGTTAGTTTGTGTGGTCGTGCTTATGCTTAGATATGAAGACAGACCACAGTATTAGTTAGCACAATATGGCGGTTATTTTCAATTTTAGCGAAAGCGTTGACAATTTTCATCATCATCATTATCATCGTTCTCAACATCAAGTAAAGTGCATCATATAACAAGTGAGTCGTCCACACACCCACCCACCACACCAACACTTGTTTATACATTTCCTTACATTATGCTAATGCATCCAGACTTAGACTATATAGAAGGTGTAGGTGTATAAGAGTCCACTTATTCACTTCAAATAGTATGCATACACAATCATTCAACACTTGGATGATATAAATTTTCTCTCACCACCCATACAATGTACATAAATGGATGATTAGCACAGCTGCTTAATTAGTATTCTTTGCAATTACAGAAATTACTAATAAATGATAGATTTTCATTTCAAAATTGAACAATTTTTTATTTGAATTAGGAATAAATATTAAATATTAAATATATAATATATTATATTAAATTTAGTACACCAAACTATGGATTCATTCTATTCTAATCATCAAATGCTTTCATTTGATACCCATATCATATATATTGTCGGGCGTGATCGACTTTTTAATACCCTATACCACTTAGCTCCTTAAATTATGCTACAATTCGTTTAGATGGATCTGTGAACGAGAGTTATTGCCATGTAAATTGTTTTGTAAAATTTAATTATATGGGAAGGGGTACAAAAAATGGTTCGATCGGGTCCAAATATTAAGAAAATTAATTTTTTTTCATTAAAGTTTGGTTTAAAAATATGAAGAATTGTGACTTTTTGCCATATAAACACCTCCATTATAATGGGATCTCATTTGGGAAAATGATCCAATTCTATCCATTTTCAATATGGTTGTTTTTTTGGGTCAATACATGTCCTTGTACCGAATATCATCGTAATAATTAATGAAGGAAAATACTAAAAATACGGTCCGAACAGTCTCACTTATACGTATCATATGATTTTCATTACAGTTATCTGCATTGCATCTCTTACACAAACACACACAACGAACATTTATAGTCAAAGTGGAAACTCTCTCTTACACATTTAACCCACATTGCGGTCTCTGTTATGTTATGTCATTGTTGTATACTGGCATTTGGATTGTGTTGCAATGTTTTGGTGTGTTATTAATTTACATTTTGAGTGGCATGTTGACAGTTACTTTGACACTGACAGCTTCACTTGTCGTTTTTGTAATGTTAATGTTGTTGCTCAATGGCTGTTGTACCATTTACACATACACATTGTGCTCTCAATGCTTCTCTTGATCATTTACTCTTATTAAGACTTATTGACACACAAATATACATACACTCGGTTTAAACAACATTTTACAGAGTTGCGTTAAAAAAATAAAAAAATAAAAAAAGAATTACCATTGTTAATGCATATGTTATTGTTGCTATTAGTGCTGTTGCTACTGGCTACGCAGTCACCTAGTAAACCTGCCCCGTTTGTTGTTAACAAACTACAATGAACTCTAAGGAAAATTGCGATCACGATGATGATAATGATGATGTTGCTGCTGCACATGTTAATTTTTGTTGTTGCTGTTATTGTATAATGTTGCCTACACCCATCAGCCACAATATGTAACTATTACTTGGGCCTTCTTTTTCTTCACCTTAACAAAGGACACACATTTCATTACAACAAGTGACTTTATTGCACATCTTCTATATAATATACTGGCATACGTTTAATGTAATAACTTGTTATGTATGCACGCTTAACGTTGCTCTGTTATGTGTTCAACATTATACAAATAAGGTGCAAAAGAAAGAAATGAAAAAGAATTTAGAGAAATAAAAAAAAAATTATGAGAAATTTAACACATTTTGTCAACATTACTACTTTGACACACACAGAGCAAGCAAAACTTGGCCAAGTTAAATAGTTGATGCTTGCTGTATATTAACTGGAGGACATATGTTTAAGTATTGTTGAGTGAATGTGCTTGCAGGGGTATGATGGTATGATGGTATGATGGTATCATACACGCCCATATATTATGTGGAGGCCCTTGTTATGGGCCAAAACAAACTTGCGCCTTTATGTTATGCACTAAGCAAACACAATATAAACTATGTACTCTGCAACAATACAAATAGACGTGTGTGCTTATATATATGTACAGATGTGTGGATGAGCACACGTTTACACCTACCTACAGCTGCTATTCTTTGCTGGCATCCAGACTAACATTGCAGTTAGATTCGGTTATTTATGAATATGCGAGGGCGTACATAACTGTGTGTACATAATGTCTTCGCTGTACGCAAGGGCCAGTCATTCACTAAGTCACTGTTTATGTGTGTGTGTGTGTGTGTGTTCATTGTATTCATTCAATTTTCATAAAATGCTGTCAAAAGTTGTCAATGCAATACGACTACCGAGCACATGTACATACGTCCATACATTCTCTCTTTCTCTGTTTATCTTTATTTCTGTACTTAATTCAATGAGTATGAATAAAAAAGCTTTTTCCTGCTATCAAAACAAATTTTGTTCATATGCAGTTTTTTATGCGCTACTCTATCGTTCATCTTAGTCTGAAGTATAACACCTGTCGAGGCTGGAGCTGGTTTCCAGCCTCCTTATAAAATATAATGTGCTTTAAATTGGATTCAAATTCGGTCCATCTGTGATATACATTTGTCGCGTAAAATTAAAAAAAAAAAAAGACTAGAAAGCGTTTTATTTCGTATTACTCTAATTATTAGGATCGTCTGCGCTCAGCAGTTATCGCTTTTTAAGTATATTTCCTCCATTTTAAAGAGAAAGAGAATTAAGATTTACCGAAACTTTTCATTAAGATCTCGCCTACTTATCAAATCTCTTGAACTGTTGGGTACTCACGTTTGAGTCCAAGCCGAACATTAAGCATTTTTACTTGTTTTTCAATAGCAGTTGTTGTTATTGTTGTTGTTGTTGTTGTTACTACTTTTATTGGCCTGTCACTCTTTCGGGCACAACATTTAATCATCAAGCCGTAATCTACCTTTGACGTCTAACTACACACATACCTGCTCTTTTCTACATTTTTACAAACGTGGCCTGTATTCATACTGATAACAAAATCATACATAAAAATTGTATGATTTGACACTTTTCAGTTCAGTTAAGTGTTTTTCACATCATGTACAATACACATATATGCTGTGTGAATAAGAAAAAAGAAAAATATTCCAACAAAATAAATTGAACGGAAAAATTTCTCCATTCTTATCTAAAGTGTTTTGTTTTATTGTAAATATATGTTTTACAAAAAAAAAAAAAAAAATCTCAAAATTCTGCACAATACATAAAGAGTGTGTTACAAAAAAATTGAATGAATAATTTTCATATTTTGAGTACAGTCAACATTTTAGTTTTAGCAAAGGACTAAAGTCACTTTGTCTACACATATTTAAGCCTTCATTCCAGCCGATATCTAAACCATTTACAGCGCCGGTAATTGAACGAATTTAAAGTGGAATTTACGTGTATAAGCCGCATCACTCAGACCTTGTCTTAAGCTCAAATACTCAGTGTTGACGTGATGTCAAATCATTCAACCGGACTACTGTAGCGTTTCTCAGCGTTCTCACCCATTTCTTGTGGAAACTGCCTGCACTACCTAAATTGTTCATTAACCGTGAGGTCCGCCTGTGCAACCACTTATCAACTGAAGATTCTCCAAAGTTTTAACTTTATTCCTGCAACTTTTTTATGTTCGTGAGACAGTCTTTCTTAGTGTTGCCAGCGATCTTTAAATTGATTTCTTACGCCTAATATTTTACAGTTACTTAAGCTTTCCGAATTATTTTTATAGACCTCAGAGTATTGTCTAGCCCAGCTAGAAGTTTTTGGTTTATTTATATTTGATTAAACGAGTAGGAAAATCAAAAATTGTCATGTACGGGCGACACTATTAGAAAGTTGAAGTTCCTTCGCTATTACCATGTATTCCTCTTTATAAATAGCAGATATTTTAGCTTAAGACATACTCTAGATATTTGGTAGGGCGAACAATACTTTTCCCGAGAAGTTTTATGAAAATATCTCCTCAGAAGTCTGTACAAAGGTTTTCGGTTTCATTTGTCTAAAAGTTTAGTTCACTACGATGTTTGTATTTCAGTTATTTCTGGATGGCCTCATAATATAAAAATGTTGTGTAAAGTATTTGCATTTTTCAAAAATGCATCAAACACAACGTTTTGCAAATTGACGACCAGCTTTGGATCAAAGGAAATCGAACATGATTTTATAAAGCATCTAATGCTAAATAAGCTGTCGAATGCAAATGCGGAAAAGACTACGATTATGATGCGAAGATCAACTTTCATGCTTTCGTTCAAGTATCTTTCTTCAACAGTTCAAATTGATATGAAATCCAAATGAATTTAACTTTTAAATCAATTTGCAAATGCAAAATACAAGCACTAATAAAAATCGACGAAATATTTTATATTTTACGGCCTCTCTTATTCCCTTAACAAGTCGAACTCAACAGCTTTATTGTCATCTGTATATGTGTTCAATTTTAATAACTTTAACTTGCTACCTATCGTGTATTTAGGGAATTTCCTTTTTTGCACAAATATTTTCATGTATATGAAATTTTAATTTAGACATACATGGAGTACGTTTTTAACATGACTTCATTTGTATATATTGTATATTGTATTTTGTACAATATTTTATGATGAAAACGTTTTTATTAACTGTAATTTTTTTTTTTGTTCAGACCAAAGGGTTTGAGAGGTTTGTGACAAAATAATAAAAACATTATTCCCAATTGTTGTCGTTACGTGCCAATACATGTTATACATGCAAGGAAATTATATAGCATGACTTGAAGTTACTCGGCTTAGGGCTTTGGTGGCTGTTTTTTGTTTTCTTTTTTTGTTTTTTTCTGTTTTGGTTGACTGTTGTTACTGTTGTGTTTGGGAATAAGAATTGAAGTGAAAAATTGAAAATACCAAGAGTCAGTAAAAAAAAAGAAAGCAGTACGACTACAAATTAACAATGAAATGTTTGCTGTATTGGTGTTGCTGTGAAGTATTGTAGTTGTTAATATTAGCAGTAATCCATTCATCCTCCTGGGGCTGTAACTCGTTGTCGTTGTTTGTGGGTGTTGCATTGCCCAACACATTAAACGTTGACGTGAATTCCATAAGGCTGGCTCAGTAACTTTGGATTCAAATCAAGCTTAAATCTTAAACACCTTCCACATCTATGTACATAGACACGTGTGGGGGGTGTGGCAGGTACAAGATTCTGCTCTGTATTACATATCAGTGGGCGTATGTAATATCCAACCACGCCTATTTTTGGCATATTTAGGAATGGCATAATTATAAATAGGAATACCAAATGACAACTTAGTACCTAATTTGTTATGGCGAGTAAATATATTTGTTTTTTGCTCAATTTAAATAGCGTTCTGAAGGCAGAAACTAAAATTGTGTGAAAAAATGTTCAACTTAATAGCTGAAAATTTATACACGGACGGAGGTATGAACATGTCTGGATTGACTCAGTTTTTGATGCTGATGAAAAATATATAGACAAGTACGATTCATCTCAAACGTCAAATCAAGAATCGGCTGAAAAGTAAAAAGAGGACTGTCCCCGTTTTTTTCCACCTATTTTCATTTATAATGTAAACATACATCATTTAAGAGAGCAGTTCAAGGCTAAGTTAATTTCATTGCCTACTTTTAGTTGCATAATATTGTTTTTTTTTTTTTGTTTTTTTTTTTAAATCACATTTTTAATCTTTTCCTGTCAATATTTACAAAAAATTGGTTGATCAAAATGTTTAACTGTAGTGCGATTAATCAAAAGTGGTATATGCTAAGAATCGTTTCCCAAAAATATCTGTAAAGATATCACTTTCATATAAATTTTAACATAAATTGAAAAGTTGATGCTAACTTTATGAACTATGATAAAATATCAGGCCAGAGAGAATAATATAATAATATAAACTTTTTCGTCATATATGCAAACACTACCCATTTACAATACATTCATCATATATTTAAATGTACGTGTGTATGTATATATAAACATTTACAATTACAACAACATTATGCACTGGGGAATACATTGAAATAAATGTGTGAAAAATATGTTAAAAAAAAGTCTGAAACAGATCTCTATAGACTAGAGAAACCAACACCAACACCAACACCAATACCAACACCAATACGTATAAGGCATGGAAAAATGTTGATAATAACTGAAAGGACAAAGTTACTGAAGGTTTGTCTATGTGTAAGAATGTGTTGATATGCACACACACACACATATGGTGCCTTTCTTTCTCTCTCTCTCTCTCTCTCTCTCTCTCGTTCCGTAAGTCAGTCAATAAACTATAAACTATTATAAAATATGCAACATCTGAATATTTTGCAAACAATTTTTCGTTAACTTTATGTTTACATTACATATGAACTATATAATCATACACACTAACAAATATAGATATATTTTTGCTCTACACCTTCCAATTTAACCATTTACACATATATAATGTATGCATGTGTACGTTTATTAAAAGGTAATGCAGGCACACCAAATATATTATGTTGTAGCTGTGCGTGCGGGTAGGTGGGTGGGTGTTTAGTTGTGTGCGTGTTTGTTAACTTTTTACAGTTATCGACGCTGATGTGGATATTTACCACATTATAAGCCCAAAGGGAAATTAGACTGACATGAGGAAATTCCACAACGTTGACATTTCATACTTTTTTTTTTTTTTTTTGGAATTAAGTTTTAATATCCATCCACCATACGTCCACACCATATACCACAATACAGCTTCATCACCTGGGGGCCATCACCACCCCCCCCCCTATATATTTGCGAACTTTGATTTACTTGCACCTGCACACACCACTAATAACTATACATGATACCTTTTAGAGATTTTTTATATACATATGTACGGTAGGTTCCACGTTCCATGCCGCCATGGTTGAAAACAAGTGTTTTAAGATATTTTGTGTCTTTAAAATTGTGGCCTTTACTGTGACCTCTAATTTTTTTCTGAGCGACTCGAACCGAAGTTTACTTATTAGTTGGAGAGCAGCCTATATCACCATCGTTTTACCATCCTTCGCATATTTAACAATTTTGGAGGAGTGTAGGAAAGACTTGAGTTGAGTTTAAGACTTCTAAGGTAAGGGCACAGCCTCGCAGAATGTATTTATTTGACTCGATACAATGCAGCCCTAAGTAATAATATACCTATTATGTCTGCTTCCTCTTCCTTAAGACGCCACATGTACACACACTCGAACAAAAACGCAACTTTAGACGCGAAACACTCTGAAATAATTCTCAATAATAAACTGCTAAGCTTCGTATATCTAACCGATCGTTACTAATGAGCTACCGATGAATCTTCTTCTTTCTCTTTTTTTTCTCTCTCATGGTTTCGTTGTGTTTCCACCATCAATGTCAACTGTGATCCTCGTCAACTGTAACCAACGCCAACATCTGGTATAATATAGCAGAGGTCTTTCTCGGTTTACAATTATTGCACAAGTTGCCTGTGACAGGTTTAATTTGTATTTACATTAATGTTTTAATATTACAGTTAATGATGTGGGGTCGACAAGAGAGAGAGAGAGAGTTTCAGTAATTTGTAGTGTTTTCTCTTGTCTTCTCATACTCTCTTCCCTAACATATTCTATAACTTTTACAAAGATTTCTTTAACTGTACTCTAGCTCATGATGGCCGTGGTGTTGGTGTTTTTTTTTTGTTTTTGTTCCATAATTTCATTTCTTCTCTGTTAGTTTGCTCTTCACTATAATGTTACTTTGTTTTATGTTTTTTTTTTTTGTTTGTTTTTGTTTTTTTTTTATCTGAGAATGTCTTCATATTTAATTTTTTTTCTGTGTTTTTTGTCGCGTAATTTTGTAGCCAAACCAAAGAACTCTATACACAAATACAAATTCTATATTCTTGTATGCTGCTGTTCCTTCTCAGCTGCCGTTTCTTGTACTGTGTTGTGTACTTTGGCAAAGAGTGCCAGAAGTTTTTCTTCTTTCGGAATATTTAGCAGCTTTGTTTATAGACTTCTTATGTAGATTATTATTTAGAAGCAATGTTGGAGTACCATCATGCTTAACACTGTTGTCCTTTATAGTTGATTTGTTTGTTGTCTGTACCGGTCTGTCTGTTTTGTGTCTTCGGGCCGTCTTAAGAAAATGTCATTTTACATTTTACTACAAAGTACTTTACTAGTTTACTAGTTTATACACACACATACATATATACATATATATATTATATTTTTTATTATTATTTTGTTCTGTTTTCGCTGCATGAGTTCTTTAACTGTAGTTTTTATGTATTTTTTTTTTCTTTCCCTCCTGAAGCTTTTACTACTTGTTTGTAAAATTGTGTCCTTGAGGAAAATTATTTCTAGTTTTTTTGTTCGTTTTTTAACTTTCATAAGTATAACGAATTTTTCTGCTATATGAATTTCTTGTGATTTTCGTTACTTATTATGTAATATTTTTACAGGCCATGTCTTTAGGGAAATTACACAAAGAACGAAAATATGTTTATAATTTGTTAAATAAATAATCAGTTGAACCGAAAAGACGATGTCATAATCTAATAGTTGAATGTTGAATGTTTTTGATATCTTATAATATTTTCATGATGGATTTTTGTTGTTTATTAGGTAGCTTTAGTACAGAGTTTACAGTCAAGCGGTTAGAAAACAAGTAATTTTCAATTAATCTGAATTTTTGTTATATTTTACAGTATTTTCGGTTTAAATTCGGTATAAAATTTTTATCAAATACGGAATAAATTTGTAATACTTATTACCAGGCGGTCATTTCGGACTAAATTCGAAATGAAACTTTCAGCAATTAAGAAAACCTAAACTAACTTCGAGTGAAATTGAAAAATTTTGATTAACTTGAGCTTTATTCAAAAGATCTGATCCGTCCACATAATGCCTTCTGTCGAAGAAGAACTGGAGTCATGACATAAATAACATTTCCACAGGACAGGCTTACGTAATGGGCCCCATCCAAGGACCTAACAACGAATTGCTCGTTGAACCCAAGCCAACCTCACTGGCATAGAAACAGTTTCTTACATTATACTCGTTACTGCCGCATATATTTCAATTGAAATTTTTGTATTCATTCGAACTCCAATAAATCGTTTTATTTTTTTTTCTGTCAATACTTAAATAAAACAAATCAATGCATATGCATGCACGAGATTTCTGTCTGTCTGTCTACCGGTCTGTCGTGTTGTCTATCAATCTATCGCTATACGTGTTCCATACTCCTATAAATATGCAATAAAAATTGAAAAACTTTTGTATGCATTGTATCTAGACAATATAATAAAAAAAATCTAGTGAATAGAAAAAATATTGCATTACAAGAAAGCAAACTAAACTGTATGCAAAATAGAGAGAAAGAAGAGGACTGAGGTGGCAAGCAAATGTTTGGTTGGGGGGTTGTTAATTCAAAAATGTCATTGAACTTTTTAATATAAGTTTTTTTTTTTAGAAAATTGATTTTTTTTTTGCTCATTAAATATTTAACGAGTAAAAAGAATTTGGTAGGCTAAGGTATCCTTAGCGAGTAACCAAAGGTTTATATATAAAGAAATTTTTTATTAGATGTTGTTCTCAGTTTTATTTCGGATAAGATATCAATCGTCCAACAAAACTAATCACCAGATGTTTGTAATAATCAACAAGTTTGAAAACTAAATTTGGCTTGGCCAAATCTTACACACCCTCCACGTCTACATACAAGCGATGGGCGTGGCAAGTATATAATTTCACTCTCTAGTAGTGCATGTATTACGTATCAGCGTGCTAGTCGGGTTTCAGGCTGAGTATGGTTTTTTTTTGTAAATAGTAGGCGTCTCTGTTATACGATCACGCCCATTTTTGGCATTTGAACGATTTTGCTCATATTATGCAAAATTTCCAAGTGTACTGGACAAAATTTGAGCTCAATATCTTAAAATTTAGGACAGACATACGGACATTTATGTTTAGATTGACACAATTTTTGATGCTGCTCAAGAATACACCCGTCCCTTGTTTTACACGGTACTTGTTTTGTACGTTTTCGAAATACACGGTTTTGTCAGGAACGTATCTCCCGTGTAAAACGAGGGATGGCTGTATATATACTTTGTAGGGTCTCTGGCGCCTCCTTCTGTGAATGGTATAAAAAGAAGCATCAGAGACCGCAAAGATTTTATATATTATTGATTTGTTCGTGCGACTGTCCCAACGTCCGTATAAGCTAAATCATTTTTTGCTTAAAAAAAAAAGCCACATATCGATTAGTCGATGTATGGGTTGGTTTTGAAATTCGGTTTTGAAGTAGAAAATGGATTAATTTTTAAGGTGGCTTTTAGACACGTCTTTGTCAGTCATAAATAATAAGCTTAGAATTTACAAATAGGAAATAATTGTTTGATTTTCACTTAATATCAATTTGGAGAAAATGTTCAAAACATCAACACACACACACACACAATAGAATGAGAATGACATTTGTTTCAAAGTTAAAGAAATTCCTACAAAATCCTCAAAATTACAAATGCGCTAAAATGTTGCCATCAGCCAGAACAGAATGGAATAGAATGCCTGAGTATATATATACTTTTTTTTTTATAAAATATCCATGATATCGATACTATCATTTATATACGTACAGTTTATAGAAAAGTTTAGTGCTTTAGTACAAAAAAAAAAAAAGAAATTATGAATAAAAAAGGAAAAAACTCACCTGGTTGCTAAATCCCTGTGTACAAAATTCATTTGTTCCAAATACTTCATAGCCGAAGCAATTTGTGTAGCAATGTATACTAGACAGCCATAGCTGTTGTATAGATTTCCAATACGACGAATAGAGCAGAGATGTAGCAGGCAGACAGGCAGGAGGAAGCGATGGCGAGATGGCGTTGTAGAAGAAAAGTTAACAAAGTTTGTACATCCGGAAAATATACGGATAACATATACATGCCATCCGTAAGGAATTTTTGTTGTTGTTGTTGTTGGTTTTGTATTTGCCAGACCCGCAATTTGTGTGTATTAATGTTGGCGAACGGCAGTTATTATATGGCCATAGTGTGGAATTTTTGTATAATCGAAAGCAACACGAGACCGGAAATTTTAAAAATACACCAACAACGTGTGCCATAGTTAAATAGAAGAAGAAACAGTCCAGAAACCCGGGAACCAGTAGAAAATTTTAACACCAACAGTAGCCGTTAAAGGAATGGCGGTGTTATAAAGAAATGTGTACCGTACGGCATCAATATTGCATTGTCGTCGTCGCCATTGCCGGCACAAATAATAAAAGTGACAGCAGTAGCAGCAGCAGCAGCAGTAACAGTAGCGTCATCATCATCATTATGGCCGCAGTGTTAGTGATGGCAGCGATGGTTGTGTGTCGGTACAGGAAACAAGATAAAGCATGAAAGCAAAGAGGAAACACATAAAATGTTATGTTTAGTTTTTTTCCCCCTTTTTTCCTTTCTTTTATACACATATTTCTTTTTTCAATTCAAACTTCTACTCTCGTCTACTTTAACGCACTTTTCACATAAAGAATCAAAAAAAAAAAAAAAGAAGAAAAACAAGCACTAAGGAGCATTTTTTTTTCTACATCATCGTAAAGGGAGAACATTGTGGTATAAAAATTGTTTACCTCAAGCTTTTGTGTTTTAGCATAACCTGCAAACCGCTAGTCTCGGGTACATGCTCCTGCAAAAATTGATTCAAATCACCCAGACAATCACTGTAATCCAACACTAAACAAATTGGCTCATCCCGTAGACAGGCACCCACCAATGGCGCCACATTTGAATCTTTCAAGCGAGCCAATTGTTTAGCTTTCGCACGAAACTCTTTACGCATATGTTCCAAAGCACCTGGTCTCAATGTGGCCACTGCCACCAACTTTGCTCTGAAAGTTGCAAAACAAAAACAGAAAATGTTAAACCAGAGTTTTCATTTTAAAAGTTAAGTTTTCTTATACCATTCACATAATATGGACGGTATACTAAGTTTTTCATTACCTTTGCAACAGCGAGTCGTGGAGTGGAGTCGTCGCAGACCTCACAAAATGTATATCTTAATGATTGCTTGAATTGATGAATTCAATGAAATTTGGTTCAGTGATATGTATTGAGCCAAACCCTAACTGTTTTGAAAATGGACCAAAACGGACCATTTTTAGAACTCCTTCCCATATAAACATATTTCAAAAAGTGTCTTATATGGCAACGCCTTGCATTTTTTATTGACACTCTCTAAACTAATTGTAGCATAATTTAAGGAGCCAAGTGGTGCCGGGTTTGACGAACTATCACATTTTCATTACTTTTTACTTATTTTTATGCAAAATTATGAAAATTGTTAGCTCTAGTATATGTTTTGTTCACGTGAAGTGAATTATTTTAAAAGTTAGAGTCTGAAGAATACTAGAACGAATACATGATTATAAAAGTAAGTTCAAATCGAATACAGTCTTGTAATCTTTCATGTAAAGGCACTTTTAAAAATGCAAGAAATGGTTAGAATGTACTGTCACGCCCACTATATTATTCAGATTATAATTTATTCTCATGTTTTTAGTCATGTTTTCTTGCAATCTTTTAAAATTTCGGTATTTTTGGTTAGAGTGGACTTGGGTCACTTTCCTATTTAACAAACAATTTAATAGATAAGAGATGTGTCGATAATTGTGAAAAATATGTGTGTATGTATGCTGTCACATAAAGAATGCAAATTTATTTCATTTTATGCAGAAACAATGCCAATGCCATGTTCTGTTCTATTCAAGTTGTGCTTTTTTTTCATTTCTAAAATCAACAACACCTCCCCACTTAGATTAGAGTACAATTATAAGCCAGACAATAGTTAGTTAGTTTACAGGGCAGAGGTACAAACGCACTGAACAAATCATGACAACAACACCTACACCATCAATGCTTTCTCTGTGTCACTCTAACTCTCTCTCTCTCTCTCTCTTCTCTACTTTTGGCTTTAAAACATAAAAAAAAAAAAAATAAGTATAAAAATGTATATAATTAAACAAACCTGAGTGAGTGCCTGCACTTTTACGTGTGTGTAAAGTTTTTGTACATTATGTGGATAATTGTTGTGTATGTGTAAGCTGCTACGGTGTGACATGGCTAGAGTTGGCTAGAAAACATTAATAGACATTTGGATAGACAGTTATCAGACAACAGATGGACTTTATTGTCGACCATGTACTTGACGTACTTAAAAACAAACACAAACACAAACACACACATTCGCATACAGCAACAATTGCAAAAATGTTATATATAAATATAAAGACAATAATAGACAACCGCATTAGAGCAAAAGTTGAACATATTCGGACAGAGAGACAGACAGACAATATAAGTATGTTTGTATGTATGTGCGTGTAAATAGAGCCGGATATAAACATTAAAAGTTAGACATTGCATATGAAATGTATTGTTATTGTTGTTATTGTTGTTGTTGTTGTTATGTCTCTTTTTCACTATATTTCTCACGCTCTCTATATACACAAACACACACACACTAACACCATACTAACAATTTCAATTATTTCCCGGTCACAACCTTCCACCGCATAGCAATTGCTTTTCCATGTTAAGAAGTTATTAAGAGATTTAAAATGCAACGTATGTATGTGTATTTGTGTGTAGGTATGCATGTGTATGTATTAGCATGGATAGCCTGTGTTGTGTTTAAATAACAAGGAAGGAGATATAAAGGATGGACAGACAGACAGACAGACAGAACGTAGCTAGCTAGCATTTAGACCACAAAACAATTTGTTCAAATGCTCTGCTAGTTTATATTATGATGTCTAATATTATTGTTGTTGTTGTTATTGTTATTATTGTCGACAGAGAACACATACTTATAACGTCATAAATTAATGATACAAACACACACACACACACGTATATATGTATAAATATGCAGAGATCGCTTTTGTATTTTCACTGTTTGCTGTGTGTATGTATTGTTGCAATTTGTGTTTAATATTATAATTGACATTAACAGCATTAGAAGGAGACGTGGTTGGGAAGAAAAGTTTTGTCACTTTAATTGAATTTCATGTTGTTGTTCCTGTTGATGATTTCTTTAAAACACGAATTAAAATTAAATTATTCTTAGACGAAAAATTGAATAAATGGAAAATAATTTGATATTAGCCGCCTTTACTGACATGTATCCTTGTTTCGGTGTAAGCACTAAATGTTAGCGTAACTTTTGATTTTCAATTAATTATTGAAACGAATGTTTTCAAATCAGATTAAACAAAAATCGATTCTATGAAAATAACAATAATTGTTTACAATTTAAAAATCAAGAAAACTGATTAAATAATTTATAGAAAGATTGAAAAATCCTAAAAATTATATCAATCATCATCATATGTCTAAAGAGATTTTCCATTTCACATCCAACATGCCCTCATCTGTTGCATGTACGTATAAGGTAAATAAAATGATTCATTACGACTCTATTTAAGTGGGCGGTATTTTTTATTTTCTTATATTTTACAATTAAAATGATATACATTGAATACATTGATATAATGCATTTTGTCTGTACGTCCGTTAATTACGAAATGACTCTAGCAAGCAAAATATAAAAAGAGGGGGAAGCAAAATTTACTACGATCACTCCCTTTGACTTTGTAGATTGTCTGGTATGACCCTATTATAGCTGATCTTATCAGATCATATTAAATTTTTTTTGATCTTTTCCGATCTTTTTTGATCTTAGTCGATTTTCTATAAATCCTATTTTATATATTTTGATCTTGGCTTGTTTTGTCTATTGGTTTATAAATCTTTGAATATGTGGGATTTATAAAGATTAAAAATCATTCAAATCCAGGAAATTTACTTTTATTCATCATTTAACGATATTCAGTCCCTGCCTTTTGTAAGATCTCAGTTTCGTTATAATGTATCTTTAATTAATTTGTAACAAGCTACAAATTATTGTATATTAAATCCTTTCGCTTATCATCACGGCCCTTATTTTCTTTTTTCATCTTCTTAAGCATCAACCAGACACCTTTACTTAACTTTTTGCTTAACAAGCTTCACCTTTTCGAACATTTCACTCATTTTACATATTACCGCCTTTGTTTTAATTCTCTTTAAAATATTTACGACAATAATTTGTACGCTTAAATCCCTGCTGAGTGTCATGATGATGATGTGGTACAACTTCAAAGAGATTCACTACTATTGCAGTCATTATGTAGCCGTAACCCGCATGATCTATTGCGCGAGCATACGAACCTAACCTGATGATACTTTGTTATTTATTAAATTATACTCGCACTATCATACATTTGCAAACCCCCCCATACGTTGGCTATAAACACAACGCTAAATAATAATAAATTTATTATCAGGCAATAGAAAATATCACTGATTGCCTTTATGCATTAAATACGGTTACGTAACACAAACACAAACACAAACATATGAACATATGCGATAAATATAAGTTGTCCCTTGGTAAATATGTTCAACACACAGCACTTTCACTATAATTTAGCGGTTTTTACATACACACAAACTCACACACACAGTAAAAACTTTGTTTTTACTTACATATTAATTAGAACAAAGGCCAACTAACAATAACAATAATAACAACAATAACAGTAATATCATAAAACAACAACAAATATCTTTACGCACATACTAGTGTACATGTTAAATTGACGGCATTAATGTATGGTATAAAGAGGAGGGACACCAGAGTATTGAAAACCATATTGAGGTTAAAGTACAATCATACAATATATGAAAGCACATACTCGCTCATACACACTTATATAGGGGTAAAGTTAAATTCACTGATAAAACCACAAAAGCCCGCATAATGTACAACACTCTTGCATACGTGTACATATTGTACACTAAGTGTGCATGTGTAAGATATTATAAACCGCAAAATAGAGAAGCAACACAAAGGAAAGAGAGAGAGAGAGAGAGAGATACAAAGCATACATATTTTAATAAGTAATTAGTAGAAAATGCAAAAAACAAAAAACAAAGTGTGAGTTCATACAAGTATTTGCCAACCGGGCCATTATGCAGAAGGGACGTGAACAAAACAAACAACAGGCACACTTGTAATCATACAAAAAACAAAAAAAAGAAGTGTTTTTAGTGAGAATGTATGTAAAAATGTGGAAAAGACATTCTTTTTACAGCTTTCAAGTCCACAAAGTTTTAAATAACCACAAAAACCCCAAGTGAGTCTGCGAAAAGAAATTCATTCTCAACAAACACATCTGAATCCATTACATTATTGTCAAAGTCATCTACAAATAAACATTTTTTTGGGCAATTGGACTCTGGCAGTACCCATCATAAACATCATAAATATATAAAAAAAGAAAATGTTTGGAATTGCTTTGCCATTTCTTGAACAATCCAATCATAATTTTGCGCAATAATACTAAAAACTTTTTTCATTTAACCACGCCCACTTATAGTAACCTATCTAAATAATGCTGATGATGACATAAAGGTATATCTAATTAAGTAGATCGTATACTTCCAATGTTGGCAACAAAACACTGTTGCAATCAATGTTCAATTAAAAATGAAAATTTGAACAACTTTCAATTTGAATTAGGAATTTTTCAATTTTAAATGGATTTTTTTTTCATTTTTAATTGGAAAATTTTCAATTTTAATAAGAAACTTTTCAACAGCTTTAACATAAATTGGACAGCTTTTTAAGATTAACTTTTTCATTCTTTATAAGTTGTTATTTTTCCTTTTCAAAGTAGATTTTTTTCAATTTAAAATGAAAAATATTCAATTTTCAATTTCAACTAAAATTTTCTCAATTTTGTATTGAAATTTGTTTAAACTTTAAACTGGGATTTTTGTACTCTAAACATAAAGTTTGCAACACCCAGAAGGAGATGTTTGACGTCTCCGTCTACAAAATATAGATATTCTTGAACAACATAAAAAAATTGATGAGAAAATTTGATTTTGCTCAATATTAATGCGTATGAAAACTAATAACAGTTATGGCAAGTTTGCAATCGATGTCTTAATATATGTGACCAGGAAAGTATGGACGTATAGACAGACAGATATGGGGAGATAGACTGAGTTCGATAATGATTTAGAATAAACTCGTTCACTACAATTTACATTTAAGTGACTTTTATTCGTTTGTGAAAATGTTAGGTAAAAATTTTCTACCATTCATTTTGCAGCAAACTTGAAAAAATTTGACAATTAATTTTCCCACATATATGACATTAAAATTTCATAAAACTTTGCCAAAAAAAAAAAAAAAAAAAAAAATTAAAAATATATAAACTATAATAGAAAAAAAACACCATTTATGTTGTACATCTTTCTTATTCCTTCACAAGGATTTCCATATAACCATTTAACCGAAACACAACAAACATACAACTTCTAAACTTCAATTAAAAACTGAATGAATAAAAACCAAAAAACGCAAACATTACAGAATAAAAGAAATTCAATCAAAATCTAAATTCCACCATAAAATCCACAACATACCATATAATAGAATACAATAAATATTTCCATATATCCGCATACAATTACAGAAAAACAAGGAAAAAACACATAAGACAAGTAAATTAGGCTTGGGCCAAATCTTAAATACCCTCCGCATTTACATTCAAACGTGGTGGGCGTGGCAGATATATGATAACGCCTTTAAATCGTGTACGCCTTACTGTATCAGTCGGGTTTCGCAATAATTATGATTTTTTATAAATAGTAGGCGTGTATGTTATCCGATCACGCCCATTTTTGGCACATCGATAGTTGGTATAACTGTAGATATTTATGAGTTCATAGATCAATTTTTGTGACAGATATATAGATTTTTGGCGATTATAGGCGTGGCTCTTGACCGATTTTGTCCATTTTAAACAGCGATCTGCATGCAAAAACTAAACTAAAGAAGTGTCTGTCACACGGACATACATGTCTAGATCGATTTAAATGCCTCCTTCTGGATATTGCAAACAGAATGATAAACTTAGCATACCCTCCATTTTAGGTGGAGGGTATAGAAAAGTTTTTTTTTTATTAATGGAATTTTTGATTAGACGTATTACATGAAAGAACGGTAAGGAATATTGCATTAACATTAGAGAAAGACAGGGAGAGAGACCACAATGCAATTATTGTGTGGAAAAGTTTTCTTGTCTTCTCTCTGCACAACACTTCCCCACCCTTACCCATCCATTTACCGTTTACTTATTTACAAATATTTTCCAATTCTGTATTCTTGCCAAAATGTACCAACAAACACTTAATTGTTTTAAGGTGTTTGTCGTAGATTTGAGCGGTTTCACCTATACATACACATCCATACACACACACACACACACACACATTGATATGGCATGTCGTCATTTTTGTTTTCACAGAATTCTTGGTATTGTGACTTTTTGATATTATTGCATGGGACAGACATTAAGAAATTTTTAGTATAATGCAATAAAAAGAAAGTTGTTCGGTTTTAGATTTTTGATCGCTTGTTTATCCCGTCTTGTTTATTACAAAACTTTTCCACAAAAGATAACGATTTTTATGTATAAACTTAAATCATTATTACTGCAAAACTAGATGTGGTTAAGAATGTGAATTATTTTATACCTTATCATCACGTAGAAGAAGTTATACTAAGTGTATCATTTGGTTTGAAACTAACAGCTTCGCCTAAAGTATAAATTCTAAATTAAAACGTTCTGTCCATCTACGCTGAGCTTGCTACATTTATCACTGATGAAGTTTTACATCCTAAAACTATATTATATTTATATAAAGCTCTTAAACATAGGCCTTAATTTTCTTTTATTTAAACAAATTTTCAACGTTTTGTTCTAGGGTCATATGTTTGAAAAGGTGCTTATATAGTAAACTTACCCTAAACGTTTGGTTTCGCATAAGTGATATTCTCCGAATATGCCATGGCCCAATTTCTCTACAATAACCAAAGAGTGACGTGGAAACTCTTGTATTTGGCAATTGGTTAGTTCTTCATAGTCAACGTTAGCAAAATCACTCAATTCAACTAAATTGTAATGATGCGGTTTTGTCAAAGTTACAGCAGTACCGGTGCCAGCTGTATGGCTACTGCCATTGCCATTGCCATTGCCATTGCCATTGCCATCACTAACACCACCAGATGCTACTTTGTTGGCTGGCAGAGTATTAGAGTTGTTGGCGGAATTTATGGGTAGTATTGTTTTACTATTTGTTAGTAATAGTGTTTCTCCTCCATTGGCCTTCGTTGCTGATGACATATTGGCTTTACAAATTGCTGTCGCAGAATAATATTTTTCCAATGAAGTGGTACAAGGCGGCGGTAATGTTCCTGTTATCATATGTTGTTGTTGTTGTTGTTGTTGTTGTTGGTTATCTCGTTGATGATGCTGATTATGATTATGTTGTTGTTTTTGATAATGCTGAGAGGCAGTGGTATATTGAGCAGGTGGGGGTGGGGGCAACTTTGCTTGAAACATATTGTTGTGAGCATTGCGGTTATTGCTGGTTGTTGTACTGTAATTACTAACACCACCACCGCTTCCACTATTACCATTACCAGCAGTACTACTATTCATAATACTACCAGCAGCACTATAGAGTGAATTGCTTTTCTGAGATGGCAACAAATCCTGCATATGTGGTACAGCATATTCTTGGCACACAATGTCCGGAACATCTGCGTGTTCATACACATCACATGAAAGCAAAAAACCGAAATAAAAACAGTTCAAGTTACATCATATGGTAATGTGTGTAGGTGTTAATTAAAAGAGAAAACGATAGAAAGATTTTGTAATAAAAACAAAAGAGAAAAAGAAAGAATTATTTCCATTCCAGTGACCAGATGGAATAATTTCTCCATTATTTTACACTTTGCTAAGTCTCTCACTTCAGCCTTCTTGCACTCTCTTTTTAAATCTCCTTCTAAACAACTTTGCTTTGACATAAAATTAAATTTTTTTACCAACCACGTCCTCATGGGTATAAGTGTATAATAATTTTATTTAACATAATTGTTTTTTTTTTTTTTGTTGTGAAAAACAACCAACAAAAAAATCGTTTATTTTATGCCCTAAATAAAAACCTTTTCTGGCCTTTTACTTTCACCATACAACCTTGAAGGTAAACCGTTACTCCGATTCTTTAAACGCTTCTGGCATTTAAATAATTGCATGACTTTATTGTTCCATTTAAAATTAAGTGAAAATGTTTTGGTTGGTCAAGCCCGACCATTTAATACCTTACACAACTTAGCTCCACAAAATATGCTACAATTACTTTAATTGTGTTTCATTAACGCGAGGTGTTGCCATACAAGTCTCTTCATAAAATATCATTATATGGGGAGGATTTCTAAAAATGGTCCGATTCGGTACATTTTCAATACTGTTCCTTTCGAAGCCAAGACATGTCTGTGTAACAAATTTCGTTAAAATATCTCAAAAAACCCGAATAGTAGCTTGCTTATAAATTTCCATAGACAGACAGACCGACAGACAGACATGATTAAATCAATTCAGATTTTAATTGTGACTTAATATACCCTTGATCACAAGTGATGCAGGTTTTAAAGATAATAATTTAAGCCACAATAAATGGAAAAGGTAAATTTTGGTTTAGAACAAATACTGAACACTTTTGAAATGAAAATAGAAGGCGTGGCCTGTATATTTATACGTTTGCTTAACGCCTATTCAAGTTTATTCTGCATTTTTTTTGGTTTTCCAGGTATAAAATCTATGGCATAACAAACAACACATAAAACTAAGAATTCTTACAGTTAAACAAACCTTTCAGAAGGTAAAACTGTAAACGTATGAATAAATTATACCGCTTGCCGTGTCAAAACTTTAGTCATTAACATTTGTTTTGTGTTATTTACATATTTATAATTTTTTGCTTTTCGTACGAAAATCAACAAAACGAAAACTATAAACATAACAATGCTCCAGCTAGAACCATAACACTGACATAAAATATGCCAACATATTGTTTTTAATAATAATGAAATAAATCTTACTGCATGGAAAAAAAAAGCGTAAAATCTACTTAATGTACTTAACGTGCTTGTACTTGTTCTATAATGAGGACGAGTGCCCTTACAGAGTAAAAATAATCATGAAAAATATATATATGAGAAGAAAAAAATTAAAGAAATTATTCAATAATATAAAAAAATTGCAATAAAATAAAATGAAAAAAAAAAAAACATTATGGGTAATTAGCTGGAATGAATAGTTAAGTGAATAGCCTGCATTAAAATTAAATGAAAATGAGAGAGTGATGGTTTTTTTCCCACCAGGACGCATTTGATTGAATGCATTTATCATACGCTCCACATAATATGAGAGGTGTACTAGGTTTGTTTTTCCATTAGTAATGCCTAGAAGGATCCCCGGAGACCCTGATTATACGTAATCCCCGAAAACATACTTAATCCATGATTCTTGAAAATAATTTTGTCTATCTAATCCCATCCATTTATAGCATATCGATGGATGGGTTAACTTTAGGTAAATACTCCAAAAACTTCAACTTTATAGCTGAATCTTTTGTGGCACATATATTGAGTTTTGACAATTGTGGGCGTGGCTATTGTTAAATAGCAAGCAACCTATTTAGATCAAGGCTAACTGTACCCAAACTTTAGATCTATATAACAATTTTGTGATCCTTAGCACTTCAACAACAGATGGACATACGGTCATAGTTGAATGATTTAGATTTTGATACTTAGTAGGATTTTTGAGGACTTACTTCCCATTTTATGTATGCGGTTATAAAAATGTAGTTAAGTACAAAGACGCTCCCAGCTAATGTGAAATTGAATTCATAATGAAAATTGTAAAAAAAGAATAAAGGAAACACCGAAAAATTATATATTTATTATTTATCAAAAATTTCTATTCATTTCCAAAAAAAAAAAGAAAAAATACATTTTTCATGACGCATTTATTTTACTCCAATCATTTTTTTTTAACCAAAGTTGAAACAAAAAAAAAAAAACATTTGTAACGGCCCATATCAAAAGTATTGTGGTTAACTATTGCATATGTAGCATTTTTACGGGACGTATGAACATTATTTTTTATGTCTCATCATTATAGTTTTTATTTCTCTTGTTCGAACAACATTTTTTATTGTTTCGTGTTCAGGCTACGACAAGGCATCATATTGTCATACCTACCATATGCTCTTGCGCTCTTTTTTTTGTTTGTTTGTTAGTGCTCTATAAATACACGGACAAACAATACTGCAACCATTACACTATTAGAATTCATTACAAAGTGGTGGCACAGTGTGCGGCTGAATAGCTTTGACTGACATCAGGTAGCAGTTGTACTTTTATTCTAAATGGTTTCTTTTTGTGATGTAATTGCTATTTTTAGTTGTTAATTTTTCTTTTTTTTTTTTTATAACATATGTTTTTTTTTGTACTCGTTTTGATGGATTTGTTAAATTTGTTGAATTTGTTGAGAAGGACGAGAAAGCTTTTTATACGAGTAGTGAAAAAAATGCATATTTGAACCTTTAAGGTTTTGATAAATACTGGACCCCATTCATATACATATCGAGCATGTGGGCGTGGCATTGGTACAATTGTACTCTTTGGTTAGGTAGAATTCTGCATCATAGAAGAAGATGTATATTATTGGCGTGGCCCTCAAGCAACTTTAGCCATTTTAAATAAATACCAGCCTAGACTTCTGTTAATATTTGTTAAATTATGCGACCAGACGATAGGACAGACGGACAAAGTCATTTTGATGCTGGTCAAGATTATTTATGTATTTTGTAAAGTACCTGAAGCGTTTTTTGGTGTTTACATTTTCGCTATGTTAGTAATTATAAAAGTTTATATTTCTTAAAAATGTTCTCATCGGCTTCAAGTCGATTTCAATTTATCACAATATCTTATTCGCATTGTTGTACCAAATAAATGGTTTTTATATCTTACACTACTTGTGGCAAAAAAGTTAAACTGATATTAATAAATTCAGAATCACTTTCACTGAATCGATTTAACCCTGTCCGTCTGTCTCTTCATGTAAATTTGTTTTCCACCTAAAGGTTGTATTTTTTGGAGATACTTCAATGAAATTTGGTACAAAAACATGTATTGCTACAAAAAAGAACCCTATTGAAAAAAAAACCGGATCGGACCCTTTTTTAAATCCCTTGCCATATAAGGTTCTATTAGGGAAAATTAGAATTTCTTAAAATTTTTTGACAATTAGTTAATGGAGAATAGTTAATTGGCTTATAAATGGACTGGGCCAAATTTGGTCCTGACTGGTCTCTTTTTCCATTCCAGGACATTTCACAAAGTGACAGTTAAATGGCAATGACTCGAGTTTACTGATGCAATTAAATTATTTCTAACACAAGTGGTGTAGGGTATTAAATGGTCGTATATAACACTTATTCTTTCTTGCAACTTTATGTCGTTTAATTAAAATCCTACATTACATCAATATGTCGTTTATAAATTAACTTTTGCTCTCTCCGGAGCATCAGATGTCATGTACTCTGCAGGCGTATGTATACGTACCATATGTAACAAATTGTAACTGTGTTGTGACTGGTTGGTATTGGTATTGGTGCCCGGTGTTGGGTTAAGTATAGAATGTGTTTGTGGTAATCATTTTTTCGTTTGCCGGATGTTTTTGTGTTTTTTTTTATATATTTTTTTAAAATTTTTTTTTATTTTCACGATATGTTGTGTTATGTTTGGCTATGTCTCTCACCTGTATAGTCAGGTGTCAAGTGTTGTCGTTGTATTTCATTCATTGAACAACCGCTGGCCGCACTTGTAAACATATTAACATTAAAGGGCTCATGATATAAACTGCTTTTATCGATAGATTCACTGTCAGCATCCATTGTAATGGCCTGTTAAATGCACACACATACATAGGCAGCATAATGAAACGAGTTTCAAGAAAGAAATTAAATAAGTTTTCTTTACACACTATATACACTTTGTTAACACATTATGATACGTTTCAAATTAGTTTTCCTTTCATTTTATTTGTTCTTTTTTGCTTTTAATAAATATGGTATAAAATGTGTGTGTGTTCATTCTTCATGCCTCTCACCTTCATGCCATTGCCGTTCATACGTTTATTTTCGAAGCTACTTAGCGTATCATGATTGTAATTATGCTGGAAGGCCTCCAAAACATTGCTACCTCCGCGACCACCGCGACCTCTCTTTTTACGACCAATTATTAATAGAATTATAGCCACCAAGAATAAAATAATTGTTGTCAGTACGGTGATAATAATACCAATTATACTGGTTTCCGGTTCTTGGTCAAAAGGTTTGGGCGATATAACTGAAAAAGAAAACCATATTACATGTGCATGAAAAATAATTTATTATGTAGTCTAGTTGGTGAGGAGTATTTAGTCGGTAAGTTTGGTCACTCATTCATTGTTAATAATAACTGGAAATAAGAAAACTAAAGTTCAAATAGTGGGCGTGGCGGATATAATGATTACGCCCTCTAATAGTATATATATTACAACTCAGCTTGCAAGTTGATTTTTTACTCTCAGTGTAGTTTTTTATAAATTGTGAGCGTGTTTATTACCCGATCACGCCTATTTTTGGCACATCGATACTCGATACAATTATAAATGTGTATACCAAATTTCAACTTAATAGCTAAAATTTTGGTGGCAGATACATATGTAGGCGTGGCTTTTGACAAATTTTTACTAATTTTAACTAGTGATCTACGTACTGAATCTAAAAGTACAAAATATCAACTAAATATTTCAAAATGAACGAACGTGAGTATGCCAAGAACAGACAGACGCCGAGTATAAAAATCCACCAATTCGGATACTCATAATAGAAGAGACAGACAGCGACAGATATAGCTAAATTAATTCCATATTTAATGGTGTAGGGTTTCCTTCTGGGGTAAATTTTTCACTAACCTTGAGGTGTTAATAATTTATTTTCTTTGTTCGGCGTTCTTGCTACTTCATCTCTTTGAAGTGGATATTCAGAGTTATCTGGTAAACCACCAACAACCATAAAATCTTCATCCGTAAAATTACCAACAACAGGAGCTAAAAACATTAATAAAAAAAATTTACATGAATGTATTATCAATTAAAATATTTTATAATGAATTGAATTCTGAAGAGAATGTATTTACAAGAGGTCAAATTTTACCTAAGTAGGTCTTTAGAAAGATCATCATTCAAGAGGAAGCATAAAAGTGTAAAGATTGCTTTTAAAGTCTCATCGGGACTCAAGCAAAGCGAATATCATAGAATATTATAAGCCTGGTCTGTACCAACTAAAAAATTTTTTAAAATTTTTTTATATTTTTTATAAAATTTTTTAATAATTTCATCTCGAGCAAAAATTAAAGTTTCATTTGTTTTCCCCAAAAAATTTTCATGCTTGATTTCGCCTTTAAAGGAAGCATCAGCACATTTTTTTTTTCAAACTTTTCAGTTGAATTGAAAATTGCTTTTAATACGATTCCAATAACTTTTATTGCATATTAGAACTCTTCTACTTTTCAATTAAATATAAGCAATGGTTCGGTTCTTTTATGGAGTATTTTTCTAATCTACACACATCACTACATTCATGGATTTTCTCCAAAAAAAAAAAAAAAAAAAAAAAATGAAAATAATTTAAATTCAATTACAAAAGAAATTTCAAATTAAATGTAAAAGAAAGCGAAAGGGAAAAAAAGAACAAATCATTATAATTGAAAGAATGATTTCAAGTTTTTTCCCCACTTGTTTTTTTACTGCAGATTCATGAATATTATTAAATCATTTTAGCGTAAATAATAGTTTGAAAACTTGCACAAGAAAAAAAAAAAAAAGTTGAGTATTAAAGATTAAAATCAAGCAAAATAAAATAAAGTGCATCAATGGAAGAAACATCAATTAAAGAGAGGGAGCGAGGGAAAGTTTTTTAAATTTTTGTTATAATTTTTAAAACGCCTACAAACTGATGTAATAATAAAATACACAAAGCCATCAATTATTATTAAAATTGTTCAAGCCAGATGTCTTTGTTTAGATATCGCCTCTATTTAATAATTATGGACTTGGAGCCCTTTCATAATTATCTACACTTATGTGGCTGAGTTTCAAATCTTTCGATTGTTGACAGCATTCAAAGAAAACTTACAATCGAGAATGATATTTTTGAAATAAAAGTGGGATTCTTATGCAATTTTGTATATCAGTGAATGGACAAAATAATATGAACACCTGCTATTAACGCAATACTTTTACAATCGCTGCAATTCTTGGCAGAATAGATAGCGTACAGTGTCTGTCTTGCTTCCCAGTTACGCACAAGGAAAGTGTTAATGTAAGTATTACACCGCCCCAGTCATTAATAATTAATTGTTGCGGGTAACTTGGATTGTGAATCGATCAATATAAAATTGTGGCCCAGTAAAAATATTAAATAATTTTATGATTACATGATTTTCTTGGCACATGTTATGGCATTAAACAGTGAAATTTTACAACACATAAAATATCGATTGAAATGTTTAACAAGTACACCCATTCGCAGACAGTTTTATATACAAACACATAAATAGTTTATATCAAAAACTGTTCACATACGTGGCCCTTCATTTAAATCACTTTTTCCAATTGTATATAAAAAAAAAAAAAAATTAAAAAAAAAATAAAAATGAAAAACATTCAATTGTAGACACAAACAGTTGTACGCAATACGAAATAGTTGGCAAGTAAAAACCAAAAAAAAAAATATTAAAAAAGAAAATGAATTTGATTCGGCCCAAATCGTAAACACCTTTCATATCTATACACAAGCGGTGGGTGTGGCAATCATCTTAGCTTGTAAATCGAGTGTATTTTTTTGTAGGTGGAAAACATCGAGAGTCATACTTGAGGGACTCTGACCCGCTAAAACCATCTTTGCATTAATTCTCGCCTGCGTAAGAGAGATGATGAGGTCTTGGCCAAGTGAGTCTTTCAATACAGATGGACACGACTTAGATTTTGATTTTATTGTCACGAATTTATATTTAGTTGTGTTGTTATCTCTGATGCCTTCTCTACGTGGTTCCAGACGCAACAATAAAACTTAGTATACCGCTCACCTTATATGGGGTAGAAAAAAGAAAAAAAAAAACCTAAACAAGCATAAACCAACGTGCATGTATCAAAATTGTATCCTTGATATAGATTTCATTATAAATTGTTGCCATATTTCTTCTTCTTCTTCTCTTATTGGAATACACACACAGATGAAATATAAATACAAGCATACACTATATATGTACATGTACATATATATGATTTGTATCGATGTACAATAAAGTAAACGCTGCATCAAAAGCTAAATTCTAAAATTTCATCTTTATTGTATGAAAATGTGTTTGAGTGCGTATGTGACGCATGTATATGATGTTGTTGATGTTGTATAACGTATATGTGTTGTAAAAAAATATATTCCATTTTTACATATAGAGAATATTATTGAAAGTTGTTTGTAACTGTATTACAATTTGAGTTGAATTGTTCTGTAAATTATATATAACATGATACACCATTGCACAGTGCATTGTACATATGATATATGCTAAATTGTGCTTGAATGTGGGCGTGTACGTTTGTATAATGTAGGATATTGTGAAAAGATGATTGGAACGGATGATGGTGGGGCAGTACGCTCAAGCACATACTCTGGTTACATTAAAAAAGGAAGATTTTTTCCTTTACATTTTTATCCGGCTGTGTATATAAATAAATGGAGCATAAGACACACACACACATATATACACCCATAAACAATGATACATGTAAACTTGAATGCACCTACGTTTCCACGTACACCCAAATGAAGTTTGAATTCTGCATGTTCTGCACACATATGCCACAGACGCAATACATACAGTATATAAATATGATATTTATATGATATTTATACATATCTGGAAAATATTATTCAGATAACTAATTGTTGCAACATTTTAAAGAGTTTTAATGATAATTGTCGAGAGAAATTCAACTCAAGAAACGATCATAATGTAGAACTCCAGCTGAGGGTGATTGAGTGGTTATGTTACCAGCGGAAACTCGGGTATCGTATTGGACTGGTAACCTATTGACAATAAAAAATATTATCATAGAAGTCGAGGTGGCTGAATTTAAATTGTAGGGAATCGATGATATGCCACGCCCATAAATGAAAAAAGAAATCTTACAGCCACAAATACAAAGACCAAAAAAAGGTCTTAGTATTTAGCTCATTCTGTAATGAAATGGGCGATGTAGTAAAAGTGGGCGGGATCGAAAAAATTGCCACAAAAACCGTTACTTGGTATAAAACTGATAAAAACAGCATCCAAAAAACAAATAATGTGAAAGTTTTTAAAGTGTGCCACTATAAGCTACTAAACGAAAATAATAATAATTTTTCTATTTTGATATAACACCAACAAAAACAGCATCCATAAAACAAATTAAATGTTTTTCGTTTTTACAGTGTGCCACTATAAGCTTTTAAAAAAGAAAAAATAATTACAATTAATAAAATTTTTTCTGATTCATTTCATCACTTTGATCCACTTGTAATTATCTTTAAAGTCTACGTATATTTTTCTTAAATGTTTTAGAATTCTTTTTAGAGACAAATAAAGAATGTGTGCCATTACGCGCCTCTATATGTTTTTAATCTCTATTTTAAGTTTTTATGATTTGATATTATGAAATTCTGTAAGCGATCGGGCAGTGTGAAATTGTTTGGAGACAGCCAGTCTGTTGTTATGCAGGACTCTTGGAATAGAGATTGGTATGGGTTTCTTTTTAAAGGTATATATGTACTGAAAAAAACACCACTTAGCTGCCACTCTTCTTCTCTCCAGGTTGCATCTATAAAGTGTCTGTCTGTCTGTCTGTACTACCAATTACAAAAATTGAAAATAACGGCCGTTTCATTCCACCCACTAAAAAGACACTTTTATACGTTATTTATTTATTTTTTGGTTGTACGCAGTTATTTTATATTATGATTGACTTTCAATACATTTGCCATTGGCCACAGAAGCGATAGATGGACGCGCTTTTATGAAAAATGTTCTCTTAATACTTTTCCTCTTTACTGAAAATCTTCTTCATTAACAACCTGAGGTTGTCTGAAATCTTTTGAACTGCCATTTACTGTATGCTTACTCTACATGTACGCGCATGTGTGTGTGTGCAGTAGCATCACTTTTCATTAATTTTAATTGGCATATTATAACAAAATGCCATTAAGGCCTGTTTTTCGTATCCAGTTTGAGGTAGAAGAAGAAGAAGAAGAAGAAGACGAAAGAAAAAAGTTCAATTAAATCTCTACCCTTGCAGTATCATTTAATGTAAATTTATTCGATAAGTTAAAAAGTATAACAACAACAAGTCTTTTGAAAAGTTTTTCGTCAACGTTGTGGGTGCTGCTGCTTGTGCTGTGTACAGCAATCTTCTGCATTTGGGAACATTTTCTTTCTTTATTTTATGCGGAAGCTTATATTGATAATACGTACGTACAACACATGTTGTGTGCACTAAGAATAAATGCTGTGTTTTTCGTTGTGTGTAGGTGTGTATGTGCTGTATGCTCTGGCCATGCATTGTAGTGTAGTATCGTTTTCGTTCACCTGACCGTTAGTGTGCGATGCCAGACGCATTGTATACTGCTGTCCACTGTTTAAGTAATTTGTTACAAATGATTGCATTTTGAGTTGTGTCCCTTCATCTTTTCTCCATCCTCGTCAACAGTTCCACTTACCTGATATGAATGTAATCTCGCTCAACATCAGCCAACGTGCAGCAAAATATAAATGCAATTGCAAATATCTGCCCAGACGATGATGTAATTTGATTGTCACGTCGCGCGCGTGATCCAACACAGTGTCCGGCATATAAGAGAACTGCACTGGTTCCCCAATATACTGGCGACCGCCAATGCTGAAAAGCACTTTGGCATGCACAAATACCTGCAAAGGAAAAAGAAAAAGAACAACATGATATTTCTTCATGATAAGGTAAAAACCAGTTGAATGGTCACGCCCGCTGCGGTGGCTGTGTGTACTTGTATTCATAATATTGTTTATTAAGAATTACAAGTCAAAGTGTGAGCGAGAACTCTAGCGCTTGGATTTGTTTCAAATTGTTCTTTCTTTGCTGTATACCTTTTAATCATATTGGAGGCACGGTTAGTAGGTGTCAATAATTTTTTTTCTGTCGCTTGTATAGGGAGACGAGCACAACTAACTTTTACCTTATACAGCAGGTAAGGTTGATGTGTGAACAGCATAACAATTAAATTTAATCACATGCCTAACTGCCTGTCTGTCTGTCTGTCTCTCCATACATTCTCAATATATTTATTTTCTATTATTCTGCCAAGTTTTCATTATCATTCTTGCCAAGTAAAACATGGTCTTCATTTTAAAAAAGGTGGACAACTACGGAAGTAACTTGACGCACTAGCGGACAGTGGCGGGTACGTGAATGGGTACAAACACTCTTTGAAAAATATTTTTATTGTTTTTTTCTAGGATGGTGGTTAAGTTAAGTTTAGTTTGCTGCACAAATATATAATAAGTGCATAAATGAATATATCAAATATTTCGATTGTGAGCGTGACTTTCAAACGATTTTGTCCAGTTCAAGGAGTCAGCAGAATATATAAATGTTTGAACAAAATTTCAGTGCGATACTTCAAAATTTACGTTTGTGAGACTATCAATAACAGACAACACCACGGATACCTTGTATACCGTATACTGTCCCTGACGCCTTCTTCTGGGTGCATAAGCAAAATCGCGATTATTAATATATATTTTTCAAATTGCTGACAAAACATAATTTAGTTTAAAAAATCAAAATCAAATTAAAATTGCAATTAAGACGATATATGTTCTGTACTTATGCACTTGTCCGCCACTGTCATTTTTTTTACAAGTATATACATACAATAGTTTATTTATTTTCTACTTTATTATTGTATGAATACAATCATAAAAAGCGCCGGAAATGATGAGCTTTCTACATATCATGTGAAGGCTTTTTATACAATAATTAATTAATTGTTATCAAATGGGAAGCATTAAAACTTGTAGAAGAAAATCTTTGAACAAAGTCATCTATTTATTATCTAATCTTTCCTGAGATTTTCTGCAGTGACATTAGCTAAAACCATTCCATTGTCTCGTTGCTTTCTTTGTCATAATTAATGTATGTATAATAATCGAGGTTTTCATTTTTGTGAGTATTCAAACGGTTTTGCTTGTAAAAGATTGCTCGTTTGCACAAGAACGTCCTTGCCTAATGGAATTTCAAATATAATCATTTAATTGTTGATTGCAGAACTTTACCAAAAAAAAAAAACAAAACAATATAAAAAAAAAACAAAATCAAAAAAAAACCAAGTCAATTCAACAGACAGAATAAGTAAAGCGTTGTGTGCGTTGTGTGTTTGCACAGTGTTAAAGGAGACGTGCTGTCAACAGCGCACATCATCAAGTATTCAACACATGCAGTGATGCTTCTTTTTTGTATTTGCATTTGTATTACCAAAGAGAGCCGTCTGCTTAATGAAGTGAGTTCTAATACTATGAAAAATGAATGAATGCGGTTAACTGTGAATAAGTGTGTTTGACTTTAATGCTTCTCTAGCACACAAATTTATATTTCATTAGATGTTGTTAGAGAATTGGTTGTTTTATTTATGGTTTTTGTGTATTTTTTTTGTTTTTTTTGTTTTTTGTGAAAACCATGCACGCCTTTGCTTTTGCTCACTCATTCATGCACCGCGCCATACAGTCTGCGGTGGTGATCTTTGCGCTTTTTTTTTTTACTATTTTCTTACATTATTAGGCGATGAATGAATAAATGAGTGAGTTAATATTGTTGTTGTTGTTGTAACACTGGGTATTGTTAATGTTATGTATACACTGCCTTTGTATACATTTAAAATGCATATAAAAAGTTCAAAGTGTTTGCATATGTGTATGAATGGATGTACACGAAATGTGATAAGAAAGTGAATAATATAGAAATATATACATAAAGTATAGTTTTATTGAAAGGGAAAAATTGTCAGTCATTGATGTTGAATTAGGGCATTGAATGGTCGCGTTCCACCCGACGATGTTTTCCACTTATTTCCACAATTTATTCTGTACGCAGTTAATTTCACTCTTCATTTCGTCACTTCGTGAAACATTATAATATGAAAATGGTTTCTAAAAATGGTTCAAAGTTGACCTTACCATTGCTTACCAAGTTTTGTCAAAAAATGTTAAGAAATGCGATTGTTTACCATATAAAGAATACCATTATAAACGGACCGTATAAGGGAAGGGGTTCTAATTGAGGTTCTTTTGTGATTGTGCGTAAAGCAACAACAACGGAAACATAGATTAATGTAGAGACCGATCGACGCAGATTTGTTTTAGTCTTTGTAAAAGAATGTCTTTTTCGATGCTGCCAACCGTATGATAAACGTGGTACACCTTCCATCTTGGGTAGAAAATATAAAAAAATATCGTATGGTGTGAAAAAAATGCTCACCTCTCACAAAAGGAACCGCCACACGAGTAAAACCTGACTGTAAATAATGTTAATGTTTACCTAAGCCATAAACCATAAACAGTTGTGTCGCGCTTATCTCAAAATCAATAACAAATAAATTTCTAGGAAATTTATTATAAATTAATCATCCATTATACCCTTATAAACGGGAGGGTTAAAGACCTTTAAATTCCAATTAGAAAACAATAAAAAAGTAACCATATAAACAGATAACATAAAACAACAAATAATTTATGATAGCGGTTCATTTGATTGTAACACATTTCGTATTATGAACTTTTTATGTGGTATTGTTCTTAATGTTATTGTTGTTGTTGTTATTATTGTGAAACCAAAAAATTATTATTACGTTTCCATGTCATTCGATGTGAGTGTGCGTTATTTATATTTAATCATATATCGCACAATTTATGATCTCGCATAACATGCACAGTATGGTTTGTATATAAACATATTTATGACGTGTCTACTCGCATAACCTCAAAAGTTCATGTTATGTGGTAACCAACAACTTTTTCTTTTTTCATCATTTAAAATATATTGCATTTGTTGTCATTCGTACTGTTGTTGGCTGGAGCTTAGTTTAGTTTAGTTATGTGAACGTACCTGCACATCTTTGGCAAACATATTATTTGTGTGAACGATGACAGCACTAAAGTTACGCACTCCATCAAACTCAAATGCAATATCGACTGGACGCCCGACAAGGTTGGGGGTATCATTACGCCAACCAATCCATTCATAACCTGAAAATCATTTATACAAAAACGTTATTAGTGTAGATATGGAGGATTCTAAAAATAAACAAATAAGAAAACTTAATTTGACCTGAGCCAAATCTTAAATACCCTCTATATCTACATACATACAATGGGCGTGGCAGGTATATGATTACGCCCTCTAATAGTATATAAATTACATATCAGCTTGCAAGTCAAAGTTTAATGCTGAGTATGGATGGTATGGCTTGTTTTATAACCGACCACGCCCATTTTTGGCATATTTATAAAAGGGATAATTATAAATAAGAATATCAAATTTCAAGTTCATAGGTCAATTTTTGTGGCATATAAATAGATTTTTGTAGATTGTGGGCGTGGCTCTTGACCGATTTTGCCAATTAAGGTTCTATTTTAATGAAAGTTTTTATATGGCTTAATTTCCTAATATTTTTTGAGAAAAGAATAGTTCATGGGCTTAATAAACAGAAATGGGCGTGGTCAGTTAATAGAAAAAAATATTGAAATTCTTACCTTTTCCATGGCCCAAATCCAAACGGAAATTATCATTGCCCTTTTGACCATCTACCAGTTGCCCCAAGCCATCCACATAACGTTCATCAGCTTCTACGCCATCATATGATTTATCCGATAAATCGATTTCTAAGCCGCGTGGCGTACCCTTCGGTATGCTATATGATACAATATTTTCTGAAAGCAAATAAAATTATTGAACTTTTACTAGATATCTTGAGTAAGAATATAATTAATAAATATTATAAATATGATTTTATTAAATCTTCTAAATTTTATTAATGCCTGCTTTGTATGCCCTCCCAAATATGATATGTAAGCTAATAAATGATTTGCCATTAATCAACTTTGTTATTTATTTTCTTTGTAAATGGCCTAAACAGATATATGACCACACATATGAGTCGAAAATCTTAAGCACAAATATTATTTGAGTACAAGTTAATAATAATTTCAAAATTTTAATCATCCAATAATCGAATGTTATAGAAGTTGATCGATAATATCATAATTCTTACAAGCAACCACAATTTATTACCAAAATATGTACACACACATACACATACACACAATGTAAATGATATTCAATTATTCGTTTGAGGTCTCCATGTGTGTGTGTGTGTGCGTTTAGTGTGTTATAAATAATTTCTTCAACTCTCTCTACAGCTACAGCTGTCTAGTTGCATATCTTCTCTCTGGATAGATTATTTTCATTCCCTCCTTACTCTCTATATATAAACATTCATATATAATAAAGAAAAAGAAAAATGGAAGCACAAATTTAATTAAACAACAAATGACAAAATATTGTCAAATAATGTGTTCATGTGTTAAAAGTGAACGATTTAATACCATTTATTGTATTTATATTTATGTTTATGTTTATGTGTACGTGAGCACTGAATGTTGTATTGAGAGAGAGATGCACATGTATGCGTTAGATGTACAGTAGGTAGGTAGGCGCAGAGAGACGTTAAAGTTACAAAACATTTTTCAATCTACAAAAGTTTAAGTGTTAATGCGTATGAAACCCAAGAGCTGAGCAGAGCAGAGCAGAGGAGAACACAACAGTACAGAGCAAAGCAGAGTCGAGTACAGAACATAACACTAGGGGCTTATTCTACATTTTCGTTCAATAGTAACAACGCACACACACACACACACACACACACACTGTACAGCGTACTGTATGGAGAAAGTAGCATTTGTTTAGTTATTTGTGCAAAGATTGGTACACAAATAAATGTTGAAATCTATTTGGTCATCTGACCATTGACCACAATTCAATATTTGCTAAAAACAAATTCTTATGCTCACCAACCCAACCCCTTTCCAACCATCCATGTGCTTTATTACGCGCTCACACACATGCACAATTATATACGTATGTACATAAGGTATACACGGAGTTTCTGTGTAGTGGCCCTTATAAGTGGTTTCTATCTGACGTACATTTTGTTTTCACATATCGTGTCATTCGGTCTATATGTAAGCCTGTATATGTATTTGTTTAGTGTAGCCATTTGTCCATAAACACATACCTATATGTTATGTAAGCATGTGTTACTCTGTGTGTGTGTGTTTACTTCTACCGGCCACTGCGGAAATTGCATTTGCTACCAACAAACATAAATCAAATTTCTAGAAATTCAATAAAATATTTGTATTAAAAATTATTAGAAAACATTCAACCGTACGAAAAAGAAATTTATTGTACATTGCACCAACATTTCCTCCTCCATATCACAGCGTTGTTTTATTAAATCTAGACTGTAGGAGTCATCAATAGCCATCAAATGTGCAATTTATGGGTGGCTGTTACATGGGTAATAGGTAATACGGTGATAACGCTGGTGGGCGTATTGTTATACTAACCCAAAATCTAGGTGATATGGATTTCAAGTGAAAGGGTTTGAAGGGAAGAGTGCCATAACATAAAAGAGATTTCATTGAATTAAACATGGCGGTCGCCAAAGGTGTTAAATTGTTAACCAACGACAGACTAACGGACACACATGTATTGACGTTTATAATGAGATGCGTAACGTGGCATTATGTTAAATTCAATATGGCGGCCACCCGAAAACGTTAGAACATTAATTCCTTTAAACGTTAGAACATAAATTCTTTATAGATATATATTAAGTGCTCTAGATTATTCCATTAACAATTTCTTCCACATCTACAAACATATCTGATAATTGTGTCAAACGAATGAGCTTGATGAGTAAAGTGTCACACGCTATACGTTGTCCGTTCATGTTCAATATGGCGGACGCCATTAATTTATGTTAAAAAAAATATTTTTTCGTTCATTTTCAAACATTACCACATAATGGATGTATGTGACAAGAGCCTGATGCAGATTAAAACTCTTTAGTGTAAATTGTTGTACTTAACCCACTTGCAGCATACAATCAACAAATGCCCGCGGCGTTGTACATAGTTTGCAATATCTAATAATCTAGTTGTGTTGTTCGTTTTTCTTCCTCTTCTTCTGCAAGAGCATTTAATTAAAATTGTTTCTTGATTAATTTGATCATATTAAAAAGATATATCGTTACACTTAAACGTATATTTATTTCAAAATTGTTCACAATCTAATGAAAATGTTTATCAATCAATGTAAACATTTTCCTGACACCGCACATTAAGCGAAACTACTGTTTATGAACAAAATTCATAGTTCTAATTAAAGAAACCTGTGTTGGCCGCTATTTGATACAACATATTTTTTCCCCCCTCCCCTGTTGTTTTTGGCATAATAAATGTCTGCTCTAGATTTAACAAGTTGCTTAACGAATAAGCACCTGAGCATTAATACACAAGGAGAACATGAAGTAAAAAAAAAAAAAACAAAAAAAAAAAAAACAAAAATAAACGACATGCAACAGTTTTTATGGTGGAAAATATAAATCGAGAAATAATTTGCTCAGTTGTACATACAAGTATAACAAACAACAACTGAACAAGACATTTGTATGATATTTACAACAACAACAACAACAACAACAACAACAACTAAAGAAAAACAACAATAATGTATATATACACACAAACGTACACAAATGAAGCATTTACTAAAGTTGCCGAGAGGTCGTATAAAACTCAATGAAATATTGTTATTGTTGTTGTTGTTGTTGTTGCTGCTGTGCATGCAATAGCCAGCCCGTTTAATAAGCATACGTTTAACTTTATCACTTATACACAATGTGTGTGGGTATATAATATATACACACATTTACGCGCATACACATACATGTGTACAGCAAAATTTGTGTTTACAACAAGTCGTTTTTTGAAGTTCACCTTTGAAAACTGTAAAAAAGCATTTTTCTGTTTTATTCACTCTTGATGTATTGCTTATGTTTTATTTTATTTTCAATTTTTTTTTTTTTTTTTTTTTTCATTATTATTTTTGTGATTTTATTCACGTTTGTTCACTGAATGAAAAGGCGTGCTGGCATAATGTTGCATTAAATGCTTACACAACAACAATACAGGAAACCACTGCCACTCTTTGCCAGTTGCCCGGTTCGTTAGAGAATAATACAAAAAAAATAAAAAAATAAAAAAAATTGTAAGAAATCAAATCAACTAAATATACATACATACAGTACAAAATAAATGCTATCACGTTTTTGCAATTCTTAAGTGGGTTTATAGCTGTAATTTGAATGGTTTTAATTTTGCACAAGGAGTACATTTAAAACCAAGTTTAATTGGTTTTTTTTTTATATATTTACTTAGAAGGTAAAAGTATCTATTAAATGCGGATCGTCTCTCTGTGTGTATAGGAAGTAATTAAAAAATTAATCTTCTTAAAAAAGAGCTGTTATTAGTTAGTGAGGTCCTTCACAATTTGACAATACGAAACCTTTCGATATTCACATCGTACAGATCATAAAGGAATTGCTTCATTGAATCTAGTACAATTTTAAGAACGTTGGATTATACTGTGACTAGACTCAAAGTTATGTGCAAAGTTTAAACTTGATCGAATATGTGGCAGGGTTCGAAATATCATAATATACACGTCGAAACTTTTAATTTGTTATATTTTCGCGGCCTAGATTTGATTCAGTTTCGTCTTACTTTTTCCTTCCTACTCATGAAGTCTTTTTGTTTGACACCCATTTTGAAAGGGCTGTGAAGAGTCATAAATTAGCATCTAATTTATTAAACCTTAGTTAGTTTATGGCACTTTTCAACATCTTTCATTTAATACTGATATTTTTTAGAGTTTGAAGAAATCGAGAAATGGAGGTTTTTTGGGAAGTTTGCTTTAATGAATTCGAAGCAATTTTTAGTATATTGTGGTCTAGAATATAAATTCATAATATATAGCTTAGGGAGACATAGGAGATCCGCCATTTTTTCTTTTTTTTTTTGTTCTATCAATATTTGGCCCCAGTCGCATATAGTTTTTTTTTACTTATTTTTAACACTCTGCGCTGGAAAAATTTACTTTGTATTGAAACATTACGATATCGCAACATTTCGTTCCTTTTCTTTGTTTTTGTTTTTTGTTTTTTTTAAATAAATATACATAAACAACCCACATGGTATCTCCCTCTATAATCTATTATAATTTATGTTATAAATTGATCTTAAATCAAACGCCATTATTTTATGTTTTAGTTTTATCGATTGTAATACAACAGTCATGCTGCTGCTGCTGGTGCTGCCTCCATACATGTGATACTTATTCAATAATGCGTATTAGTGACTTACCTTCCCAGGGACAGCCGACAATTTCAGCTCGCAAGCACACGGTACGATCATATTGACTGTATGGATAGATGCGCACCTTTGAAGCATAAATGATGGGCTGCAGTGCATTCTCCACTTCGCTGTAAGTGTTAATATTTCCGGGCAATATCTTAAAATAAACAGAAAATAAGAAGAAGAAGAAGAAGAAGAAGAAGAAAAAGCAAAAAGATAACAGATATTAATGTTTGGACAATTCCACACTGTTATGTTTTAAAATATTAATGATTTTTCGTTTTTTCTTTGTTCCTTCTGCTAAAACAAAGTATGTAGGTGTGTAGACGTACTCCCTACTGTAGATGCCATCATTACACTCTATCGCAGCCTATGTTGTTCTCTGTATTTAATATTTTCACTTTTTTTTGGTTTTTTTGTTTTCTTAACCCTATCACGTTACCATGTGTGTTATGAAAAATAAATAAAATTAATGTTATGAAATTGAATTTGTATTATTGTTGTTGTTTCTGCTGCTATGTTTTTCTTCTTTAACTATTCCAACCTGGCGTGCTTGCATGCCAAATTACTAGCCATAAATCTGATGACTTGGGCAAAAACAATAAAAAAAAATATATAAAAAAAAAAGTATGCGAACATGTTGTTCAGAGAATAGCACTAGTAACAACAACAACAACAACAACAATATTAACAATAACAATAACATTGAAATCTCAAGCAATACCGACAATCGTTATGGGTTTGTTGTTGCATTGTATGAAACTTTAAACATTTAACTAGAGATGAGTTGTGATGGTGAAGCATGCGTGTATGCACTAGCTCGATGGCTGTTCATTTGCTTGCTTACTTGCATGTTTGCTTGTGTCATTTAAAGAAGTAGAGAATAGGAGATGTGTTATCGGCATTAAACACCTACACAATAAATTATAATAAAACACAAAACTGAGGCAAAAAGAAAAAAAAAAACCGAAAAACCAACTATCAAGTGAAGAAGTTGATGAAACTTTAAAATCACCTGCAATACGGTAGCATTTGGTAACAATTCTCCAAAAAACACTCTACATCACTTTCAATTGAAGGGAATCGAATGAAAGGAACCGTTTCTAAACAAAAACTAAACGGTCCATTTTATGTATATAGATTTTTCTTGATTGTGGCCGTGTTTGTTATCCGATCACTACCATTTTTGGCATTTCGGTAAATGGAATAACGATGTATATGCATACTAAATTTCAAGTTCATAGGTCAATTTTTGTGGAAGATATATAGATTTTTGTCAATTGTGGGCGTGGCTTTTGATCGATTTTGCTCATTTTGAATAAAAATCTGTGAATCTGTACAGAATTTAAGCTTAATATCGACTCAGTTTTTTGATGCTGCTCAAGAATATTTACATTTTGTAGGGCCTCTGATGCCTCCTTCTGGATAATGCAAAAGAAAAAACAATTACCCCCCCTTAAATAAAAAATTATAAATTGGAATATTTTCAATTTCAATTGAAATGTTTTCAATCTAAAATTACCTCATTCAATATTTTCACTTTTAATTGGAAATTGTTTCAACAAACATGGTCAAGCCTTCTTAGTGCTTGGTGGGAAAGCTTGACGCGCAATGTTAACCCGTTGTTTATATATATAGGGAGTGGAGTTTTTATTCGAAATCATGTAACCATAATATTATTGTAGAATTGTTAAAGCATAGAAATGCATTTTAGTTGTAAATGATTATTATCTTTCACGTGATTAATGTATGAGTCAGTTGAATATAAAAATAAATGTATGCATGTGCTGTTATACCTCTTTGCCTTGATAGCTTTTCCAGCGTTTCCATTTCTCTAGACCGGGACGCCAATACTCTATCACATAAGCTTCAGTATACTCTTGGCCTTGGCCTTTACCAAAACGACCCTGCGTACGGACCGCAGTGATGACGTGCACTTGCAACAAATCAATTTGTAAATATTCGTTCAGGCCACGCGATACCATATGCTTGGGACACCAGGCACCACCATTATTATCGACCTTCAATCTATGGTGGAAAATTTGAAATTTGAGAGATATGAGAAGGTGAATAATATTAACAAGTAAATATGCTGTATATGGCTTACACCAAATCTAAGATACTCTTTATGGTTATAAATAAATTATGGATGTGGCTGGTATATAATAGCGCCATCTTTTTACTGACTGTGAAAGCAGGAGTCACAGGTTAACTTGAAAATTAGAAATTTTGGTAATTTTGCTAAATTGTGGGCGTGTCTAATATTTTTTCTATTCATTCAAGGAACTGCCTTATTTATGTACCACAATAAATTGTCCCCCATGACTGTGAGAAGTATTTGGGGCGTGGTCTATTTTATATAAAAAACTACCTGCATAAATAAAGAATATCCGAACCACCGTTAACAATATTACAGTACCTTTTTTTACCAATTGTGGGCGTACATGCTTTGTGTAATAAATTTAAAAATACATCTTAAGGCTTGTTTGGGGCATGGTTGTTAACCAAATTCGTACCTTTCAAAAGCACAAAACAAAGAGTTCTTGAACCAAATTTCAGTTCGATATCTCAATATTTGCTGTCGTAACTACGCCATCAACAGACGGACATATGGATAAATATCCTAATACAGTTCAACTCACATTTGGAATGATAAGAAAAGTATATAGGTAATATGTAAGTTCCCTGAGACCTGGTTTCTGATAGTGACCTTAGTGATAAACTTGGTTTGTGTACCTTAATTAAGGTGAGGGTTGAGCACAATGTACGTTTAACAGGCGCGTTAATACATTAAAAGCATATTCTGCGAACATATGTATATGCTGCAGTTGTTGTTGTTTTTATATTGCGCCTATTTGTATGCATGTGCGTACAGCATTATAATCGAGAAGGCTTTTTGTTCAGTTTAAACGATTAATTTTCCATGATAATAATATAAATACAACGAACAACGTACAAAAAAAAAAACGTTAAAAAAAGGAGTAGTAAACATAATGAACCGATAAAAAGTTGTAGTGCTGTGGCCGTGTTGTTGATGTTGTTGGTAAACTCTTTTGTAATTTTGCTGGTAATTAAATATTTCTGCTGATGTGTCAATTTCTGGTTACATATTGTTCAAGGGTATGTATGCGGCTTTCCATTTGTATCATGTTCTATGTAATTAAATTGATGGGCTCTCTCTCGCCCCCTCACCCTCCCCAACAAAGTGTCTTCTTTGTTTAGGAGTGTTGATGGTTGTTTGATTAATTAAAAATAATTGCTATTAAAATATACAGATATATGTATGTGTTCGGGGCAAATTATTCGCATATTTTATACTCAGAGAAATTTAATTACTAGTTATTCAGCAGATATCCTGATATGTTGTATATAAATAGCTTTGAATAATCATGTAATTGTGTTCACTTATTTGCCAACTTCCCACTACCCACGCCATACCTCATACCTCATCAAACAATAAATTAATTTAATATATATGTTTAACCTTATAATGCCAGTTAGTACTAATTACGTGTACAAGTATTTTATACAATGCACCGAGAGTTATTCATTTTTAATTATAAACACCAAAGATATGCAAGAGTGTTGTGTTTCTCTCCAAAAATTATACTCTGTTTACATTTTCAATTAGAGCCCCCAAAGGTATGCTACAGCATTGGAATAGCTAACATTAACATTATTTTTTGGAGTGATGTTGTTGCTGTTGTTTCTGTTGTATGAACATATGAAGTATGCAAGTTTTCGCTTTTTCTTTTTTTTTTTTTTTTGACTGGCTTCAGAGTCCCGAAAGCAAATTCCACAACATTCAACTTGTATTCAACGGTAACAGTAACGGTAACGGTAACAAGGCACCCCCGTGCATGTTTGTGAATTAATACGTGAAGTGTTTTTGCTTTTTATAATGGCGTACAGCAGGTAGTTATATTTGATACGAACTGATGAAATATTTTTTGCCCTTGTTATCCATATAACATGTAAGGAAAATGCAAAGAAAATGTTTAACCCGTAGGTTAGTGGCGCATAACATATTCTAGTTCAATGTAAAGTCTTTATAAAACCAACCAATAACGGGACTGCACACGATCCAATTGTCCTTTAATAAGTCCTTTAGCCATTATGGAAGCTTTTTAAAGCCTATAGGCTTACATCATGTAAAGCTTCCTTCACTTAATAAATACTAAACTTAATAAAACTTGCATTTATTTTACTTCTAAGTTTAAGCGGGAGGAGACTCAACAAAGTCCAATTATTGTGGTATAAATTCACATCAATAAATTGAGTTTATAAGATTAGCCACAGACTTGACTGCTAATAAAATTGCATTCATTTTATCTTTAAAGATATTGTATACATCGCGGGAGTATTTGCCCATAATTCGAATCACATATGGGTTAAGTAATATCTGCACAAACTTTACATAAACTTGCAACTTGCAACTTGTAACACAAGTAAAATGATAATACAAGCAAATACGAGTATATCTGGAAGCGTGATTCGTTTGCATTCCAAAATCCTTTCCTAAGAAAGGTTAAAAGACAGAAAGAATCACAGAGAGACTAAGATTTACATTTTAAACAACCAAGCTCCTACAAGTATGCCAAATTCTATATACACAATATTATGTTAAAATAAAATGAAATTTTTGTATTCTACTGAAGGGGAGTGGAGTGGTGAAAAACCCAAAAACTCTGTAATTGAAGTAAAATAACTTGCCAAGCTGTTTATTCAAGCTTCTTCACTTGTCTCCACTCACCTGCATAACAGCGATACTTGAATAAACTGAATGTATGGCATACACCTGATTATCTTTTATACCCTGTTGCACTGTAATTGCACACCACATTAACGCATATTATTATTTTCTGTTTATCCAAGTTCACCTTTGCATTTGCGATAGTTAGTTTTTCAAATTTTAAAGCAAACACGAGATTGGTGTGACCTTCTTTTTTTTTCATGTAGATTGTATTGTTTTGTAAAGATTTTAACAAATTTACAAAAGTCTGCGGGTTTGTGTGTTTTTATGAGCCTTGTAATATTTCGAAGTAGTATAGGTTATATTATATGTACAATACATTGTATTACAGCAGTGAAATTGTACGAATAAGGTTGCATATGTTAATGGGTGCAAAGTGCCACATTTGAAAGCATACTTTAGAAGGCATTTGAAATTGCTCATTAGTACATATTTGGAGTTGGGGCATGCTTAAAAAAATTATATACTTATGTAGGTGGATAAATCTGCAATGAGTTCTGTTCAAGGTGTTTTCAAATTTGCGACGAGATATTAAGATAAGTAGGTCTCATATGGGCCGCTCCACTAAATGATTCATTCCAAATATTATCACATGAAAAAATGCAAATACAAATTCCTCCATTCTACCCAATTATATAAGTTCAGGCATAAGGACTCTCTTTATTGATCAACTTGCAAAGAAGAAGAGGCGGTTGCGGAATCATGGCCTGCTTTTCAGTAAAAAAGATTTCCGTACTAACAGATCAAATAAATGCAAGATTTGAAAAAAGTATCGTTTTTTTAAGCTGTTTGGAATTCATATGGGGTAAAATCGGTTGAAGAACACCGCCCTTTTGCAACCTAAATAAATTTGTCTTGGAACAAATCTTAAATACCCTCAAAATTTACATAAAAACAGTAGGCGTGGCAGGTATATGATTACGTTCTCTAATAGTGCATGAATTGCTCATCAATTTGCAAGTCGGTATATATGCTTTATAAAGTTCTTTTGTAAATTGTGGGCGTATCTGTTATCTAACTACGCCCAATAGTGTAGAAATATCACTTGTGATCATTGGAAATTTAACAAAGAAAATGGCAGACATGATAATTCATTGCCGCAAAACAAGCAAAGCTTCAAATTTATCTTCATATTGTGGATGTGGTTTCTTTCAGTCCATTCCATTCTTGCATGAAGCTGAAGTTTTGCATTTTTATTTATTTTCAATTTAATTAATAAACATAACAAAATATAAGAAGTGAAAATATTTATGAATTATATATATTTTATGTTCGAAAAGGCGCTTTTGTCTTGTGTGGCTTCATCTCTCCAGACACTCTTAACTTTATCGCGTAGTAAATTTTAATTTGTTGCTGGTGTTTTTTTACCAGTTATGTGTCATGTTGACTTTAATTGAAAGTTTTTTTTTTTTTTTTATATATATTAATAAACACAAGTGAAAATGTTAAAGTCGGTTATATACGACCCAAGCTAATATCCTACAACACTTGGTTGAGTGTATCGCGTGGCCCGGACATATATATATAGCTATGTAATATAGATAGGAGTTGTAAAAATGGTGCGATCAGATCGACATTATATAGATAATGAACTATTTTTTTATTCAAAATTGTTCAAAAATATTAAGAATTGATAAATTTTCTTTATACATGCAAACACTGTGAGTTAAAAATGCTTCAATGCTTCAAACGGGTACTGGTAACAAATTTCTTCTACGTACACAAATACACAAAAAACGACAAACGGACGAACGGACATGATTAAATCAATATAGAATCGATTAGTATAATTAAAAGTGGGTGTGGCATTTGCAGTATAAAAGTGTACAAACATTCGCCAAAAACTTAATATACTTTTTGCCTTATGTGGTGCCGGGTATAATATGAGAGAAAGAGACAAAGATAAAGAAGCAAGGAGTATATCATACATACAGACGCTTAATGCCAGGCATAATATGATAATTTAACACCCACTGTTTGTAAAACCAATTACAAATTGTTTGTTGTTATTATTGTTGTTGTTGTTATTGTTATTGTTATTGTTGTTTACTAACACTACTGCCTGCTCTGAGTATCCTGTTTTAATTTTTATTGTTTATACCGTACTTGTTATATATGTACATACCACATACCAAACAAAGCCTTCCCTGACCTAAATTACATTAGCGCCTTTCTGTATATATGTATGACTGAACACACATATATACGAAATGGTATGATCTTTACTAATGCAAGTTTATATATAAATATGTGTGTACAGTTTATGATTTTCTACATAAATACAATATTGTTATGTATGCACACACACACACACACACACAGTCAAAATGTTTGTTTAAAAATGTGTATGGTTTTATGAACTTGTATATATAAAAATATACGTATAAAGCTGGAATACGAATAATAAACGGAAGGGCCATCTCAATGGATGGGGTAACATAGTATGAATATGTGGAATAATAAAACTAGCACTAGTAATCCTTTAAGGTCCCTTAGAGCGGGCATATATTCATATATATGTATAGATGTGTGTGAATGTGTATTTTACAAAACCGATACTTTCCAGCTTGACCAACTACTACCGGTTTGCACTACAAAAAGTTAAGAGTCTGTTGGTTCGATAATATCATGATTGTACGACTTCATAAATGGCATAACAGCCCTTACTTAGTTCTTCTTCGCCATCTTCAATACTGTGTACAAAACTATATATTTTAACTGAATATTTTTTCTGTGCTAGGTTGCGTCGATTGCACAGTTTTGATGAAAAACAACAATAACGGATCTTATATATGTCACTGTCTCTTTCTCTCTCTCTCTCTCTCTCTCTCTCTCTCTTACTCTTAGTCTTGCTAGTTTTCCTCAGGCATTTTGTATATTTGATTGTGTAAGGCTGTGTTGCTAGCTAGCCTGGGTACTATACTCGTACGTATAAAATATGCATTGAAAAGTAAGAGAAAAAGGAGGTTGGAGGACAAACTTTTTGCATTACTATTAATTTCGTTGTCATAAATTCAATAAAACGTGCAAGCCTGACATATACGTTCACTGCTAACTGAACTGACTTTTACTTTCCATTTAATTCCTCATACAACAGTACACACACACACACTCACACACTTACTTACTTACTGTTGCTGCTACTGCTACTAAATTCATATTTTTCTCTTCATCTTGTTCACTCTATTTTCTGGGTCATACACACAAGTAAATATTACAATAATGGAGAGAAACAGCCATAAAGTATGCAATAGATTGTATACAAAGTGACTATTTTTGTTTGTATATATGTATGCAAATATACATTTACATATATATCTATGCATATAATATGTAAGTGTGTGTATTGTGGTATAACAATAACAGAAAAAGTATTTGCATCGATATGACAATATGTTTAAATTCGTATTTAGGTCAATTTTCCAAATATTTTATAAAATTTACAATAGTTTCCTGCTTGGCATTCATTGGTGGCCATGAATTGTCATAATAATGTGGTATGCGTGCAGGGCCGGTAATGGAAATTTGCTATAAATAATATTAACATTTGCATGTGCTAAAAATACTCTCATTTAAAATAACAAAAACTAGAAAATATTTGAAGGAAATTGCAGTGAAGGCTGCACCATAATAAAATATTTTCCCTCGCTTATTTTTGTTATTTAGAATCCACAAAGGTTCCACAAAATATTGAAAAATATTTCATCAAAATCATAATAATAAGTGCTTCATATTTATACGCTTCAGATAAAATGAGTGGTATACCAAGTACGTCCAATTTACGTCTGTACGTCCAGTATAAATGTCCGTACCTCCATTGTATTGGAATATGTCTGTACGTCCAGTATAAATGTCCGTACATCCACTTTATTGATAAATGTCTGTACGTTCAGTGTATCGTCATATATCCGAACGCCCAGTATAAATGTCTCTACGTCCAGTTTATGGGCAAATGTCTGTACGCCTACTGTACAGGCAAATGTTATTCCGTTTGCAACACCCAAAAGTAGGCGTCAGATACTCTACAAAATATATATATTCAGCTTTTATTCTTTTAGTTACAACCCTCCGCACAAACCTAATATACCCTCTGCCACAAGTGGTGGTAAGGTATAAATATATAAAGTCAAATATAAGCTGTAATAAAGTATTGTTGATGAAATCATCATTAACTGCTGTACATGGTTGTGTACCCATAAATTCAATTGTACATACGGTTAAATTTATTCTTACGCCAGTTAAATAACAAAGAGTGTACAAATTATAAAATTTTCATTCCCCAAGCAATGTGTACAAAGTTGCCTTTTCAACAAGTGTCACGTTTTTGTTTTCTTTTGCATAATAACTCAGTTATAGTCAGTCAGTCAGTCATTCACTCATAAAGTTTGCAAGTTATGGTTTGATAGGTTTTATTTAACGAAAGACCGCTTAAATTATGTAAGACATGCTTATGGTTATTATTATGGTTATGTGACAAATATTTTCCTTTTGTTATTTATCACATGTTTGGTAATACATACATAATGGACAATTGAACTATGAAGTCACTATGAAGTTATTGTACAAGGGTCCACTTTGGTTTAGTTGAAAAGTCACTTTTTATGCCCTTCATCTTAAAGATGAGGGTATATTAAGTTTGCTAATACGCAGCGCAACACCTACAAAGAGGCAACCGATACCTTAGAAAGTGAGTACATTTTTGATCAGCTTCAAAACCAAAATCCATCTAGATATGCCTCTCAGTTCGTTGTTGTTGAACGCTCACAATCGTATATTTTTTGTTTTAATTTTTCATTTCTATTTAAATTACACAAAAACGGTCATGCCCACAATCCTTAAAAACTTTAATGTTTCTGCAGATCCAGATAACACATATTTTATGAGAATCCTAAGGCCATATTATTATTATATTCCACGTTAAAGATAAATGAAAAATATTTTGCAATTATTTTGAAAACATTTTCAACGAGAATAACTCATAAATAAAACATAATTTAATAAAAAAAAGAAGAGAATTTCTTAATAAATTATACATTACATGATATAAGAAGCTTTCTATTGCTCCTGTAAATAGACTACATTTACTTAAGCCTTCACATATGCTATACATTCTTTTTTCTTTTCTAGGTTTATGCTAATATTTTAATATATGTACTTGTCTCTGCTTCTTTTATTTATTATATTACTTGAATAAGAAATTAAATGAATGTTTTATTATTATTATTATTATTATTATTATTATTGTTATTGTTGTTGTTTCTTTATAATAACTTACGTGACATAATATTAAAGATATTTTGCATATGTTTGTTTTTTTATATAACATTATATGTAAGAAAAATTGTACGTTTAGTCCAAAGCAATCATAAGAAAATTTCAAACCAATAAAGCAAGTCAAAAGAAAGGTACAGCTGGCTTAGGCCAAACCTTGGATACTTATCATTTTATGTCATTTCAGACAAGTAATAAAAATTTTGAATGAATAATTGTTAAAAAAAATTATGATTTTTCAACTTTTGTTTGATCATAGGAGAGTTTCTTAAAAGATTTCAAGCTGTACAAGCTGTGTAAGCCGTAACTAACTGTATTTCTCTTTAATTTTGAATAGGTGTCATAACTATTGCCCTTGGTAGAAACTTTATGAAAAATGGACAGACTGACAGACAGATGAATGTAATTTTCAAAGAGTTTTACAACCGTCACAGTCGTAAAATCATGCTAATCATTAAACTAGTATATGTATTATGGAAAATCCCTTCAAGTGTTTCAAACCTTTTGTTAAATTGTATACACCACCGCTCTGCAGCTGGTATATATATACAAATTATGCATTCATTTGAATTTCTTGTAAAATTTATGAATATAAAATGCAGTTTCAAATTCCAGATAGTGCTTTTTTGCTTGGTTAGTTCTTGCCATTCAGCACTTACTTGTATAATATTCCCTGCTAACTAAATATTATGAAAACCTACTTATTGCATAAAAGAGTAGAGCAGAGGAACGGATATGAAGGGGAAGCAATTATATTCGTTCATAACGTATACACATATATGTGTACGTTTGAGTCATTCTGTGGTAGCATTTTGAGTTAACCTAATTTGTTTTGAAATTTTACCTATTGCATTATGTTAATGTGTCGTGGTAGCTAGCTAGCTAGCTAGTGTGAATATTTTCTGTGTGAAAACTTTGTCGCACCCTTACTTACTATGTGAAAAGAAGAATCATTAAAAAACATGTTGTCTTGTGGTGTTTTTTATATACAACACCCAGAAAAATAAGCCAGAGACCAGGTTTATATCCTTGATTAGCATCAAAATCTGAATCGATCTAGCCAAGCACGACTTTGTGCTTGTGTGTTAGAACCCTCTTAGTCACAAAGCTCAATACATTGATTAAAAATTTTTTCTTAAAATATGCAAAATCGGCCACGGGCCACACCTACATTAGACAAAAATCTTTCAGGGCTTTTATTTTTTTGGAAATGTGAAAATACATTGATTTGCTAAAAAAGGTCAAATTGTGGTCAAATTTTTTAAATTTAAAAGACATGGTCAATATTTTTCAAAAAAAAAGAAATTTTTTCTTGGAAAGAATTCCTTCCTTAACGATCTCTATCAATGTAACTGATGCTAAATTTGTATTCAAACCACGCCCACTTTGGTCTCAACCAAATATACATTTTTTTACTCGTTTTCTCTTTTCCAGATTTTTTCTTCATTTTTTTTTACACTAAATTGGTTGCATAAAATGTTAAATTCATTTTGCTTAGTTGAGCTCTTCTTTTCGTTTTTGTTTTATTTTTAATTTTTTCGTTCTTCTTCTACTCTTTCTGTGGGAGGTTTAAATTTTAATTACTGGCTTTCGTTTTAATGCTACACTCATTCAGATTTGCTTGTTCTTACAGCTGTGGTTTTAAAAATGGTAATACAAACAAGTGTGTAACGGAATTTATGAAAAATGAAAAAAATAGGTTTGAGTTCAGTAAAGATTAAAATACTATTAAAAATTTGCCACAGAGTAGAGTAGAAAAATGTTTATTTTACAATAAAAACGAGTGAAAATGTTATGAATTTGGCCCGACCATTTAATGCCCTACACCACTTGGGGGCTTAAATTATGTTACAATTACTTTGGTAAGTCTCCATGTGAAACATCTTTCACAAGGAAAGGGTTGGTAAAAATGGTTTGACTGGATCGAAATTTGGCCCAATCACATATTAAGCCAATTAACTATTTTTCTCCAAATTTTGTCAAAAAATATTAACAATTACGATTTTTTATCATATAAAAACTTTTATTAAAAATTAAAATAGGAAGGGCTCTGAAAATAGTCCAAACCGGTCCATTTTCAATTGAATTTAACTTAACAAAACAAATAAATGTCCAGAAAATGTCTTTGTATCAAATTTCATGGAAATATTTCAACAAATGCGATCTGTAGCTTGCGCACAAATCCACATTGACGGACAGACGTACATGACTAAATCAATTCAAATTTTTAATATGATCCGATCGGTATAACTGATGATGGAGTTACAAACATACACACACACTTAATATACCTTTTGCCACAAGTGGTGCAGGGTATAAATATTTGTTTTTTTTTTTACTATTTTTATTACGGTTTTTTTAACGGTGACATAAAAAAATATGCAGCTATCTGCAAAGTAGAGCAGGAGAATTATTTAAAAATTTAACACTTTTAACATATGTGTGCTGCCCTTACTATTTATTTAGTTAGTTCTATTGGTTGAGACCAATCTAAAGTGCCAGAAAATGCAAGATGTAGAGAAATTTAGTTTTACAGCTGGACTAGAATTTGAAAAACACTTAGACCAAGCTGTTTAGATGATAATTGTAGTTGGTGATAATCTAAGTAGACAGTAGGGCAGCAATTTTGGCTCTTCATTCCTATCCAGACTCTCTAATGGAAATTCTCCAGTACAATATCATCATATGCTGGGTTAAACCTAATGAAACTGTACACATATATTTGTATACAATGTGGGATTTAAGAGTTCTGTTCTGTCACTGGAACTTGCATTCAATTAAAAACATACCGTACAATATATATATGCTGTTATATAATTTATATAAATTATAATGCCCAAAAAGGCAGCAGCAATAATTATAATTTAAACAAGTATTAAGGCTTTTATTAGGCATATGTCAAATCTAGGAGATCTACCATTACCACCACCACCACAGGTTATGTTATGTTGTGAAATTTTTTCTGTACTTTGCTTAAATTAATTTTAAAATCATAGACTATGTATCGTCTTTTTTAATGACTGCCATATACGTTATCCTATTTATGTTATTCATATACCGTTAGAATATCCAATAGAAGGACTAATTATGATATTCTTTAAAAAATAAAAAAATCAATGGGTGAGTTCCTGAAACGATTTTGTCCATTTATAATACCAAACTATTAACAAACTTGAAGATGAGAAACACAGTGACAGACAAGCGGTTTAAATCGTCTCCGAATTCGATGCTAAAGAAGAATGTATATACTTTTAAGGGTGTGGCTGGCCTCCTTCTCGTACATATAAATATTTGGATGGAACCAATATACCCCCATATTATGATAATAAGTATAAAATGAGTAAATTTTGGTAATGCCGCATGCAACGCTCAAAAGCAGCCGTCGACGACATAGTCTGTACGTTTTGAATCAGCATCGAATATTGACTCGATAACCATGTCTGTCTATCCGTCCGTTTGTTTTGTGTTTGTATTCTGTGGTAATCACCCTGCCGGTAACAATTCCAAACTTGGCAGAAGTGTTGATAGTTTTATGTACGTAGGTTGGTATGGGAATCAAGCGACACACCCACAATGCAATAAAATTTTTCCAAAAATATTTTCCCTCGGGAAGCTGGGGTGCTTCGATGGTGGGTATGCGCGGTATATTTGGTCTCAGCCATATATAATTTTTTTTCTTTTTTTTATAATTGTACATTTTTATAAAAACTCTCTTTAGTGTTAAATTACAACAAATTGCGGAATATTCACTACGGATAAATCTGAAGCTTTGTTTGTTATTTGTCTGTAATGTTTTCCTTTTATTATGCTATAAAAATAAAAGTTAAGCGGATTAAATTTTATACTCAACCCAAAGCCCTTCCCAAACATTGCAAAAAGCTATACAATCAAATGTAAGCTTATATACTGCCTGAATCTATATGTAAATTGTAATTTTTTGTAATTTCTAGTAATATTTGTAGTATGCATAAAAGAAAGATAAAATTTAAAACGAAAAAGAAAGGACTGGTAAATAATCAACCACAACATGTTTTATTTACTTCAATGATGTGGATTTGAGTGAAAGAAGATTTTCACTTAAATAGAACATAGACTCTGTGTATATACGAGTATACTAGCATTTGAACAAGCTCACATGTTCTAGGTTATAATGCTTTATAGAATATACTTTAACAGATCAAGTCTGAGTCGTAAGAGCACTCCAGGGGGTCTAGCAGGATATTTATTGTATTATATATAAAATATTACATGATCGGTTAGGAAAAATTCATTATTGATAAAATATTATGAGTCTGTAAGGAGTGTCAGTTGTAGAAACTTATCAATACAGAATCAAAATCTGAATTGATTTAATCATGTCCGTCCGTCTGTCCGTTTATTTATGTGAATTTGCAAGCCACAGGTCGTATTTTTTTAAATATTTCGATAACATTTGGTACAAGGACATATATTGCTTTAAGTAGGAATTTTTTTTAGAAAATAGACTGAGTCAGACCGTTTTTAGAACCACTCTCCATAAGGTGATATATCACAAAGTAACTTATATGCAACTACAAATAATTGTAGCATAATTTAAGGAGCTAAATGGTGTAGGGCAATGATTGGGCTTGATCGACTATAACATTTTCACTTGTTTATATTTTAATAGGAGGAAAAGCGGAAAATTTATAATAAAGTTTTAACTAAGACACAGAAACAGTTTTAAATGTAGACGTCACATACTTTCCCGCTGAATGGTTTCATTTATATTTACGGTATGTATGTATATAGAGGCATGATAATACCAACAATACAAATATATATACAAGTAAATATATGCATGCTTTAAACAGGGATTTCTTTACTGTTTAATGCCTCAATGGCGATGACAGTAGTGACAGTGTAGCACCAGTACACTACCAACCATACCACTTCATCCACTTGACACATTGGCCCACAAATATATTTATGTGGTGTTTATTTCTGTATTTATACTCTTTCTTCTTCTTCTTCTTCTTACTTTCATTGCTGCTACCGTTGTTGTTGTTCACATCAGAGCTTTAATACCAATATCCTGTATGTACACATAGACAATGCACACAATTCAGATGCGTTCTTTGAGTTCCTCCTCTTGATGGAAGGCAAGCATAAACTTAATATTTTCCTCTTAGAGATTTCTGTCATCGTAATCTTGCTCTCAGCTTCTTTGCAGCTCACTATACGGTTACATAGTGCATATGCAAACATATTCTCTCATACGCACAATACCGCTATTGTGTGCGTGCGAGTGTACATTCAACAAAACAATATGTGAGTCATTTCGATTTTGTGTCAACGCTCGCGCCACATATTTTCAAAGACAATTGTATGGTATAGAGTTTTTCCTTCTTTTCTTTTATTTTTTATTTTTTTTATTGCACCGTATTTATCTATGTATAGTGTGTTCACGTTTCTGTTTTTTATTCTTGTTTTTTTTCTTTTCTTTTCAATGCTAGTAGTAATGGGAAGAGAGAGAGGGAGAGCGAAAGAGGTGAAAGCGATTTCTATTCTATTTTCCTATATTGGTTTTGATATCCTTTTTTTTTGTTTTTTGTTTTTTTGCTGTCTTACTGCAGTATGCCAGTTATTAAGCCGGTTGAGACAGCTGTTGCTGCTATTTGTGGGCAATTGTACTTTGTTGTTGGCGCTGCTGTGCTTCAGTTCTTAATCAAAATTTCTTCCTTTGTCGTTGCTTTCTATACATAGGGCTTGAAGATTATCGTTTTTTGTCATATTTCCTCTTTACGTTTTTTCCCATTTCTCTATTTGTACTCCTATTAAGATTATAATTTGTTATGACGTTTTCATTTTCTTTTCTCCTTCCATTTATGTCAATTTATTCTCCTCCTCCTCCTCCTCCTCCTCCTCCACTGATAAGACTTTCAAGGATGTTTCAGTTAATATTAACATGCATTTTGCCTGTGTGGTGCCTATGCTTTAATTAAAATGAAATTGAAGATTTTATGGAAGTTTGTTCAATTTTCAATTTTCAATAAATATCTCACAATCAATAAAAATCGATATATCTGCCACAAAAAATTGAGCTATCAAGTTTAAATTTGGTATGACTATTTAATTTAGAAATTGATTTTTCAAAAATAGGCATGGTCTAATAACAGACACGCCCACAATACACAAAAATCTATATATCTGCCATAAAAATTTACCTATGATCTTGAAATTTACTACATATATTTACAGTTATCTCATTTATCGGTGTACCATGAGCATGGTCGGCTAACAGGATCATGTATAATTTACAAAAAACCATATTCTACATAAAACTCGACTTGCAAGCCGATACGTAATACATTCACTATTAGACGGTCATGCCCACTATTGTGGATGTAAAAATTTTGCCTCCTTTATTGTCTTTTACATCAATTTTAATCAGAAATTGTAAAAAAAAAAACAACTATTCTCGCGAAAAAGTTCAAGTTTAAATTTTTCCCAGCAAATAATTTCAGTTGATCTTTGCTCAAAACTTGCATAAATATACTCATTACGTAGAAGTTTGGCTGGGCATTGGTTTCTCCGAGAGCTACATTGTGTTGTACTCTTTGTCTGTCTGTTTGTTGAAGTTGGATATAAGTAGAATTATTTTATTTAACAATTCTCGCTTGACCGGACGTTCCCTTATTTTTTTTTTTTTTTTGTATAAGAAAGACTTTTATTTTGTAGAATAAAATTGCGGATGGTGATGGAGTTTTTTTATGAAACATTTATCGGGAAAGTTTCTTCTTCTTCTTCTTCTACTCATTTTATTGAGAGTTTTCTTGTATATCTCTTGGCATCATCCAAAGAGCGTGAGAGGTGGAGGGAGATAGTGCCTACGTTAAAGAACTTAAAACTTTAGCAATTGTTGTACTTAAAAAAACTTTCTAGCGCGTTTTATATCTTCTACGTCTTATTTTAATTGCATTAAGAATGGATTTCGTTTTCATTCTAGCTTGCGTTGTCAGTTTTTTTATGTGTTTAACATTCTAAAAAGACACAAAAAACATGAGAGACTGAAATGCTCTACTTTCTATATTTAAATAGTGTGTGTGTGTGTGCCCTTATGTATATATATATATATTCATTTGAAAAAATAACAACAACTAAATCGAGTTTTTTTATTTTTATTTCGTTTGTTTTTTTCCAACAATTTATCGACGTAACACGTTAATGCGCTTTTTATGTTTGAAGAATGAGTTAAAAATTATTTATTTTTTGTTTTTTGTTCAATTTTATTTTCATTTTATTGCTGTACAGTGTTTTTTATTACGCTTTATAGCACTTGGTTCGGGTTTAATGGTAAATGAAATCATTTTTTATTTATTAAGGAATCCATTGTTTTTTAACTTCTGTTGATGATTATATTGAATTGCAATTAAAAATAAATAAAATAAAAAGTGTAAATAGTTGACGATCAGATAGATGTGTGGAATCTACCCAAAGTATGCATCAAATAAGTTGTGTTTGATTTTTCTATAATGCAATCTATGGTAGCTTCGCCATAAGGCACTAATTTGATCTGTACATGGCTTTGCTAGCACTACTCCTTCTACCACATTTGTCCGCAAGTAGAGGATTCTACTGACATTAGCCTCGATTGACATTGACATTAACATTTGCTGCAACGACTTCTGTTCTTTTATCTACACACACACATCTAAATCGAAACTACTAGCATTCACTTGCTGAAAGGAATCAAGGATGAAAGAGGGTGGAGAGGGAGGAGGTCTTGGTATGTTTTAAAAGTTACCAACTTTTGTGTATGTGTGAGTATATGATGAATTTACTTCTATACCTTAGCCTGTCATTCCAATTGATTCCACTAGACTTCACATATATGCCAACGTCCATACCAGAATACGCATACTCAAACACGCACACACACTTACACAAACCATTAACGTGTTAAACTAGTTTAATCTGCCTTAATCGAACAGTAACTACAAAAAATTTTTTCATCAATTTTTCATCCATTAAACTTGTATTTATAGCCGATACCAGGCTATATGGTAAGAGGGAGGGTATATAAAATTTGTGGAGGATGTTTGTAACTCCTAAATGGCAAATGTCACACGAGTATAACGATCGATTCAGAATCAAAATCTAAATTGATTTAACCATGTCAGGATGTGCGTCTGTCTGTCCATGTAAATTTGTGCGAAGACCGCTTCAAGGAGTTCAATCATTGCATTCGGTATTAAAAGGTTTGATTTACTTAAAAATATCCATTTGCTTTGTTCATATAATTCAACTGCTTTCTCTCTGTATTCGTACTTGTAATCTATCTTGAGTGGAGGTACTTTTAAAGTCAATGTTTTAAATCTCATAAATGTTAGTTGTATGTAATCTCTCATGCATTACACTTTTCCACCCTACCAACCTGATGGTGGTCTGGTGGCCTGATGTCTCTACCAATAATTTGTAATGCGAAAACAATCAAGAGACGTTTTCCTTGTGCTGTTCTACCGCTTCTTTCCACTACTGCACCAAATTTGCTATTGATTGAGTTCTGTGTAGTTACTGTAATAGCTAAACTTGAAAAAGTCTCAAGGCTGCTGATAGTTGCGCTAAACTCATGCACGTGCTCCTTATACATACAACATTAACTTGGTTATGTGAAAATGGTTTTTGGTGGATTTCTTCTATTTTATTGTACTTGTTGTTCTTCTTCTTTACTTTGTTATTTGTTATCTATGTAGCCGTACATAACTCTTGTTTACGCCACATAAACTAACTGGGTCAATTTAAGTGCATAAGAAACTTCCAAAGCAATCAAAATCTCATTTAAACAATTTGATCACATTGTTTTAATTTTTATATAGAGAGATTTTTTATATTTATGATTTTGTGTTAAATGAATGAAATAATTTAATATCAATTTTTTTTTCTTCATTTCTCTTCATAACCCTTTGGGTTGATTTGTTCATTAATCTAATGGAATGATTTTTATTATAAATTTTTTAACTTCCTACAATTATGTTTTATTAAAGTGCATTATACGCCAACGCCTAATGGTATACTTTAGATAATATCACTTGAAACATTTCTTTATTTTTATATATATATATATATATTTTTTTTTGATTTATTTGAAAAGAACTTAAGACGGATTACTTTACATTACGTATCTAGCCTCAGACAGTAATCATGAATGTCGTCATAAAGAAATGTTGTCATTAATTCATTTTGTACAGGTACACAATATATACTGTATTGTATGTATATTTGTATATTTTATACATTAGACGGTAAGTACGTATACAACATATTTATTTCAGCCTGTAAGTATACAAGCATTTCGTGTAGGACAGATACTCCAGGACCTGCTAAATGTACACATACATATATATATATATATAAAATGTTTAAGGAAGAGCAACAGCAGCAAGTAACAAAGAAGAAAATATGTTAAATTATATATGAGCGTTCATTATGTGAACGTGCATTCATATTGTGCATATGAATGTGTTTGTGCACTTCAACCAACATCACATATGCCATTGTGTGTGTGTGTGTGTGTGTGTGTGTGTGTATGTGTACAATTTTAATTTATAACATTAAAAATGTTGACTTTGCATAAACAAAACAACAACAACAATTTTGTGTAGAGAAGAGCGAACGGGTGAATAAAGAGTGCAACGGTACCCAACCAAGCATTACGAGCTTGTGCATAAATTCGTTATATGTAGAAAAAGGTATTTTCTCATTATAATTACAAAATATAAACACAAACACATACTAATGCAATACGTACGGTATGCATAGATGTAGTATACGCTGCCATACTTATGCATGTGTTTGTATCATTAAGCGACATCATAAGTATTTAAACACACCATCAAAATAATTCATAATAATAATAAAAAAACAAAAAAAAAACATATCTATGTATATATGTATATATATATATAAATCCAACTGTCATATATTGTTAATGTGTATGCCTGCCGTACAGTGTGTCGTCTCTACTTTGGCTCAAGCGACATTCTCTCTACATATGTCTTTCTCTGTATGCCAACGTACTCATGTTGAGTTACTCAGCAGTGAAATTCTTGTTTTAACAAAGCAAAAATGGCCCCGAAATTAAGCTATTAAAATGAAATTTAAGTTGCTACGCCCACAATTTACAAATCTCATATGACACTGAATTTTACATTTAAGTTGAAACGCATTACTGGCACTATATGAAAAGGAAAAATTATGATAGCTGCCACGCCTACGGAGGCAGGGTATGTCACATTTGACTTAAACTAAATGTAAATTTTTCACTTATTTAGGTTTGAGAGAGTAATTATTTTATTTTTCATTTATTTCGCCTGGTCTTCGCTTTTATACCCTGCACCACTCATACCAAAGGGTATGTTAAGTTTAGGCATATGTTTGCGATTTCTAAACGGTAAATGAAACCAATACCTTTCATATTAATGACAAAACTTTGTAATTTATAGCATCATTTACGGCCACTAGGTGGTGTAGGGTATTAAGATGGTCTGGTTTGATCGTTAAATAACATTTTCACTTGCTTTTGTACAAGTTGAGTTGGGAAATGTGTGTGGTTGTTGTACATTTGTGTTTTACTCACCTGGCATGATGAGGTCCCACATTGCCCATATCATGTGCCGAGCTTGCGGTTATTTGAAAATCCGCTATGGCTGCTGATTCCATGCCCAAAGGATATTTGCATTGTACTAGAAATATACACACAGACATAGAAAAGCAAATTTTAGAAACATTACATAATAAAGAGGAAGAGCAACCATTTCTACGTATTGTATATATATACTCGTATATATATATATGTACGAGTATATAGCAAAGGTTGTATGTAGAGAAGATAACTGGCTAAATGAAGTGGAGAGTTTTTAAGGGCATAACACTGTATTGAATGAAAATTCAGTTCTCTAATTTGAAAAAAAAATTTAAAATATTTTAAAATTTTTTATATACACTTTTTAAATATCACGCAAATCGTAGATATTTTAAATGGATAAAATTGGTCAGACACCACGCCCACAAGCGGCAAAAAACTATATATTGACCATAAAAATTAAGCTATTAAGTTGAAACTTGGTATTTATATTAACAGTTCACTTATACATCGATGTGCCAAAAAAAAAAAAAGGGCGTGGTCGAATAACAGACACGTCCACAATTTACAAAAAACTATCACTCAGCGAAAAAACTCGACTTGCAAGCTGATACATAATACATGCACTATATGGGCGACTGGGCACGCCCACCCCTGTAAATGAAGATTTTTAATAAGCCAAAAAATGTACATTTCCTACTTGTTCATGTTCAATTGAAAATTTACCAATTTTGATTCAAATTTTTTCTCAATTTACTATGGAATTCTTTCAATAGGAATTGATTGTAAAATACGCTAATAAATGGAAATTAAGTGGCACGTTCAACAGAATTTATATTTTGTTCTAGTTTGGTGAACCTACTTACACACCCACTGGCTTACACTCACTTTACATTTTTGCCTGTATCTTCCATCAATACGTTTATAATAATGTGTGCGTACATGTAGTGTAGTGCAAATTATAGAAAATGTTCGTTTGTATGCTTTCTACCAGAGTTGTACTAAACGTGTGGTGTGCTCTCTAAATATTGACAAGCATTTATAAATAAGTTGAAGTTGAGGTTGGATGGGGGCAGAGGACCCTTTTGAAATAAAATCAATGATGCAAATAACTCATAAAGGAGTGTAAATAGCAACTGAAATAACAACAACAACAATAATGATAACAACAACAATTATGGTAGCGATTAGTTAAAGTTTATTACTTAAGCGATGATTGCTTTCTGGTGTGTTGGTGGGTTAGCGCCAACATATTGGCCACACTCGTACTCTAATGCAAAACAAAACCAACAAAAACGTCAAGATAAATAAAAATTTATTAATAGAAATGTAGTAAAATGAAGTTTGCTCTCAATTATGTGCTTACTGGTGGCCAATGTGAAAGGCAGAGAGAGAGAGAGAGAGAGAGAGTTGGTAAACATCAACTAAATTATTCCAATATGCTGAACGTGTATGTAGGTAAAACTATTGCGAAAGTTTATTTTTATGCATCAAGTGGAAAAAAATTCAAGTAATATGATTGATTGATTGGCACACACACACACACACACACACACACGTATAGAAAGTTGGGTTGTGTTTTGGGTATTGGCTTTTAAATGATATGAAATGAAAATTTTTCAGGCAAAACTCTACAAAAATAAGTTTTTCTTTTTCAGTTTGTTTGTTTTAAATCAATTTAAGAGCAACAAATAGCTAATCAATCAAAGCAACAACTTTTCGAATAACATGTTAGGCAATATGTGTACGTGTGTACGTGTGTGTACGTTTGTTGCCCATATATGAAATGGGCCAACATTAATATTTTGATTAAATTCAACTTAAAGGCAAACGTTAATCAAGGAATATTTTATATTACAAGCAGACCATGCTCCGGCCTATACTTTTTGCTGTAATAAATTTTCATAAGTTGTGACATTATTTCAAATTACTCATCGTTTTGTTCTTCTCCTATTTTTCACTGACATTTATTGCAAACATTTCTGCTATACATCTGCAATATTTGCTTTCGTTTCAAGTGCAGTTTTTCCTTTAAACAAAAATGTCTTTTTAATAATTTTGATAAATTTGAGTTTTCTCATTTTCCACCATGCTGACATTTATAAGGACAGTAACATAAGAAACGGAATTCTCAACATTTGACAATTTTACATTTCATATTTATTAACAATGTTACTCAACAGGTATAGGGCACCGAGTATCTCTATACAGAATAAATGAACAAATCAAAAACAAGTAAGCAAAGTGAAGTTAGCTTAGGCCACATTTTAAATATTCGCCACATTTACAATGGTGAGCGTAGCAGATATATATATTACGCCCTTTAATAGTATATGTATTACGTATCAGCTGACAAGACGAGTTTTACGCTGAGTATGGTTTTTTGTGAATTGTTGGCGTGTCTGTAATCCGACCATGGCCATTTTTGTCACATCGATAGATAATACAACTAAAAATAAATGTACTAAATTTCAAGTTCGTAGGTCAATTTTTGTAGTAGATATAAAGATATTTATCGATTTTGGGCGTGTTTATTATACGACCACGCCCATTTTTGGAGAATCGATAGATAATATAATTATAAATGTGTGTACCAAATTTCAACTTAATAGCTCAATTTTTATGACAGATATGTAAGATGTAAATTTTTGTTAATAGTGGGCGTGGTTCTTGACCAATTTTGCCCATTTTAAACAAGTCCACTTAACTAAATCGCAACTTTTAGTATAATTTTTGCGAACAATGAACATCTCTTCAGCCGTTAATTCTTGGCCAAGTCAAACATTATTGTAGGATGGAAACGAAAGCATTTAAAATTTATCGTTTCCTGAACTATTTATACGTTTTGTTTCTTTTTATTGTTGTTGGTAAATATTTCAAGTTAATTATGTTGTTTGCGGCATATTTCTTACACTAAACTACTACACTAACTACACACCCTACTTACTAAACTGAAAACTGAACTGTTTTTCAGTTTCCTTTTTCCAATCATTCTCTATGCGGTGGTGATGCATTTTCTGAAAATAGCTGCGAGTGTTGTGTTGATTTATAATGTCTCGATTATATTTTTCGTTTGTTTGTTGCTTTTGTTGCTTTTGTTTCTAAAGCCTTATCAAATTGGCTAAATCTGAATACATACGTTTGGCTTATAAGCAGATTGTGTGTTTGAGAGACAGAGAGCTAATACTGTTGTATTTATAGTAATTTAAGCAAATAAACAAGTTTATTGTACAGGCATACGCACATACTAACACGCTCTTTTGACAGATAAGATGCCAAATGGTTTTATAAATGGCTTAAAGATTTTTCACTTGAGATATTTTGTTTCTTAGGCAAAACAAAACGAAACAACACAAAAACAAAAACAAATATAAAAAAGCAGCAAACAATATTTACTGTTGTGTGTGTATTATACGGTAAAATGTCTAGAGGGGGGGGGGCAGCAACTGAACAGTAGTGCAACTAAATGCTTCATCTTTCCTCCAGTAGCTTGGTAATATGAAACACAACAACGCCAACAGGGATGGGGGGAAACAGACTAGACGACCATAGATTTTATCAAACGTATTATTAAACGGTAGCTTAGCTTTTTGAAAGCCATACACACTTGAAAATATATTCTTTGTTTGTTTTTTGTTGAAGTATTATTTGCTTTAAAGCTTCACATCTGTTACGTGTGACCGTGTTGGATGATAATTACGAAAAATAACAAGTAAGAAAAGTAAATTTGGCTTAGGCCAAATCTTACAAACCCGTGAAATATCATTATATGAGAAGGAATTTGAAAAATGGTTCGATTCGGTCCATTACCAATACGGTTTCTCTTTGAACTAATATATGTTCTTGTACTAAATGCGTCCTTTTGCTTAAGCACAAATTTATATGGACAGACAGACGGACTTTGTTGAATTGATTCAGAATTCCTTCCCTCTCCCTTTAAGACTCTACGGCAAAAAGCAATGATTTTATTTCTAAGTAAAAACACATAAAAATATTGAAGGCTAGCTGGTCCCATACCTTCAGACATACAAGCAAATACTGCTGTAGTGAAAATATTTATTTCCTTCTTGGGTTATTTTCTATAACCTTTCTGGGTAGTTGCTATTATTGTACGCAATATAAAAAGTGAATAATATCTGTGGGGAAATATTTACTTCACTCTGTGTCACTCTTCCAAATGGCGTCCAAGCTTTCAAGCACAGCACTTGAATTTCTTGGCTTCTTTCTTTCTCTCTACACTCGTAACAAAGATCCCTTCATAAGGTGGCCATTCTCACTGGCTAGTAGTTGGCCAGTAGATTGTTCATGCTATATGACTTTTGCCACTTAAGCGGTGACTGATTGCATCTAATTATTCTTTCTATATAACAAAATTAAATGTGATGGTTGGTTGGTTTGGTTGGTGTAATGGTTGTGAAGTGGAAGAGCTTCATTCATCACAGTATTTATTGATTGAATGTAACCTTTTTAAGTTTAAGTTTAGTGCACAATAATAAAGAAATACTTAATTTTATATAAAATGTAACCCTTTTCCTTGTGTCTGCCTAATAGGTAGCAAACGTGTAAATAGTATAAATATAAGAAATATATTTTTCATACACTACACATAAGATGAGGAGGATATGGTAAATTTATTAAACAAAGGATTTTATAAAGGATATAAAATCGTGATCAATATTGAAATTCTATAGGTTCTTCCATATGTCACAGTCATAAATTTAAAAATATTTTACATTTTTATGAGCTGGTTGTTAAGTGTCACGCGTAAAATCTCCAGATATAATAGATACAGAATTTACGGAAAAAAGAGAGCAATTTTTTATACCCGTCGGGGGTATACTAAGTTTGACATTCCGTTTGCAACAGTTAGAAGAAGGCGTCAGAGACTCTACATAGTATATATTATTGATCAGCATTAAAAACTGAGTCTATCTAGACATGTATGTCTGTATGTCCGTCTGTTGTTGGCATTCCCACGGTTGTAAATTTCGAGATATTGAATTGAAATTTTTTTTTGCACGCAGATTTCCATTTAAAATGGGCAAAATTGGTCAAAAACCACGCCCACAATCGACAAAAATCGATTTATCTGTCACAAAAATTTAGCTATTAAGTTGAAATTTAGTTTCCCATCTTTATAATTATCCCATCAATGGGTCTAAAAAGGGGTGTGGCCGAATAAAAGACACATAAATCATACGCAGCGTACAATTTCAGTTTGAAGCTTATACGTAATATAGGGTATGTTTCAATACTATGTCTCAAAAGGGGCCGTAATTGTAAGCTACGCTTACACTTTACGCCTAATTTGTAAGGTATTTCAGCGTGAGCTACATCCACACCTAGAAATTGTCCCAGATAAGGCTTCAGCAAAACATTTCACTTTTCTCAATGCGACCCTTATATATACCACAAAGTCAAGTTCTTTAGAATTTCCACAAACTTTTCCGATAACGTAACAACTCAATTTTATTATTCGAATTTTTAAATTTAATACTTTACTAATATAACGATTTGGGTATGTGACGGAGAGCAACGGTATAATGTTTAATGAAACGGAACAATTATTTGCCACACACCAGTGCTCTCCATTTTATGACAATTACAGTTAGATGCAGCAAATAAATTTAAATAGTGGCTGTAAATTTCTGTATGTGTATACGAGTATACAATAGAGAGAAAAAAAAGAAAGAAAGAGAGGGAGTGCACCTGTTTAGTATTATATGAAATCGGTAAGAGGAGTGATGGTAAGTGCTGACCATTATAAACTTCAACTATATACGTTATAAATATTGTAGGTTGTTATTAAGTTTTGTTGTTGTTGTTGTGTTTTATTAAACTTTAATGAAATATATACTTTGTTTAAGTGATATAACAAATTGCTCGCTTGACTATAATTTTTATTACGAAAAAACAAAAACAATAAGAACAAAAACAACAACAACAAAAAGAACTTTCTAATTGATTTTTCGATTATTTATGTATAGTGTAGAAACGTATAATTTTCATGTACCACCCATTCGGCCACACATACACATTCTTTAAATACAGGTTATATCGCCACTATTATCACTATCCATAGTTTATGAGTTTTCCAAGCCAGCTAACTTAACTACCAGTTGACTGCATTTGCGAATGCGTAGGTTTCGTTTTATTTTTTTTTTTATGAACGCTATAACACTTTACACAACAAGTATTACATGTAACCGTATGCTACAGTTAACATTCTTCTTTGACTATTAATTGACGCTCCTCGAAAATGTGGTTTGTAAACTATGTGTGTGTATGTGTGTGTGCGGTAAGACAAGAAATTCTATATGGGTAATTATTAAACACATAAAGAGAGATCCCATTAATAATGGTGTTGGCAATACATTGTCTAACTTTGATGTACTGCGTATAATGATGTAGGACTGAAGGACTGAAGGACAATTACGTACATGTGCATGATGATGGCATTAATAAAAGATCCAAAAATTTGGATTTTTATAGGTTTGAAATATTTTACAAAATATACTAGCGCCTTCTATTTATATACACCCTACTTCCACTATGTAGGTGCCTAATATTTTTATTGATAAGAGACCTTTTATCTAGACAGACATTTTTGTACACGTATAAACACTTACCAATATCGAAAGCATAACAGCCGCGCGGCAACAAGAACGTTTCAAAACAGATGCCACTCAATAAAATCAAAGTCAATGTCAGCCAACAGCATAAAGTTTTATTGTTGGTATTAACGCCATGACGCTGCGTAATATTCCAATAATTTTGAACGTCATTTGTTGTTGTTGTTATTGTAAAATATTTAATATATAGAAACAGCCATTGAAAACAGTTATTGTAATTGCTAACAGTAATGTTGTTATTGTTATTGTTATTATGTTGATGATGTTGATGATGATGATTATTATTATTATTATTATTACTAATGTTGTTGTTGCTATTTTGTTTATTGTTGTTATTAAACCAACCGTTACTAAATATATGATAAAATGGAGGATGATGGTATTGTTGCTGCCGCTTAAATTTCGTGGTGCTGTTGGTAATTGTTGTTGGTGTTGCATGAAATTTTACGGCAGACGGCATTTTACACACATACATATATAAATGAATTGTATATATAAACACATACAAATAACAGTTTCTAGGCTGATTACTGATTGAAGTACGCTACGTGCTCAACACAGTTGGACACATGCACACACATACCAGTCGATTATTGTGTTAATAGATATTTGTTGTTTTTTTTCCATTAGCTGTGTTGCACAATTTGAAATATTTTTATATATATTTATATTCCACCAGCGACCAATCTTGCAGGCAGGTACACACTTTTCCCCTCCTTTGGGTTTTTTTTTTGTTTTTGTTTTGTTTTTTTTGTTGTTGTTGTAATTTTCAATATTTCAGGTGTTTAAGTAAAAATTTTCATATATTTTGTGCTGGAAAAATTTGTTAACATGAGTTGAGTTACATGTTATTAAATATGAACCATAATAACAACAACAACAATGCACTCCGAACAGAACAATCCAAATGCATGCACTTGCAAGTTATGCGATATAATTTGTTAAACGGGTGGCACGACGGAAGAATTCAGATTGATTGTGTGATTGTGTGTGTGTTTTTTTAAAAATATTTTTGTGTTGTTGTAATGTTTTATATGCAGAGCTATAAAAAAAAATGTGTTGTTGTTGTTGGTTTTGTTTTGCTGTTTTTTTAGCGTTTATTTTACTTTGCCATAATGGCAACTTCCGTTCAGTGGTGGTGACTTTCAATTGTGACAGCAACGATCATAGCGTAGCTGCGTAGTGGCAGGGCAGGGTTATGAAGACGCATTCCTTAAAAGCACAACACTTGAGCGTTTATATTTTACTGCTTTGTTCCTTCTCCCCAGTGCCATAAACAATCTTTTTCAGCTCCCTCATAACATTTTAAGCAACAACATATTACGTAGTTTGGTCGTTGTTGTTGTTGTTGTTGTTGTTCGTAAATATTTTATAATGACGCAAAAGGGGGGGAAAACACTGAAGCAGACGCAATGTTATTAAAAAGAAACTGAATTTGGGAAAATTGACACACACACACACACACACACGCACGTACACACAATTTAACAATAATGTTATAACAGGAGTAATATTGGAGTCGTCGTCGTAGCGGGCTGGTACGTATATTGTTGTTTATCTGTAATGAAGTTAAAGGAGAAAAATACATGAAAAAAAAGAACAGTTACAAAACGGTTCAAATACAACAACTATGTAGAATAATAATAATTTTGTTATAATTGAAATCACGAATAATTGAATTTCATGAATAATAAACAACAAGTGGGCATACGAGCTAAAATATTGTTAAGAGCATAAATCCACCCGTTACGTTACGTTACCACCATGTTTCATATTAACGAGCTAAAATTGTTTATGATGAGGAAAATTAAAACAAATGACACAAGTGTAATTACAACAAGTACTTGCATAAATGAGAGGGAACAAATATGCGATGGCAGCCATCAGACGGATATCAGATATACGTGGCCCAGTAGTGGCCATCTCAGACTGCCTTTAAGATTTTCATTTCATATAAAAATTGCATCCAAGTACCACATGTAACCCAAATATGTTTGTATGTATGCAGTCACCGCCCAATTTTTATAACAAATCATTCAATAAAAACGCACAGTTTAGGTCACAGATAAAAATTAATTAGTAAACGAAGCAAAACAAAAAAAAAACAACAACAACTAACAAATGCAGTTAGAAAGAAAAATTAAAGAAGAAGAAATTGGAAAAATCGGACTTTTTTTTCAAACAGATGCAAGAATTGTATGAGACCTGCTGGGCTTGTCCGAAACGCTCATAGAATACATTTGCATAAAATTGCAACTGGTTAATAAACGAAACAATGGAATAAGCAATAACAACAATGACAACACGAAAAACTGTTAAACACACAGCACTTTTGCTGATGTGTAACACAAAACAACAACAACAACAAAACCAAAAAAAAAAGGAAGAAAGAAAGAAAAAAACAAAACAAGTGGCAAACAGCAGAAAATTGTTTGTAGGTACAAAATTGTTGTTGTTATTATTTGTTTGTTGTTTTTGCTGCTGACTGGCAGGAAAAGTATAGAGGATGCTCTAAATGGTACTTGAACGTTTACTTTTTACGCGTATTTACTAAAACTACAACAATAGCAACGTTTTCTAAAAACATACGGACAGACATCTTTTACACACTTCACTCATACATACATTCCAGATAAAATGCAGCCATATAGACTTTAAAGTTGACAACAAATACTGCCAGCCTGCCTGCCTGGCTGCCTGAATGGATGCTTGATGACTGGAAGTACTCTAAAGCCTAACGCCACCGAACAAAATAAACAAAATGCAAATTTGTAGGAACACTACTACTACCATTATTAACAATAACAATAACAATAACAACAACAACAATAAACAGATGGGCTTACTAACAAACAAACAAAACAAAACTCATGCTCACACTTTCGTTTCAAATTTTATGCTGCATACTAAATGCAACAAAATACAACAAAACACTACACAACATAAATGGACTGAATAGACAGTCATTTAAATGTTTGGCTAGAGTGGAAGCGCAAATAACAACAACAACAACAACAACAACAACAACAAAAACAAACAAACAAAAAATTGTAGTAAAAAAATGAATTGGCGTGTATGTGCAAATGTATGCAGCAATGCGTGAATGTGTGTTGTATTGTATGGTGTTGTGTAGGTATTAAGAAGAGGAAACCAACTGACACAATATTGCGTTAATGTGGATGTACTCCGTTTTTCAATTTCATACTGCACACAATGTGTGTATGGCATGTGTGCGTGTGTGTGTATGCTTGTGTGTAAAGTATGCATTTAACACAAAATATGACGAAAAATAACAAGTGGGAACTAACTGAAAACTATGAAAACACAGCCGCCTGCCTCCAGAGGCTAAACAAAGTGAACAAAACGCAAAAACGCAAAAAACGCAAAAAACGCAAAAAGACGAACAAGAAGAAGAAGAAGGGTGACAACATATTGTAGCCCACAGCCAAATTAATATTATGACTCCACTCCACGTACGTACGTACGTATGCGTTCGTTTGCTTGCTACAGTTTTCCCTTCATTTTTATTTTTCGTTCATTCTTTATTAAATATTATACCCAAGCAAGCAGAACACCTAGAGCAGAGCATCACAGTGTCAGAGACATGGAATGGTAGGTATGGTGCAGCATAGAGCACAAAGTGCATAACAACGTAACGCGACTACCATTTACATAGTTAGTTATAAAAGTTTGTTTGTTGTATGCCGCTACATTTCATTCAGACGTTGTGTTTTTTTGATTTTTTTATTTGCTTCGTAGAGAAAAAAGCTGCCATGTAGGCAGTTAAGGCAGTTGATGCAGGCAGTCAACCACGGTCCTTATGTGTGCTGGCAGTGTTTGCATTCTTAATATATTTATTGCTACACGGAGCATCAACCCGCTTACATTAAAGCGAGTTCCCTTACGGGATAGAAAAAAAGGGGGAAAGAAAGGAGAGAAGAAGAAGACGTTTGTTGCCGGTAAGTTTTATGAAGTACGATGAAGTAGGTGTGTTGGTATATGTTTCAATTTTTTTTTTTTTGGTCACATAGTCAACGAGCAACTTTTTCCTGTGTTGGTGTCTATTAAAAATTTTGGCGCACGAAACACCCTAAAAACGCTGATCCATCATTCTATGCTTAGTGGAGAAAATGTGAAGAAAAAAACCGACTTTATGTCTATCAAAATAGAACAGAAAAGTGTACAGCAGACGTGGAGTATAAGACGATTTTGAGTCACCTCATATCATTTACTAGACATCAAGGCAATGAATAAATAAATAAAGAGGAGGTGGGTAACCGGACTGAGACCTGAAGAGATCTATTGTACAAGCCCTGAAGTTTAAACGATTTGATGAATCTTATCATCCTCTTAAGCTCCGAGTTATAAATTGTGCCTGGAGTCATAAAATAACGCTCAAAACGTTTTAACTGCCCCTTACAGAACCCACAGACGTCAGCTTCAGAAATGCCTATGTTTTCAAGTGATGTAGAAGCCTGTGATTAATCTGAGATAGCTTCTCTGTAGTTCCATAAGTTTAGGCACTAAACTCTGCCTTTGTCCCATACGGTGGTTACCATATATTTCCTGTGCCCAACATAACACCAAGCCCCTAATGTGGCTCTTTGGTACCCCGCAGAATGACTCAGGACCCAATAGTTTTCTAAGAGCTGTTCTGTTTGCAAGGCAGTCAACCCCTTCACGGCTATAACGACTAACGAGAGTATTTTTTCGACTTATAAGTCAACAAATAAATTGGAAAATATTTCAAATCGATATGCAATTATATCGATTCAATTCACTAAACATAATCAACCACTGGATCTATCTTTCAGTTACGCACTAATTAGATAAAATCTTCAAGTTCAGTGCCGCATCTAAACGCAATGACTTTGACGGCGCAGATCAAAAAAACAAACAAGTATGAAGAGAAGCGCCTATTAAAGATCCGAAACTATATACAAAAGGGCCAAATAAAATCATACAGTACAAGAAGGAAGTGAAGGAGTGTTCAACAATTTTCTTTTAGGTGTCGATTTTTGAAAGAAATCTTTTCTTCATAAAAATTACCATTTTTTAATTGTCTTTAAAAACATTTGAATTTGAATTTCAACAAATAATCGACAATAGAGAATTGAGGGAAAAATATCAGCCTCGTACTAAAAAAAAAAAAAAATTGCTTCAAGTTTCTAATTACAAAAAAACATAATCATTTAATAATTTTAATATGAAATTGTTGATACCAAAGGAAAGGGACAAGATTGAGTATTTAAAAAAGAAAAACAATTTCATGTCGATCGCATTCGACTATTTTTTTGAGAAATTTCCAAATTGCAAACAAGTTTAGGCCAGTTCTTAAGTAACCTCCACATTTCAAATGCCCATCCGGACACTTAGACACACATGACCAAATTGACTCAGTTTTTAATGCTGATCAAGAATATATACTTCTTAGGGTCCCTGACGCCTCCTTCTTAGTGTAAATATATGCGAAAACATATCGAAAATTGACCCCTTTAACTTTCTAAAGCTATAATTTTTTCATTTTTTTCTTTTCTTTATTTCTATATTGTATAATTAAAAAAAAAAAGTGCGTCAGGCGCCCTTTTACGATATTTAAGGTTTTAATTTTTTTCTTTTTCCCTGCTTTGGCATTTGTGTTCAAAGTCAAGTGTTTCGTGTACGTTGATAAATAAAGTTTACCACGTCATTTAAAGGGAGCTGTTGATGTAAAGAAAATAGTAAAAAGTTTTTTTTGTTTTTGTTTTTTGTTTCTTTGTAATTTTATAGTGTGCAAATGTTATAAATTGAATGACAGACCATACAGTCTGCAACGTTTCCTTCAATTAATTTTAGGCGTGCTGGTGGTGTTTTTTTTTTTTTTTTTTTTGTTAATCTTGCCAGTGCCGTTGTTCTTCTTCTTTCTGCCGCTTTCTTGTTCGTTCTGTTAGTTTATGACATACGGATGTGCGTGTGTACGAACCTGACAATTTTTTTGTTTTTTGTTTTTTGTTTTTTTGTTTTGTTTTTTGTTTTTGTACCAGTTGTGTTGCGTTGTGTTGCGTTGTGTTCTGTTAGTGCCGGCCTTTGATCCTTAAAATTAGGGGGAGTTCTAGTATATTTATTTAGTTGGTGCACAGCAACAAAGTATTTCTTGTTTTGGCTTTTTTAAGAAAACTTGAATATTTTCAAACGTTTTCTTTAATGCTTAGATGGAATATTTCTAATCTCATTAATTAGTATGTACTTCACTCCAACTAGCAGTTCAAAGTACCCGTGGTGTTCATATTATGGTAGATTTGTTGTTATATACTCTGCACCACAAGAAGAAGAGGAAGAACGGTTTCATAATTGAAAAATGTTTTTTTGTTTTTTTGTTATTTGTAAAAGCACACATTTCATCGGCAGATGATCAATATTTCGTAGTTAACACCGGTGGCGACTATTTGAAGCCACCTCCACTCGTGCTCTTAGTCATTTTCTATTATTAGTCATGCCAGTTACTCACGCTAAGGCTTCAAAATAATTGTTCCCCTTAAAAAAAAAAAACCACGTAAAGAAATTAAACTAATAGCCCAACAATTTCATTTCATTTCATTTCATTTCATACCATTCTGTTTTGTTTCCTCTTCCTGGTCATTTGTTTGTTTGTCTGCATAATTGTTCTATGTATTGCAGTAGGTGCCCTCCCAAATAATTTCTTCCAAGTTTTCCATTTAAATATCGCATCCACTTACTGGCGTTCACAAAACTTCCTTACTTGCCACACACTGTCTGGATATTTATTGTATTTATATACTTGAGTCATAAAAAGTATTTAGTTTGGTGGCGTTACGTTTTTCCAAACATTTATAAATATATTGTTTTTGTGTATGTGGCCCATATTCCCATAAAACATACTCGCTGTAACCTAACCTTAACCTTTTTGTATTTTCTTCTACTCAATGTTAACACACACACACACACACATGTATATTAAAGCTGGTTTCGCTTGGTTAGCTTGAGCTGGGTTGCTTGGTTTGGCGGGCTGCTGTTTGCCACCAAAAAACTATTTTTCAATGTTAGCTTAAGCAAAAAATACAAATAATATATATAAGTATTTGGCTGTCAGCAGGGTCGAACAGAACATTATACACAAAAAAAAAAAAAAAAACCAAAAAAACAACAAGAAAAAATTGTCTACACTTTAAAGGACAAGAATAAAACACTTTATAGAGCTTTGTGGGGGACAAGAATAATTTATGTTGCATGAAAATTGCATAGACATGCGAATAAGTTGCCGTTTCTTCCCCCCTAATGTGCTTTAAATGATGGCAACAAATGGTTTATTTTTGTTACAATTTTCATTTATTATTAAGTGACATAGAATTTAGTTTAGAGTTTTTGTACAAAAGAGAAAACTTTTAACTTTAAAGCTTACAAAAGTGGGCGTGGCAGGTATTTAATTACGTCCTCTAATAGTGTATTTATAACATATCAGCTTGAAAGTTGATTTTTACGCTAAGTATAGCTTTTTGTAAATTGTGGGCGTATTTATTATCCGACCATGCCCATCTATGGCACATAAATGTATGGGATAACTATAGATAAGTATACCAAATTTCAAGTTCATAGGTTAACTTTTGTGGCAGATATATAGATTTTTATCGATAGTGGGCGTGTCTGCCATCTGATCACGCCCATTTTTGGCACATTTTTAAATGTGTATAATAATTTTCAACTTTATAAATCAATTTAGAGACGTGGTATATAAATAGAGTGATGTCGATGATGGTCATAAATCCTGTCTGATATCGATCTGCGTTCAGAAACTAAAACCGTCTGAACATAATTTCAGCTTAATATCTCAAAATGTACGACAGTGAGACCGCAGCTATATATATATATAGTTCAATTAAGTTTTTGATGCTGCTTAATAATATATATACTTTGTAGGGTCTGTGACCCCCTCCTAATGGGTTTTGCAAACGAAATGATAAACTTAGTAAACGTCCATCCATTATATATGGTGGGTATGAAATATATATTCACTGAAGTGCAAAGTTTTGTACTATGATCTCTTCAGTTAATCGCTTTCCCAAAAAACCACACAATTAAAGTAAATGATTATTTAATGTACGCGCACATCTGACCTTGACAGATTATATTATGAATTGAAAATTTCATTCATGTGATGTGAAATTTTAACTAAACTGAATTATTGCGAACAGCGATTGTTCGTTCATTTATTTTCAAATTGATTTAATTGATTTAGCAAAATGAAAAAAAAAAAATAGAAATCCTATTTATTTTTAATTTAATTACCACTCAAGAGCTTAGACTTTAAATGACAATTTCGTACCAACTAATCCGCCATTAAATTGAATTGAAAAACGTGCCACATAAAAATCAATTTAATGTTTTGCGCTCTTTCATACATAGCCAAAAAAAACCACTCGACTGTTCGAATATTTATAAAAAAACTAAATGACTAATCAAAAATAAATGCCGCATTAAAAAATTACCTTCATTAAAAGCAAATTAGGCAATAAAAGCAAAGAGTTACTAAGGAAAGGTTCAGCGTAGCGTTAAGTTTACTTAAGAGAAAGAAGCAATTTCGTTTAACAGTTTACAGTTTTGTGTTTATGGCCACATAACCGCCCAAGTTGCTTCTCAAAAGACATGCAGTACCGAAAACTTCTATGTGCGAGTGTGTAAACAAAGTTTAAATGAGGATGAATGATGATGACAGAAAGTAAAGAAACGAAAAGAAAACGTAGAAAGAATATAGCGACGCACCCACGCAAAATACTACAAGTTCACGTTGGCTTAACGTTTCGGTAAAGTTGAAATAACAACAAGTAACAAGTAAGAACACGAAATTTGGCTTAAGTCAAATTTCAAGTACCCTCCATATCTACATGCTAATTATGGGCGTGGCAGGTACATGTATTAATTACGTATCAGCTTAAAAGTCGAATTTTACGCTGAGTACGGTTGTTTTTTTGAAAATTATGATGGTCTCTGTTATCTGACCATGCCCATTTTTGGCACATCTATGAATGGGATAACTATAGATACGTTTACCAAATTTCAAGTTCATAGGTCAATTATTGTAACAGATATATAGATTTTTGTAAACACACCCTCATGTCTAGATCGAAACTACTTTGCAAACGGAATGAACCATTTAGTACAAACCCCATCTTATGTGGAGAGTATGACATAAAGAAAATGTTTTCAAAGTTGTGCTCATATGGATGTATGTGTTTATTTCTGGCTTGTTTGCTTGCACTTGGAGTACAAGTGTCAAGTGGCAACGCCAAGATAATTAGATGGGTGGGCAACCAAGACCGACACACTCTATAAAAATTTAGAAATGAACCGAACGACAAAAATATCTAGTGTCGTGATAATACACGTCGTCTCTGTTACCTTAATAAATATCTTGCATGCAATGTATGGTACATGGACATACCAGACTGATAGGGTTCGAAGAAAAAGGAAGTTAATCTGATAACTTATTAAAGCAATTATTGCATCATGGCGAAAACAAAACCAAACTGTGGTAGATCCTGCATCCATTACATCAAAGTGAACACCAGATACTTATGCTTAAATTTTACATGAATGCAAATAACGCATACATTGCATTACATCCGCAAAAGCACGCATGCTAGTTGGTTGCCGTTGTTTGATTACCATCAGCCACTAACATTACAGTTACGGTTAATTCTAAAGCTGTGTGTGTATGGGTGTTTATGTATGTATGTGTGTGTGTTCAGCACTTTGTCGGTATTTTGTGTTTTGTGTGTATGATTTTGGAAGCATTTAGTTTAATGTCCTGTCATCATAGTGTCATCTCGCATATACCACCATCTCAAGGGAGTGCGTTTTTTGTGCTCTTGTGCAGATGATTGTAGCAGCTCATCTGCTATTACTGCACACAACCTTTAAAATACCAGCATAAGCCAGAAGATGAACATCATGCTCTCGATCCACCATCCACCAACCGTACAACATAACATAACGATGCACGTTATTTGCTATAATTCTTTGGTCTGGTGCTTATTCACACCCACCGCTTTTATGGGTTGACAACTATTTCATATTTAAAGGCATCCTTTTGTTTATGGCCACTGGGAGCGCCAATGAAGAGGGAGAGAACGTATGTACTAAGATTGCCCAATAATAATCTGACATAGAGTTACATCTCTTTACTTGTACAAAGTTAGCTATTTAATGCATGCATTTAGAAACTCATTTAAAATATTTTTATGATTCTTTGAAATGTAATAAAAACGCCTTTTCACTTTGTGGCTTTGTTCGTCTTCCCTTTCATAAATGGTGAGTAAATTAGTGGCGTTGCAGTATTACATATACCGGGTTCGCCGTTGCGTTTTAAAACTTGATTTCCTTTGATGAGTTTGGGGAGAAAAATAAAGTATTTACAAATATTTACATATATTGGTCCAAAGGAGAACTCAAGTGAAAATTGGATTGGATTATTTTTGACCCCTTTCCCATATGAGGTCCTATTGTCTGTATATGGCAAAAAGTTACAATTCTTAATATTTTTTCACAATATTTGGTAAATAATAAGTGATTACCTTAATAATTGGTTGTACCCAATTTGGACCCGATCCCAAGATTTTTAGAACCCCTCCTCTTACAACATTTTATTATAAAAGAAATCGGTTTATAACGAAAATAAGAAATTCTTTAATTTTTAAGTATATAAGAAAAATTTAAAAAAAATTATTAAGACATTTTAAAATTTTTGCTAATAAAAGTTAATATAAAAATAAAAAATAAATAAATAAATAAATAAAATAAAATAAAATAAAAATTTTTCATGTTTCAAAAAAAAATTCTTAATACAATTAAGTATAAAAAATAAAATTTCTAATTTTTCAAAAAAAAAATTTTATCGTGGTGTAGGGTATATGACGGTCCAGCTTGACCGATTATAATATTTTCAGTTGTTTCAATTTTTAAAAAATTTTTTTTTTAATTACTTGTTCTTTAATGCATTTTAGTTTATAATCATTTCTTTTTAACTCTCATTACATGCTAATATTTCTTCAACACAGTTTCCTTTACCTGCTTTTTCTTAACGAACATTTTATAGTCATGGACAGTCACTCTGCTTCAAACTTGCGGTAATTTGCATTCTGCAACTATATTTTCTCTTTTTTTTATAACTCGCTTACATTATAACGGTTTTGTTACACGTTGTGTTAATGACAACAGACACTAACTGCATTGCCATGATAAACGCACACACATACAACATTTAATAGTACTATAAATTATCGTATACGAATATTGCATTGCTTGTGTTTTGGCTGGGTGGAGGTTATCCACATAGTAGACAAGTCGTTTATTAAGTCTCTAGCCCACATGATTGGTGCGTGAGTACTTTATATAGATTTTGTTTATAATGTGGGTTCTTCTATTCTGCTTATTTAGGTTATGCATACCGATTTGCCAACAAGTTTTTGCGGATGTATGATGTCAAAAATATCAAAAAGGAAAAAAAAATTATGAAAAAAAACTGCCTTCGTTGGTATGAAAACAGTGAATTGTTGCGTATTGTTGTTATTAAGTTAAACGAAACACTGTCGAAGGTACATTCTTAAAGTCGACTTCAAATCAATCATCGTTTTCAGGCAAGCTGTCGTAAGAGGCTTCTGCTTTATAGCATTATCTTGTAATTTAAATAAACTTTTACTTACAAAATGTTGCTGTTGAAACTATTGTAATTGGAATATACTTCCTGCTTTTCTTACCGCATTACGCTTATTGCCGCCAAGAACACTTCACTCAGACCATATTTCCAACTTAACTTTCATAACTGCTAAGTCAAATATCTTTCAGTGCGTATGAGATTAGATTCATTTTAGGTGTATGTTTAGTATCTGTATGATCAAAAAGCCGTTTTTCTGATCTTGTAATTATAGTAACAGGTTTTACTTTCACGATCAAATCAATTCAAATAATTAATGTAGAAAAGATATGGAATTGAATGTAAAACAGTACGTTGATTTTTTTACCAAAACCAAAACGGGAGAAGGAACAAAAAAGAAGTTAGTTAGAAGAAAACAGTAGCAATGAGTCTCTCTGTACTCAGGGGCGTGTAATTGTAAAAAGTTGACCACAGGCCTCTTTCGCGGACACATTTCTACCCCCCAACATTAATATATTTATTTAACCCTGTTCCCTCTTTCACCACCATTGACTCTCCTAGTTTTCTTCTTTCTTTTGGACATTGTGTCAAGCATTGATGTTAAGTATTGCATAATTGTTTGTACGGCAAGGAATTGCAATTGCAGTATTTGTCGAACAATTTTTTTGTTCATTTTCAAAATTGCAAATATTAACCGGAAATCGTTTTTCAGGCAACAATATTGTAAGCAACTAAAACAGAAACAAGTAAGAAAACTATATTGGCTTAGACCAAATCTTAAATACCCTCCACATCTACAATAGTGGGCGTGACAGGTATGTGATTACGCTTTCTAATGGCACATGTATTACGCATCAGCTTGAAAATGGACTTTTATGTAGATTATAGTTGACAAAATTCAGTATACCCCCCATCCTATTCGGAGGCAATAAAAAGTGAGCATTGCTACTGCAATACTTAGTCGAGGGGATATTTAAAAATGTAGGGCATCACATCCGCACTGTATAATAAAATGAAGCGAGAGAATGAAAAAGTGTTTATATGGTTGGATAAGTGAGGAGGCGTATTAAGGTTTCTAGTTGTTTGTACAATTTTTTTATTTCTTTTTTTACTTAAATTTTTTTGTGTTTTGCTTGTTGGCTCGAGTCCTGCAGAAAGCTGTGCTATAAAACAGGTGGTTTATGGTCAATCAAGGCAATTTATTTATTTGTTATTTACGTACGTATCTCCTCCCCTCTCTGTCTCTTTTACTTTTACTATTTTAGTATTTTCATTGTGCCATTTTATTGTGACTATCCATTTTGTACGCAGGCAACTCTGGCCTGCTCCTCTTACATTCATATATACTTTTTTTATTTGTTTTGTACGAGCTTGGTGCTCGACTTGGTCGGTTTTTGTTCTTTGGACAATCGATAAATATTTGCTAAAGATTTAAAGCATATAGAGTGTGCGTAGGTGTGTATGTGATAAAGGTTTTACATACTTTTACGTACTCGGAATGTTGTGTTTACTTAAAGACTTGGCATTGTTTACTTTACGTTTATATAAAAATTCAAGGATATTTCATCTGTAGATGTAACTTAGCAAACGGAGGAAAAAAGTCAGAAAACAAAAAGAAAACTTTCACATATTCAACAATAAGGGGTACGGTCACTCCCAGGAACAGTAGCTTCTATACCCTACACCTAGTGTCGAGTATCTATTAAGTTTGAAGGAACACTTTGGAGTTGGTTTAACCTGTCTGTCCGTTTGTCCTGTCATATTTTCCCGCAAAATTTCGATGAAATTTTTCACCCAAAAAATGAAAAATGGAAAATGTCTCGTTTCATTTATCTAAATTGTAGCACGTAACTTATGTTCTTTGTTTACTTAAAACTAAGTGGTGTAGGGTATTAAATGTTTGATCTTTATCGACTTGAACATGTTCATTTACTTTAACACTAACTGTCGCAAGTGCTTCTTGCTTTGTTTACACCCCCAAGCTATTTAGTTGTCTCCCCCTCCCCATATGTTTGGTTGGAATAGAATAGAAAATGGACAGTACAGTTATTTAAATCGACTCTTAAATTCCTACATGTCTGGCATAACTAAACGTCTGGTTATTTGTGTAAAAGCCAATTTTGAATGTTGTTCAATTTTCAATTTGTTTTTTGCAGATACGTGCACGAATTTTCTAAAACTCTTCGATATGTTACAACATTCATTTGTTCTTGCTCTTCATGTTCTAATTCTGCATTTCATTTCCTATAACTACTCTAATACCATTTAAAATGTTGCCTCGTTTTCCTCATTTGAAAAGTAAAGTGTAAAAAAAAGAGGACAAAAAAAAAAAAAAAAAAGAAATTGTCATTTATACAAGATATGCGAACGTGAAGGAGAAACTTTTGCACAAACAGTGCCGTTCTAGTGAATTGAACCGGAAATCCTTATTGATCTATGACTTCGAACTTAGAAAGAAAAGTTTTTTTTTTCAGTTTTTTTTTCTTACCAACACGTTCCCTTTCGCTCAACTGCCTTATCTGGGTCCTTGGCGGTAATGTAATGTTAGTGCTTATTTGTCTATGGCTATGCATGTGTGTGCGTTGGGCTGTTTGTGTGATTCTTTAGCTTTACTTTTGTGTAACTCAAATTGTGTTAAAATGTGTTTTATAGAAATCATGACAGTCAAAATTAAATAAAAATTTTCTTTTCATATTCTCGTTGAAGCATTTTTTGTTTGTTTGTTTGGAAATCCTTTAAAAAATTTGCTCTCCTTTCATTCGCTCCATTGAAGTTGCTATAGTTCAAGAAAGATTTTCTTTAGAAACAGCGACGTGCGGTTCAAAAAACTAAATCAAGAGTTTTACTCGTTACCCAATAACTATTATGTTTATATAGATATAAATGTTATGTTATGGTATTAGTAGCAGTGCCAGCAGTAGTTGTATCGAAATTGTTATTACCCTGTTCCATTCAAGATATCTTGTATGATATATATATATATATATATATACGTGTGTGTGTGTGTGAGTGTGTTTCAATCCCAAAATGCAATCGGAACACATAACACGTTATAATAATAAATTTTGTTAAGATGTTGTTGCTGCTGTGTAGTTGTATTTTCAATATTTTTTTGACAGGAATATATACCAGCATATAAAAGTTACAGAAAGAAAAAAAAAAAACTTATTAAATATATCCAATAAATATCATGCGAAGAATAAACCATAGGGTGAAGGAAAGTAAACAAAATTTAAGCAAGCAGGGGCAAGTTTGAAAGTAAAATTATAATATTTTATTATAGCTGGTATTTTGGGAATAAGTTTTTAAGAGAATAAAACAAAAAAACAATCTCAAAACACCAGTAAGAAACCCAAATCTTAAATATCCTCCACATCGACAATAGTGGGCGTGATAGGTATATGATTACGCTTTCTAATGGTACATGTGTTATGTATCAGCTTCCAAATCGAGTTTTATGTAGAGTATAGTTTTTTTGTAAATTGTGGGTGCATGTGTTATGAGACCACGCCCATTTTTAGCACAACGATGCATAAGTTAATTGTAAATATGCGCACAAAATTTCAGCTTAATATCTCAAAATTTATGTCAGTAAGAATGCCAACAACAGACAGACTCACGGACATACGGACACATATATGTCTAAATCGATTCAGTTATGGATGCTAATCAAGAATATATATAATTTTTGTGGCTAGGCCACAATCCCATATATAGAGTCTAATGATAGATCGAACAAGTGAACATTTTTATTATATATTTTGCAGAAAATTCGAAAAGGATTTGTCAAGTTGATAATATTGCGATAATTTGATTAAAATCTCGGTATATTGGAGACGACTGTCTCCAGCAATGTCACCGAACCACTGTTAATCCTAATTAATTTAACCAACATTTCACATCTTTTCTCTGGTGCTGGTAAGTCAATTAATAATCATCTAATCACATAAACACCAAGTGAACCGTACGGTGTTTGGTATAATGAAATGAAAACGAATAAGAATGATTTTGATCATGAAAATCACGCCTAACATTTCCTAACATTTAACGGTCTAACGTACGTAGAGTAATTTTTAAAAAAACACCTTGAAGAGATTCTTTTAAAAGAACGTAATGTCAGGCAATTGAATGTCTAAACAAGAACACGCCATTACAAAATTGGTTTAACTAGAGTTTAACCAAGCGTTTGCAAATACAAACATGGTTTGTTATTGGCTCATAAACATTTTTGTAGAATTTTCTTAACGCAAAAATAAGCAACGTACAGCATAGATGTGTTCCTGAAAAATTGTTGTAAAAAATACATGAAATTTTTGAACGCCAAACTGAAATTGCTAACATACCAAAATTTATTTCATAGAATTTAAGTAGAATTAAGTAGTTCAATCATAACGACTAGCACGAAAAGAGAAAGTAACTATTTTTTTTCCAATTCGTATTAAATCCAATTCGTATAAAATAAGTTTGTGTAAAACGAGTATTAGGTGTATTCGATTTAAAATTGTGTCAACTTTTATTCAAAATTTTTATGGATGCTAAACTAATTAAAAAGGAAATTAAAATACTTTTATGAAACTTACTTAGGAGAGTAGGTCAATGGTTTCGCTTATCACAAGTATTATTAATTCCTTCCATAAAATTAATTCACCAAAGTTATAAATTTCTTTTATAGTCTTGGTATGATGAAATTAATTAATATTTGTTTTTGTTCTTTCGCCATTTTCGTTTCAAACCAAAAAAAAAAAACGAATAAATCAAGTATTGGTTCGAGTCACACTTTGGATACTCTCCATCGCGTCCCGTTTTGTGAACTACAATAATATATTCAAAGTAAAAAGTACGCTTTTTAGTTAAAAAAAAAAGATATTTTCACGACAGCGTAAGTTAATCTTGTGTGAGCTTCGAATCAATCTAAATTTAGAGGCTGCTCAACTTTATAACGGTATCTAAAGCCTTCTTGCACTAGTTCGCAAATGGATTAGGCAAGTTAGTGTAACCATGAAGGGAGAGGGAAGCATAAAAATGAAACGCAGCGACTTTCTTCACTTTTTTTTTTCAAACTTTCTTTTTAAAAGAACGAAGTATTACCAGTATAAATATCACACAAATCAGCTTCAAAATCAATAGTGTTTTGTTTGAAACAGAAGTAAGATGATGTCGTTCAAAATTCGTCTGGTTTTTATTGTTGTGATGTCAAATTTTGTGCTACTTGCAAAGGCTGAAAATAATCGCGCAAAAACAAATGGTATTGCAATGAAAGGATGTGTTTTATTTTTTATTTTTTATAACTTTCCATTATCTTTCAAAGCTTTTATACAACGACCCTTTATGGATTGGTTCTCTTGGTTAAATCCAGCGAATATGAAACAGAAAGAAACGGAAGAGTCCAACGCTCCAGCACAAATGCAGAATTATCCCCAACTGGATGTACCATCATCACCTTTGGGATTTTATGGAACCTACATACCACCACCGCTCTATTTACAAAATTTCCCTTATGCACCACCATTAACAACCGCCTTCACACCCAATCAATTATATCTCAATAGATCGCCTTATGTGACTGTAAATCATCCTAGTCTGGGTTATGCAAATACTAATGGCTCTTATAATGTGGATGAAAAGGAGACGGAGACGGAGGCGGACATGAAAGTTGGAAAAAGCAAAACAAACTCCATGGAAAAAAACTTAAAATCCAATGAAACAAAAAACATACATTTAGGTTTAAGTTATTTCTATCCCTACATAAAGTCGTTAAAGCTGTCGGAAGAGCAAAAAAAAAAATTCAAGGAACATTTAGCTCTGACCTATTATCGAGATCTGCGACAAGAAAGAAGATTAAAAAGATAATCAAATTCATTAAATTACATAAAAATAAGTTTTGAGCTTTAAACGCTTTTTCGTTTACATAATAGATAAACTTTCTCTTCACATAGCCACGTGAATTGCACGTTTTTTTCTTCTGTTTGTATCGGTTTGTTTGCATATTTCATTGTTTACTCATTTTATTAACAAATAATTTTATTAAACACTATTAAACATGAGTATATTTTGTGTAAAATAAATAGGTGAGAATGTTATAGGCGATCATTTAATACTTTACAGCAGCGTGTCTCAAAGTGTGCTCCGCGCATCTCATAATTATCAGCTAACTTTCACCACTGGGGTTCCGCTTAAATTAATACCCCTTTGAAGGGCTCCACAGCTCAAAAAGTCAAAGAACCGCTTTCCTACATCATGGAGTTCCGCAAATTGCAAAAATCGTGAAATTCAAGTTATAAGGAGAGGGATTCTAAAAGTGGATTGATCAGGTCCATATATGGTACTGTATATTAAAAAGGCAATTGTCGAGTCTTCATCATATTAAGAATTCCCAATTCGGAAAAAACCATACACAGCGTTAAGCTCGACTTGCAAGCTGATACATAATACGTAGGCACGCATGAAACGAACGGAATCATGTACCTGCCACGTCCACTGTTCGTAAGAACAGGCGGAGGTTATTTAACATTCGGCCTAAACCAAATTTATTTGTTTCACTTCGTTTTTTTTTTACATTTTCTTAAACTTAAGTGGAATTGCGAATTCATTCTCCGCATTATTTTATTTTATATTATATTTCATGTTACAGTCTACAGTCTACAGTCGCATTATTTTTCAATTCCCAAATGGTACAGAAACATAAACGGCAGACACACACACATTACAACGGACTTTTTGGAAAAAGAAAACAGCCAATAAAATATGCAAAGTTTCTCCTCTACATACATCGTACGCGGCGGCAAGGCAAGGCTCATAAATATAAGCAAAATTATATGAAGCAACTTTAACCTTTGCTATACCTTGCAAAAATATACAAAAATACAACAACATACGGGTTCGTACGTACATAACATATTTATGTGGGAGTCACCTGTGTTGGTATTTAGTTTTTTTTTTTTTCTTTTTTTTTTGAATTTCTAGTTAGCTAAGAAAGGAAATAGTATTATTTTCGTTACTCTAAAATAACATGGCTTAGTGTATACAAGCACACATGCATACATATACATTCCATGTATATATATGTGTGTGTGTATTTGGTAGGTACAAGAGGTACAGTCAGAGAATATGCTGCCAGAACGTTAGCCCAGAATTGAATTCTCATACAGTCAAACACAAACACACACACACATATATATGTGTACAGCCAAATGGATTTTTGTTAGTTGGAAAATATTGAAATGGCAAAGAAAGCTGCATTGTGACGGTTTTAGTCTGTTGGGCATACATGGGTCCTTTGGTCTGTAGATGTATATTTTTTTTTTGAGAATGTACATACATTCGCACATTCAGAAGAGCTAGGCGCATTGCTCCCTTTCAAGAAATAAAATAAAATAAAAAAAAGTACTAAATCCGAACGTTAACAATTCCATTTTATACATTGTTGTGTACAGCAGTAGCAGCCTTCCAGTCGAGTTTTGCTTTCTGCTATTATTTATATTTTATTTTATTTTTTGTTTTTTGTTTTTTTATAATGGAGGGTCCACATAAAATGGGAGGGTATACGAAGTTTGTCATTCCATTTGCAACATTTAGAAAGAGACGTCAGAGATCCAACAGTTTTTGATCAGCATCAAAAACTCAGTTGATCTAGATATGTAGGACCGTATGTCCGTGTGTCCGTCTATAGTTGACAATTCTAGACGGCCGTAAATTTTGAGATATTGAACTGAAATTTTGTACAGACAGTTTTAATTTTTGCATGCAAATCAAGATTTAAAATGGGTAAAATCTGTAAAAAGCCACGCCCTTAATCGACAAAAATCGATTTGTCTGCTATAAAAATTAAGCTATTAATTTGAAATTTCGTACTTATATTAACAATTCACCTATACATCAATGTGCCAAAAATGGGCGTGATGGAAAAACAGACACGCCCATAATCGACAAAAATCTTTATATAGGCCACAAAAATTGACGTATGGACTTGAAATATCGTATACATATTAATAGTTATGTTCTTCTTGGATGTACCAAAAATGGGCATGGTCAGATAACAGACAAGCTTACTATTTACAATAAACTGAATACTGAACGTAAAATTCGACTTTGAAGCTGTTACGTAAGACATTCAGTATTAGAAGGCGTTATATATGCCGCGCCCACTATTGTAGATGTGAAAGGTATTTTAAGATTTGTCCTAAGCCAAATTTAGTTGTTGTTGTTTTTAATTTTTATTTCTTTTTTGTTGTTGTTATTATTGTAACCAAATGAATATGGAAGTTGTACGGTAAAGAATAAAACAAAAAACCAAAAGAAAACAAAATAATAACAAAACACATACTCGTATACAAGAATTATATAGAAAGTCTGTAGCAGGTGCTTTTAAAACGTAAAATTTATAACTCTATAATATTTCAGTAGCCATCGCATACACACGTACAAAAACAGTTTATAACATTGCATTTTACACACAAACATATTTAAAGAGATTTTCGGCTATTGCACAATAAGCCACTTACAACAAAAACTTTAATACGAATTAAAGAAAAAAAAAAACAAAAAAAAGAAATAATAATAATAACAATAAATACTATTAAATATTATTCAAAACTTTGTATTGTCGTTGTTGTTGTTGTTGTTGGTGGTGGTGGTGGTATGCGCTCTTCTTTGTGTTTATTGTCAATAAATTTAATTACAGCTGCAATTAAAACGTTATGTTGAAATGTCTAAAAATGATTGATTTTATTAAATTGTTTCATTAATTACAACAAATCTGCTTTAATTACACCGGTTGGCAATCAACTTCAGTTGCATTATTAAAATAAACGATAAATAATTAACGCGCACCGTTGAAAATTAACAAAATTTTATTTCACAGAAAACTGAAGCAATGACAATGGCAATTAATGGAATTAATGGTTAATAGATTTTTGATAAGTAATGGTTATGAATTAATTATCGATTAAACGTTTTTTTTATTTTTTTTTTGTGTGAGACCTTAAATATCGATAAAATGTCATAGATCATATTTGATTCAATGAGCAACGCTGTGTACTGGCCAGCCTCTTGAATTGAATTGAACATCTCTTCGTTAAGCTGCTTAGCGTATCGTATTCTACTCGTCTATCTATATGTATTCATATCTTACGATTTTTGTTTTTAAGTACTTTTTATACCCTACCCCACAAGAGGGTATATTAAGTTTGTTAGAATGTTTGTAACTTCTAAACGGTAAATGCCACACTCACTTTTAATTATACAGATCGATTTAGAATCTTCGATTTAATCATATTCATATATCCATCTGTCCGTCTGTTCTAGGTCTATATAAATTTGCGCGCAAGCTACAGGACACAATTTATTATCGTAGGGTATTAAATGGCCGAACTTGACCGAGTATAACATTTTTATTTGTTTTTTGTTTGTTGTTGTTATTTTTTCAAAATTTTTTATATTAAATATAATAAACTTAGCACATAAGCTTGTAATGGCATTACTTTGTAATAAATATTATAATAATATAACTTAATGAGATGAATAATTAAATTAAATATCATATGGATTAAAAAAAAAAATAGATCTTCTTGAAGTGCCCGCTATGACGAATGTACATACTAAATAGATGCAGAATAATTGTGTTCAGAATCAAAGTGTTTTTATATACAAAATAATTTAAACTTGAATAACATGCGTAATGCATTAAAAATGGCAATATTTTGTTAATAAATATCTTTTGACGGCTATTGCTCCCATATCGAATAGAGTAATACGATATTAATCTTCGAACGGTGGCCATATTGGATTTGGTTTGATAACACTTCTTAGCATATAGCAAAATGCAAGTCATGCAATTTGTTCATGACTGACGATTGTATTAAAGCTTTAACAATGTTTGTCTCTATATCAGACCTACAGGTTTTCTTTTTATTACATTCTTCCAAGGGGCAAACACTTTATGCCAATCCAGGGAACAACTTTATATTTTGTTTCTTATCACAGGCTCTCTCTTCAAAAAATACATTTTCTTCTTCTTGTCTGTCTTCTACATTTGCAAACTGTTTTACCGTACAATATTAAATGGTTCGTTGTTTCCAGTTTTTTCTCTCTGTTCCAACAAGAAAGACAAAATGAAACTTAGCAGATTGTGTTCAATCTAAGTGGAAAGTGAAGGAGATGTGTGTATGTAGTCGCCGCTTAGTGCAAACATACAACTTGAAGGGAGATCACACAAAGCTTGTGAGTTGTATGAGAACATTGTTAAGCCTCCTGCAGGAATTGCATAAACTTGTACAGCTCATGTGAGGGTTTAAGTGGGTATGTGTGGGTGTACATGCAGGTAGCAACACAATGGTGGCAGTTTTTTGTGTGTGTGCTTCTTTCTGATTTGCTGTTTGTGTTGTTTGTATTGTTCTCCCCGTCTCTGTCTCTGTTGAGAACAGGAAGTTTGAAATTTGACATGCTTCTCAGTTGGACATTGAAAATATTCTTGTGTTACTATATTTAAGATCTTTTTTTTTTAGCCATTCTCTCTTCTCCACTCTCTTTCTCTTTCTACGAATTTTTGGTTTTTTTTTTAATTCTATGTACCTCCGACAGGTATGTGTAGAGAATTTATGTGTCTCTTTGGATTATGTTACTTACAAGCGTGTACGAGTATGTATGTGTGCTCGTATGTATGACTGTATGCTTGGTGTCCATGCTGCTGTTGCTTATTCTTTCCATTTCTTTCTGATATGTATTTCGAGTGGAATTTAAGGCGAGATTTACAAATTGATGGATTGCTAGTCTTTCATTTTAAGGTTGGAGTGATATGAAACGAGAGAAAGCACTCTGTGTGCACGGAATCCCAAAAAGCATAACAAAACAGAAAATAATAACAAATAGTACAGATACAGCAACAACTATTACAACAACAAACAACAACACTAACAGAAGATGGATGTTAGCTGTTAGTTTTTATACAAGTTTACCACTGAATTGGTGTTTGATTACATTGCTAGCATCTAATCCGTATACGTACGTATGTCCGTACGTACGTCTGTACATATTGTACATACTCGTATATGATCTGCGAAGATAGACAAGAGTTTGCATGCATGTATATGCTGTTGTTGTATGTGTTGTTTTTGTATTTTAATGGTACATTCTAGTTAATATAAAACACCACAACACCGAGCATGATAAACAATAAAAACAAAACCGAAAAAGAAAATGAACAAAAATGAACATTTGGTTAACTGACACGAACAGTACAGCACCAACATACAACAAAGATTTATATAACTGTTTATACAGCGGTATCGCTAGCATGGCAACAAAACTAATGCCCAAGTGGACGACATCGGGTTAAGCCATACACACACACACACAACAAGAATAACAAAAATTATTCAATTTATTCACATTTGGTTTAAAATTTATAGAAAGTTCTTCCATCCAATAACAGGAGGGGAATAATAAGTTTGTCATTCTGTTAGCAACTTAGGTTCTTGGCATCAGCACTAAAAATCTGCTGATCTAGCTATGAGCGTCCGTATGTATAAAACTTTGTACACACATTAGTTTTACATTTTACTTTTTTATGCCCTCCTCATATACTAAATTTGTTATATCATTTGCAACTCATGCTGTACACATGTCACGCCCATAATTTCATAAAAAAAAAAAGAAAAAACTCCTCTTCATAGCAGAGTTGAACCATTGAAGTAAAATGTAACCTGTACGGTAATAATTGTTAAACAAAATATCTATTATATGCCTGTTACGCCCATCCATCCTGCGGTCATAATATTTTCGAATGAAATCTTATTAACAAATTTTCTTACTAAAAACAATAATCACGAAAAAATCCAATTAAAATTATTAATAAAAAGATAGCATCAGCTATAAATAACAACAACAACAATGGTTAAACTGTAAACTGCTAGTACACAGCCGTCGAGTTAAAACAGCTATATATAATAATTTGTTTCAATTTTTGCAATTTTTTCAGTTTTGTCAGTTTTTTTTTTTTTTTTTTTTTAACAAATTAATTAACTTCATATTTGTACATGAAAAATGTTTCAATTTTAAGCAGATTAAAAAAGATTTCATTTACGTTGCTTTTGCCTGTATATCAATAAACATTGTTGTTGTAAGTTGTTTTTTTATTTTTTTTTATGTAAATAATTTTTCTGATTTATTTATTTTTAGATTAACTCAACGTGTGGGTATGTGTGTTTAAATAATTATGAGTTAATATAATCACAGAAAAAAAAAACCAAAAAAAACAAAAAAAAAATTAAATTAAAATAAAACAAATTAATTGGCTTAAGGGCAGATTATTAAAATTGACATTTTGATTGAAATGTGAAGTGAAATAAATATTATTTTGTACAACAATAGAAAAAAAAAAAACAAAAATCTATTTCAATCAAAAGGTGAAAAGGTTAACTTGCGATTCACATCACTTCACTTCACTTCAGTGTAGTGCAGTACAGTTCAGTTCAGTTTGGGTTTGGGTATGTGTTGGATGCTTTCACTTCGGGAATAAATAAATATTTTAAAAATCCATTTTAAACAAGACAACAACAACAACAACTAATGTACGAACTACTGAAATATACTCAAGTCCATAAAAGAATTGAATTATAAACTAACACATAGACTACATGTGTCCGCCTTTACATACTTATACCAAAAAAAAAATAGGAAAACGTAGAAGAAGAAATAAAGAAAAAAGTAAAAGAACAAAACAACAAGAGTAACATAATTTACATGTCTGCAGGATATCTGTCAGACATGTATCACTTTGTGAACAGCATTTGTGTTGATTGTAACTGCACACACACAAACACACACATAGCCGTTTAGTAGTAGAAGGCATGGTATGGTGTAAAACCACAAGTTGATGCCCAGAAACAAAGTCAATGCAGCGGTAGCAGTATAAGTTTCTTCTGTGTCTAAAATAAACATCAACGACAGCCACCAACAGTTTAGTTTGGTTTGGTGTGGTTTGGTCTGGTTTGGCCATGAATTTTATACTATTAAATGTTTCCTTTTATACATTATATATATTGCATATATGTACACACATATGAACTTGTAAATATTTAATTTTTTCTAAATATTGAATGTCGTCCATGTACAATCGTTTTCTTTCCTTCTAACCTGATAGAAAAGCTTTATATGAATAATTGTATAAAAATAATTGAATGACTACCAGACTCAAAATCCTTATGCTGACTGGGACATAAATATTCTCTACTGAATCAAAAAGCAAAGTTCGTTGAATTCATAAATTAAATAATAAGAAAAAAATAAAATAAAATAAATTGTTGACGACGCTCTTGATCGATTCTGCCCATTTTAGCGAAGATTTTGTTCCGCCTAGTATGGACAATTGCATTATAAGAGACTTGACTGTACATCCCATCTCCCAAATTATAAGCTAAAATTGTTCAAGCATCAGAATTGAACTCCGGTGTAGTAACATTTTGTTCGAATGTAACTTTTTTACATGTTTTCATCTTTCAATCTTTACTTGTACTTGGTAACGTTTCTCAAACCAAACACAAAACCAAAATTTAATAACTCTCTCTCTTCCATAATTGAGTAAAAATGAAATTTAATACATTTGCAACACACAACAAGCAGTGTGAGAGAGTCTACAAAGTATATAAATTTTTGATTAGTTTTAAAAACTGAGTTGAACTAGACATGTCCGTCCGTTTTTACGATCGTAAATATTTAGATTTTACACTTGTAATTTCTGCACATAGATTTCTTATTACAATGGGCCAAATCATTTAAGAGCCACGCCCACAATCGACAAATATCTAATTATCTGACACAAATATTGAGCTATCAAGTTAAAATTAGGTATAAATATACATAATGACCTCATCCATCGATAGACCAGAAATGGGCGTGGTGGTAAACAACGCTCCCAATAAACAAAAAAAACATTTTCAGTGTAAAACGTGACTTGAAGCTGATACGGAAAGGGCGTAATTATTTACCTGCTGCATTCACTGTTTGTATGTAGATGTACAGAGCATTTAAGATTTGACTCAATCCAAATTTACTTTTTTTACTTGTTTATGAAGAGAAGTTCTCCTAATATAATTAAGTTTCATAAACAAATCATAGAACATATGCAAACAAGTTAAACTTTGAAAAAATTGTAATAAAAATAATGCATAAACAGCAACAACAACAACAACAACAACAACAAAAACACACAAACTTGTTGTGTAGGTGCATAAATTTTGTTCTGAGAGATTTATTTAGGAAAGATTGAAAAAATAAAAAATGCAACAAAAAACAAAAAAAAAAAAAAACACAAAAAGAGCATTGTTTTGTAAAATAAAATTAATAACAACAACAATAATATTATCACAAACATTAATACATTTTTTTCCTTTAACTAAAACTAGGAAGAAATGGTATGAATCGAAGACCTTGGTAAGAATAAATAACGTCTGCAAACATAGAGATTCTCATATGTTGGTGTACATCTGTATGCATGTGTTTGTGTTTGTAAGGAAAATATTAAAGCTTAGGAAGCATAAAAACTTTTCTATATATGTACGTAAAATAAATTGACAGGCGACACAGAAAAGTAACCAATCTAAGCATACTGAAGCAGTTTGTTTTACAACAACTTTCAGAAATGCTTCACATGTAAATATTTCTTGAATAAGGATCGTAAAAGGTTCACATCTTTCATGGCTTATTATTTACAATATATCTAAATAATCGAAGGACGACCAGGGGCACGCTTAATACTCGACTTTTCAGTGAGACGAACTGTAGTCTTGCACCATCGAGTCTTGCACAGTAACCAACGTAAAATATTGCTTTAAGTTAAACGCTATTCAAGGGCAGTCTTACAGGTTATATTTCCGTATATTATACGCTTTGTTCTGCAATGGTTAAAACAAGCGATCGGTGAAAAGTGTGATCACCCAGACTTGGAAGCGTCTGTGTCAGGAGCGTCTGTGACGAAAACAGCTGAATTGTTTAACGACAGTATCCACGGTAATGACACCTTACCTAAAGTATGGTAAAACTTCATCGGCGAAGAGTAATAGTGTGTGAAACTCAAAGTTAACACACAGAGAGACCGAAGAACATTAAAAAGAGTTTAAAGCCAGACAAGATAAAACTACCTAACTAATGGCAAAAGTGACAACAGAACTATTCAGACACTGTACGAATCTGTTTCGCAAATACCTGCAATAAATATTAACAAATATCAGATGTTCATATTATTTTGTCCATCCCCTATATATGTACATATATTACAAGTCGAATTCTGCACTAAATAAGTTTCTTATGTATTGTGTGTATATGTATCTTTTATACTGTCACGCCTATTTTTGTCATATATATGTAAAATGTGGGCGTGGCATTTGCGATAATACGATCTCATATATGTCTAAACCGTCTCGAGTTTAAATATACTTCTGGGTGAAAGCAAACGGCATGACCCGCCATCTTGGGTGGGGGGATATAAAAGATGGCGTAAAGATGGAAAACTTGTAATTCAACAAATGGATTTGCAAATAAAGACAAAAACAAAAACACACATATATGTGCTTAGACCGACACAGACAAAAAATAAGGTAATAATTACAAAAACAACAACAACAACATGCAAGCACAATATCACACACAAACCACTTATTGCACAAACAAATGTATAAAATTTCATATCTGTACAAAGAAGCGAATAAAAATAAAAAACGAAACGGAAAAATGAAAAAAAAAAATTAAATAAAATTTAAGGGTAAACTGAAAGCATTAGAAAATAAACCACACAACGCAAAAACATCGGGTTGGGAGGAAAATGTACGCATACAAAAAAAAAAAAAAAAAAAAAACACATAGAATGGAACAAACAACAAGCATCAGGTGATTCTGGTTGCTACACATACACACACACTCACACACATGCATATATATTTATAACGAATAAAAACAACAGCATGAACTTATATTGTATGAAGAAATATGTTTCTCGGCATGAGCTTGATTGTGTTGGTCGTTTTCCTATTACTCCATCAACTACAATATATGGAGTTGGTTGGAAAGTTTGTAGGTGAACATATGCAACGTGTATGTGTACATCTATAGAATGCATCAAGTTATGTGCTCGTGTGTCTGTGTGTGTGTGTGTGTGTGTGTGTGTGTGAATATAGATTCGTTCCAAACTTACCATATGTGTAACTGTGTTGTAAACAAAAAAAAAAAAAAAAACTTTATAAACATGTTAAGTTTTTTATTTTATTGTTTTTTTTTTTTTAATTTTTTCCTCCATTATTCCATTTATGTCCGTTAAAAGTAAAAAAAAAAAAAAAGACCCGTAAAGGTTTTTCTATTCATTTATTATTATTGTTTTTTCAATTTTTTTTTTTTTTTCATTCCATATTTCTAAAGTAATAAATGTACGTGTATGTAAATGTGTTGTAACATGAATTGCTCATAAAACTGCAGGACTGGTAGATTTGTCCTTTGGTTTTTTTTTTTTTTTCTCTATTCTTTTCTGTTCTGTTCTGTTTTGTTCTGTTGAGTTGGTTACTATGAAAATACATTTATTGGATTTGTGTTCGCTATATCCAATAGACAAAACAACATCCGTATGATAATAACAACAATAACAACAATTTTCCAAATATATATTAAACAGCATTCTTCTCATCTTCCAACTATTATGCAATAAAAGTAATGACAAAAACACCTGAAAATATCAATTTGATAAATAACTCAAATGGTGATGGGTGTGGGCCCACCCCTGACAGTGAAAGTGGTCGTAAGCCAAGAGAAGTCAGTTATATTACAATTTGTGATTTAGACCACTCTCGCATTTATAGATAATCAAGTGTTTGTACCCGTTTACAATATATGCGATTGGCGAACCAAAATCTGAATCGATTTAATCAAGTCCGTCTATCCGTCCGTCTGTCCATATAAATTTGTGCACAAGCTATAGGTCGCATTTTTCAAGATAATTCAAAAAAAAACTTGGTACAAAAATATATATTGGCTCATAGAAGAATTCTATTGAAAATGGACCGGATCGGACCACTTTTAGAAACCCTCCTTATATAAGATCCTATTGTATGGAAAAAAAAAATTTCTATTCGTAATATTTTTGTATAAAATTTAGTAAAGAATAGTTTATGGGCCTAAAAGTTACAAATTTGACTATAACATTTTTCCTTGTTTTCATATATAAAACACTCTTCAACACAACAAATATATTAACTAAACAAAATTGTCAGAGTTGAGTTGTTTTTGTGTGTAAATATTTAAATATTTAAAATTTGTTCTTGTTATTATTGTTATTTAATTCAACATATTATTGTTACATAAATTAACATTAACTTTTTGTTGTTGTTGTTGTTGTTTTTTGTTTTTTTGTTTGTTTTTTGTTTTTGTTTATGTTTATGTTCAATGCCGGGTGTACCTTTTTAAACCATAAAATGTAAAATCATGTAACACAACAACAATAAGAATAAATTGACCCAAATACTTGATTAAAGTTACTCTCAAATGCTTCAAAATAACAACAACAATAACAACATGTTGTAAACTATTTAACATGCGTTTAATTAAAAGATTGTTGAAAAGTTTATAAACATGAGAAAAACCGCGCGCACGTTCGCTATACACGAAAGCAAACAACAAATTTCTTGAAAAAATACTACATAAAAGCGCATATGTGTGGGTGTGTATATTGTAAAATAGTTACTTTTTTTTTTTTTTTTTTTCTTACCGAAACTTTGATTTGATTTATAGAGGACTGTGGACATGGAAAATGTTGCTTATGTTCGTTTTGTGTAAAGAGTGTGGTGCGTGGGAATGAATGGTAACAGACAACCCCCAGAGAGTTGACAACAAATACGGCAAATGTATGAACATTGTCACATCACCTGCTCAGTGTACTGCACTTATTTTAATGTATTGCATCCATCAATAAATTAACGAAACCCTTCGGTTTCAAAGCTATTTAGTAAGACTATAAAATTACAAGACTGTTACTTCAACTGAATATTATTTTGCTTGATTTTAAAAAAGGAAACAAGAGTGATTGTAAATCTCTCTCCGGCCGCCTAATATTTATGGCTGCAGGCGTTTTCTCATATAAGTTTTGGAAACAAACGACAGTCGTCGGAGGCTTCAACTCAAAATGTTATGTAATATATCCATGTTTTCCTTCCTATCAATTGTCAATAAAATAAAATCACCGCGGGAAGTATTTTTAGATTCTATTGGTAGTTTAACGTAATGACAATTAATTTGTTAGTTTATCTGGCATGTAATGCGATATTTATTTTTCGATTGATTATCAATCGTGATGCAATTTTTCTATTTTCCAACAGTTATTAAGGGTGAAAATGTGAAAGGAAAGGGAAACCTTTCTGTTTTTCCGCTCTTATGCTTACGTCGTACATTACAGGGTCTTGCCTTAAATGGTTTTGAATGCATAACATTTGTTAAACGAAAGGAAACATTGGGAATTATGTCGCATTGATACAATCAATTATTGGGAATTATGTCGCATTGATACAATCACAAAATAATACATAATTATGGGTAATTATAAACAACAGTTGTTCGTTCATAGCAAACGGCTTCACCTTTGATTGTGTACTTCAAGTACTTAACACAAAAAAAAATCATAATAAAGATCAAAGGGAAGAAAAAATCTCAAGTAAAAACTATACCAACAACTACAAAAGCAACAAATAAAAATGAAAGAATAAATTAAGATACAAAAAAAAAAAACTAAATAAAAAACGCATGAATAAAAATACCCGAAAAAAAATTACTTTTTTAAAATTTTTCTTCATATTAGCTAAGAACCGCAACAGCAAATGATAAGAAATTCTTCATTTGAAATTTTTATACGCTCCGTATAAGGTGGGGGGTATACTAAGTTTGTCATTTCATTTGCAACATCTAGAAGGAGGCGTCAGAAATCCTATATATTCTTGATCAACAACAAAAACTGAATGTCCGTACGTCCGCGTATCTGTTTGTTATTGACATTCACACGATCGTAAATTTTGAGAAATTAAGCTGAAATTTTTTACAAGCACTTACAGTTTCAATACTCAGATTGCGATTTAAAATGGACAAAATCGGTCGAGAGCCACGCCTACAATAGACCAAAATCTAATTATCTGCCACAAAAATTGAGATAATAAATTAAAATTTGGTATACACATTTATAATTATCTTATGAATTTATAAGCTAAAAATGGGCATGGTCGAATAACAGATACGCCCACAATCAACATAAACCTTTATATATACCAAAAAAATTGACCTATGAACTTGAAATTTTGTATGCATATCTATAGTTATTGCTTCTATCGATGTACGAAAAACGGGCGTGATCGAATGATAGACACGTCAACAATTTACAAAAAACCCTATTCACCATAAAGCTTGACTTGCAAGCTGATGTGAAATACATGCAGTATTAGAGGGCGATATCATATACATGCTACGCCCATCGTGGAAAGTATTTAAGATTTAGTTTTAAACTAGACGCTAATCAAGTATATTAATATTTTTCACAATCTTTAAAGTTCTCCTTCTTACTACTCAAAGTGTTTGACAAAATAAAATAAATACATCTTCCTCAACCTCAACCACCAACCAAGTACATATGTGTGACAAGTAAGGATGTACAGACAACTTTCCTTCTTTTGCTCTTTCCTCAGACATTAAACAGCAAAAAACTTTTCATAGTAATAATCACAGAATATTGTTTTATGGCAAGTTCGTTTATTGTAGTTATCACACCAACACCAAAAATATGTCAATAATATCCGCTTTTTGCAAAGTACTCAACAGATATAAATACCAGCAACAAAGACAAAAAATGGCAAAAAAGAGCTTCATCCATAACAAAAATGATACTTCAAGCTGAAATGATTAATGTGTCTGCAAAATAAATGATTTGTGTTGTGTTGTGTTGTGTTGTGTTGTGCTGTGTTGTGTTGGTGTGTGAGAGAGATAGATAGCTAAGTAAACATAAAAATGAAAATGCAAAGAACGAGAGGGCACAGAGAAGGTCTTTGACAATATATCAAAACTTGCAAAATAGTTCTCTCCCAGTTTTTTTTTCCTCTTTTTTCACAGTTGGCACTCTAGTGGGAGAGTCTAGATGAAATAGTTGATGCATCCAACAACAAAGCTAACACGGGGCGGCATACAATTTAATAAGAAACTTGAGTTTTGCAAAGTTTTAAGTAATTCTGTTTAAATCATATTTTTTTTATACATTTATTACATTAAAAAAGAAAGAAATTTTTCCATTTGGCCTTTCTGGCCTCTTGCAATCTACCTGGCATCACTTTTTGTAATTTACCACCTCAACCACCTTTGACTCGTACACAAACTCTCCCGCACTTTTACTATTGAACGCCGACACCACCATCACACCATCACACCATCACACCATCGCACCATCATTTTATGCAATCGAAGTTTTCTTTTTTCACAATTTATAGCCAACTGCTGTCATCAATAGTGCTGTAATGAAACGTTTGTTCATATGTCTGTTGTCTGTAGCTATACTCTTTTCCTAACCGCTTATACACCCTTTCCCAACCTTTCACTACACATTTGTGTAGATTTATCTATTGCGGTGAAGTGTTTACTTGTTTTGTTTTGTTTTGTTTTGTTTCGTTGTGTTGTTGTGTGTGTTGAATAAAAAATAAATTCCTCATAAATTTAAAAAAATTATAAATAAATGCTGCATTTATTATGCAGGTGTCAGATTGGTGGCTGTTTTACAGTTATTTCTGGTGTCTGTCAGGTTTTTCTTTTTCTTTTTTTTTCCATTTTTTTTTTTTTTTTTTTTTTGAAAATTTACATACACCAGCCGTTGCTATGTGCGCGATTATAATTTAACGGACGCTTTGTTAAATGTGGTTTTAGGTTAAACGACATTGTTGACTCTTTCATAAAAAAAAAAAAATTTAAAAAAAATTAAAAAAAATATTTGAAAAATTATGATGAAAAAGCTTAATGCGGTTTTTGCAATATCCATCCTCCATAGAAAAAAAGGACTATTTAGTTTTTTTTTTTTTTTATTCATTCCAAATATTTACACAACTCACAGCACAAAGTACAAGCGCTGCCGCAGTAATACTCAATTCTAGTGCTGGTACCACTTGGCCCCCATTTAAAGTAAAGCTTACCCTTCATAAACCATTTGCTAGAGAATAACGATTTCGGATTCTTCGTTTCCTTTACGCATTCTTTCCTTTTTAACACGCTTTATAACGCCAATTAGTTACGATTTGAAGACCATGAACCGTGAATTTGATTTTTCTTAATAGTGGCGTACAAATGTCTAATTTTTGTGGGCGCTTAGAAAAACCGGTATGTTAAGTACAATACAACTGAATGCTTGTGTTTCTTTGTTATTCAAGAAGCTAAGCTGATAATATTATAGTTATGTTTGAGATGGGCGTGGTCATTTTAATGTGTTAAGCAAATTCCAACTTGAGCAATTTGTCCCATTGTAGGCGTGGCTATTAATCAGTTTTGCCTAATAGAAAACAACCGTGATCAACTCTCTGAACAAATTTATGTTGAATGTTTCAAAAGTAGCCAGACAACGCTTAGGCATAAAAATAATTTACTTATCTATGTATTTTTTTATTTATTATTTAGACGCTAATTAAATATTTATAAGTCGAGATTTTGTTTTCACTTTAACAACCGACTGATAACATTTTTCTTTTTATTGAATTGCATATGAAATGAGTCACATCAATATGTTAATATTTGATAGATATTTTTTAAATATTAATAAACATCAGCAAGCAAAACGAGGCTATATTAGGCGAGCGCCAAATCTAAGACACTAAACATCAGAAACGTCTCTGAAATTCTCAATTTCTTAATGGAAATTTTTATATTATAGAAATATGTACTAAAACAATTGATTTGATTGATATTGTGTGGCGCAGTTGTAGAGTGAGACATTTGAAAACATTGGTACATTGTTGGTTCGATTTTTATAAATTTTTGGTTTTATTGTAATACGGTGGATTGCTTTTGTCCATTTTGAACAGGAAAAATTTCAGCTCGATATCTTAACTTTGACTCACGGACGGACAGATGGACAGAGTGGCTAAATGAACTTTTCTATTAATGCTGATGAAGAATATATATACTCGACCACTTGAACAAAAACAATAAACCGCCAGATCATTCGGATGATGGGTATAAAAATGCTGATTAAACACAATTTCGTTAGTTTGCTTGTGTGTGTGTGAACGAAAATATACACTCATAATAATAAAACTCTTATACATAAAGCTTATCTCTCTCTCAACGGAATAGTAGCAATATGGAAGATGAAGAAGAGCAAGAAGTGAAAGAAACAGAAGTGCCATGAAAAAGGAGAGAAAGCTAAACGGGATAACAACTGTTGACAGTAGAAAAACTATTAGACACGATCTGTTGATTGTTATTTGATTTAATTTTGTGTTTGTTGTTATTGTTGTTGTTTTATGTTTCTGTTGCATTTGTGCACTTAGCCACAAATGCGCTTACAAAAGAAACATTCTTATAAAATATTTGGAAAAGTTTTTTCATACTTTCGTACGATAAAGTGTTTCGGGAGAACTTTTCATTTCACGTAATACTCGTAAAAGTATAAAATTATTTATTTGTGTAAGTTGTCTTACTACTCGATTTAATAAACTATTCAATCTAGTTAACACCAACATACACTTAACGTGTCTAGATGTGTGTGTGCGTCCCTACTGTACTGCGAGCTGCTTGCTGCACTCGCACAACAATAAAATGTTTGCAGAAAGGACGAAGTTTTATTGAACACGCAGTAATTTAATTTATCAACAACTGGCGTGCACACGCACACAATCAGCCAATCGACATTCTCATCACATTTCAATAGAAAACAATTCACCAGCACAACTAGTCAACCAGTCAACCAGTCAACCAGTCAGCCAGAGCTAGAGCTGGAGCTGGAGCCATTCACAGACTAATGCGTTTGTTAAATTGTTGTTTAGTTTGGGGCAATCCCACTCAGTGCATTGCACAGAGATGAAATCTTTTTCACAACAACAAAATAAATAAATTTAAAATAAAATAAAATCAAGTGTCAACATTCTGAAACACACAAAGTAGCAGGAGGATAAGCAGTCCAAGCCACCCATCAACAATATTCACATACACACACACACGCACACACACATCCTGATAGATTTGTTCATGTACACAAAATGTCATCGCTTAGTGTTAAATGTTAAACTATGAAGTGAACATTTGGACGTGTCACATACATCACTACAAGCAATATACGGGCATAGTCCCCGAAGTGTCCGTCCGCTACATTATCGAAGAAGAGTCTTCCGTTTACAACACTAAAATATTGCGTGGCAGAGTTTAAATACAATTGTAGGAGCAGCTCAATAAGATGTGATCAAGAATATTCACAAAATTGGATGACCATCAAATGAAATTAAGCGAGCCAAACATTTCCAAAAAGATGGATCCATCACTGCACATCTGAGACGATAAAACAGTCAGCAGTCTGGACTCGTCTTACTAGAAAAAGAATTTAGAAGATATTGCAAATGTTTGCAAGTGATGTGTAGCCACCTAAAGGGAGACTATGTTGATAAATGCAAAAAATTGTTTACCAAATTTCTGGCACTACCCTCGTATCTGTATATCCTTAGTATGACTGATTTAACGGATTTTTTTTTTTTTAGTAAAGCCTAATCGATGTTTTTTTACAACAATTTTTTCAAGTATTTTGTTTTTTTAAGCAATGTTGTGCTTTATCCGTTATCAACAAAGACATGTACCCTTCTTTTCGAAAGTGATCTAAGTCACAATTAATGGGCTGGGCAAAATCTAAAATATCCTTCACATAAATATACCAAGTGGAGGCGTGGCATATAGCTGATTACGTTTTATTATTATAAACTTTTTTTGTAAATGCAAATGATGGGTGTGTCCGTTAACCCGCACCACCCATTTTACGCACATCAATACAAATAAGTGCACTTTTTCAATTTTTTTACCTTAATTTTGTATAAATGGTACATGGGCGTAGTTCTTGATCGAAATAAAAAATTTGAAAATTTATCAAAAAAAAAAAAAATGCTAAATCGATGTCATCGAAATATTGACTTGGCACACTTACAAAATGATGGCTACAAACACATCTTCTCATATTGTCTACTATTACTTGTGCTTTTCTTCGTCCTCTCTTTGTGCACATATCCGCACTCTTGCTGTTGTATACCTCTGCGGTAACTGTGTGCTATCATCACCATCACTAATCTTTAAAAGGTATTTATAAAATGTTTGTGTTGTGTTCGTGTGCGTGCGTGTGTGTGTGAACATGTTTGTATTTATATGAGAGTGTGGAGACCACTTGAAAATGACCATAAATCACCATTTGTCAGTGGAGAAACATAAAAACACGCCAAGCAAGCAAAGAGTCAAACATGAAAATATGTTTATACAACATGAAAATAACAATAATAGCAACAACAACGATATGTATGCATTAAGAAATTGAATATTTTTGAGTCACAACGAATATCACAAGTGCAGTAGCTCTATGTGATTCATATTTAGTCGAAATGAGAGCATTTCTCTAAAATGTTTTAAAAACACGTTTAAATCCATCACCGAAGCTGGCCCAGTAACCTGATCAAACTCCAACTTATACCATTGAGTTTGTCTGGTCAGTTGCCATCGATTGGCATTAAAAATTTCAATATGAAAATTTTAAAACAAAAATTGACAAAAATTAGATATTAATCGATTACATTCAAGTTTGTCACAATTTAGTTGCATGATATGTGCAACTATTGTGACGAGTTTTAATGAAAAAGATCCCGAATTATGGGTTTTTGGCGAAACGTGTCAATCAACCATAAAGCTACTAAGCTTTGGTCACAACCATTAACGAAGAAATTTTACCTCAGTATCTGTATCTTACGTAAGTTTAGCGTTTATAGAAAGATCCCTGAACGACATAGAGTACAATCGATTTAAATGACTTGTTTTAAAAGCAACGGCTAGAGTGTTAATATATGTTTGAATTTATTTTGCATAAAAAGTGTGCTTACGTTGTGTTGAATAACCCGGCAAGAATAGTGCAAGAAATGTACTGGCGGTGTGTGCATGGTGTGCATGGTGAATGGTACACTTTTGTCTTCGTGTGTGTTATTTGCACAAAACGTTCAGTGCTATGCTTTGTGTGCGTTTGTGTGCACAATGCATAATTGTCAAGTCGGCTTCTTGACATATAGAGCGTACGTGCCAAAGCTTTTCGTTTTCTTCAACAACATCATCTCTTTTCATTTTTTCTCTTTCATTATTCACACTTTTGATTTTATGCAGCATGTACACACACACACACACACACACGCACACAATATTTGGTCATTTACACATGTGCTTGCCATGCAAGAACGAATTCAAAGACAATTTCATGCATATGTATGTTTGTGTACGTGTTAAGTACCTGTTGAGGCGCCACTAAGTTTTTTATACTTTTTTTTTTTTCATATTAGCTTAGTATTGTTGCTGTTGTTGGTTAATTTAACAAACAACATACAAATAAAGAAAATGACAAAGTGCATAAAAAATATGCAAAAAAAAACATTACGTATGCGTAAGTAGTACTAAAGGTGTGACGTCCTTCTGTTATGTTGATGCTACACATTTAGGTTAAACACAACGTAAGATGTAAATAAGTTAATGCATGAACGACGTCTGTACGTCCGTTTGTACATAATTAGTGACCTTACGGTAGTGCTTTGAAAATTTTGCATAAATTGTAAAAGGTTTCCATTCGCATAAAAAAATGGTGTAAGAGGTAGTGATGGGAGGGGGCTAACTATTCAATTAGCTTGGGTTTCGTTATAGCAGCAAATATACAAACATACATGTAATGTATGGGCGAGCGTAAAGGACGTAAGTGCCAACATCATGAAAAGCCTTAGAACGCTAGAACGTTTTAGATTCACTCAGGGACTGACTGACACTGTACAACAGTTTGATGATTTGAGCATAGAATTAGACGATTTCTCCTGACCTACGCTGAAGCGGTTTTAGTGGGTGATAGTCCCACACTGAATAGGCTTTCAATAGCTTCCCCGCTTCCTTTAATGCCCATTATGGAGTTTATCTAATCGCGTCTCCTTCCCTTTTCAGCTTAACTGCAAAAACAATACAACTAACTGTTGTTTTGTTTCAATGGTGTGCTTGTGCTTGTGGGGCTTCAATGAATTACAACAACAACATTTGCAATATTTTGTTTATGTTTCTAATTCAAATTTCAGAAAGCCAACCCGCATATGACTTAAAATTTTACGTATTATTGTTTTTTTTTTTGTTTTTTTTTTTTTTTTGGTGAAAAGTTTGTCTAATAAAGTTCAACTTTAAAGGAAACAAATTTTGCTCTTTCGCGTACGACCAACGTACACTCGTTACAACCCCAACTCTAAATACTTTCTTCGGTTACTTTTTTACACTCATTATAAGTGTACAAGTATTGTCGAATATTTCATTTTTCCTTCTCTTCTCTGTTCTCTTGTTCACTGTTTGTGATTTTGTTACCGTTTCTACTTTCAAATGATGGTGCTTCGTTGGCTACAACAAAAACATAAAAAACACCTTGAAAAACTTTCTAATATGTACTTATAAAGTGTGTGTGTGTGTGTGTGTGGGTTGTGTATTTGTTCAGTAATATTAGGGCATCCTGTTTTTGTTGTTGTTATCCTGTTAGTTTCAATTTTATTTCTTAGCAAGGTGGAAATAAAGTACAACAACAACAACAACAAAACATAAAAACTGGGTGCTTTATTCGGTGTCAAATAGCACAAAAAAATTTTTATTAGGTATACACCAAATCTAGGACACCCATCACCATTAATCTCTTCCAAATAGTTAGCAAGTACAATAACAACTCAAGTTTCTTTGCACACAAGTAACACCTAGTCCGGTGTGCACGTACGTTAAACGATTACGCCCATTTTCGCAACTGTGCTCTCGAACAGAAAGAAGGAAAGGTTAAATCTTCAATGGGTTTCCTATGGCAAATATTCTATAATCATATTATACATCATAATAACAAGGGCTGATCAAGAATGTATATAGTTTTGCGAGTGTGGTTAGTCCGCTTCTGGTAGTTATAAATGTTTGAACAAAAACAATATACCCCGCATATCATTATGATGATGGGTATAATAAAAAAGAAAGAGTTCGAAGACAAGAATAATTCTTGGGTAGCAAGTTAGCAAGTTTTCCTTCTTCCTTCATCCTTTTCCTTCTCAGCTCACCTTCATCATTGATTCCATTCTCTCTCCCTGTGAAACTTTTGTTTCATGTTGCTTTTAGCTGCTGAACTCTTGTAGCCTCGAATAATAATAATAATAATAACAACAACAACAACAACAACAACAACAACAAGTGATATTGTGCTTTCCCTTAATTTAATTTTACACTTATGTGTTTAATGTGTTTTTAATTTAGTTTTTCTTTTGGCTTCCCTTCGACAACTTTTCACTTTCCCACTTCCCCTTTTTCTGCACGGGCTTATATTTTTTGGTGAAGTTTTATTGGACAGAAATCTCTTTTATATAGACTCGTATAGAGGTCGCTTTAAGTGCAGTAAATATTATGTTAACATATAATAAAATTTAACAATAGTCGCCGTGAGCTAATGACAGCAACGACAAAGGTTGTCGCCAACCTGTAACGTCGCAAACAATTATTGTAGCATTCTTTCCTTCTCCTGCATCTCCATTGGCCATTGTGTTTAATCGGCCAGGTCGTACCGAATAAAGTGGAATCACCAAGCCAACCTGTCACCACTTGTAAGTATCATTCCGGGTGGAAACTTCTTAAAAAATTGCACATCTTATATAAGCTAACGCATTAAAATCATATTCAAGGAAATTCCTTCTGTCCTTCCTTCCTTCCTTTCTGATCCAACAATACTTTAAATTTCTTCTGCTCCAATTGACTTTACTGCTCCTACTCTAAACCCTTGGTTGTTGTGTTTGTACTCTACGGAATCTTATTGCTTGCTTGCTAACTTTTCCTTAAAAGTATTGATGTTTAACCCCTTTTGGGCGCTTCGCTTTGCCCTTCAACAGAACAATTTACTTTCGCGCAGTTTTCGCTCTCTTTCTATACAAAAAATAATTGAATTAATTACAAAACTCAGCTTAAAACTTTCTCCTCTTATTGTGTATTTCAGAAAAAAAAAAGAAGAAAAACGCGCTTAAATCATCATAATATTATTTTTATACGTTTTTAATTGTATGGAAGAGTCGTAAAAAAATGATTCATTATAAATAGATATAAAACTTCTTTAAAATTTATATAAAGTATATAAAGTCGCAACTGATGGTGCGTTATTGGAAAGCAATTAAATGGCGGTAGTTGTTATTTTGAAAAAAAAAAAAACAAAACGACGATGAATAACTTTTCGCATCGAGTCCTAAGCAGACGTTTCATAATTAACTTAAGATATACCAACACTTTGCAAACTTCCTTAATGAGGAGAATTATTTATATTTAAGTGAAAAATTAATTTTTATGGAATTGCGCTAGAGTTTCAGTTCAACCTGACAAGAGTCGGCAAAGAGAACTTTTCACATTACTACCAAGATGAATGTAATTGAAACCTCATTAAAACATTTAAAAAATGTGAAATTCAACTCTTGGCCTTGGGCGAAAGGAATTATTTAATTGAAAAGTTATCAAGAATCATTGAATATTTTTATTACATATCAATAAATAAAAATATCAATTTAATTAAAGATTAGAAGGCCACAGTTCAACTGTAGTGAAGTAGAAAGCCGAGAGTGAGTGAATGGAAACATTTGTGCGAAGAATAGTCAACACGCTCCACATTCAATCACTGGCCCATAGGTTTTCTTTAGGTTTTACCCTCAATTTGCGCATTTTAAATATGGAATTAGTTTCTAAAAGCGATAATTTTATTTTGAATTTAAAAAAAAATGGGAATTTTCATCATATAGAAACGTAGAGGGCCTTATATGAAGAAGGGACTTGAACATGAACCGATCAGGTTCATTTTTACTAGGGACCATCCTAAATTCAAAAACCATTTCTACAACAATTTTCATGAAATAATTTCAAAAACTGCGACCGGTACGTTGATTACAAAATACACGAAAACAGGGACGTACAGACGATCATGGTTAAATTGATTGAGATTTAGGGATTGGTTGGTAAGTGTATAAAGTAAGTGATTAAATTTTACAAAAACTAAATCGATGTGATCCAAAAATGGACTTGGACAACTAGATCAAAATTATGGTCCCTTGTTTTCCTTTCATTATGCTATAGGTGGGAAGTAATGTTTGAAATTAAGATGTCATGTCATGAAGTCATATTATGTGTAAGAAGAGTATGACAACAGTCAGTGGTGTTCATATTCGTTTGGTGTATGGTGTGTGTCAAAATACAATGACAAGTAAAACAGGCGACTTGTTAAGAAACTAAGACAGCAAATAAATACAACAACAACCACAACAACAAATATAACTAAAAACAAACTGCAGTGAAGACATCAATAAAATTTATTAACGCGTCACAAAGAATAGATTGCTGTTGTTGAAGAGGGGTAGGGGGAGCGCAGTTATGACAATTTAAAGTTAAACAAACATTTACGCACATAAACTCACCCACTCCACGTTCACCACACTAACTACTAAGAACAAGCAACAGAGTACAAAAGAGAACTAACGACTGTCATGTCAAATGATACATACACACATGTGTGTGCATACGTGTGCATTGGATTTTGTTTAAGGATTAGTGTTCGTGTGTGAAAATGTAAAAAAGTCAATGAATGATAAAAAGGGTAACTTTTCAAACCTACCACGAGAGAAAGCAATAATTTGAGACCACAGAAGTACAGACAGATAGAGAGAGAGAGAGAAAGAGAGAGAGGCTCATGAGCCAATAAATGAAGAGAGAGAGAGAGTTAATGCGGCAAACATAAAACACAGTTACAATAGAAATGGCACAGCCCAGCCAAGTGGTAGGCAGAGCACACTTGTGCGTAAAGTTATGAAAATCTCTTCTTAACATTTACACGCACACGCATACGTACTGGCATACCAATGCACAAAAGCAACAGTGTCGGCAAAATGCTTTTCACAAAAGGTAACAAAAGAGAAAGGAAATAAAAAAAAACGACATTAAAGAAAATTAAAGGCAAATTGCCAAAAACTGTAACGAAAATTGATCAGCAGCAGGGGGAAGGGTGTGAAAACCGCAAAAATGAAATATTTATAAAAACATTAGATGAGACACAGTGAGGAAGTAATGTGGCGTCGCTTAAATTGGCAACAACAACAACAATAATACGACTCAAAAATTACCTGTTTTCACTTAAGGAGGAAGTTTGAAAACTCTCGTAAAAACTTTTACGGTGTTTTCTATGTTTTTGGTTTGGCAAAGTCTTCCTCTTGCTTAGTAAACCATTTCTCCTTTTTTATTGCAATTAATTGTTTTTTTTTTTTATTATTTATTTAATTAATTGAAACGTGCCTTCATAATCCGATTCCATTGATATGTAGATTTAATGAGATAGAATTTTTTGTGTTTGTTTTTTGTTCACCCACCAAATATCAAATATCAACGAGGGTGAGACCATAAATTTATTTTTATTTTATTTTATTTTTATATTTTAAGTTATAATGAACGAGAAAAACATAAAACGTATAACAAACGCACTTATGTACACACACGTACTCCCGCACGCACACAGAGCAATCAACAATAAAGAATCTTGTGCTAATGATAAACGCGAACACGTTCATTCGTCAAGAGTTTCGCATCGACTGGTATTTTTTGCAATTTCCGTTTCCTAGGAGTACAAATTGTTTAACATGCTCACTAAATACACAGACACACACTTTTATATCTATATATATATATGTGTGTATGTATATAATCAACCCGTCATCATACCTAGTCACGAGCATGCACTGTTACAGTTACGTTACATATAAAAATTTACACAACACGTACTCTGTTGCTCTGTTCGTCTGTTTTTACCTCTGGCTGTACAAGACACATACGCTCGCTCCAAAAATCGGTTCTATGCTTGATGAACCTCTTTATACTTATACTGATATTGACTGTAGTCAGAGACTTTAGTAGTTTTTTAATTTTACGGGCCTTGCACAATTTAGATAGGCGAAGCTAATTTACATTTACTTACTTACTCTCCGGTTATAATCCATTACATTACCAACCAAATTTGAAAAAAATTTAACAAAATGAATTATGTACATATTGTTGCAGAGGTGAGTTTTACCATTAACAACAACAAGAACAACAATAACAACAACATAAACAATAACCAATTTATTTTATGAGAGAGTAGAACGTGCTCTACAAAATTGTTGTGCAGCCCATAAAACATTGTACAGTGCTAGCGTGAGTTTTAATCGATAACACACACACAAGCGTATACACAGCCAAAGAAAAAAATGTGCAACAGTAAAATGCAAATATTTACTCTAAGAATTATATGCAGGCATCTGCATGTTTGATAAAGCATAGCCGCACTTACAAATACAACAAAAACACAGAAAATATTAAACAGTCAACCATCGCACTGGCAGCATGTACGTACAATATTTAGTTCATATACTATAACGAATTTCTGCTCAATGTACGTGTAATATGTGAAGAGTATGTAGTTTTTCATTTCATTTTTTAAGAGTTGATAGAAAACTTTTTGAAAGAGATTTTCAATTAGAGAATGATGTCTTGTGTAGTGAGAGACGTGTTGCAATTGGTGGTGTGAGATGATAAATAACTGTTTTACTCGTTCTTTACTTAACGAAATTATTTCATCTTCGTTAGGCTGTTCTTACAGGTATTTTGACACACACACTGTCAACGAACGAACCTTGCTAATTATTTATATTGCTATGAACCACAATACCCGAATACGAGAGTATATAATAGAATTGTAAATATTTTTTTTTTGTACCCTGTACCACTTGTGGCTAGAGGTGTATTATATAAATTTAGAATCAAAATATGAAACGCTTTATTTTAGTGAAAAATAGTTAAGTAGCTTCATATATTAGGCTGTGCCAAATTTGGACCCGATCGCACTATTTTTAGAACCTCTTTCCTTATAATTACTTTTCACGAAGTTATTTATATGACAATATCTCACGTTTTCTGATACAACTCAATTAATTGTAGCATAATTTGTGGAACTAAGTGGTGTAGAGTACTAAGTGGTTGGTGTAACCGATTATAATATTTTCACTTTTTAATAGCTCTCTTCGTGTAAACGAATTTTATATGATTTGATAACATTGAAGAGAGTACCACGAAATGTTTTAAAGATACGACACAACATAGGCTAGTTGCTAAATTATAAACAAACAATGAAAATATTATACATAGTTGGTCAAGCCCGACCATTATAGTATCCATTTATTTATGTAGAAATCCAAGTATTACAATTGATGCAAAAATTTGTACAAGTTCGAGTGAATCATTGTCTTATGAAATTCACTTTTGAAAAGAATATTGTGGGACAGACCGATAGTCTCTGTCAAAACAAAAAAAAAAAAAATCGAAAAATTTCATTGAAATATCTCAAAAAATGAAACATTTGGCTTTTTTTGCACTCAGATTGCTATTTAAAATGGGTAAAATATGTCTAGAGCCACGCCCACCGTTGTAGATGTGAAGGGTCCTTAAGATTTGGCATAAGCCAAATTTTAGAAGAACTACAGGGCAATATTTACAGCAGCACCTAACACTGTTTCGGTCACGTGCAGAGTTTGCATAAACGAAGATGGAGGCACCTAAATAAAATATTTTATTTTCAAAAACTAGCTTTTATATTAAATGAAATGAAAGTCAAGTAAATGATTTAAAAATTAAAATTAATTAATTTCTTCCCCTCCCCTCTTACACTTAATTATGTATATTAACGCTTTCCACACTTTCAATTTTCATTTGTAGTTCCATAAAAATTGGTGGACTTATTATATAAAAGTTTGTCTAATTCACTTGGTTAAGAGTCCGTGGTAGGTGTGTGTGTTTTTGAATTCTTTATACACCTGTGCATTAAATATTTAACATTATTGATTATATTTTTTTGTTATACATCGAGCATTTGGCAAGGTCTCCCGCTCTCTCGCTCTCGAAGTTCATTTCTCTCTGGTCTATTAAAAAAATAAGTGAGAACTCCGCTGTGTTCTTATCATATTACTAATACTTATCAAATAAGAGACAACTTACCAGAAACCTTTATATTACTTTAATTTAATGCAATATGCAATATTCTCTTATTTTCGCATTCGAAATATTTATATTGTTTCGTAATTTTTCTCTTCTTATTTTACATAACATAATGTTCGTTATAATTTACAGTTCGTGTACAAGAAAACATGTTATTCTAACAAACTCAGGTAATTTTTAATATGATGTAATCTGTCATCTCCCTTGGATCCGTTCTGTCATTTACATTTTGTATAAGAGTTTAAAAAATGTTATATCCTGTTACTGGTTCAGTTTTAGTTGAGACGACAATATGGAAATGAAACACTGTAAGTTTGCTAAGTAGTATGTTAATATAAAATATAAATAAAATAAAACAATATAATATGTAATAAAATAAAATATAAAGGGGAAGAAAAAAAAATAAAAATCGTCAACTTCCAAAGTACACATATGGCTGTATATGTGTGTTCAAAATCAATTACAATTTGTTATCGTTCTTGTTCTTTTTGTTGTTGTTAGTTAGCAGCAACAAATCACATATCTAATCAAACAGACAAACATCAACATAAAAAATAAATAAGCGCATAAAAATGCAATATATTCAGATTTTGTTTTGAAACTGTGAAAAAAAAAAATATTCACAATGCTTATCATCATCAGCTGCTTTATTTATAAGATCATAAAAAAGCACAAAAGAGCACTTTGATTGACTGCATGTATACATGCTTGCATGTGTTTGCATGTGTTTGGATTTGTGTTAATTTGTTTGATTTTTAATCACTCCGCACTGATAGAGCACACACACACGATTATTTCTTATGCATCTCCCCTCAAACGCTCTTTAGCAAAATCCACCACATCGTTGTTATATTGTAGATAGTAAGTGTTTTGTTTGCTGATGTGCTCGCTCGTGTGCTGTGGGATGTGATATGTTGTTGTGTTTATAACATTTGCTTGACACTTTAGTGTGTTGGTAAAAAAATAAAAAAAATATGTACAAATTTATAGGGAGAGACACTGAATATACATAACAGTTTCTGTACTCTTATTAATAAAGATAAACGCACAAACGTACACGCATCACATATAAAATGAAGAGAATTCTTTAATTGGCGAAAAAACTAAATTCAGATAATACAAAAATAGTAAATGCCGTTCCACTCTTGATCACTTTTCATTATACCCTCCACATAAGATGGGGGTATACTGCGTCGATCTGGACATGTTTGTCCGTGTGTGTCTGTCTGTTATTGACATTCTCAAGGTCGTAAATTTTAAGTTGAATAGAAACTATTCGCTATTTAAAATGGGGAAAATCAGTCAAAGGCCACGCCCACAATGGACAAAAATGTATTTATATCCCACTAATAATTGAGCTATTAAGTTGAAATTTGGTAAGCATATTTATAATTATCCCATCCATATATGTTCCAAAAATGGACGTGAACGGATAACAGGCACGCCCACAAGAGAGGAAAACTTATATATCTGTCACAAAAATTTACTTATGAACTGGAAATTTGGAATTCATATTTGCAATTGTCCCTAACAACGATGTGCCAAAAATGGGCGCGGTCTGATAACAAAAACGCCCACAATTTAGAAAAAAACATATTCACCTGTTACATAATAGAAACGCTATTAGAGGGCGTAATATACATATTATGCCACGCCCACCTTTGCCAAATTTAGTTTTCCTGCTTGGCTTAAATTTAATCGTTGTCATCATTTTCAATCTTGTCGACGTTTTTATTACTTCTTTCTATTTATTTACTTTATATTTTCATGTAATATTTTAAATTTAAAGCAATTGTTGTTTATTTTATATATAAATAATACATATATATATATATATTTTTATTCCACATTCCACGTTGAGATTTTTCTGTAAACTTTTAATTTTTTTATTTATGTTTTTTTTTTTTGTTATCATAACGGTACTTTTCAAACATCAGCTTAATATGTCTCACAACATATTATAATTTGGTTCAAATTTCACAACATATTATAATTTTTTAAACCAATTCGTACACTCACTGATGTACCGTTTCATCTGTGCGTGTGCATGTATGAACGTTTCTAAATCTCATTTCATTTCTTATAAAATTGTGTTGTAAAAGTAAAGTAATGTTGTGCGTTTGAATGCATGTTATGTGTGTGTGTGCACACACATGTACTTATATTCCACTTACGCAGATGTATGTAAACGTACGTAATACGCTTGGAGTTATCGCATTGAGAGAACCCTAATGCCGATGATGAAAAGGCAACAAAAAGCAAAATAAACAAGTAGTGCAAATTTCTCAAGCACTCTGTCAAATAGTACTCAACCGAACATTAGCTTAGTCGTATAAAAAGCATGAAATATCACGAACAAAATGTATGAACACACAAGCTTGTTTGGGGACGTGTGAGTGTGTGTAAATTTGTAACACAATTTCCATGTTCCCAGCTGTTATTGTTATTGTTGTTTTTATTATTATTATTGTTGCCTACTAATGCCTTTTCTTGGTTATATGATTTTCAACGCTTGTTGTTATTACATTTGGCTAACGGTGGCGGTGCATGCTTGCGCGTGTGTATGTTCTAAAATACACAAAAACCGCAAACAATAAGAATGAAATGTAGGAAAATAAGCATCCGTAACCAAAGTATACACGTGTTGGTGAAAAATTTGTTCATTGAAAAAAAATATCGAAATTTTCGTTTTGATGATAAGAGGAAGAGAGAGAAAGAGAGAAAGAGAGGGAGAACTATTACATATAATCCATTAGAGTTTGTTAGTGACTGTAGAGTTATTAAAATGGATTCAATCGAACGGAAATGAAATGTTTAAAGAGGTGGAAAATTTTTACCTCCAAAGTGTTTTACGGAAAAAACAAAAAAACGAAAAATTGAAATTTAAAAGAAAATGTAACAAAATAAGGAAAAAAACTAAATTTAACTCAGGCCGGGCGTGGCAGGTATATAATTACGCCCTTTATTGATTGTATTAATTGCGTATTAAGGGGCGAGTCGGATTCATAGCTAAATGAAGTTTTGAAGTAAATTGTGGGCGCGGCTATTACTCAACGACAGTCATGTTTGCGATTTTGGCGGACGGAGTAATTGTGAATATTTTTTGCTTAATTTTTACATACTAGATCAATAAGTGTGACTGTGAGAGATTTCAGTGCAAAGGGGGCGTGGTAGGTTGGCCACGTTCATAGCCATTCTACAAAAAGCAGAAATGTTTGCACAAAATTTGTTCCCGATATCTCAAAATTTGCCAACGTCAGCGCTCCAACAGCAGATTGTCGCACGGACGGACATACCTAGACTAAGAAACAAAAAAATCTAAGTTTGGCTTGAACCAAAATTTTGACTACTTTTCACCGCTGCACTATATGCAAATATCCTCCTTTCTACTGGACATACGGACAGACACATGGACTCAGTATTTGATGCTGTTTAAGAATATATTTAATTTGTTGAGTCTGAGGCGCGACTTTAAAGTGCTGAAAACCTAAATATTTATGAAAATAATGGAATTATATAAATAAACAAATAGTTAGTAATTGGCCAGAAATTATGATGATGACAACATATCCAAAAAAAAAAAAACGAATCACTTTATATCGAAAACTTTATTAAAATTTACGTTTGCTTGCTTGTAAATTCATCACCATCTAAACGATGAATACAAAAAAAAAAAAAAAAAAATTAATCTATTTACATATGTCAATTATGTAAATGCCCAACGGCATATATTGTAGGTCTCGGTTACTCCCCTAACAGTTATTCCAGCTAAATCTTCTACCACAACATGCCCTTTCTTCGTTATTATTTCTGCTAAAGTCGATTTCATTTCAATAATGTTTATGCATACATTAGTAAAACCAATAATAACAACAGCAGCAGCAACAACAATCGTACAAATCGGATAAGCTTTCAAACAGCAGATGTAAAGTTTATACTTGTATGAGTTGTAGCCACAACTGATGCTGCACTCCTTGATTTTAGTCTTTCAAATCAAATTATGCCTTTTATATGCTGTTGTTGTTGTTCAGCGTTCTATTTTAAATGAAAAAAACCCCATTATGCAAATTTTCCTGAAAAATATTAAATCAATAGAAAAAATAAAAGAAATTTCGAACTGGTAGCCCAGCGGCTGTTATGAATTTGTTATAAAATTCGCCATGAACTAGAGTTGCTTAATAATCAAAAAAAAATTGATAAAAACAATATGGCTGCCACTTGAAGGTGTTAAAGCAGATGTTTTCATCCAAATTTTTGATCTTTACCACCATTTAGTCAAAATCGTAATATATTCAACATGGCGATCGCCCTAAAAAGATGGATTTTTCAACTTCTTTCTGGTCTCTGTGAATGAAATCGTTTGACGAAGTCAATGCTGACATTTTATTGAATCAAATATGGCGGCCGCCACAATCTTGATTTATTAATAACATTAAATGAAAGGATTTAACGAGTAAAATAGAAAAATTTTAACCGGCAACCAGCCGTAGAAGGTTCGCTACTCAAAGGAAGATCAAGTTCCAGGTCACCGTCAAGGTTTTCCATCATGTTTTATCAACTTTTCTCTTTGAAGTTTTTTCGAAAAATTTCATTTTATGCCGTTACTTGAGAGTTTCCATCATTCTTCACCAAATTTTATCCAAAAACCATAAAGTCTTCCTTTATAATGGGACCGTATAAGGGGAGGGGTTCTAAAAATGGTCCGATTCGGTTCATATTTTATACGGTTTCTTTTTTAGGGCAATTGCACTAAATTTCAATGAAATATCTCAAAAAATTAACACCCCCTTCATTACAAGTGGTGCAGAGTATAAAATTGTTTCCAAAGCTTAAACGGTATCATTAACATTATTATTATTATTATTATTATTGTTGTTGTAGATGTTGTAAATGTTGTTTCTAAAGAAGACTTTCTTTTACACTTAGTATACAGCACGTATATATATATATATATATATATATATATAATACAATCTGATACTTGGCTGGTAGACGTGCTTAGACCTGAGTTTAATGTACAATTTAATTAAATATTCTAATCGCAGCCCTGTGAACCACTTGTGGCAAATTGTCGCCTAAGTAACGCAAATGTATACAAAGAATCAAAATCACACCAGGCAACCAATCCGCAGCAGCTCCGGCACCAGTTTACGTAAAGAGAAGGAAAAAAATAAGACAGAAAGAAAGAAAAAACTTGACACAGAGTATTTTACTGTCTGAGACATCATTTGAATCAATTGCGTTGGGTCTCTAGGAAGGGGTGAGGGTGAAATGGACGGACGGACGGACGGACAAATAAATAATAAACACTCGCACGAATCAAAGCACAGACAACATATTTAAATACATTGTATTGTATTAAATTTTATAGAATTGCCAGCGGGTTACAGTTCTTAGGGGGGGAAAGCATTATTAGAACATGCAGCCCCGCAACCGTATTAACCTTATTCATTTGCTGTTCATCATATCTGCAGCCAAAGTAAAGTAAATAGTACGCGATATATGAAGCCAACCAATGGAATCGTACAATTATGTACTTCCTCCATATAAATGCTCCAGATGGTAAAATTTTTTGCAATAACAAGCACAGCAAAGCATTAAAGTTTTATGATTAAGTGATGGGGCAAGACGGCACCCTCCGGACTTCCAACATTGATGCATACGTTACGTAGAGAAAATAGTATTTTTTTGTTTTTGGTTTTTTGGTATTTTGTAAGCGTTATATTCAGTTCACCTAAACAAATGACTGCACACATGAAATCCTCGAACGTGTACACGCAGCTGTACAGCAATGCCAACACTTCAAAACTCCACAAATCAGGATATCAGTCAGTGGGGTCGTTCCGTTTGAGTTGTAAATGTGTTTCCTATACTTTTTTGCAATTTCGAATTCTTTGTAGTTTTATTAACTCAATAAAATTGAAATTGAAATGAACTTTAGCTATGGTGACGCTGCTCTCTATTAAATTAACTTACGACCACCCCGCACGCGACACTCTTGCCAACTGAAAGGAGATTTATTTTTTTCTATTTATTGGTCTTACTCTGTATGCATACACAGCATTATCATTCACTGGGGTAGGCCTTTACCAATAATGAAAATGACAGTGATTGAATACTTGGTTGGAAAAGATGGGAGACAAGGAACATAACAACAACAACAATAACAACAACAATAAAAGGCCTGCAATTGTAAAAATATTTGATTTTTTTTTTTTTCTGTATGAATGTATATACTCGTATGTGCCAGCGATCTTTGTGGTGTTTGATATAATCATTATTTGCAAAAAGGAAAAAAAAAAGAACTTTTTCTCTTCTACATAAGAACCCATAATGTATCCACAATATTGCGCAACAACGGACAGAATAATTTATGTAAATGATTGTATGTACAGAATAAAGCTTTCGTGACACTTTAAGCCAACATATCATCGATCAAAATGAAAATAAACTGAACTTGACTGAACTGAACTGAATTGTGTAAAATGTTCGCTTCGATTCGACTCGATTCGATTATTTATATATTAATCAGATTTCAGGAAAATTGACAGACAGCCACAACAATATAACAAAACAAAGTGACAGAGTTGTTGTTTTTTTTGTTTTTTTAATTAAATACAAATTAAAATAATAAATTACAAGTAATTGTGAATTAATTTCATTAAATATCGTGCAAAGGAAATGTTTTTACAGTAACGATAAAATTGATAGAAATACGGGAAAATGCTAAAATTGGTCAAAAATGATCATTTAATGGTCTGCATCATTGAGTTGAGTTCTATTTAAACAAAGCAATAAAAATTAAAAGTAAAGACAGACAGACAGACAGATGAATATCATTAGATTACAACAACTTTCCATTTTCAATATAAAGCAGACTGTGTAGAAACCATTAGCATTCACAAATTAAAAAAAAAAATTCGATACTGTTGTAAGATGAGCAAAAGACCAATATTGATCAACTCAAGGTTGATCAATGGTGATGCCAAACATCTGATTCACAAAAACCATGCACAGCAGGTTGGATGCTAGCATTTCGATGGGCGCTACCCCATCATCATCAGCAACCAGTGCATGCTAAAACTTGAGCATCCGACCACACTTATGCCTATTCTAATACAATTCATATGAGAATTGTAACAAGGATAATGTAGCCAAACATAAAAGCAAAGCATGATCCTTCTGAATCAGACGATGTTTTTGCATTGCTTATGGCATTCTGTTTTGCATCACCAAACGGTGTTCGGTATATAATAATGAAAAGCCAATTAATTTATTAATTTTATATATGTGCGTAAGAAAACGTCGGTTTGAATGTTTAGCTTGTAGTTAATGCAGAAAACCGGTTGCGCGGTCATTTGCTTCAAAACGTATTTTAATACTTTCATCAAAATTAAACGTCAATAAAACCAAACATTTGCGACAAATGTCTCAATTTTTCTGTGTTGTTTTGTTTTTTTCTTTCCCTTGCTTTCCTTTCATTTTGTCGAAAGACTAAAACCACATAATAAACGTTGTTCTCTTTGTATTATTTCTCCAAAGAGATGCAAAGAAAAGAAAGGACCAAAAAAAGTCATCCATTATATTGGATGAATTCAAGGAGGGAGAAAGAGAGAGAGACGACTTGGCCCCTTGGGTGCCCCCAATGACACAGTAAAAACCGGAAATGATGTGCTGCTGCGGGCCCCCAAAACAATTTTAGCAAAAACACATTCATTTATAAAACGCTGCTGCTTAATATTTTATAGAGACAATCTCTTTGCAATAAATATACTTCTCCATCACCCCATCCAACACCTCGTCCTTTTAATCCCCATACACTTTACCATCACTTAGTAACTATCGCACAAAAAAAGGAAAGGCAAAGCTATTGTAGTGCTGGTTGAACTGCGTATGTGTGGCTATAACGAATAAAGAAAAGTAATATAAGTATAAAAACATATGTGTGTGGATGTGTCTGCTGCGAAATATAAGACTGTCTAATAGTGATGGTGAGTGAGTCGGTTGGTCTAACTATGAGACATGACATGTTGAAATGTTTGCTGTTTGACTGGCTAGAATGGAATGAAACAATGAATGGCAACAATGGCAATGGCGATGGCGATGGCGACAGCGACAGCGTCGACGAATGCTTATTTTACGTGAGATAAAAATGAATATTAAATGAAGCAACAAAACTTCTAAAAAATCTAAAACTTGATGAAATTGAATGAATTCCTACAATACCCACGCATATACTCGTACAAACGTCTACGTAAAAATGAAAGCTACACTTGGATCAATGTTGTTTGTGTTTTTATTTGTTTTCGGGGCCAAAGCGGAAATATGCGCCATCAATAAAATATGGCGCGTCCATATCTATCTACGTCGTACATGGCAATGACTTTCAAAATAGCATAATGTTCCCCCTTCGGTTGTTTATACAGCACGTGTGTACGAGTATATGGTATATATTGTATGTATGGCCGTGGCCATGAATTTTGGCAAATTGATTTTTTTCTACTTTTTTAACACACACACACACACACATAGAGTATTATTGTTTTTCCGGATAAGCATTTCAACAAACTTGGAAATGGATTAAGTGAAAAACATTTAACAATGTTCTGTTCGGGCAGTTTTTTTTTTTCAGTGGCTTCTGTTACAGCGACAACAGCAACAGATTCTATTACAAATTTAACATACTCATGTGTAGAGAAACTCAACTGAAGTTGCGCGTTTTACAGATATGTGATACTCTATAAATTATAGCGTCCATATTAAAATTCTAATCAATTTAAAGACATATTAATGTCCGTCTGTCCGTACAATGTTAAAATATTCATGATTACAAAAATGTAGTGGAACCACGCCCATTTTGGGTGGTATAATAATAAATATGTGTATCTAATTTTAACTTAATGACTCAAATTTTATGGCATCAAAAACTGAGTCGATCTAGGAATGTATGTCCGGGTGTCCATGTTTCTGTCTGTTGCTTTTCATTCTCAGTAGCGTAAATATTGCGATATTGAGCTTTTGCGAAAATTGAGCTATTAAGTTGAAATTTAGTACATCCATTAATAATTAATCCATCCATCGATGTGCCAAAAATAGGCATGGTCGAATAATAGACGCGCCCACAATTTACAAAAAACCATATTCCACGTAAAGCGTGTTTGGCAAGCTGATACACTTTTAAAGGGCTCAATATGTATATGTTTGCCAAGCCCACCGCTGTGAATATGGAGAGTATTTTTTGGTCTAAGTCGAATTTACTTTTCTTGTTTGTTTTTTCTTGTTACTACAAAAGTTTAAACCGCACACTTGCTTACTCACTGTGAAACATTTTGTATGCGCGGGGCGTACATTGTCTTTACGTCTAAAATGTTTAAAAATTGTTATGTTTTTGTATTTTACTGTAATAAATAATACATATACGTAAAGAATTGTATGCGTGTGTATATAGAAGCATTCAAAGTTGGAGGCCACACATTCCACACAAACGATTTATAATTGAGCCAAAGTGCAGGCGGCTGCGTGCGTGTGTACATTATAATAAATTTCAAATTAAATTGAATGCGTCCATTGATCTTAGATACATAGTGCGGGCATTGTGCAATATGCTAAGCAATGCTTTGCTTACAACATACAACATAAGCAGATGCATACAAATGTGTGTGTGTGTGTGTGCACATGTTTAGTTCTGTATGTGTTGTTAACTGCAACTGCTACGGTTTGTTGACTTTTACATGCCTTATCGGGTGCCATAAATCTTGATAAGCTGTCATGTTCTGTCTAATTAGTTATATGTCAATAAACTTAATTCAAGAACTGTTCAAAATAATATTCGGAGAATCACACACGCACACACCTATACATTTATATATTGTAAATACACATAAACACACACACATGCGTTATTGTTATTTTCTTTGTCTATTTTTTTAATAAACATTTTTTTCTGTACGCAGTTTAGTTGAAGAGGAAGTTATTTGAAACGATGGTTGGCGGTATGCACATGTGTGTGTATGTATGCGTATGTGTGTAAAAAAGAGAGGTAGAGAAGAGTGCTGTTCATTTTCACAATATTTCATAGAAATTTATGAACACTTATGTTGTCTGGTGCAAGACAAGCACATAAATACTCAAGACATGAGTTGTCAGTTTTCTTGTTGATTTTTCTTTGTTTGTTTGTTTGTTTGTTTGCTGGCGACACACTTTTACAAGTTGTTTTCAATTAATGAATAATTTTTATGAAAATTGCAAAATTCTGCGACAGCTTCATTTTTGTGTCTTGCAATTTTGCAAATTTTTAACTTATCCGTCGTAGAGTATGAGTATACAGAGGAGCCCAAAAACCAACCAAGTGGTGTAAGTTAATTTTTCAAAAATATCACTTTAAATATTTTGCAAAGAATATTTTTGTTAATAGGATTCTAGAGTGCAGGAGGAATAGAAAATTTCTTTAAACACGTAACGTACGTTAAGGTGCGAAATCGTAAAATTACACAATAATCACAAAAATGAATTTTTTATTACAACAACCAGCCGACGTTTGTTCAAGGCCAAAAAGAATGTGTAATTAAAAGGAAATTAACTACATTGTTGTCAACAACGCGTACATGTCGGTGCTTCAACAACAATTATTGACGTTTTTTTTTCCACTTGCTGACAACTTTCTTAAGTGTTGTTGGTATGTGCGTCTGTGTGTGTGTGTGATGTTCAAGTGCATTCAGAAACACAGACAGACGGACTGACGTACAGATGAAAAACACTTTTACGTGAAATGATAACGTGTCATATCGAAGGGTTGGAATCTTGAAGCTTAACATTTAACAATAATAACAACAACTACAACAATAACAACAACAACAGTCAAACAATTCAGAAAAGCAGTGACAACGCTTTTACAGTTCAAAACAGACCAGCAACCACTTGATAGGTGCACGATAGAGAAAGAGAAAGAGAGAGAGAGAGAGAGAGAGAGAGAGAGAGAAAATTGAAGGGTCTACTTCCGGGGCTTAACAATGACAATCGAATGACGATTACATCAATAAGCAATTTTGAAAAAGAACGAGTAGAGAGAGGGATAGGGATAAAGAGAAAGAGAAAGAGAGATAGAGAGATAGAACGATGTAGGTAAATGTATATATTGGAACATTGGATCCTTATTATAGATGGATAGATGAATGGTTGAATGAATGGTTAGTTGAATGGCTGTTAACGTAGAGTAAGAGTTTCAAACGTGTAACCATCAGTCAAAACGCAAAGTAGGCATATAAAGATTATTTATATACACACACATACATATATACACATATACTTATTGCCTACCTCATCCTCAGGCACTAGGCAAGGATTAAATACGTTTTAATGAAAACTCTCTCTCTCTCTCTGAACGCATAACGAAAGCATACAACTTTCACAGATAACTTATATAGATAGAACGAGAATGATGAAATAAAATGAAACGAAGCGAAAGGGTGAAGTATAAGTTCGTAGAAGATTCAGGCAGCAAGCAATAATTGCACACAATCTTTTTTCCACTATCTTCCTTTTCCTCTTTCACTTTTTATTGTTAACATCAGCTGCTGGGCGATGTATGTATTAGTAAAAAATGTCAGAAAACTAAAATTGGTTTAGGCCAAATCTTAAATACCCTTCACTTCCATATACAGTTACAGTGGGTAAGGCAAGTGCATGACTATGCCCTCCAATTATGTTACAGCTTGCAAGTAAAATTTTACGTAGAGTATGGTTTTTTGTAAACTGTGAGCGTTTATGTTATCCCACCGTGCCCATTTTTAAAACATCAATGGATGGGATAACTATGAATACGTGGACCAAATTTCAAGTTCCTAGGTCAATTTTTGTGGCAGATATAATGTGTTTTGTCGATTGTGGGCGTGGTTTTTGACTGATTTTACCCATTTTAAATAGCGATCATCTTAATATCTCAAAATTTACGTTCGTGAGAGTGACAACAACAAACAGTTACACGGACATACGGACATACATATATATCTACGTCGACTCAGTTTTTGAGAATATATATATATATTTTGACGCCTCCTCCTAGGTATTGCAAAAGCAATTACAAACTTAGTATGCCGCCCATCTTATGTGAAGGGTATAAAAAATCAACAACAACTTGAATGATTGAAAATTTTCGCATCATAGGGAATAAATTTAATGATAAGGCACACAAATGGAATAATCGATGGCCTCATATATGTTTGTTGTTAACGGTTGACAATGATATATTTACCTGGATTAGCGAAACATTATTTTATCATATAAGCCAGCTCATCCTAATTTAGCTACAACGCTGGGAGAGATGGATATATAAAAAAGTACAAAGAGAGCATAAAATCAGAGTCAACACATATTACATATATCGAATACGTAGTCGAACTAATATACCGTAAAACTATTTGTAGCCTTCACAGAATGCTTAGCGAGCTAAGTGTCGTAGTTATGGATTAGAAGGAATTGCAATAACTCCTGCCGACATTTTTGTGATTACCTTTAAAGCCTTGCCTTTTACGTTTATTATTCGCAGTGTGGAAGCCACATTTAACGGAAATAAAAGAGATAGCAAACCTGGCCCCTGGCCTTGAGCCTATACATTCTCCACCTGGGATATAGATAATAATTTATCGTTAATTGTTTTGCATAAATTTCGTGATAGGGGAAGGAATTCACATAGAAAACTATCCAATAAAAATGGATTAATTTTGCTTTTGCGTGCATTTGTTTTATTATTAATTTAATACATAGCAATGCATAAATAATTTCTTCTTATTTGCAGCATTTCTGTTACATTCAATTTCCGTTTAGCTGGGTATTGCGTGTTCGGGACAATGTAATAAATCTATTAAAAGATTCTTAATAGTTGTTGTAAATATAAGAAAAATAAAATGTTTCCCTAAACAAGTAATTTACGCCACCGAGTCTAAAGTTCGCCTTAATTATAATCGACCCACTTGTGGTAGAAGGTACAGCAAGATTTTAACTTTTAACGATCTAAATGCAAGCTTCACTTTTTATTAAACCGATTGATTTAGATTAGAATTACTTTATGAAACCATTTAAATATATGCACTGGCCTTGCCTATCTCCAAAGATATGTCGAAAAAATTGGGTAACAAAAAACCTCTTGATCTGTCTGACGTTTTATGTTTAAAACTCATTTTGAAAAAAACTAAATTTAGCTTAGACCCAATCTTAAATGTTCTTCACTTTTATATATGAACGGTGGGTGTGGCAGATATATATTGCGCCCCTTAATAGTGTATAAATTACATCTCAGCTTGCAAGTCTAGTTTTATGGTGAATATGGTTTTTTGTAAATTGTGGGCGCATCTATTATTTGACCGCGCCTATTTTGTGCACACAAATGGATGGGATAATTGTAGATATGCGTACCAAATTTGTGACAGATATATAGATTTTTGCCGATTGTGGGCGTGCGATTATTGGATGGACAGGGAAATTCTCTATGTACATACATTTTTTTCAATTTTAAACTTATTTTAATCCATTGTGAGCGTGAAAGTGATGATGCCTTCTTCTAAGTTTTACAAACGGAATATCACACTTAGTATACTTATAATTATATGAAGGATATAATAACTCAGCAAATATATTCATGGCAGGACAATTATGACCCAGTTGTGTAGGGTAATAAATGGTTGGGATTGGCTGGCTTTTCGTGTATAATTAATCGCATTTACTTCTGAATACGTTTTCTTTCTTTAACTCTGAAACCTCCTACCATTTCCTCTTTTAATTGTACTCAGTTCTATACATATTTATTTTGTAAAAAAACAAAGACTAAATCACAATTTAATTTTGTTGTTGTTCTACATATGTACACACATATACATCTAGAGTATATATATATATATATGTTATACGCACGAACATTGTAGAAAAAATAAAATAAAATAAAATAAAAAAAGAAAAACAAGCACAAGAACATTTACTACTGCAATATTTTTGTGTTAACATGTGCGAGAAAATGTTGTGAGATCTTTAGCAGATGGTTGCGTTTAGCTTGTAATTATTGTCACGCAATGTGACCATAAAAACGAATGAAAAATCAACAGAAAGCATGACATTATACATAAAGAAAAAAAAAAAAAAAAATGAAAAAAACAAAAACAAATAGATGTCCTTCGATGTCGTATTCATTGTCTGTATAATCTGCTTACATGGCAGCTAAAGATTAATATTTGTTTGGGCGAGGAGGAGTAGTTGAACGCAAATATTCATTAAAATAATTTTTATGGATCAAAGAGTAACACGCACAAACTTTCCAAAATTATTTTAATAAATTTTCTACATATGTAGTTGGAGGGCTCTACCAACTATAATGTGGAATTTACAACTTGGAAAATTTCTAAATTTTCAAATTTCCATATTCAATCCTTAGGTCACATTTAAGATTATGTGTTAATTTAAAAATTTTTTTTTTCCAAATTTTTATTAAAGACTTTTCTTCTTGGAACATGTTTATTGCATTTTAGAAGTATTTTGACACTCTACACACAAGTAAAGATATACTAAGTTTGTCATTCCATTTGCAACACCGAGAAGAAGGTGTCAGAGACCCTAAAAAGTATAAATATTCTTGATCAACATAAAAAACAAAGAATTGGCCACGCCCACAATCTACAAAAATCTACATATCTGCCACAAAAATTAAGCTACAAAGTTGAAACTTAATACATATATGAACAACTAACCCAGCCATCAATGTGCTTAAAATGGGCATGGTCAGTTAATGGATACGCCCACAATTTACAAAAAAATTATATTCAATGTAAAACTCGATTTGCAAGCTGATACGTAATACATGTACCATTAGTGAGCCTAATCATACACCTGCCACGCCCACCTTTTCTATGTACATTCAGAGGGTATTTAACACATTTTGCCCGAATCAAATTTATATTTCTTCCTTTGTTTTTAGTTCAATTCACCAAATGTTTTTATTATATTTTATTACAAACTTTTATCCAACAAGTCTCATGTTTCATGTGTTTTTGTGTTTTTTAGCCCCCCCCCCCCCCCCCGAACGATCTCTCTGGACTTTGTTTTGTTTGTATGTTTTGTAGTTATTGGAGGAAAATACAACAAACCAAAGTATATATGTATGTGTACATATACATACATAAAATCCCAACGGGAGTTGGTTTTTATAAATGTTTTTAATTATTTAAGTCACATTAATTCTCAAGTAACCGAAAACTAACAAAGAATTTGCTTCGTTCATACACAAATGTTGTTTGGAACTTTAGATGGTTTGTTGTTGTTATTATTGTTGTTGTGTTTTTCTAACTACATGTTGTGGGTAATAAGTCTTCATTTATTTAGTTACGGCTGAAAGTAATGCAGCGGGTTATTAAACTTCAAAAAAAAAAAAAAAAAAAAAAATGGGTTGAGTAGTAGCATGGGGAAGACTTAAACGGGACATCAGATATATATTGTTTCAAAATTTCAACATCTAACTAGTAGCGTTCTACTCATCCAGCCCTTTAATTTGAAATCCATGCTGAATAGTTTGTGAAGTACAGTTCATTTGATGCCCATATCATAAATTTTATGAAAAAATCGACAATCGATTTTTTTTTTGCTAGGGTCTTAAGACAAACTGTACTTTATAAGCAATGAAACAAAAACTTTTACTTTACATGCACTGTATACTGTATGGGGCTTGAAAGATAAAACCTTAAAACCTACTAAACGACGCCAGTCAAAATCACTTGAATCAATTCACACCCATAAATTTAAAAAGTTGCTTACGCTACATATTAACAAAGCGAAGGCGATCTTAAGCGATACACAACACGTACAGAAACTTCCTTTCCACGTATCGATTATAATGTTTTTAGGTTACCACAGCCAACCGAAGTAACTTACACTTGAAAATTTATAACTGTGTGTGCGTACGTATGTACAATATATTCTTTCCGGTTTAAAATGCGTAAAAATAATTTATACAGAAAGTAAAATTACCCCCAAACAAACTGAAACAATTGTGCCAAGAATTGCTTGCTTGCTTGCCTTAGCATTTGGATAATGTTGTGTTAAATTATGTACGAAAAAACCATTTACAAGTGTTTGTTTGTTTGTATGGGTATGGATACATGTCTGTCTATCTGATGGCGTACATGTATGGTGTTTAAAACCCCGCAAAATAGTAACATTTGCTTGTTTGCTTGCCACTTGACATTGGGTATCCTTTAATAATTCTTTTTTATTTCGTTGCTCGAACACTTGCGGTGCACGTCAATGTGTAGCCAGAAATACAAGACGACGACAATGATTAGTGTTAATTGTGGCGCTATTAAAGTATCCTTTTTGGAAAAATTATTGCCTCTTGATGCACACAGTGCTGCCTTTCTAAAAAACCTTAATTTGAGATATTTCAACTTTGAATGGATGACCTTTCTAATGGCGGACACTTTGGTAATGAAAGACGTGCGAAAGACTTCATATAATACGTACGTAAGGATTTTAAGAAATACGTGACAAGTTTTTGTTTCTTTTTCTTCTTGGGTTCTGGATTTTATTAAGTGAAAAAGTGAAAGTAGGCGTAGCTGGTATATGATTAGATCTTCCAGTAGTATATGTTTATGTTTATGCCTGACATATAGATTTTTTTATTGATTGTGGGCAAAATTTCGTTTCAATAGTGACGCCTTCCTTAAAACTTTGCCCGGTATATCTCTTCTGCTTAAGTTGCTCCCAATACAAAAATATTATATATATAATGCCTTTAACAATTTATCTTCAAAAAAAAAAAAAATAGATTCCGTTATAGACACGATGTAGTATATGTTTATAAGTATATTGGTATTGGTAACTATTCATATTATTGTCCAATAAATGTTCTTCAATAAGCTTGTAGATTAAGTGTTTTCTCTCTCTTTCTCACTTTCGTTCATCTTCATCAAATGGAAATATCATGAAAACCCTTAAAAAAAAGCGTTCAGCATGCTATGCTGAGCATTAAGAAATCAACTGGAAATCTTTTTTAAAAGCTTTTCTTGTTACATTTATTTATTTTTTTTTAACACCCTCCACATAAGATGGAGATAATAAGTTTGTCATTCTGTTTGCAACATCTAGAAGGAGGCGTCACAGACTCTATAAATTATAAATATTCTTGATCAGCGTCTAAAACGGAGTTGAGTCTAGATATGTCTGTCCGTGTGTCTGTCTATTCTTGGCATTCTAAATGAGCATACATTTTGTGATATTGACACATTTAGTTTTTGTATGTAGATCGCTATTTAAAATGGTAAAAATCTGCCCACAATCGACAAGAATCTATACATCTGCCACAAAAATTGATCTACGAACTTGAAATTTATTACGTATTTATATAGTTATCCTCTGCATCGATGTGCTACAAAAGGGCATGATCGAACGTCCACAATTTACAAAAAACCATACTCAACGTAAAACTCGACTTGCAATTAGGTAAATTTTCCACGCCCATCGTTGCAGATGTGAAGAGTATTTAAGAATTGGCTTAAACCAAATCTAGTTTTCTTAGTTGTTGTTTTATTTCTTTGAAATTCGAATAAATTTTCATTTTGCGCTTTGAATATATCCTTCACGTACCACTTATTCGCATAAATCTCTGCCGGAATTTCTTCAGTAGAAATGTACAAGTGGCTAAGCTTATGTCATAATTTTCATTTCTTTATTACTTTTGCGTTATTTTACGTTTTATTTTTTTGCTAAGTGGAATGTCTTCATTTCACTTCATTCCATGCGGACAGAGCGGAATATTTTTTTCATTTTTTTAAGTACTTTTTAGAGTCATCAAACAATTCACTGCTAATATGTTATTGACAAGCATGGTGTAAAATCCATTCTTTTCTATTTTTTTTTTCTCTTTTGTTTTTTGTTCCTTATTACTCAATAAATGTTTGTGTTGCTAAAGAAGGCGTGAAGGGGGGCGAACAAATGGAAAGAAATGAAGAAAAAATCATATAAAATACTAGAAAGCACTCATACCTTGATAGGTCTCTATCTGCGCTAATACATACTTGCATAATGTGTATATATAATAAACGTAACAATAATAATAACAAAAACAACAACAACAATAATATTTCCTATTGAAATTTTCAAGTTACCGCCTCAAGTGTTTTCTGGCTCAAGGTAAGTGCACCCTTTGAGGTACAAGCATATCGCAAGTGTGTACGCACGTACAGGTATTTGAATATATAAGAGTGTGTGTCCATATGTATATTCGTAAATGTCAAAATCATTGATTATTACTTGTGATGTGGCGATTGTTTCGTTACAATCATGACACGTAAAACATGAACATGCCCTTGGTACCCGGCTTGTGGTGTTCTGCGAAGACAAGTGCCAAAGTGTATGTGTCTGTGTTTGTATCATACATTCTCACCAAATATCAAATATTTACAAGTAATTTTCTGACATTTTCATTTAACTACAATGAAATTTTATTTTTATTGCTTACTCATGTGTTCTTAAGATTGAACAAATCATGAAATTATGAATACGGACAAACGTCGAATGTATGCTATATGGTATGGTACGTCACACTGTTGAAGATTGAATAATTTTTTGTTTTTTTTTTTTAAGTTTTAATTTCTCACCTCCTTCTTATGTTGTCGCTTCGTAATTCATACAACAGACTGCAGTACAAATTGAAATGTCAAAACATGTGTTTAAACAGCAACAAAGAACTGAAAGCAAACTATTGATGTTTAGACGTTTGCATATATATGCAAACAGTGCTTACTCTCACTCACACCGACTCACAAGCCGTTACGCCATTGCAAAAGGCACTCGAACACCTTCATATATATGTAGACACACACACACACACACACATACCTTGAGTGTGCAATAATTGGCTATATAAACACTTTGATAACATTGTATGTAGAAGGAGCGACTCTCACTTTGCTGCTCTTCAATTTTCATTCACAACACTGTTCATGTCAAATTCAAAACTTTGATTGTATTGTACGTGTGTGTGTGTGTGTGTGTGTATGGATGTAATACACATATTTAAAGGTGGGCGATGTTTATTTATTTTTTTTTTCTTTGTTAGCATTTGACATTTGCTAAACTTTCAATGGCAATCAAACATCATCAAATAAATAATGTACATATAACGTGACAAAGGCCAGTTTTTATTTTTATTTTTATTGTATATCAAAACAAGAATTACAATAAATATAAATAATAATAATAAAAATTAATTTCAATTTCAGTGTTTCCTGTGAATTTTATGTATTTACCACCTGGCCTCCAATGCTTAAAAACGTATTGTTTTTCATATGACAAAAACTTTGAACTTTTAGGACTAGGAAAAAGAAATGTAGAAAAGAACCTTTTACAACGATTAACAGCTAACAGCTAAAATTTGTACGAATTCCAAATTTTAGGTGTATGATCCATAATGAGTTTCAATAAGTCATGTTTGTTTAAAAAAAATTTCAAATAAGGGAAATGTTATAGTTGCTCAAGGTCGATCATTTACTAACTTTAGTTATTTTACTTGTATCACTAAACGGTGGTTATAGGGTATACACTACGCTTGCCGCAGTAGTTTCAAATCATCACAGAAGCTGTCACAGTAGGCTGAGTAAGCTCAAACTTACACCAATGCATTCCTTTGATAAATTACCAACGATTGGCAATAAGATATTCACTTCATTTTCCTGCCTTGCCCCTGGTGTTGGCAAAAAAATTGACACGATATTAAAAATCGTAAATAATTGTAAAATAAATACGCAAAAATATTTTTATATATATATTCGTATGTATATAACACCGGAGCTTATAAAGAATAGTTGGAGCATATTTTATGGCTGTGTAACTTTAAGGGTTCCATGCGGTAGGTTTTTCTTTTTTTTTCAACATATTGTAGAAGAACACAAGGGAAAAGTTTTCTACTCACGAAACGTTCATTAACATTAAACGAACGAGAAATTCAAGAGTTTTGATTGAAATATTGACTTTTTCGTTCTATTGTTCATTACATATACACACATACACAAACAATATAAAACTACCAACTACTACTACTCAGTAGTAAGTACGAGTACTATAATTCTTTTAAAATTTTTTGGAAGCCTTTTGTGTTCAGTGCGTTTTATCAAAACTACACACATACGTACAGTTTTCTGATACGTATGTATGTGTTTGTGGTGTGTGATACGTTTGTTTAATACAGCATAATTAATTGAACTACACTCTATATGCAGTTCTGCAGCCAATAGTCGGTTTTCTGTATTACGGTTTCGTTTCTACTAATAATGGTTGAATTTTTTTTTTTTTTTTATAGTCACCCGCTGAGGACGCGAGTATGCTGACTGCAATAAACTGTTTGCCCCAAAATCATCAGAGATATTAACCACGTTTATATATGAACTGATCATTAAATTGATTCAATTAAAATGAGCGGAAGGAGTAAATTTCTGATTTCTGCTTCAAATGCTTACAATGGACAATAAAGATATTTCAATTATATACATGCCTCACCCACTGTTTTTGCTTATATGTTTCAGTACTAGCTTTAGTAGATAAGATGTGGAATCTGAATCGATCGAGTCAAGTCCATCCCTCTCTTTTTCACTCTCTGGCACTTTCACGTTTGTGCATAATCAGATATTGAAGTATTTGCAGTTTTTGATGAAAGTACATAAATAAATTTTGGCCACGCCCACAATTGGTATATAAATCGAGCTTTATTAAACCAATAAAAGCCATAATGTAGAGATCTAGTTGTGATAGTATGCCACGCCCACTTGCTTACTGAATGGAGGGTATCTATGATTTGATTTTAGCAAAAATTTTGATTTTTCTTGATATGATGTTCCTTCACATTGCCATTACTACAGCTGATGTTGCTACTCTAAAATTGTTGATGTTGTGTTGGAGGGTAGATTTGGTTAAATGGCTTTTGTCTGCTTCCTTTCTTACTTCTATTCATTTTCATTTTCACTTTGCAGCTCTAACTATTATAGTTATAACGGGTATAAGTTGGTAAGTGGGTGTAAGTATAATTCTATGAGCGAGAATGCCTTTGTAGTAAGAGAGAGAGTGAGATAGAGTCAAGTAACTGGATTTTAATCATCTCTATGGAAAATATGTGTTTACTTACGTCCTGTAAATGTGGCTTCAGGACATGATTGAAGTTTCAACTGTAAAACTGTTGAATAATCAGCAAGTGAAACAACTCAACTTGCACAGAGTTCGGGCGAGCTCAGTTGACTAGAGATCGGTTACTTTACTTAAGTTATTGCCTCCTGCTACTACAACAATTATTTCTGTATCTGAAGATTATGCATGTTTTCAGCCTTGACTTGAATATAATTGCAATGGCATACAATTATAAGGCATCGTCTGTTATAACAAAAAAAAAAATTAATAAAAAAAAAAAATATTTTACTTTACGTTTAAATTGATTTATGAACCAAATGTGGTATCATGGTAAATTTCGATACATAAACAAGAAAGAACAACAACACCTGCACACACTCTCCTCCTCCTCCTCCTCCTAAACGCATTCTATCCAACTGACTTTTCTATTATCAAATTTTACACACTTTAACTATTTTGATTGCATTTGGTTACTAAACCAGAAAAGTTATTCTCTCCCCTAGATGAGTGCACACCAAACAGAAGGGAAGCAAACATTTTGTGTATTTAACACGTTCTGTTAAAATAGTTTCGTTTGCTTTTTTTTTTTTGACTACTACTTATGTACTCTTCTGCTCAACTGCTTAAAATACTTCAGAAATGCAATTTACAAAAACTTTTTATGCCCTCTTCCTCAGAACAGTTGATATATAAAATGTGTCATTTGCTTTGCAATCCACTCGCAATAATTAAGCTTTTTATTAGCGGCAGTAACCAAGCTTCCAAATGTTTTAACATATTTCAAGGAGTAGGTGAGGAATCAATGTTTTCGACACATTAGTGTCGTTTGCTTCCTTCTAAGTGGCAAAGCATAAGGTTTAGGGCATTCCACAGTCTTCGTCAAAATGAAATATTTTGTTAAATTACTTCTTAACTCCTGTCGCCTACACGTACGTATAGAGGTGTGTGAAGATTTAAGGAAATAACGGTATAAGTATGTGTAAACAATCTAACGATTGATTATTTCAGAAAAATGTTAAAGTAAAAACAATAACAATATCTAAAACAACAACAAAAACAAACGAATGAACGTGAAGGAAATTTATTTTGCAATTTATCACCATCACACGATATTAGATTTCAGCAAACAATCGTGTGCCTGACTCACGCGATAACAAAGCAACCGTAAACATATGTGTGAGAATGTTTTTACTTTCACGTTAAAATGAATTTCTAATACTTAATATTGTATACGTTTAAGTACGTATAGATACGTATGGGAAAACCAGCTAGCAATGGTTATTATGTAACAAATGATTTTCGTACTATGGGGAAAAAAATGTATGGTGAACAAAAAAAAAAAAATACACATTTGAAATGAAATTGACTACTCCATTAAAAAGTAATTAAAAAAAAAAACAAATAAAAAGCTTAAAAAAGCTTTTATTTTATAATAACATAACGCAGCTTATCGCATCATACCCATCAAACCGTTATCACCATGGAGACAAAGGGCACCTTAAATGCCCCCAAAGTGATTTCAGTATGAAGCCACTCCAACTGATCACATTCGGCTTGCTGAGCTTGCCTCATTTCATAACCATATTAGATATAGGGCATGGACAAAATAATATAAACTTTAACTCAATCCATTCTAGTTGTCAAGTATTGTTTTTTTTTTTCAAGTTCCCCATTGAATAGATCGTAGAAAATTGGTAATGCCTTCTAATGGGACGACTTTAATTGCTAAAATCTAACTTCTTATGAAGCTTTTTTATTTGATACCCATGTGAAATAAATTGAGATGAATATTAACATAACTTCTGCGGTAGGCCGCCATATTGGATTCAATAAAGTATTCTTCAGCTTATGGTATTGTTTGCGTCAACACCTTTCATTTGATATCAATATTCTGTAGATTAGGTAGAAATTGGTAATTGACCGCTTTTGGAACCCCCCTCCCCCCACAAATTTATAAAAATTAAAATTTTAATTTATAATCCATGAGTATAAAGAAAAAAAAAAACAATTAAAATTGAAGTTTATGGTAAATGCGAAGGTACATCCTGCCCTTGCATGCAAAACTTGAAGTTTGTGTGACTTATCTTGACATCTGAACTTTGCGTGAACACATATTTTCCTTCCATCTTAATCTTCTCCTTCTATTTTATTCTCAATACTCAATGAACCCAGAACACGAGAGAGACAGTTTTGTCGGTACGTACTCGAATTATAACCTAAATGCAAAAATTGATATCGAAGCTTAGTTTTTTTGATTATTCATAACATGCTGTTCAAAGCAATCACAGGCGTTTACACAGCTTGTGATAATTAATATTTTATGCACATGTCTGATATCACTTGTATGTCGTGCAGTAGTTGCTCTATGTACATAAATATTTTTATTTTTATTTCTATTTATATTAATATTTATGTTTATAGAATGCCTAGTGAGGGGGGTGTTGTTTGCTTAAGACTTAGACATATTTTACTGTTATGCGTTTACAAGTAAGTGTTTTGCATTATTGTGGGTGTTAAATGTTTCTGGTGTATTATGTAGTGTAGTGTAGGGCGCCAGCTTTTACTACCGAACTAGTGAATGAATGGAGGAATGAATGAAAAATCATTGTAGAGAACAAAGATTCTAACAATGACGATATCTAACGTGCCCCCCATTGTTGTGACGGGTTTCCTTTCTTGCCAATCGCACACAAGCACAATCACAGTCAGTTGTCTGCCAGCGTATGCTCCCCTTTGTAAGTTCAGTTGAGTTGAGTTCAGTTGAGTATATTCCCCCTCCACTCCATAGCTTTTTATCAACAATTTTCCAAGTGCATAGACATGCTCTCGTACATAATGATAAGAGAGATTGAAAGTATTGTACACAACTACTCTTACACATTTTGTATGAAATTTTACAGTTTTTAATAAACTCCAGAATATACACACTCGCCGCTCCCACCCCGACCCATCATTGACATGACAATCTATTTGCCATTTATGGATATTAACAAGTATTCTAAAAGAACCTTTCTCTGATTTTTTATTTATTTTTTTGTTTAACACGCTTTGACTACCGTTTTTTCGGTTTATCATCCACATCCACACAATAGAGATAACATTTATGTGAACGAGGATAAATAATAATGTTTGTGCACATGTTTATAGCAGTTCATGTAAAGTTTGCGGCATAATTTTTACTAGTCCATGAAAAGGCAAATTTTTATTAGAAATATTAAAAGTCAATAAACCATAAACGGAATAAATTGCAAGAGTTCACAATAGGTCGTTGCGTTGCGTTGTGTTGTTTGGTTGTTAGGCTATATTCTAAAATGTTATAAAATATTTATATTGCTGTAAATAGGGTAAATAACTGTTTCCATTAAATGCTTTCACTTAACTTGCTTCTGGTCTGGCAGCCAGTTTTTTGTATATCCGATCATGTGGGCCCCGCCCTGATACGGAGTACCGGTATAGGTGCTTCGTCCAAGGATCACGAGGCCAAACAAAAATGCAAAAAGCATATTATATAAGATCCCTTGGAAAAATTCCTTGGGATCAATAACTACCTTTTAGCAAACATAACACCAATGGGATACCAACCCATGGGCAATGGGCTGTCCGAAGTTGGGAGATCAAGTGATCGACAGTCCTACCAAAGACTAAGTTTGGTACCGCGGGGTACTGGAGCCCCAAGAACTTAGGTTGTGGGAGCTTCGCGGGGGCTGTAAAATCGCAGGTAGTGCATGGCAAAAAACCCTGTCACCAAGGAGTGAACTTATATAGCCTATGATGTAAGTTCTAAAGTTGGGACCTCCTTCGGGGGGGCGCAGGGACGCTCAAATCCCTACAAAACATTTAATAGAGTCTCCACGACGGGTATAGACGTAAAACACACACTTCATATCCGATCATAATGTAATAAAAAACTTATTTTCAATATTGCAAAATATTCAAAATGGCAGCCGCCCTAAGAAGATCGTTCAACAAGCATATTAAATGAAAGACGTTGACAAGGACAAGATAAGATAAGCTACTAAATCTAAAAAAATATAAAAAACTAAATCCAATATGGCGGCCACTCAATGACGTTAGATCACTATTGGTCACAACTTAATCGATATGGGTGTCAAATGAAAGGGCTTGATGAGTAGAATAAGTTTAGCTATGATTTTTGCTGTTAAGTTATAAAATTTTATAATTCCTTATTCTAAATATTAAATTAAATTGAATTAAAATTAATTTAAAAAAATTTTTTTTATTTTATTTTGATTATAATTTTTAATTTTTAATAAAAATTAATTTTAGAAAATTCTTTTCAATAAATTTGATCGTTTTTGACCAAATATTCAACACATACATACATACATGTATAGGTGTAACAACAACAGTACAATCAGATTTTCTATATCACCGATTACTTGCTATTTGGATGGACTGCAGGTGTGCATGTTAAAATCGAAAATCTAGGCCATATATATAATACTTACAGCCGCACACACACACGTACGTTTACTGTGTTCTTTGTTTGTAAAATTATTTAACAGAGCGCAACACAACAAAACAAGCACATGTAATGAGTTTGACATTTATAGGTTTCGCCTGTCGCCTTGTCAAAGTGAATGATGTCTTTTCGTTAATTTATGATGATTTCTTATGTTTTGGATGTACTGGGGAGTTGATTCATTTTCATAATGAGAGGATTTAGAGATTTTATGTACATGTCACTTTTTTTAATGACACAACAGCAACAGCAACAGCAACACCAACAATTAACAAAAAAAGCAAGCATTTGAATCATTTTCCGTTTGTAATTTCCTGGTTTTTTGTTCAAGCAGTTGCTTTTGATTTTTTCTATTTTTTATATGAATTGCAAGTGAGAAAAGTAAATGTGGTTTAAATACCCTTCACATAAACATATAAACGGTGGGCATGGCAGGTATATAATCACGCCTTCTAACATTATATGTATTACGTACCAGCTTGCAAGTCGAGTTGTACGCTGAAAATGGTTTTTTATTAATTGTGGGCTGGGTCTGTTATTCGATTACGCACATTTTTGTTAATTTTGGGCGGGCGCTCTTAATTCACTTTTTTTAAAATTTTTTATTTTATTAATACGCAAGAACCCAAAAAAGTCATATTTTGTCAAATGCAGAGAAATGTGGTAATAAAAAAATTGTTAATTAACTGACATGCGGGGACGGAGACGGATTAAATAAGTGCACAAATATTTGTAGAGTATTGTAAATGGTTGGTTCGTCTACATTTTGTGTTTCTGGTGTATTCGATGACATGCAAAGTTTAGTTAAATATTTGCAACATTCTCAAATTGTTATTCTATTGTGCGTTGTTGTTGTTGCTCATAATAAAACTGAACAGTCACGTTAGCCAAATAAACAATTTTCTTTTTACAAAAACACAAGATCCAACAACAACATCTATAGATATGGTTGAAACAACGACATCACTAAATACATCCGGAACATTATTACAGGAATTCGTGTACGTACCACGTTAAAAAAATTAAATATCAAGCAACTCTGTTGAATACAATATTATAGAATGACACAAAACGGAGTTGCCTAGGAAATGGTAGGATATGCTTTGCCGTTTTTTGAAAACTTCTACTGCAGGCACGACAAGGTGTGCACTCCTCCACCTCTACTATGCTCCTTTTTTAGTTTAGCTGGGACCTTCAAAGACCTTCGGAACATCCTTACTCATGCAATTTCAACCTTATTACGCTTGCAAAACTGAAACTCTTTAGTAAGGAACTGCATAGTTCACAACAGTGCGTTAATTTTAATTTATTTTTTATACCCTCCACATATGATATGGAGTAAACTAAGTTTGTTTTGGCATTTGCAACACCTAGAAAGAGGCGTCAGAGACTATAATATATAATATTCTTGATCAGCATCAAAAAATTTAATCGATCTAGACATGTATGTTCGTGTGTTTGTGTGTTGTTTTGACATATTGAGCTTAAATTTTGTACAGACACTTCTAGTTTCAGATCATATATTTAAAATGAGAAAAATCGAACCATAACCACGCCCACAATCAATATAAATTTATATACCTGCCACAAAAATCGTGCTATTAAGTTATCTCATCCGTCGATGTGTCAAAAATGGGTGCGGTGGCATAATAGACTCGATTTACAAGCTGTGATGGAATACATAAACTATTGGAGGGCGCATGTATATATATATATATATGTGGCTGCCACGCCCACTACCTGATATATGGAGGGTATTTACGATTTGGTCTAAATCAATTTTTTTTTTTTTAGATATTAATAAAAATGTATTTAAATTGGGCACGACTCCTAAGATAACATGTTCCATCTTTTAATCGTGCAAAAAAAAAAAAAAAATACGCGGTATTTAAACAGCCCCCGTCTAAATGATCGTTTTTATATTTATACACAAAATGCATTTTATGGCATACTCGGGCATTCACGTGAGTTAACATGTATGCAGCAACAACAATTTTATGTTATTTCATGTCGTTTACATACATCACCGAAGTACCTACATGTGCTGCACGAACAAAAATAGCACCACAAATATATTGTATTGTATATAATTTCCCTGCAATTTACAGTTTTAATTACCTAAAGAGGAGAAATGTTGTATTTTATTAATTGACGCGTTCTCCGCGCACAAGACTGTTAGAGGTATGGAGGGCGGGAATCATGACGGGTGAAAAAGTGAAATTTGCATTACTTCTTATAATTAAAGATTGCTGCATAAATAAATGATTGTGGATTACATAGGAGAAGGGCCTTTCAAGCAATTCCTCTGTTTGGCCGCCAAACTGAAACGTACGTACGTTTTTATATTAATTAAGAATTATATTTATTTTCCTTTTTACTTACACACAATGTAAAAGTTTCAATGATTTAAGTCAATCAACAAAATCGATTAACATCCACTCCCATTAACAATAATCTGTGATGGCAAAAAAAAAAAAATTTCTTAATCGAAATAGCTCAAAAAATTCAACCTCGGTTCAAAATCGATCGGTTTAATAAAATGTGAGTCTACCTTGAGCTGTTTAGGAGTTAGCAACTTCCGCACCAACCATTGGTGTACGGTATAAAAGCGTTCTTTCGCTTCACTTTTAGTCGTAAGGTTATGAATTGAATTTATAAACTGAGTCACTGTTAACTTAAATTACTACGTATGAGTGAATCTATTGCTAGGAACGCTTGTAAACATTATCAAATAGATAATTAATAACAATTTGAAACTATCAGCAAACACATAAGCGTAATGGGAGAGAAAACAAACAAGTAAGCAAACATTTAAATTAATATAAAAACATTTCAATAAAACTAAGATGCAAAAATCACCATGTCAGCTTATGGTATGTACGTATAGCCAGAGACAAAGATAGATAGTGATAGAGGGGGACAGAGAAAGAGAGAGATTTGTAAACTTATATCACAAAAGCCATAAAGTTTTACGAGCTATGTACGAGTATGTAAATTTCAATAAAACAACGTGCAGCAGGTCATGCAGTTCAGAGGTACAAGAAGAACACGAAGGAAGAAGAAGGAAGAAGATAAAAACAGAAAAACACTAAAAACGCTTGAGCAGCTCTCAATACAGTCCTAAAGTGTATAAATTTGAATTGAATTGGATTGAATTGTGAGGAGGAGCTACATATAATAAAGCAGACGTAACGATGTCGGCATAAAATTGAAATTGAATGAAATTAAAGGCGGTAAAGGGACGGTCACAACTGTCTATACGCCAAACAGACATACAAACGGATAGACAGACATTTTGTGAGTACAATTTATGAGCTCATTAGGAATTTAAATGCTTTTTAACACACAAACACACGCGCGCTCATACATAAATTTTCAATTTTTATAGCTTGTATAGAAATCATACTATGATGAGGATACTTAGTGCAGTGGCTAGCTAGCTATTATTATATGTTTGTGAAGAGTTTTTTTAAATGCACATTTATATAGAAAGTACCGTAACCCAAAAAAAAAAAAAAAAAATTATAGTTAAAAACTGTGAATTGTTTATAATGTAGAAAAATGAATGGGAGAGTAGGAAAGTTTTGTAATCGAAAGTCAGATCGTGCATAACATTAAATTAGGAAGTGTATTAGAAAGATAAGTTCATCGGAGATGTAATGAATGTGTCAACGGTTATTAACAAGTTAATAAAACTGTTTGGCTTCTTATCACCATCACCTAAGTGATAAGCGTATGCCAACCTGGGAGGCACTACAAATGGCAGTGGGCAGTAAACAGCATCAAAAATTAAGTCTTTTATGACATGTTAGGGTTGTATATTTATATATAAATATTTATATATTTTAGTCCCTTTTAAGTTGCACAAAATCGATGAAAGCCACGCCCACAATCACCATAAATCTATAGATCTGTTGTAATAATGAAAATTAATTTTCGTAGACATATTTATAATTGGCCCACCTGAGGTTGTAACAAAAAGTGGGCATTGTCCGACAACTGACACGGCCACAATTTACAGAAAACTTCACTCGACATATTATCCAAAATAATTAGATACCTGCCACGCCCACAAGTTTTGTTTTAAGATGAAGAGTATTTAAGATTCAACCACTATTGAATTTAAGTTTCTTTTCTTTTTCTCTTCTTAAAATTTCGCTTTAGAAATAAATGTCAAATGTGAAAACTATTAAGCATAAATATGGAATGCGGAGGCAATATATTTGTAACGAACTTTGACACTTTGTGTCATTTGGAAAACTCTTCAAATCCTTAATGTATGTACTTCCAAATAAATGAAACTTAATATTTTTTAAAGCATTTTTGCTCACTGCCTGTGCTGTGCTGTGCTGTACGGTAGTGTCCCAACCCCTTTGACGATTTGTAAATGAAAGTATTTCACTTTTTCTTCAACCAAGTCCCCCATAAAAGTGTCAAAATAAGCTAAAAAGTCTTTAATAATTCTTTCTAATACATAAATGTCTATAATTTATCCGTTAAACTGTTCTCTGACAAGGGTGTACATGTCATCCATATTCTTATTCAGTCAATCCGTCATTCATTCATTCATACATTCCATTAACCATGTGGTGTGTGTGTGTGTGGGTTTGTGTCATTAAACAAACTGTCAATTTTACTTGACATACATATGTTTCATTAAGTTTTCTTTATAAAACAATTATACACACACACAAACATGTACATTGTAGTTTTTGGTTAGACATTAGTCTTGTAGTCGATTCAGTTGAAGACAAGTGTTTGGTATGCTTAGAATTTGTCAAAATTTATGACTTTTCATAATGGTTGACTATAATTTATTATAAATAATTGTTTATTTATATATACAGCAGAAAAAGTTGAAAGGAAATTATTTGAAAATTTGTGACACTTCAGTGCAGGTGTTACTGCTGATATTCATTTAGAACATTATTCTTTAAGTGCACTTTCCATATGTGTAGTAAAGAAAAAGAGAGAGAAAGATAGAGAGAGAGAGAGAGAGAGAGAGAGAGAAGAATTTGCTTAAATATTATATTCTGTGACTATAAGCATACAGCAGCGGTCACGTGAATAGGTACCCACTTTTCATTTCACCAGTCCTTAAAGAGTTCATTTGTAATAAATACTCCTGCCACACCCACTCTCTGTGTAGATGCGAAGAGTATTTAAGATTGACTTTTTTCCTTTTTATTTTTATTTTTTTCTTAAGCTTTTCTATTTTTAGCGAATTTATTTCAGTTCACATTATGACAAAATATTCACAGTCCCAGCATCAACATTACAAATGAATATCATAGACGATGTGTGCACCTATTCATTTGACCACTACTGTCTATTCAATAAAATAATAACAGAAATTTCTTTTACGGAAATGTTTTACAAAAAAAAAAAAAAAAAAAAAAAAATTCACCAATTAGATTAAAATTAGTATTTTTATCATTAAAAATGAAATATTTTTAAAGATGCTTCGGAGCCATTTACATACAATTTTTTTATACCCTACAAAAGATAAGGGGTGTACTAAGTTTGTCATTCCATTTACAAGATCCAGGAGGAAGCATCAGAAATCCGGTCAAGAGCCACGCCCATAATTCGACAAAAAACCATATATTTGCCACAAAAATTGAGCTACAAGTTGAAATTTGGCGCGCATATATATAATTATTGCATAGAGATGCCAAAAATGCCAGTGGTTGAATCACAGTCACGCCCACAATTTACAAAAAACCATACTCCACGTAAAACTGGAATTTCAAGCTAATACATAAACACACTTTTAGAGGCCGCGCCCATCAACGTGAACGGTACTTAAGATTTAGCTTAAGCCATATTTAGTTTTCTTACTTGTTTTTCATTTTGTTTTCATTTTTTAATATGTTCTCAAAGGGTTCTTAAGTGACTTGATGGATTTTCAATAAAAATTCTTTTTGAGTCTATAATCTCTTTATTGAAATATGCTTCTAAACCTCTTTAAAATATACACGGATGGACGAGATGATGCATCAGTAAGACAGATGACATTAAAGTTTAAATAAAAATAAAAAAATGCAGTCAGTCAGATTAGAACCTTCACACCAAGGCACTGTAATGCAACCAAACGATTAACTCGTCAATTTCTATACGGAAAGGTGTCTTTTTTGACAAGCGAAAAAGGACTTGTATCAATAGTTTTCTTTTTTGTTTTTTTTGTACAACCCTCGAAATTCAATTCATCTTCTACTATTCGTACAAGAGCAGGAACAGTGTAACGTTTTTGATATCATTTCGTAATTCAAGTAATGAACGTTTAAAGCATCAAGAAATGAGATTTATTTCTGTCTTTCGTTATGCTTTCTTTTCATCTTTCACTTCAAAGAACAAAAGCGAAAATCAAGCGTATTGAGTTGAGTATTGAGCATTTCAGTACCTGGATTGTGATATGATAGCTGAACAATGAAAGTATGTACGCTGTTGTTCCATTCAATATGATGAGATTCACTTTGGTATGGACGAGGGAAGATATGTAATAAGGCACTGGGGTGTAAAAATTACATAAATTTTCATGGTAGACAATGGATAAAACATTATCCGATTTAAGTTAATTACATGTGTGAAACATTTACACAATAACATAAATAGGATTAGGATTGTTATAATTTTTTTTTTTCATTTTTCTGTAGATGACTTTAGTAAATGCGTGACATGATGGCTGCTTCGTCAGTGCCTTTTGACTTACCAGTTAATACCCGTCCCTTTAGCCTCTCTATTCTTTTTGTTTTTATTTTTAATTTTTTTATCCACCATCATAATGATGTGGAGGTATATTGGTTTTATTTCTACTTAGTTTGTAAGTACTAGAAGGGGGCGAGACACATCCCTCAAAAGTATATATATTCTTGATCATAATTGAGTTTTGAGTCAAATGAAAAGTTTATCTATATTCTGAATCAGCATTAAAATAATGACATAGTCTAGCCATGTATGTCTGTACGTCCTTCTATTCTAAACAAATTAATATTCCAAAACAATTTAACATCTATAATATGTTCATTAAAAATAGGCGTGGTTAATATGAATTTTTCAAATACTTAGAAAGTTTTTCTAAAAATTCTGGCATCATTTGAGCACAGTATCTGCTAAGGTTGATCTCTTATAAAGGAAAAATATTAAAAGTTAAATTGAATCCTCGATTCGACTCAACTTATTTTTAATAATTTACTATCTGCACATTAAAAAATTATTTGTTAAATATTTGACAACAATGTCCCAACTTTTGTGGCCACAAGAATGCTGGCATGAGAAAAATAGGCTATAAAAGGAAATTGTTATCATTGTAGGCGTGCCTTAGGATCGATTTTGCTTTGTACAAATTGTCCAGATCAAACTTCAGCTCGATCTTTGTTATGTAGTCGCATGGGCAGGTAAACAGATCGACTCGGCCATTAATGCTTTGCACTAATATATATTTACGTTCTTGGGTGTGGCACGCCTCCTTCTAGTTGTTATAAACGCTTGCGAAAAACCAAAATACTCTCATATCAATATGATGATGGATATAAAAATATCGAATTTTATTAATTTTTGCAAACTACCGTATAAACCAGTTAAAGCTGCCAAGCAAATCTAATTGAAGAAATCATCATCATCAATTCGCAATTTACTTTTTCATCACTCGCACAATCAAGTAAAAAGGAAAATGTTATCGATAACACACAGATCGACCGTATAGTGTCAAAAACTGTGTGAGGCCATAGACCATGGCGGCAATTTGTGCTGAATACTAAAATGAAAAAAAAAAAACAACAACAAAATGGAAAAGTAATTGATTTGCTATTAATTGATTTGATTTTGTGCAGTTTTGTTATGCTAAGGAAATAAAAAATTCAAACAGACAACAAACTGCCAACTGAAATAAAATGTTGTGCCATGATTTTCTCGTTCCCGTTCGAATGTAAATGGCGCACAGAGTGAAAACAAAGATGATTTTCTATGAAATGGGGCGGAGATGGGAGGTGGTTGGTCAGAAATAAAAAGTATGCTTTGTTTACAGCTCAGTCTACAATCCGGCAAATGCTTGTACTACGGATGGCTCAACTGAAAATGGAATCTCACACTAGATACATGCTCAACACACCCACACATATATGAACAGGACCAACAGTTGTAATAGTTTCTGTTTTTTTCATTCTTTCTTTCTTTCTTTTTTTCTATCTTTCTTTATACCCCTTTTCGTTCCTATAGTGTTGCAGCATACTCAATTAAAAAGTGAAATTGGGTCAAATCGTGCCAAAAACAAATGCTTTTTGCTGTTCACACACTCAATACTCAAAATAAAAACTCTTGGTTTCTTTGCACACTCGTTTATAGCCCCAGCCAGAGTACAGTTCAGCAGTAATTCAGGACTATGTCAGAGTTTTAGCATCATTATCGTAAATAACAATATTAAAAAAATTATGCTTAAAATAACGTTAACTATTTAGAGATGGGGGGAAATACTCACTTAATCGAAATAGGGAAACATCAGAAACTCTACAGAGTAGGAACATTTTTGGTCGACATGAAATCCTAACCCGTTATGTCTGTCTGTCCAATCTTCTGGTCGAAAAGAATGTGACTTCAACTCCTTACACACTTTGCTTGATTGCAGAAATATTGGTTATTCTCGTACACATACTTCATAAGCTTTTATAGTTCGAATGAAACGTATCACCGCACCTACCTTATTCTAGAGACCTGTGATCTTCGGATTATTACTTATTCTGGCGGCTACAAAATATTTTAAATAGCAAAACTTTTATCAGAACCTTTTCGAGCATGGAAAAACAGAAAATAAATTCATCTTAAACTTCCCCATTACCACCTTTATGAGACCAGGATCATGCAAGTATTTAACAATATACATATATTGACCAGTACGGGTGTGAAATTAATTCGTTATCGCACGCACTTCAATTTAGGCAATGATTGCTTTACGGTTTAATAAAATTACTCAACTCTCAGATAATGAATTCTCGTTTACAACATTCACTTAAACTAACAATAATTCTTTAGGTATCTATTTTTCTTACCACCCAAAAGAAAAAACCGTACTTTAGTGCAATTGTTTATACAATAATATACGGGTGACATATGTTGTGTTGGCTGTTAACAAATTGCCATAAATGATTAACGATTCAACGATTTAATGTCCTATCTGTCAGGTTTTCATAATTACATGCATTCATTGTTTACGTATAATATGGGGGAGGTTGGATGATGATGATAACTGTTCTCTTTACAGGTCCTGGCTGATTTCACTTGTTTGTTTGCAGCTAAATATTGTATTTGCCAAAATTTTGTATGAATCACATGAAATGAATTTCATTTTAAGCACAAAGATTTTGTGCATGATTTTTTCGGTCCTATCACTAAACCCAACTGGGCTTTGATATAGAAATATACTCTATTTCAAAAGCCTTCCCGATTATGGGTTTAATGATAGCTTTGGACAACAAAACTTTATTTTATATAGACTTAATCTTAGGATCTAGAAGCCGCTATAATTTATTCGTGCGAATGCAGAATTGCAAGTTTTTGCTATCAAAAATGGTTTTAAAAATGGTTCAATTCGGTCCTTTTTTAATAAGATTCCTGTTTGGACTAAAACAAGTCCTTGTACTAAATTTCATTGAAATATTTTAGCTTGCTAATAAATTTACATGGACAGACAGACAGACATTGTTAAATCGATTGAGATTTTGATTATGAATCGATTGGTCTGTCTCAAACGTAACATGCTTTTTGTCACCAAGGTGTAGGGTATAAAAGTGTGTGAAATATTTGTCATTAAGATTTTCATTTTTTTGTTTTATGTTTTCCTCTCCTATGCTGCGGCCTTTAAACGAGCGATGCCTATATATACATATACCTACATCCTTTCTCCCTTGTCTTCCATGCCTTCCCTTTTTCTATTTATTCCTTATTAAAACAATACAGCCCCTTATCGTTTACAATCATTCGTTACACACGCACTTAGCCGCTTTCAATCTATGTGCTTCAAAACTGTAAGGAAATGTGCTTTTGTGCTTTGTGCGGGCTGGAGATTAAATCTTGTATTATTTTAAGATTTGATTACATTTCTGGCAGACGTGACTTGAATTTTGAAATGTATGCAGATGAAAATGAATGAGAATGGCATCAAAAGTGAAATGAAAAACTCACAAAACGACGCTAATATCGAGAGTAATAGTAAAATGCAAATAAATTTTTTATTTGATTTCATTTTCATTTTTGCATTTTCCTTTTTCCGCACAGCTTTCTCTCACACATAATAAAACTTCGAATTACAAATTAAAATGCGAACTAAAAGCGTGAAAATTCAATTTGAGTTGAGTTCTTTTTTTATTTTTTATTTATTTTAGAAAGAGAGATAATCTGCGTCTTTGGTTATTTGAGTTTTCCTTTTGATGTTTTTCTATAAAAAAATATGTAATAGTTGGTTGACTGTTCTCTGTCAGCTTAAGAAATTGTCACATAATGTGAAAATTGTAGCGACGTCTTAGCGCGAATGCTTGTGCAACAGTGCGGTCTCCCGCACTCTCCGCCTACACGTGAATACACGAGTTTTCTGTTCCACTTTTGGGATTTTCATACATTTTGTTTCTACGCAAAGCCTGTGGGCCGCTTATGAATGAGCTAAATAACCGTAGAAGATGCTGTTTGCTGGGCGGGGGTTCAGGGGTGGTGTTACAATCATTTATAAGTTCTTATTTATCGGCAAGTGGTGGACGATTTGAACAGAAAGATTTAACAAAAGCAAATGTATCTAAATGGTGCAAGTGCCGAAATGAAAGAGGAAATGTAAGAATGCCATAAAAGGAAGCACGCACCATCATTTGGCAAATATATATGAACTGTTTAAGACGTACAATATTAAGCATGCTTCAGATAGTTCACGTCCTATGCACATTTCATGTTCCTTCTACATGGTAGAGAAAATATCATTATCGAATTTTTATGCTAAGCATATACAAACTTTGCCACAACAGATCCAGTACAAGTTTAACGTAAAGTGAGTTTGATTCTAAAAAATAATAATTTTTTTTTTCTTCTTTATTAAAAACAATTTTAATTGTAATGCGGCTTAAATGAGTAACGCTTTCATTTAGGCTTTAACGAGTATATGGCGGAAAACAAAGCAAATATTCTTGCAGCCTTTTCACCTATTGTATACACTTGCAAGAAGAATACATCATTCACTCTAGAAAAGAACATGAAATAATAAAAGAAGAAGAATGAAAGAAGAGAAACATTGCAGAAGAATTTCTTTCACTGTTATTTACCCATATTTTGTGCCTTTCTTCCCAACCAAAGAAGCACTTGTTCATTTTTAATAAAACTGCAAAAAATTCAAAGAACTTGTTCTGCTTTTTCTATGTGTAGCAGTTTGAAATTCTCACTTATTAAGATTTAACACGATCTTTAGAATAAGAAAGGAAAGGAAGACGTTTTATATTTAAGAATTTATGAAATATCTTTATGTCGATTGTTGTAAATGTTTCCCCAGAAAGCTAAGCAAACCAACAAAATGTTATTGTTGTTGTTCTTTTAGCGGACATTTTCCTGCGATTCATCAAAATAACTCAAAGACTAAGTTTGTTATTAGATTTGCAACTGTAAGGATTAGGCTGCACGGGTCCACACAAAGTACATATATAAGATTTTCATCACCCACAGTCCATCATATTTATCCATTTCATCTAATTTTCAATATATCGAGACATTTATTATATTTCGTTTGGCAACTAAGTGATTGCGGATTTTATATAAGAATAAAAATTTCAAATTTTTCCTTAAAAATAAAACTTTTTTTCAATAAGGTACTGTCCGCTTTTGTCAATGATTTCTTGCCATGATTCAGGTAGGTTTTTAATTTCACGTTCATAAAATTTCTAATATTATTTAAAAAAAAATGCAACCGCTGAAATGGAATTTATAATAATTCGCCAACGCCACCGCCTCTAAAGTGTAGATGTCTTCGCTATATAAAGACAAAATATTCAATGTATTCATCATGTCGTATTTCAATCGAAGCGAGAACTCAGGTAGTGATAGCAAAGGTGACCAGAAATTAAAGACGACAATGATGAACCTGTCGTGATGTCAGGCCCAAAATACAGGACGCATCCTAAATTTACCAATTACAGTTTCTGCACACAGGTTCCTATATCATTTGAGTAATATTGCTTTACAGCCACGCCCTTAATTTACAAAATTAATAAATGAAATTAAACTTGAAATTTTATAAAATTAATTTTTATTACTGATTGATCAATGAATTTAGTAAAAGTGGGGAGTAGCTGCGCCCACAATATACAAAAACAAAACTATTTAATGTAGAATGTGAAGTGTCAAATGATACGTAAAGCTGTAGTGAATGCCCTAGAGTGAAAGGATGTTTAAGGATAGGTGCAGACCAATGTAGTTTGTAGGCTGTATGCAGTTGTTTTATTTGTCCGGTTTTTCTCGTTTTACCATTCTATAGTAATCTTTTACTAACACCGCTCTGGTTTCTTTCATCCAGTTTAAGTCTTTCATTCATTCAATGCTTTCTCCATTGGAGATTGGGCAGGCGGTTTCTATGCTGTAGGCTTACTTGCTACAAACGTATGTATGTGTATATATATTTGTAAATGTTTTGTTAAGATTTTCTTTTTCTTTTTTTCTTTCTTCTATGCATTACTTTTCAATAGAGAAGAGGAACAATTAGGAAATATTTTCCAATTATAATTTTTTGGGCTATTATTTGTTGGTCCGACTAAGAAGAGAGATGATGTGATTACGAGATACAAGACAAGATACACGGATGAACAAAGGGACAAAAATAGATTTGGTTAAATCGTCAGATATTATCTGGCCGTCTGCAAGCTTTTACTAATATTTTAAAAATTTCATAAATGAAGATTGTTGTGTACATTTCTATATGTGTATATGTGTGAATGTATATAGAATTCTTTAACATGCATAATGATTTATGGGGGCATTTTTACGAACATTTTTATTTCGAAGAATTTCATGTAAAAACCTTCACATCAGCACACATCATTATCAGCTGTGTTTATATCGCTCCTGTAATATGAGTAGAGTAGTAGCTCATTGCATCATTGTATTGTTATTGTTGTTATTGTTGTTGATGGCAAGGGCTATGCAGAACTTCATGGTTTTGTTTTTTATTTGGTTGATTGATACAATGATGTGTATGTATGTGTGTGCATTGTTTTTGTTGTGGTTGTTGCTTCTGTTGTTGTCGGTCTTACATACTGGTAGACCATACAGCATTTGCAAGATCGTATGCGTAAGGTGGCCGTTTAGGTCTTTGTTAACCATACACGTGTCCTGCGTGTGTTGAACTTGCCTCCACACTTCACCCCCTCGCGGCAGCCACTGCAGCTACCACTAATTCTATTTTTCATAGAGGAAGCTTTGTTCTAATTCTACTTTCTATTTATGGGAACGTTACAGGTATACGTGTGTATGTCATTTTTCATAATAGATATATTTGACTGGCTTTTAATAATAGCTACAGCAGCAGCAGCAGCTGCTACTGCTGGTGGTGGTACTGGTGCTGCTGATAACTGTAACCCGTAATCAGGGGGATATTTTAGTATTGGATTCTACCATTTTATATGCGTACTTACTTAATGTTTGTGGTTGTTTGTATATTTATGGTGATTTTTTTTTTGTTTTGTTTTGTTTTTGACCAACTGTTCTCCCCCACAACTCACAGCTCACATCTCACAGCTCATAGCTTGTTACTGCCTATATGTGTGTGGCTTAATGAAATCGTGTGCGCTTCCCAATCCGATTCAATTTCCGCTTTGTAATGAAATAAATGCCCTTTTTTTACATCCCTAACGTCTGCTATCCATTGTTTAATGCTCGTACGGTTGAACTACCTTAGTAACAATAACCGGTTGAAGTTGTGTTTTTTTTTCCTTGCTGCTGTATTTTTTGGTAATTTTTGGCCATTAGCTTAAACTTGATGATGATGATGATGATGTCAGTTCAATTATTTTATGATTGATGGCGTGTTTATGTTTCATGTTTTTTTTATTTTATTTTTTTTTAATTTATGCATTTTTCTTAATAAATTTAATTATAAAATAATATTAATGTTTTCTTTTTTGCTTGTGACTTATTCGTAACCTATATAACAACAGCGTCTTGATGTGTAATGTGTAAGTGCGTGCTCTGGACACGTGCCTTTCATGTGTTTCCAAGTAACAAATTTTTTATTTTTTTTTTGCATAATTACATGACTCTGTATATAAGGTAACCGCATTAGTTTTGAGAGAAGATTTCTTTTGCAAATACCTTGTACACGGTGTTTAGGGAGTTCGGCATATGACAGGACAAAAAAAAACGAAGCTGCACTTGAAGCAAACAAAACTAATTTTGATTAATTGGTTTTCATTGCACCCTATACCGCATGTGGTAAGAGGTTATATTACGTTTGTACGTTTGTACACATTTACCTTTATACCGATCGATTCAAAATCAAAATCTGAATCGATTTAACCATGAACCTTCTGTCCTTCTGTCCGTCTTTCTGCCGATGTACATCTGTGCTTAAGTTACAGTTCGCATTTTTTGAAATATTTCGATGAAATTTAAGACGAGGACACTGGCTCACAGAAGGAACCCTATTAAAAATGGACCAAAGCGGACCATTTTTAGAAAACCTCTCCATCATATACATTTTGGGTTGAGATCCACAATCGACAAACAAGTATCCATCAGATGCGATAAGAAGTCAAAAATTTATTAATATTTTGCTCTTTGCCAAGAATGGTCAGGATCAGATATGAGACACGCTCGTACTTTACGAAAAAACTGTACGTGGCGCAAAATTCTACGTAAATGTTAATGCATAATATAAACCCTATTAGACAGTATGTGCTACGCCCACTATAGAGAAGGTTGTGGCGCATATTTAAGCAAATTTCGTTCACTTTACATTTTTAATTAAACTTTACTTGAACCTTCACTTTATTAATGATTATCATCGGACTCAGATTATGTTTGCATTTAATGTTTAATAAAAATTATTTACATTAATAGCCTATCTATCACCTATTCATCTATTAATGATTTTCACCAAACTAATGAAGCGCCAACACTTTTAAAACAAACACTTTTTCTATATTGTTTGCTGTTCTAGTTTTTAGTTACAAATTAATTAAATATAAATAGTTTAAAGGAATATTTAATAATTATTTGAGGCGAGATTGTCATTTCGTTTTGTTCTCACGTTTTATATTTATACTCAGTACTACACTATGTGGTAAGAGGGTGTATTAAGTTTATGCAAATATTTGTAACTACTAAACGGCAAATGCCACACCCACCAATCGTTTCAGAATCAACATATAAATCGATTTAAACATGTCCGTCCATGTAAATTTGTGTGCATATTTAGAACCCCTTCCCATATCATTATATTTCATAAAGTAACTTTTATGAGAATGCCCCGCTAGTTAAACTAACTGTAGCATAACTTAAGAAGCTAAGTGGTGCAGGGTATTATATGATCGGGTGTGACTGACTATAACATTTTAATTTGTTCTTTTTTTTTCTGTTAATTGCCATTATCTCGGATGACCTATTAATTTTTAATTAAACAGAAACATATTTGTGCATCTGTGCTGTATGCTGCATGCATACGCTATACATTTATGTATATTATAACTGGAATATCATTAAAAAGAATTTGTTTGTGCTTTCCCTTAAAATTACTTAATTTTTTTTTTCCTTTTTTGGTTATGAGCGTTTTATGTATAAATCGTAATGACATTAAAACAACAACTGATGTACGAGTAGTTAAATATTACTGGAAAAGATGTGGAACAGGAAAAATTTGTGTCTGCTAACTTCCTATCGCGAGTTCCATATTATTGAGTACCGCAGCTCAAAATATCGAACAGCAATCAACATTTTTTCAAATATATTTGGCTACCTCGTTAAATTCTGTATTTGCTATGCTACCATGCGCAAAACTATTCAGACACTGTATGAATCTATTCCGCAAAGAATTGCAGCTGTTTTAAAAGTAAAGGGTGCCTCAACCCCTAAGAGAATATATCTCAGGTGTTCACATTATTTTGTCCATCCTCTGTAGATTGACTCAGATATTGATGCTAATCATTTTATTTATATACGTTGTAGAGTTTCTGTTTCTCAATGTAAGCATTAGCTAGCATTTGTACTGCGGTAAATTTTGTCCAAGTCCACAACGTTTTAAAGAAAGCTTTTAACTAATAAAAATTTGGTGCGATATTGAATCACATTCTCTTCACTTAATGTTGTTATTTTCTAAAATCAAATTATATTATAAACCGAGGTAAAAATAAGTAAAATATGCTGCAGTCTAAATAAACAAAAATACAATATTTATCTCGTACGGCAACGGCTCCTTTTTGACAAATATCTGTAAAGCGATAGATGATTTTATATTATTACATAATATTAGTGGAATGTTAACGTCCGATTTCTGGGATTTTGGAAATGCCGTTAGAACAAATGATTCTTTTTGAGTATAATAAACAATATACCTTCCCGACCTACTACACCTAACTTAAATCAAGTCAAATGAAAAATATTGTTCAAAAAAAGATAATAAAATAAAAACCGGTAATCGATTTTCACATAAGCCATAATTTGTGAATTTGTTTTTTCATTAATAGAAGTGAATGGTTGAATCAAACAAACAACTTCATATAAGCTGATTACTCTACACGTGTAAATGCACGTATAGGTGCATAAACAAACTATTTGTAAATGTATAAAATAAATAAGGAAAAGCAAGTGAGAGCACTTTTTAATTTGGCTTACAACACATCTGGAATACCATTTCGCTTTCAATTAAAAAAAGTGGGCGTGGCAAGTATTATGATTATGTCTAGCCATAGGGTAAGTAATACATAACAACTTAATCACCACCTTCTTCTGCATAAAGGAAAAGGTTTTTTGGTAAATTGTGGGCGTGGTCGGTTAATTTATACATCAAAGGATTTATTATAAATATAATAGGTGCTACAAATTTCAATTTTGTGGCTTAGAGAGATTTTTATCGATTGTAGGCGTGGCACGTTTAGTACGGTAAAAGTGTCAACAACAAATATACGGACACACGGACGGGCAGATCTAGTTAGACACAGATTTTGATGCTAATCGACAATATATATACTTTGTAGGGTGTGACGCCTTCTTGTGGGTGTTGCAAATGGAATACGAAACTTAGTATGCCGCTCCTCACTAAGATGGACCATATAAAAACAAAGTATTAAATAAAACAATTTATAGATATATGGCGCACATAAATCTATGAACAACAAAATAAAATAATAATAATAATAAAAAAGTAAATAAATAGTAAACAAACAACCTAAGGGACTTAAAAATTTTGTATTGAAAATAAATGTTATGATGAAACACACATTTATCCCATATGCAGCATGTACGTGTGTACGTTCTGTGAATTTACATATTTGGAATTTATTTGTTTTGTTAGCAAATTGATTTTCATATGTGCATGTAGGACGTTTAATAACCAAATCCAAGTGCATGATGGATGGATGGATGAGAGTGTGTCACATGTTTGTTTGTGTAACCAAGGATTTGTATATATCGTAATAAGTTAATCAATTTCAAGTATATGTTTATAAGTGTGTGTGTGTGTGCGATTGTGTGGCCATGTGCTTAGAAGAAGATTTAGATGAAAAGATTTTCATTATTTGCTACTTTATATTTCATTTAGAATTTTTCATCTTAAAGTGAATTTTGAACATGGATTTAAAACGCACACATACTTACACTCACACGTATATAATATATGTACGTACGTATGCCTGTAAACTTATGCAACCTAATTTTCACCCCGTTCCCAAAGCAAATACATATTATTAAAATGTGTGTGTATGTGTGTGGAAAATTACATTTCACTGTTAGTTGCTTGTTTTTTTTGTTATCATTCTGTTGTTGTTATTATTATTGTTACTGTTACTGCTCCTTGCCTGAAGCGAACAAACGAGAGTAGTTTTATTTTCTATTTTCTCATATATATGCGAGTACGTTGCACAGATGTATGTGTGTGTTCATATAACAACATGTGACGTTAGTGTAGAAACCCCAGGGAATGCCCTTGCAGCAGCACCAATGGTAGTTCCATGCATACATTTTCCCTCTTTAAATAATTGTTGCACAAATCCACCCGAGCGAGCCAGCGTGCTCTCTATTGCCTGAATAAATGAAATACAGTATGTGTGCATGTATGCTTGAGATTGTACCATAGTTGTATTTGCTATTGTTTCTAACCTAACTTGAAGGAGTCTAAAATGCTTTGTAATTTATTTTCTTTCCACCATTGCAGCTATTCAAGGGTTAACATGTTATCAAAAGAAGCGATTTTCACGTTTCAAATTTCTTGACGATTACGTTGAAACATATTTTGCTCCAAATTTAAAAAAAAACACTTCAATTCTTACCCAGAAAGTTGAGACATTCAATCAATCAAGTTAAACGGATTGAACGCATTGCAGCAACAGGTGTACGAGGTAAACCATAAAATGGTGGTAACCTTGTACTCGTAGTACATAACATAATAAAGGAGATATGGAAGATTGGTTATTTAAGAGGAAGTAGTCAAAGACTCCACAGAGTATTTCTTGATTAAAATCTGATCCGGTTGTGATAGGTATCTGATAAAAGGGCCTTTCTTTTATTGAATCTGTCTTGGTAACCAGCAAAAATTTATGGTATTGAACTCAAATATGTAGTTTCCGTAAGCAGGGGCCACGCCCACAATCAACGAAAACCAACTTGAGCCCAGCTAAAATTTCGCATATTGATAATAAACGCATTCAATGGCAGGATTCGTATAAAACTTTTAAATTTATGTTTATTCCTATTCCCTATCTCTCGCATACACACACAAACACACACGCACTCATTTTGTCATTTTTCAATTTCAATTCATTTTCATTAAAAGTAAACAAGAATTGCAGGGTTTTCACTTTGCTGGCATATGTACTCGTATGTCTGTGCGTCCTATTGTTTTACTAACAATTTCTCTTCATTCTTGTTGTTGTTACTTTTGCCGTTACAATTGTTGTACTTTTTATTTCATTTCATCTAATAGCTATCCGCCTAAAATAGACTTGAAATGTTTGTGCAGTTGTTTTTGTTATTTTTGATTTTATTATGGCACGGTTGTGTTTAGCGTGAGAAATTTTATTGCTTTCGGGCATTTTTAATGTATGACATGGACTGCAGGCTCCTAAGCAAATTGTTTCCATTACATTTGTTTGAAACATTCACATGGTAATGATTGACCGATCGATCAATCGACCGATTGATTAAATGAAGTTTTATTGTCACTTCCATCACCCACCTTTATATCGTTGTTGTAAAACATTTCGTTAAAGATCAAAATTTAATTGAACTTCTTTAACACACAGTTGTACAGACGTTTGTATGTATATGAAGGCTTAAAATATAATCCGGAAAAAATAATTATCAGGAAAAAAAGGCCAGCAACATTACATGTGTGAGTAAAAGCCCGTCCCACCACCCACCACATCAATAACCCGAAAGCAAAAGAAAATATTTACCAAGAAAATTATACCTCGAGATAGTAGAGCCGCCACTGTTGCCGCTGTTGCTGCTGCTGCATGCATGTTGTATACACGTACACTCAAGGACATGTGCACCTTTCACATCTCATGCTTGACAGAATGCCGTGCATACCATGCACGACAACTGCTCAATTTTAATTCATAACATATTTATACAAAACAAATAATATTATTAACAATGTATAGATTAAATATACAAAAGGACAAAGGCTTTTGTGTTAATGCAATCACAAAGAGAACGAGAGAGAGAGAGAGAGAGAGTGTGTGTGTGTTTGTGAGAGAGAAACAACCAGTCATCTTTTCTCACTGTAAATTTTTAATTAATTTTTTTCCTTTTTCATTAAAACCTTTTCGTCTCTTCCGCTTCTTCCACTACTTCTTCCTTAAACTGTATATTTCCGCAAAAATACAAAAAAAAAAAAAAACCGAATCGAATCTCGAATATCTCTTAAAAGTATTAAAAGCCAATGAAAACTTTTGTATAATATTATTACATGTATGGATGTAATTATCTATAAAAGGAAGGAAACAAAAAATAATCGGTTTTGCTGCACAAAGGCAATTAACGTTAATTAGTAAAGCATGCACTCAACACATATGAAGATAAATTCACTTGAAAAAAAAAAACAAGATACTTATAAAAATATTTACGAGAAGGTCGTAAGCATTTTAAACTGATTGTAGGCAATCCTGCGAAGGATTGTTAATATTGTTAAGAACTCACATTCGGTTTGAAGCGAATCTCAAATACCCGCCACATTTATTTAACACGTTTTACATATCAACTGTTCTTAATCGATTAGCCATGTCCGTCTGTCTGTCTATTTGCCCATGTCCTCTTTTGCCAGAGTTTCTAACATATTCCAAAGGAATTTATCTTGTGGCAACAGTGAGCCCTACAAAAAATGATTTGATTTTGATTTAGAACCCCTCTCTCTAAAGCAACTCTTTCCAGGAGAGTTTTTTTATAATGAATGTTCGTTTAATTCCTTAAATTTTAAACTTCTTTTTTTGAAGTAAGTTTTAATTTTTGAAGTACTTCCCCGTATAAGGTTTTTTTCTACAAAATAAATGGAGTTGAAATTCTTAACACCGCTCATTGACGTGCCAAAAATAGGTACAAAGACACCAAGTGGTTACATAGCATATACTCTCAGAGGGCGTAATCTCATACCTGCCACGCCAACTGCTTGTTTATAGATGAATTTAGATGTGGCCTAAGTCAAATTTTCTGTTCTTTTATTTGTTTTTTTTAATGTTTCGAATGAAACAAACAAATTATAAATATATTCATATTCTTGTTATTTTCAATTTAATTTTTATTTTTATTTTCACTTGGTTGCAATATATGGCCTCGCATCGGAGGGACACTCGAATTGTTCAAAAGGCAAAGCATTTATACCCAGTTGTTTATCGCTCGCCTTCTGTAGCATATTGTTCCACAAAGCCGTAGCAGTTACTGCATGACCTAACTGACTAAAGTGGAAGCAATCGGCAGCCAAGTAACGTAAATCCAAATTATTATTTGATGCAGTTGGTATTGACGCATTGGCCATGAATGGTTGATAGATAACCGCAAAGTCCTGTGTGTGAAATTCGGGTAATTCCGCCACATATTTATCGATAGCTTGCCATTGCTGTATGTTTTCCGAAAGCCAGTTGCTATATGAGTCCGTGTAACTATCACTTATCACACAGGGGCACATCAGAGGCAACATAAGTTGACAAGTTGCCGGAACATTGCTGAGCAATTGTTGAGAAAATAAAACCATATTAGGGCCCGGCATTAAGTTTACTATGAGACGCGGAATGTTTGCCTTGAGTAAATTTAATGCTTCATGTAAAACTGATTCGTGCGATTTCAACCATATGTAGGCGCTGTCGTGAAAGCACATATCCGAACACATATCATTGGCTCCAACGAAAACAGTCACGAGTTTCCAATGCTTCTGCATATCTACGTGAGCATCCTGTTTCATGCGATCTATCAATTGCTGACTTAGTGATACCAGGTCTCGGGCCATAATGGCGGGTTTGGCTATGTTCAAGTCCGATGACTGCGAATTGTAAAGACCGCTCGGTTGAGTGGAAAAGCCGTAAAGATTCGGATTGAATACTTTCAAAATGTTGGGCAACGTTAAATATTTCTTCCAATCGCCGAACCCACCGCCTGTGAACGCAAGGCCCGGATATACAATAAGGACATCGAATATATGTCTGGAGATGGTACCCATGCCAGCCGATAATGAATCTCCCAATACAGCCACCACATCAATATCTCCAGGCCTTAAGCGATCCACGGAGTCTGGCACTACACTTGAACGAGCATTCGTCAAATTGCAGGGAAAACGTTCCTGTTCAGTTATTTCACTTTGCATCTTGTCCTGGTAACCGACGTTGTCATTGATATTTTGAGTGAGATGCATATTAATCATCTCAAGACCGTTTATAAACATACTACGCACTACATCCAACTGGCTTATTATGGAGTTGCCTTTACCGGCTTGCTTTCTGAGGGTATTTTTTGGTTTTTGAAAAAAGAAATTTTGTTTTTGATTCGTACTGTGGATACTACACTCCACCAGTTGAATCTGATGCTGAAGAATTGAATTCAATGCAATGCAGAAAATTAAGAAAAAAAATTCATTTATTTTAATATTCATAACGTTGCTAGCTTGGGCGAATCACTTTTTCAACTAATGGAATTATTGTTTATTAAGTATAATGTTTTTTAACGTAAACGCATTAACTTAACGTACTTGACCGCGTCATTTTATGCGTTGTTTGGAAAAGAAACGTGTAGTACTTGTACAGCAAGTGCGAAAGGCACTCGGTACCTACACTTTGCTGCTGAAAATTATAAAACATCATTCGACATCAACTCACCGCTCAACGCTCAGTTAGAAGAATATTGTGCTACTAATACATAATGCCGTTCCAATCGTTTAGATGGATTTTTAAATAATTATTTTTATTTATTTTATTGTTTTTTTTCAACCCGTTCATTGTTCATTGACCTTCTCTAAGAAGTATGAGTACAACGCGTTAAGTTTACTCAGTTTCATTCGGATGTGTTTTGAGAATAATGGGGCAAGATTTTCTGTTCTTTCGCATACATACCCGCACTGTACTGGTACTTTACCATACATATTTTAATCTTGAAAACCTTAATAATGCTCTTTATATTTAGCACAGTCGAAGAATTCACTTTGAAGTCTCATTACATTCTAAGATAAGCTACAAATTATATGATAATGTCTGTAAGTCCGGCTGTGGTAAATGTTTCAAAAAGTGAACAATATTGATGCATCGCCAAGAGCCTTCGCAGGGCCATTGGTGGTATAGGGCATATTAAGTTAATGCGAATGTTTGTAACAACACAACCACCTTCAATTATAGCGATTCGTTCAGAATCAAACGGATCGGACCATTTTTAGAACCACTCTCCATAAAAGGTTTTATTATAATGGAAGTATATAAAGATATATAAAAAAATTGCAATTTTTAATATTTTTTCACAAAATTTGATAAAGAATAGTTCATTAGCTAAATAATTGGCTGATCCAAATTTGAACCTGATCGGACTATTTTAAAAACCCTATTTTAAAAATGCCTCCCGTATACAGACATAATTAAAGTAATTGTAGCATAATTTAAGGACCTAATTTGGGTAGGGTAGTGAATGGTCGAGTTTGGCTGACTATAACATTTTCACTTGTGTAATTTTTTATTTATTTAATTAGGACAAAAACAAGAGTGTGGATAAAGTGACATGACCTTGATTGCAATAAAACCACGCTCAAATATTTTAATTTATATTTTGTACATACTCGTATAAAGTAAATTTGTTTTTATTAAATCCAACTAATTATAACAGCAGAGTTTTTGCGTATATTTAGAAAATAAAAGTAAACAGCAACAACAGCAATAACAACAACCAACAAATAAATACATTATTCAAGTAACAAGATTAAATTTGGCTTAGACCAAACCTTAAATATCTCTCGCATCTAGAGTGTTCAAAACTTATGTGAAGAATGTAATAAAAAAAAAAAAAAAAAAGTACAAAATGTACAGAAGCAGAAAAATATAAAAATGAAAAGAATATTATATAAGCATACTGATCCCAAAGATAACAGTAAAGTATAAAAAAACAACAACAACAATAACAAAAAACACAAAAATCTAATAAATATACGTATTTGTATTCACATATACAGGGTGAGGGAAAAAAATGTTAAAACTCTCCGGTGAGGTTATAATAAAAAAAATATTTTAAATACAAAAATTATTGGCTTAGAAACACTGTTAGAAGAAGTCACACACCGTGAAAGGACCCGACAACAAAAATTTCAAGTTTTTTCCGATAATGTTACGCCATGACATTACTGCACTACTAGAAAGCGTAATCATATACCTGCCACGCCCATCGTTGTAGATGTGGAAGGTTTTCAAGATGTGACTTAATACAAATTTAGTTTTCTTACTTGTTTTTAGTTCCGCATAGTTTTTAAGGTCACTGCGATTTTGTTTCGTTTCTCATTTACTGTGAATGTCAGTTAACAGTTAACTTAACTTAAATGTATACAACGGAAGGTGAGTTCAATCAAACGTTCTAATATATTTCATTGCTTTTTATTAATTGTGCTTCGTTAATGCAAAATCTTTGCAGCTTAATACTTAACTGAACTTGAATTGTTAGGTTAATGTACTCCCTTTAACAGATCATGTGTATCAGGTCATGCGTATAATGATAATAATGATTACAGTAATCACAATAATACTGTATGATGAGTATATCAACTCCTTACCTTACTTTGCTTCGTTGTTACCATCATCATCATCATTATCATCATCCTCATAAAATTACTCGTATGAATGAATATAATCGTACTTTATGATGCTTAATAAAGGTGTACTTATCATATATACATATATAACATAAAGTATAACCATCTATTAAAACGATATAAAGAGAAATTCATTAAAACATTTTATCACATATACATATACGTACAAACATATGGAAATATAACTGCATGCATGAGTGGTAAGAGAAGTGAAATATTAAATATTTTATCAGGTAATTTTTTTTAATAGTGAATACATATTAAATTGTATACCTTTCGCATAATTGTGAGAGATATGCAAAGTTTGTCATTATACATGCAATTACCAAAACAATTACACTGAGGTCCTACAAAGTGCATGCGCATGGATGGCCTTCGTAGGTGCGAGGGCAAGTTCCTCGGATGGCTAAAACTTTAGTTAACCTCTGTAGTAAAAGGGTCCTTTTTAAATAGGGCGAATTTTATTAACTGCCACACCCACACCGAAATTTGCAAAGTTTCACTTTTGAGGTACAATGCAAGATGCCGTTAAGACGAAATCATACGCCTGCCATGTTTAAAAACCCCCATTCCTCGTGATTGATTTCTTTATTGCATTAATTATTTAGAATTTCATGAATGAATGATTTATATATATATAGACATACACATACACATATTAAAATTAAAGTAAAATATAGTTGTTGCTGTTTTTTTTTTTTTTTACAAAGTTTTGTCGTCAAGTATGATTTTGTACGAGTCTCAAGAGATGTTTTCTGACATTGTCGGTATAATTATCTATGCAAACTCCTCTGAAATACATTTAATTATTATTAATTGTATAAAATGTTATATTGTAACAAGAAGAGTTTGCTCACCTTATGTTTTATAATAATTAAATAAAAACAAAAGTAAAAGAACTAAATTTGCCTTTTAACCAAATCTTAAATACCCTTAACATCTACTACTGTGGGCGTGGCAGGTATATGATTAGGCCCTTAAATAATGTATGAATTACATCTCAGCTTAACAATCATGTCTAATTCGATTCAGTTTTTGATGCTGATCAAGAATATCTATACTTTGAATAAAAATCATTGCAACTACAAAGAATAAATTCAGACATTTTCAAAACGAAAAAGAATTTTGAATAAAACAAAACAACAGCAACAACAACAACAAAACAATTGACATGAAACCAAATTAAATGAAATTCCAAATTTAATGAAATTAATTCAAATGCGGGTTGCACATATGCTGCGCACGTATGGTAAGTACAGATGCAGCAACGTTGTAAATAAAACTCAAAACAGTACACAACGACAATACAAACAAAAGGCAAATTTGTATAGGGCTTCATGATGAGAATGAGGATAATATGTTGATGAGGATGATGATGGTCAATGATTACCATGCACAGGCATTCAAGCGTTCATACTAAATGCATGAATGTGATATGAGGACGAGAATGGTGATGGTGATGGTGATGGTGATGGTGCTTGTAATCAAATAACAAACTGTAGGTATAAAATGTTTTTACTTCACATTCTTGTTGTTATCATTGTTGGTTAGATATGTTACAATGTTAATTAAGAAGTTTGTATGCATTCAAAGTCTACTGTGGCCCCCTCTTCGCATTTCCACAGTTTTTTTTTTTTGCAATCTGCCAACAGTTCTAACAGAGAATGATGATGGAATAACAACTCCACCCAATCACAATCATACTAATACATGATTAAGCTTATAAAAATGTTCTCGGTATGCACGCATTCACATATAATTTGGAAACGCACATAACAGCTACCTTTGAACTAATAATCCCCACTACACTTATTTCACATCATTGTTGATGTAAAACTGAAGCATACTGATCGTTTAAATGTATACGTGATGTGCATGACTAATACTGCATATATATATATATATGTGTGTGGATGTGTGTGTACACAAAAAATATATGGTCGGAAAAGTTAAAAGTTGAACCAAGGATCGACTTGTACAATGGCTTGTAAAATATGTTTTCGAAAAACTACAATATTTCATAATAGTTATGTTTTTAGACACCCGTTATAATGAGTGCAGTTCGCTTTTAGTAATGTGCGCATATTTGCTTTAACTCAACGCATGTAATGTTTTCCGTGTCAATAATGTCAATATTGCAAACAATTCATTGATACCGTTAACATGTGCACTCACAATATTTATTAACTCGTTTAAAATATTGTAAATATAACGCTTTAAAACCAAACAACGAGTATAAACATAGTACAATATTTTCAAAAATCAATGTAGAGAAAATAAACAAATGAAAATAACATTAACATGGGAATTACCTTAGTGCAACGTTGGAACACTCACAGTCGTGAATTTTTATAAAAACGAGAAATCTGAAATTGTAGAAATTTTGTAAAAATATTTATTTCTTTCTCTCTTGTTTGAATCAAAATTTGCTTGATTGTTATAAAGCTTGGACCCGTCTGTGCGCGTCTGTTTGCGAACGGGTGAGTGCCGAAGCAAAAACCAAAAAAATTTACAAGGAATACAGGGACTATCAAAACGTTTACATAAAACCAATATGCCCCCAAATCATTGGATGATGTAGAGTATTAAATAATCACTTGTTAAGAAATATTTTAGCTGACATTTTGATTTATTCTTGCACGAAGGTACGCCCAAGAAGCACCTGTTACATGATTTTCTTCGTTCGCAAGGTTGCCCAGCTATCATGAAGCATAAAACGAAACGAAATACTAAACATTACAATATTTTGTTAAAACAAGTTACGAACCTTAACGCCACAGGTGGTCTTCGGAATAATATTTATAGGATCAAGGACAACAATACTAATAGCAACTGAATGCTGGTTGTAGATCTGAAAGAAAGATAAAACTACAACTAGTCAGTGGGAAATTTCAAAGAAAAGCAATAAATATTCTTAAGAGGCTGCCAATTGACAACAGTTGGGTTTTGGTAATAGTTGAGTTAAGAAACACAAAACCTAAGAAACCATTAGGCTCTGCTCCCCTCACGAAAACAAATTGGGCTTCGGGAATTATTTTAATGCTATGAAGAGTTAGAAAGCATATAAAACAGAAGCCGGTAAGCCTAAGAGTAGCCATGAATATAATGCCATCGAGTCTTTAGATTACAAAGTACAAGTGGTTGAGATTACAAAAAGAATGCCTTTGAAAAGAAAGTCATAACAAGTGTGTGTAGGTAAAGAACGTTTCGAATTCGAAAAATGATATTTTATAAGGAAACTAAAGCAAACTTTCTAAAATGTCTCATGTGTAAATTGTAGCGAATTGTTGCATAAACGTATAGCGTTAAGCAAATGTCATAAGTTTAAATGATTTTCAATATTTTATTAAATTATGTCCCCGGTGTCAGACCCTAACTACCAACTTAATTAGTTTGATTAGAGATTCATTAGTTTGAATAAAAAATATTTTTATTTTTATTTTTGTTTTTGTTTTTGCTTTTGCCCTATCTCGGTATAACAATTTCATTCTCATTCTCGAGTAGTTTATATAATTTAATAGAGTTAATGAAAAAATTTTGCTGGCGTTGAGTAAAGAGATTTAAAAAAAAAAAACGTGTAAAACACAGAAAAACACGTAATAAAACCACTCTCTCTCTCTCACACACTCCCACTCTATCTCGCTCCAATACACATTAAATTTGTATAAACATTTTCCGCATAAATTAATTTTTAAACCATTATGCGAACAGGGAAAACGCGTACCAAAGGCAGGAGTGAGTGAAAAGCACGCGAGCGTATGTGTTCAGTAACAATACAACAATAATAACTGCAGGCTACCTAAACCGCAAAACTTTTGTTTTATCGCATTTGTTAACGTTTGCCATAAACAAAAATTATTCTCATTTTTTTCGTTTTTATTTTATTTTAAAGAATTCAGTATTTAATGGAAAAACCTGAATGTGGACATATGAGCACAACAGTGTTTGCCACAAACGAACCGATGCAAAAAACAATATATTTGGCTTGGATCAAATCTTAAGTACCCTCTACACGTACGTTGTAAAAAGAGGGTGTGACAGGTACTCTCTCTAACTATCAACAACAAATTGAAGTCCCAGCCAAAGATACTTTTATGTAAACTGCGGCTAATTATCAAAATATGATCTTGAAATTTTTACTTTTTGGGTTTTTTCTTGTAGCTGCGGAATTGTACTTGTCGATTATGGGCGTAGCATTTCACTGATTTTACCAAATTCGATATAGAAACTAACAAGTGTATGCGATTTCAACTCAATCTTGGATACTCTCTGCATACATTCGTAAATTGTGGGCGTGGCATACAATAATTCGACTATAACAGCATGTTTTACACTTTGCTTCTGCGATGGACTTCTGTTCCAAAGAAAGTTTTACGAAATTGTGAACATTTGCTTTATTCGACCACGCCCATTTTCCGATATTATACACACAAGTATCTAAACTCATGTCAACGTTGTAGCTAACTTTGTTTTGTGGTCGTGTTAGGTTTTTGGCAATTGTGGGCGTGGCTGTTAATCAATTTTGCGCAAATATGATCAACGTGGATTAACATTCAAAATTTCAGCTCAATATCAAAATTGTTGCCAAGGTTAGCATTTTACGGTCACTTGTGCTGCTGGGTGTGTAAACGAAATAAAAAACTTTGCATACCTTCCCATTTCTTATATATATGTAGAGGTTTATAAAAATGGTCACCAGCTGATGATGCAAACCGTACAATAACTAAACACACATTTATAGGTGTATACGCACACACACACACATACAGACATTCACATATTCCCTACCTCATATGGTTAACATCAAAGATTTTCGCGTTTTGTACACAGTTTTCTATTTTATTATGATTTTGTCACAACATGAGAGATGTGTGTGACCGACCCCATGTGTGTGTTGTGTGATTGGCGTATTTTTTTAATTTCCCTTTTTTGCAGTTTTTAATAAAATGCGCTGCGATTTTGTGTTTTGCGTTTATATTTTTGTTTTTGTTTTTGTTGGTCTCCTTGTGTGTGAATTATTTTCTGGTCGGTGTATAGTGTGAACTCTAAAGTGGAAAATTTATATACGATGTTGCTTGTTGTTGTTATTATTCTATTTTGTTTTTTTTTTTTTTCTTGTTTTATATTATTTTGTCCGCTCGCTTTTCACATTAAAACTGCTGACATTATGTAGTGGAAAAACCGCAGGCATCTATGCATTTTTTCTACGTGTGTTTATGTTTCTTCTGCCAATTTGTAATCAAAATCATATTAATGCAACAATTGCAATTTTTTCTTCATTTCGCTTTTTTTTAATGGCACAGCAGCAGTCGCACTTTATGAAGCACTATATATGCACAAGAGGCTGTTGCGAAAAAATATGACACTACGAAGAAATGTGTTTCTTGTATTTTGATTAACAAAAAAAAAAAAAACAATAAAAAACAATGCATTTAAAATTATACGCTGGCTGTGTACTGTGCACCAAATCTTTTACCAAATTTTTCAGATAATTCATCGTGTGTTTTGAAGGTTTTAAAGGTTTGGCTGTGAGGTAAATGAATGACAACCTTTTCTTGCCAATTGCCTAGATTGCCTGTGCAGTGAAATTTCGCGCAACATTTCCTTTTACTTCATACGAAATCATACAACTTTTTAATTAAAGCAAGCTATAAAACATTTTCCCCCAAAAACAAATATTAATATAAAAAAATAGTTACAATAATAATAAAAATATAACAATTTTCGTTTAATGGTAGAGGAGTCTGTTTTTTAGCATTTAAAGCACGTAACTCTCACAACCAGCTGTGAACAATATTTTCATGTAATCATTTGGATGTTAATGTTATTGCTTTATGCGTCTGGAAAAATAATGAAAAGGTCTCCTTTAGAGGTTCATAAATATGTAACTTGAAGAGTTAGGTAAGTTTATAAACAAATAAAAAAAAATAAAATAAATGTCTCTCAAGTCAAATTTTAGATATTTTGCGCATTCACAGCAGATACATGATTACTTCTTTTTCTTCTTCTTCTCATAATGCTTATATATTACGTATCAACTTGCAAGTCGAATTTTACTTTGAAACACGTTTTTTTGTAAATAGTGGCCACGCCCACAATCGATAAAAATTTATTTACCTGTCACAAAAATAAAGCTATTAAGTTGAAATTTGTTATACATTCATAGATGTACCAAAAATGGGCGTGGTTGCGCCCACAATTCACAAAAAATCGTACTCCATGTAACGCTGATACGATTGTAGATAATTTAGTTTTCTTACTTGTTTTTCCTTATTTTCTATTTATTCGTTTCCCATCCCTCCGTTACAAACGGATTATACAACTTAGTAGACTCTCCGCGTTAAGTTTATAAAAATTTCAATTTACTCATTTAAAACACTGTTTGAAATACGTCAAGTAACCAAATACGTGGAATTTTGCAATTACACTCTTCACCTAGTCTCATTCAATTAAAGGTTGCGTCGCACATGCCATAAGTATGTTTACGCAAGTACGTATTTTGTTTTATTACGAATGACGGCACTTCGCCCTAAACTAAATGACATTGAAGATTTATGGCAACACAATTAATCAGAGCCTACCTACCATATGAATGAATGTATTATGTCGGTCTCTTTCTCGCATTAGCTCCGTCCATGGGGGTGTGAGTAGAATTCTCTGACGTTGTTCAGGCTGCTGCCTCAGTTGAGATTAGAATCTGTTTGTGCCAATGTCATAACTCTTGTGAATTTCGCTTTCATTATCATATTGTTGTTGTTGTTGTTTCTCTTGTTATTTTTGTACTTGATGTTGCTTTCACATAAAAAAATGAGACATTTATACATGTAAATAAGCCCTTGCAGGTATCCACTGCTATAGCCACAGTGGCCAAGTATGCAGTCAACAATTCATATTTTCAAATGACTCTAAATCTACTCCAGACACTATTATGTATTTTTTTTAAATTTTTACCTATGATTGAAATAAAAAAGTGGGCGTGACATTAGAACAAACAATTGTATAGTATGCAACACCGTAACCAGCAAGATCAGAATACAAATATATTTGATTGCCTTATAGTCACATTGGAATAATGTTAAAATGCGGCCCTTAAACGTATAATGCTTACCCACTCATGTACCTTTATAATTATTATGAGTTGCATATAATTGAATAATTGTTTAAATGTTTGTCAAAGTGTTGCTGCCGCAGCCTCAACAGTAACTGAAGTGTGAAAAAGATCGCCGAAGCATTGAGGACGGCGAAGAAGCACAAGGATGAGTGAAGGAAAATTCTATGAATTCATGTCAACATTTAAGAAAATATGTTATGCAACATAAGTGTCACATTTTCTAGCATTTACTTGAAAAAAAAAACTACTTTTGACTTGAACGTGGTACAGGCGTCTTGGAAAAGTGTGCATTTTAAAAAGTGAGTTAAATTAAATTATAACAAGTAAGCAAACTAAATTTGGCTTAGGCCAAATATTAAATACCCTCCACGTGTAAAAAAAGTGTGGGCGTGGCAGGTATATGAGTACGCCTCCTTATAGTACATGTATTACGTATCAACTTGCAAGTCGAGTTATTTGTGGTGTATGTTTTTTTTTTTTGGAAATTTTGGGCGTGTTTATTATACGACCATGACACATCAATAAATAGGATAACTAAAGATATGAATACAAATTTTCAAGTTCCTAGATCAATTTTGTGGCAGATATGTAGATTTTTGTTTACTGTAGCCGTGTCCGTTATCTGACCCCGCCAGATAATAGGTTTTTGTCGATTGTGGTGGTGGCTCTGGACCGATTTCGTCCATTTTTAACTTCAATTTTCATACTTAAACTAAAAGTGTCTGTACAAAATTTCAGTTCAATATATCAAAATTTACAAACGTTAGAATGCCAACAACAGACGGACGGACGGACCCAGGGACATACATGTCTAGATTGACTGAGTTTTTGATATTTATTAAGAATATATGAATGGAATGACAAACTTAGTATATCTACAACTTTTCTAATGGGGCAGGACTCTTAAACTTCTTCAAAACGTTCATAAAACCAAGCAGTGTTACAAACTTTAAACTAGTCTTTGTCTGTACGTCCGGTATATATACAACAATATATATATTGCGAAAATCAATATATACACAAATATATAATTTTTTATAAACTCAACTATTATTTACATAAATATCTACATAATACAAATGAATTGCTCATCAATTTTGCATTATGTTAATGTGTAAGTGTTTACATGTGCGTTGAATAAAATAAATCCCTTTTAATGATTAATTAACATGAAAATTAATTACAAATTATTTGCTGCTGTGAGTAATTTTTCCAAAACCGGCAAATATTTCAATTACGTTCAGAACATAAAGAAGTCGTGCTCTCAAACGAGGGCTTGGAAGTTATTTAGTTGTTAGTTTGTTATGATTCCAAAATAGAAATGATCAAATTTTATATATATAAACTAGTTTATTCAATTAGCAGCACATACATACAACTGGATAACCGTTGGTGACCACACAGCTAAAATTATTTTAGACTAATACAGAACCGCATCGTTATTGTTGAATTATAACTAAAATAAAATGGAAATGGTGCTGTGATGCCTGCCTTATGGCCTTTGTGGTGCACCCGGCACGGAGAGCATGAGAGGAGAAATTATATGAAAAAAAAACGATTCGTTTGTTTTTAAATAGAAATCACACAATAACAACAACAACAACAATGACAATGAAATTAATTAGAACAAAACTAAATTACAATTCTACAAATTACAGGATGTAATTTCACAACAATTGTGCAGCATTTGCGATAAGTGCACATGCAGCACAAAACTCTAATTTTATTACTTTTTTAAATCGAGAAAGAGAAGCTTTAAAAGCTTTTCTTGCTAAAATGTATAGTTTTCAATAAAAAATACTTGTAGGAAAGTTTCAAGACTGACCGGTTGGTTATTTTTCCTACAAAAAGTTCACTTTAGATGGTCACGCCTTTTAACGGTCATACCGTTAAACAATATCTCTGACAGAACAAAATCATTAAGGCTTCAACTACTATTACACTAAGCACTTGTTTAGTAAAAAACACACACACACATTAATTTTCTATATGTGTATGTAAACTATTGTATGTTGTTTTTAAATGTTTTGTTGTTGGGTGGATTTTTGCAAATTAAGCAAATTTGTATAATAATAAAAACAACAACAGTATCAACAATAATAACATGGAACCAGCCACAGCAGCAGCAGCAGCACAGGATAACATATTATTTATGCTGAACGTACAAAATATTTTGCAAAAATTAAAAATTCACATACGGCCTGTGTACAGAGAATAATTTGTATAAAATGTATGTGCAGGAGATTGCACATAAATATATATATGTATAAGAGGTTATTACAATAATTACCACATATGTTCTATAAATAGTTCGCACTAAGTAAAAAATAATTAATCGTTTGATTGTATAGTAATTAAAAATTTATTTTATTTAAAAGCAGAAACTTTTTATATACATAACAAGTAAAAATGTTATGTTCAATGAAGCCCAAACATTTAATACCCTACACCACTTGGCTTCATCAATTATGCTACAAATTGATTTAGTTAGCGAGGCACAGCCCTATAAATTATATGGGAATAGGTTCTAAAAATGGTTCCATTTGGTACATTTTTAATAGGGTTTTTTTTCTGTGGGCTAATACATGTCCTTGTACCAAATTTCATCGAAATATCTCAAAAAATGCTCACAAATTACATGGACCCTTTGCCACAGGGTATAAAAATAATGAATAAATCAAAAAAAAAAAAATGAAAAATAATTTAAAATTGATTCAATTCAATATTAAATGTTATATACGTATGTTTTTGTTATTCAGTTGATCTCAATATATTTTATTAAATTAAATTTCTATTAAAAGAAAAAAGTCTAACAGAACATCTTTATATTTTAGCAATTTTTAATACAATTTTCTCTTTCAATAAACGGTTATTTGAAAACTCTATCAAAGTAAGTATGGTATACATATACATAAATCTCTCTGCAAACTGTCATTTTTTTTAAATTTTTCCTTATTACGAGAAATTCTTACTTGAATTTTCTAAAAAAAAGAAGCATTTTTACATTTGTATAAATATATTTTTGTTTCAATTTTTTGTTAATATTTTAAATAAAATTTACCCTTCTGTTTATAATGCCAAAGTAAAGGACTCTCCATTATCTCAATAATAGACTAAGTTTGTCATTGGCAAGGAGGCATTAGAGACCCTACAAAGTATATATATTCATGATAAGCATCAAAAACTAAGTCGATGTGTGTCCGTACGTCTGTCTGTTGTTGGCTTTCTCACGGGCATAAAATCTGAGATATTGAAATAAAAATTTTTACAAACACACCCAGATCGCTATTTAAAATACGAAAAATTGGTCAAGAGCCACGCCCACAATCGACAAAAATTTCTATATATGTAACAAAATTTTATTTATGAACTTGAAATTTGTTTCTAAATAGATAAAAATTTGTTAAAAAAATTATAAAAATAAAAATAAAATTACCAAAAATAAAATTATTTGTGTAAGCACGTACTACTGCATACTTTTGCACTTTCACAAAAGTTACTTATACGCCCGACACAACTCATACAAAGAACATAATTCATATTAACATGTTAACCAGATGAGCATATAAAGCATTCCATGCAAAAAATAACATTTGCATCTTTTGCGCAATGAACAGAATGAACACCTTAATGAATTATATGCAAATTTTTCAGTTTCAGTTTCAGTTTCATTTGTGTCGTATTGTATTGTAATATGCTGCCATATGACAAACAATAGTTCACTTGCATTCATTTCGAAAAAGAAATGTATTTTATATGCATACACACACGTACCCATACACATATTAGTGAATAGAATTTCATTTCTTTTTAATGTCTACCTGCTTGTGAATGCCTTTTAAGTGGATCTCACTCTCTGTCTGTTTGTTGCACTTAAAAATTTGTTGCTTGTTGCAGATATTGTTGGAAAATAACATAAATTTGTTTAGTTAATTATTTAGAGATTATGGCAGCAATAGCAATAACAATGCAAAGAACGAAAACGAATTGTTATTGTTGTTGTTGTTATTGTTAACTTACCTACTTACTTGTATATATATAAAAAAAAAAAAAGAAGTTTTCTTAACAATAAAAACTTTTTCTTCTTAATCTTACTCTTCATAAAATACACGCTCGCTAACTGTCGTTTCTCTTATTGTAGATGTCGTTGTCAAATACAATATATGTGTATGTATGTGTTTGTACAAATGCGATTATATATTTACATTGTAAAGAAAATGTCAAATTTATATTTTATAACTTTAACTAAGAGGGTGAAAGTTTGTATAAAAGTAAATAAGTTTACCGTTCTGCTCTGCTCCTGTTTTTTCTTCTTGCCAGGGTCACGTTTGTTTTTTTTTTTCTATACATTCTTACACATATTATATGTAGCGTAATGTAAGGCATCTGTTGTATTTATTGTAAATATTTTTTTTTTTATAATTATAATCGATTCATTGTGTGTGTGTGTGTGTGTGTAAGCAAATATATTGAGCCTTGTATGGAGACATGCAAAATATTCTTTTCTTATATAATTACTCTGACTTACTCATTTGTTTATTAGTCCAATGGGAATAATAATAATCTTTAATGGCATAGTTTTTTAAACATACACACATTTATAACTAATATTCATTCATTTTCGTTTTGTTAGTTTTGGGGTGAGTGGGAATTAAACATAAAATTGGTTTCATTTCCACCATAAACAATATACAGCTCGTACAACCAGAAAGCCAATTTAATATTTAAAATTGTTTCCTAATTGTTGTTGTTCTCGTTATGTTTTTATACTTTGCCCATAACATGGAATACTCCCTACATACTTGGCTTGTTAAACTATTTGCAACGCTCGGAAGCAGACGTTCGAAATCCTACAAAGAATACATATCACTAACGGCATCACTATTTTTATTATCACTCATAAATTAATCTACATAAGTCCGTCCGTGATTCCAACAGTTTTTTCTAAATTTTATGTTAAATATTTATATTAAACAATTTCAGTTTTTACATTCATGTTACTTTTTACGATGAATGAAATGATTTAATAACCACGCGTTTGGAAATTTGCTACACATACTTACAATTAAATCATACAACAATGTGCCAAAAATGGGCAGAGCCATATAATAGACTCACTGCTGCCACGCCTACTGTTTATATAGAGGTGTGTAGGGTATTTTACACCTTCCCTCTGGCACGGGTCACACTTTTTACCATATTTAATACAGTGTGACACAACGTTTGTGTCACATAATGTGACACAACATTTGTGTCACACTAGCTTTGTTTCGGCCACGGAGACGCTACTTTTTTTTTTATATGGTGACCGGTCAAGGTGTTAAGAGTGGACCAAAATTTTGTATATACTTCTCGTTATTGTTGTTTCTATTGTTATATTTCTTTTTTTTGCTTCTTTTTCTTTTTTATTGTTATTGTAAATTTATAGTTATGTTCCGCATCAAAAACAAAAAAGTTCAAATGAATTTGTCTTTAAAGCTATTGTCACAGAATAGCATAAAATTCATTGTATTGTATGCAAAAATTTCACATTTAAGTTTAAATCCAAATCTGTTATTATAATATTATTATTATTGTTATTGTTGCTATTGTTTCTAACAATTTTACCCATTTTAATAATTTTTTTATTTATTTCTTTTTATTATTTTCGTTTTACTATCTCTACGTGATAAGTAATGAAATGTTGTATTATTATGATATGTTACGGTGTGTATGTGTGTGTGTGTGTGTATGATTTTTAAAACATTTCTGCCACAATAATATTTTATGGCGCAGCCCTGAAAGCGGAAACATACGTGTTTGAGTAATGTTCTATTTTTTTTTTTTTTCATATTGTTGTTGTTGTGGCTGTTGTATGACAGACGAAATCATCGTTTATCTTCATAAAAAAAACATTTAAAAATTATTATATAGACTAAATATTGACACCAAAGCTACAGAGATACAATACAACCGATAGAAGCAGAGACCAGCACCAGCACCAGAACCAGATGCCAACCGTTTCAGTTTAGTTCGGTTCAGTTCAGTTCAGTACATATGCCAAAAAATGATAAATAATTTTTATTTTTAGTTTATTTCAGATTTTGTCGCTATTGTTGTTGTATATTTTTGCAGTTTTCATTTTTCAGACCATTTGAGTGGAAACAGAGGCAATAAGTAAAAAATGTTGTTATTATTTTTTATATGCGAGTTTAGAACTGGGCAAACAACAACAACAACAACAACACTTTATGAAGTAAATTCGAAGCACTTTTAAGTACTGAGAGTAGTTACCATAACTGTGATCAGTTGTACGGATAATGGTTAAGGACGAATAAAGACCAATAAAGACCAATAAAAATGGTTAATATTTTGAGTGATGCCATTATGGCACAGAATACATTTGTGGTTACTCCAAAAACATGAAATAATCTTTCTACGCTGAATGAAACATTCATTGAAACAAAACTTGATTATAACCCGTAACGCACCTAATACAAATGTTTGTGATGTACTTAAATTAATTCACAAAAGATCAGGAGGGTGAAAACAATGATAAAATAAACAAGATTCAGCAAAGTTTAACCCTTTTAAATACATCAGGGACTGACAGGACAACTTTTTCACGAGTCAAACGAAAGATTTCGTTTTTGTTGAAGGTTTCCTGGCGAGGTGATCTATCAGCATCGAATGCCAACAAAATGTTCATATAAAAAATTTTCAAATTTTCCAAAAAAATTACAAAAAAATGAAAAAATTTCACCCAAAATTAACACGATTAAGCTCTATGGTAAATAGATTTAATTGTCAAATTTCATTAAAGAATATCAAGATTTGTGCATTTTCTCCATTTAACACACTTTCCATAATAAGCTAAATGAAATTTTGAATCAAGATAAAATATTGCTTATATTAAGTCTCCACTGCTGCATTAAAACGAATAACAATAAAAATATTTTCATTGAAAATTTGTCCAATAAATACAAAAGTGAATTAAATAAATATGTTTTATTTATGCATCTTTTAAATTGTACAAACACACGGCTGTGATAGCAGTAATAACAATCATAAAAGGTCGCTTAATGCATCACATCACTGGGTATGTACTGGGTATCGGATGGAATACGCGTACAACATAGTTACATCTTGTTCTCTCCATCTTTTCACCCTAATGTTTATTTTAAGCTGGCGTAGCATAAGTTTGGCACGAGTTGCAATGAAGTGCATTTGTTTTGGGTGGATTTTCTACATGATTTGGCCAACCGCAGATTTCTAAAAGAGATTACATGGGAAACAAACAAGTAAAAGGACTAAGTTTGGCTTGAACCAAAACTTAAATACCCTCCATATTTAAATCATTAATAGTAGGCGTGGCAGGTATATAATTATGCCCTCTAATAGTATATATACTTGAAAATCGAATTATTTTACGCGGAGCATGGTTTTTTTGTAAATTGTGGCTGAGTTTGTCATTCGATCATGCCCATTTTTATCATGTCAATGTATGGAGTAACCATAAATATATGCACCAAATATCAAGTTCATAGGTCAATTTTTGTGGCAGATAAGAAGATTTTTGTTTATTGTGGGCGTGGCTCTGGACCAATTTTGCTTACTTTAAATAGCGATCCGCGTGTATAAAATTTCAACTCAACATCCAAAAATTTACTACCAATGCCAAAACAGACAGACATACGGACACTCGGACACACATGTCTAGATTGATTCAATTTTTGATGCTAATCAACAATATTTATATTTCGTAGAGTCTCTGACACCTCTGTCTGGGTGTTGTAAACAGAATAACAAACTTTGTATACCACCCATGGTAAGTGGAGGGTATAAAATCTGCTTGTCTTTGGAAACCACGATTCTGGGTTAATTTATTACACAATTTTATGGATTATATGTAAAACTAATCTGACTGAAATTTCTTAAGCATTTGGTTGTAAATATGAGCCTTCTACATATGCACCTTTACTTTGAAACGTGCCCAGTAAGGTTTGTATACACTTTTAATTATAATTACTTCACTTCTACTTGATTCGTATATAATTGATTTTCTCCCCTACTGCGCCACACCATATGTTCCAAATAATTTTTGTTTTTTTTTTTTTTGTTTTGGAATAAATTTTTATTCCACCCTCTTAGCTGTAACACTTGTGTGGTTTCTCGTGATGATCAATCATTGAAAATTTTTCAAATACACATTGAAGGCGTCATATAATAACATCATAATATTTTTATTAGTTTTATTAAGAAAACACCTCACAAATGCTATTTGGGAAATAAATTGAAGGGTAAACAACAACATAGATCATCCCTTCGTTATGGTCTCTAGAGACCAAATATTATTTATGTGTACAAATAACGAAATATTTAACATTTTTACATGGTGCAGCATAAAAATACTAATAAATAAAATGTGTTCAAATAGAACGTGTAAACAAAGGTATATTTTAACTTATATTCGAATTATTAAAAATGTTTTTTTATTAAAAAAATTTATTCACTCAAGTAAACATTTTAACGACTTTTGTTTTCTGCTTTCAGGGATCCCACAAAGCATGTATCAAAATCTGAGTTGCTTTAAAGATAGGCGTGCGTCTGGGTTAAAATACATATGCTTGCCAAAATTGATTGAAATGAAGTCAAAAATTTAGCACCTTGGGGTTGTTATCTATTCAAAATGGGCAAAATAAGTCAACAGTTGTCATAAATATCCCACAGGTACCACAATACCGCTGTAAAGTCGATACAAGATAACATGGATCCAACAATATTTTAAAACAAAGCGAGTTTTGATGACAGACAAGTTAGTAGTATTTTAGTTATTTTTTAAGCGTTCATTTTACTATACCCGTCGTCCTAATGATCTGGGGATATATTGTTTTGTTTCGGATTAAAAGCGGGCGAGCCACACCCCCAAATGTACATATATTCTTGGTCAACATCAATAGAAAAGTTGATTTAGCCAATCTGTCCGTATGTCCATATGAATAATATACTTTTTTGTTGGATTTTTACAATCGTAAAAGTTGAGATATCGCACTGATAGTTGGTGCAGGCAATCTTCAAGGTTTTCTACGATTCCTTATTGCAGTTTGACAAAATCGAGCAAAGGATACTACCCACAATTACGTCCTAAACCTTGCACCCGGAGTCTTCAGCACTTTCACGATCCCAAATTTTCTTCTTCATTAACCACTTCTTTAACCTTAACAGTCCTTAATTTGCTATGGTCATGCCTAAAATTCTTGCGAGTGCGTGTGCTACATTTTTTTTTTTTAAAAAAAGAGTATGAATGCCCCAAACAGACGTTTTCAAAAGCAATAATGCGCCCAACGGTAAAGGCAACTCGTGTAGAAATTTAATTGTCACTTTACACTTGTGCACATCCCACATAACTTTTAAGAAGAAGCATCCCGGTAACTTTTCTTTTCTTATAAATCAAATGAACGTTTAAACGAGAGCAGAAAAGTGGCATTTTTGTGAAAGGTTTTTATTTCTCTTATACCTCATATTTTTTTTTTTTTTTATGAATAACGTCCCAAAACTTTTTATGGGAAACTTATTAAAGGTAACATATGCTTTTTTAACATCAAGCATTTCTCGATTTTTTCCTTTCTTTTTTTTTTTTTTTTTTCATTTTAATCAGACGCCGACATTGTATAACAAAGAAAGCGTGTCAGCCAGGCAGTCAGCCAGCAAGAAGAGAAAATACAAATAAAAATAAAAATAAAAGATATTTATCTTGTCTGCAATGAAAGAACAAGATTTTAAGTAAGTGTTGGTGTTTTTGCGGAGAATTTTCTAAAAACGAAACGCAAAATCACAACCGAACAACATGTTCGTCACTTAACACAAATCAGTTCTTAGGAAATACTTACAAGATAAAAACAAAAACCGCTAAAGAGAACAATTTACCTTATCTGCAGCATTATCACAACATCGTCATCGTCATCGTCATTTAGTTGGGAGCATACGGCCTCATTCAACTGATGAGCCGTAAATGGCAAATTTATGTTAAACATGAAACATTTGTGTTTCGCTTTGTGGAGGACGACCGACTCCTTCTCAGTTCGTATGTGAAGCATGAGCAGAGCGTGCTGAACAAATTAAAAAAAGTTCTTTTTTTTTCTTGCATTTTAATAAAGGGCCTCAACATTAATTAGTCAAGCTGCAAATGCATTTAATTTTATGGCACTCGAACCTAAACGCACACACTCCGCATATATTTTTTAGTTCAGTACAGAGACTCTAATGTAAGCACTTGCAATCATTGATTCATTTATCTGCATTACCATCAGTGTACAAGGAAACAAACACGCGCGTACAATAACGAAACCAACGGAGTAGGTAGGTATACCTCCAATGCAACAATAACAACAATAACAGCATTATAAAACCTCCCAACTCTTGTGCCCTCTCTTATTACTTTCCTGTGCTCTACTGCATATGAAAGGGCCTTTTTTGGACCCCATAAGCTGAACACACACTCACACATGCACAACCATCTTTAGTGTTGTTTTTAAAAGCATGTTGTATGTGGTTGTAATAAAAATTTCAATTTTTATGTTACAAATATTATTAATCGGGGTCGTGCAAGTGTACGTGTATGTGTATGTGTATGTGTGCGTGTATTGGTAAGTATAGTGTATGCCGAAAAGTGCATCCGTGCCTCGTACACAACACCTCCTCTGACTCTTCCTTGCTTTGGTGCTTGCTCTGAGTTGCTGGTTACTACACCCTGCACACTGCACACGACGCACGGCACAATACTGTACAACGCAACACTCTCCGTTCTCTGCCTTATTGTTTAAGGAAATACTTCATCATGCTTGACTGGTTGTTGTAAATAAGTGTCTGAAATTTAATTTGTGGATTTATGATGTTTTTCCTCTTCTTCGCCGTCTTAGGGCGCTTCGAGGGTTGCAACGCTGGTTGTTAATGTTGTTTGTTTGTTTGTTTGTTGCTATCGTTGTTGTTGTTATTATTATTATATAGCGTACTACAAATATTTTTCATATTTATGTTCAATTTTCATGATGATTGTCAAGTGTTTTCGTGTACATTTAATATTATATCACATAAATTTATTTTCTTTTCTTTTTTCTTTTTCTTTTTTGTTGTCGTTTCGTTTATATGTGTATGCTAGCGTGCACGTCTATTTATTAGATTTTTACCAAAAATATTATTAAATTGAAAATTGTTTTTTACGATGACGATTGTGCTTGATTCATAGCATTCATTTGTTTACAAACTGGCTGATGGGTTGTTGGTGTTGTTGGTGTTGTTTACCTTTACTTTAAATCTAATAAAAAAAATAAACACCCTGAATAGATTATGTCAACAATTACGACTGTTCCTATAAATTTAAAGCACTTTCTAGGGTTTTGTAAAAAGTACACGGAACTGCGCGAGGATATCGATCGATTGAAGATCGATTTTGATAAGGTTGAAAAAAAAAAATTATGGTCTACTCTTAGGGTTCCTGAAGTTTATGTCTCAAAATTGTATTCTAATAACCCCGCCCACAATTCATATATGTATTAGTGTTAGTCGTACATTTGAAAGCCGCAAGTGGTGGATATTGAAAATGGGGGTAGAAGTAAAACCGTACATCATTTGGAATCGTAAAAAAGCTTTTATTGAAAACAAAAACAAAGCCATAATCATAATCAAAATCAATAATAGTTCCATTCTTAATATTTGCGCCAAATAATCTGCTTTTTACCAAAACACAAACAACAATACACGATTATTTGTCTTTAGCTGTGTATGCTTGTACGTACCTAAATACAACAAATGCATTCACAGCTACAATTCTACAGACACACACACACAGTTATCATATGAAATAATGTCTCTTTTCTCTTTCTCAATATTTGTTTTGGGATTCTCGAGTATTTATGTTGTAATTTGCATATTTGTTTATCATACATACGGACAGACCGACAGCCAGATAAACGGATGTACACAATACAATATGTCTTGCGTATTGTAACCACCATCACACAACCTATGTGTCGATACGACACATTCGATTTTCGTTCGGTTTTCTCATTTGTTTAGTTGTGTTAGTATGGTTGCCGTTACTATTGTTGTTGTTGTTGTTGTTATTATTATTATTATTATTGTTTTTGTTATTATTTTAGCACACATTGTGCATACATTAGAACATCTCTTTTATCAATTTACATTAAGTTGTATATTTATTTTGGCATTTGGTGCATAACCGGGACACCACCTCTCCAGTGCACTTGTTAAGATTCAAAGGAATTGTCTCTGTTTACACATGCATATATGTATAGTGTGTGTATTGAATTATATACATTTCGTAAGTATATGGGTTCAAATAATCATTTTATCTTGGCCTTCTTAACTAATATGTTAATTGCGTTCACTTTACGCCTATTGTCGACAAACAAGCAAAGCTTCTATGAAGCCAGCCAGAAGGAAGGCAACGTTGAATTTGAAGTTGAATTGTTTTAGGCACCTTGAACATATTGTTTTAAAAATTAAGAGACCTTTTTTGTTGTAAAATATTTATACATACTCACGCATGAATTTTAGTTCCTTGTATAATATATGAAAAGCTATACATGGATGGCTGGTAAACTCCCATATAGTGCAGATAAACCAATTTTTATACGTTCATAAAAACATATATTGTTTAAAATATTCTATAAATTGTTCTCCTTCTCTTCTCTTCATTCTTTTCCTGACCCTATTTTCGTCCTGCATGTACAAGCATTCGATTCTGTGGTTTACTCTTGAGGTTTGAATGAAATTCAACCATAAGTAAGTACATACCAGCCTTGCATGCTTCTTACACAGATATCGATTGTTGTCGGTTTTAATATTTAATTAAATATTACGAAAAGTGTTACAATTAAATTTATCTCCATTACACACACTATGAAATTTCTGTCCCATAAGACTATAAGTCCTTTACGTTGCAAAGCCACAAATAATAGACTTGAATTTTTCTCTACTACAAGCATACATTTTACTTACCCAAACACAACTAACCGTACACGTATAGAGAAATTAGTTGTTGTGTTAAATGTCTTGTTGGGGCTTTTAAATAAAATTTTGAATAAATTAATGTTTAAAAATTAATTGAAATTCCGTTTTGTTTTTGTTTTTTTTTTTTATTTTTCATAATAAACTTCTTATCAGTTCATATACATGCATACTTATACGTAGGCTTAGTTTATTTACTTTATATATATATAATGTTAAAATTTAATTATTTAGAATATGCAAGGATTGGTTTTCAATAATATTTACGTAAATTGCAATTATTAAATACTTACGTGAAACATTGTTAAACAATCATTAGTAAGTAAAGAGTGAACATAAGACAACATACTTTGTTTGTTGTTTTGTTTTCATTTTTGAAATGTGTAAAGTAGGCCGTTGGTGCTCTTTTTTTCAAAATCAATGATCCAATCAATGAATGATCAGAAGGTGCTGATATTTTTATTGCAATTTTTGGTTGCAAAATTAAATTATTTTACACGAATTGATTATTTATTCAATAAATTCTGCCAATTCACACATAAATGAAAAGTTTCACTCTATATATAAAATATAACACTATCACCTTGTTGGTGCACAGCAGCTCTCTCTTCCTATCCATCTGCATGATAGTTAATGAATAATAACAATAATAAAGTTACTCGTAATCGATTTACTGCACGAGTAATAAATTCCATTTTCAATTTCTACTGCTTTTATGTGTTTGTGTTATCCAATAAAAACCGCGAATATGGCAAATCAATTAAACAAAATTAAAAACAAACAAAAATTAAAAAATTAATATAACAACAAAAGTAAAACATGCTCAATATGAAGACAACAGCTGTACTACAAATTTTTTGCAAAACATATAACGTTTTAACAAATTGATTGACTGATAGGGATAGCGGTGGCACCCGCAAAAACTATAGAAAAATAAAAATCACAAATAAAAAAACAACTGCATGACAAAAGGCTTGACAGCTGGAATACACCCTTCGTACCAAAAAGGCAATAAAAACAAAATTGCAAATGTATGCCTTCAGTGAAATTATACGCATTTTTCAACACTTTGACAAGATAATTTGTGTGTAAAACATAGAATCAGCCGATCTGGTGGGCTGTCGAAAATAGCAAAAATGAAAAAGTGAAAAAACAACACAAATAACGCTAAGAGAAAACAATTTGTTTAATGTACTCAATAACAAACAACCAACACACAAAATTATTTGTCTAAATGACAGTTGAAAGTGTCAATTAAATTCCGAGTAAGAGAGCAACAGTCGGCTTCGAAGAAGTAAAGAGGCTGCGAAGGAAGAGAAGAAGTAAAAAAGCAAGCAACCAGGGGAATAAGAGAAGCAGGGCATTCACTTATTCAGCAGCGAAACGAATTGAATCGCAAATGCGTGTATACGAACAGGAACATATACGAACGCATACACATACCCATGCACATATAACTTACAAATTGAGTAAGCAGTAAAGTTACAAATGACAATTTGAATTGACAGGCAAGTGTTGCGTAGACGAATAAATTGTTATCGATTGTTCTACAACGTAGTCGTAAGAGCTTAATGGTACTAACACCATCACCATCACCGCCACCACTACCACCACTACCATTACCACAACAATTGCCAACAGAAGAAGTATTACAAAGTGTGGGAGTCACACATGACTACTTACATATTTTACATTATACACATCTACACAATGAAGGCATGCATACGTAAAAATGTGACTCAAGAAAATTTCCTTATGTTTGGAGTTGTGAAAAAATGCTGTGTGAATGGTGGGCAAGAGATTTTACAAAAATTAAACCAAACAATGGAAAATGATTTTATTACTTTTCAACGCACTTCCTCCGAAGATTGATTCGTTCAATGCGTTCAAGCCAAAAAGGGAATAATTTCCCTTTTTCGTTTTATATTGTAACCTTCAAGGAGTGATTCATTTAGCACAGGAAATCATTCCTAAAGTTTGATTGTGGTTAATTTTTGTAATAAAAGAAATAATTACAACAGGGCGGCACAAGCTTGTTACAACCAAGGGCCAACATTTTATTTGATATAAATTGTTATACCCTACACTACGTGTGCTAAGAGGCAAATGCCACACACATCTTTAATTATATCGATCGATTTAGTATCAAAATCTGAAACGATTTAACCATAGCCGTGTGTCCATCTGTCTGTCTATATAATTTGTGCGCAAGCTTCAGGTCGCATTTTTCGAGATATTTCGATGAAACTTGGTACAAGCACATGTAATGCTTTAAGAAAGAACCCCATTGAAAAAAAAAACCGAATCGGTATATTTTTAGAACCTTTCACCACATAAGGTTGCATTATAATGGAAGTATTTATATAGAAAAAAAAAAACGCAATTCTTAATATTTTTTCACAAAATTTGGTAAAGATTAGTTAATTATCTTTATATTGCGTTAGGCCAAATTTAAACCTGATCGGATCATATTTAGAATACCTTTTCATATAAAAATATTTCAAGAAGTGACTTAAATGGAATTTTTTGGCGTTTGCTGATATGAATGAAATTAATTGTAGCATAATATGTGAAACTACATAAATGGTCAGCCTTGACCGACTATAGTAAAATATTTTCACTTGTTTTTGTTTTTCTTCCCTTTGAAAGCAGTAGATGATGGGCGCACATGTAATCGACACCAGTTACCGCGCTAATTGCTAAATATTAATAACGCATTATTAATAATATGCAATACATTAAATTGTTAATTATATATTTATGATAAATATGGTCTAGATTATTGATTCATTGTCGATGTGCTGTAAAGTTGGCCCGTTATCCACTGTTAAGACAGGCGTAATAAAAATTAATTACCTTCATATTCACAAGTGATGTGCTGCTCTTTTGCTCACTTGTGATTTGCATCAAGTGAATAATTTTAATTAAAAATCGCTTTTTTTAATATTTTTTTAAAAAAATTTTTTATGGCATATTTTTACTTATATGAATTAATAAATAAAACATATTTTCTGCATTAAGCACAAATTTATATAAACGTATATAAAAACACATGCACACCATACAATATGTACCCACAGAGTACGTGCCTGTGTATGTGCTTGTGTATTACAATAATTGCCAGTCAGTAGGAAAATAAAAAACAAGAGAAAATTTTATGATCGGTCAAGCCCGATTATTTAATACTCTACAACATTTAGCTCCACAAATTATGCTACAATAGGTTTAGTTCAGACGTTGCCTTATAAGTCACTTTGCGAAATATCATTATATGGGAAGGGGTTCTAAAAATGGTCCGAATTTGATACAGCCAACTATTAAGTCAAAACATACTAATAACTGCGAATTTTCGCTTCCTTTATGGTAGGATCTTATATATAGAAAGGATTCAAAAATGAACGGATTGGGTCCTCTTTGGGCCGATATATAACCTTATACTAAATTTCATGGAAATTTTTTTAAAAAATGCACTCTGTAGCTTGTGCAGAAATTCACATAGACAGACAGACAGACAGACGGACGGATGAAGGAACAAGATTAAATCGATTCATATTTTGATTTTAAAGTACTTACAATTGTATTAAAATAAATAAATGCAACAATAATACATAATACATAATAATAATAAAATAACAATGCAACAAACAAATACAAATAATAATAAATTTATAAATACAACACGGACGCACACACACACACACACACAAGAAATACGAAACCTTTTATGAAAATTTAATGAGTGACTCTGACAAGGTGGCACATACAATGCATACACTTTTATTTTAGAGGGTCGTCACATAGACAAAAAAAAAAAAAAACAAAAAAACTAGTTAGAACAAACACTCGGGGACAATTTACACAAGTGAAAAATAGCAGCAACAGTAACATAAATAGCGCAATGAAACAACAATTGCAGCAGCAGTAATGCTGTTATGCATAAATAAGTGAACAACTTTATTGGATTTAGGTCAGCTTTTGAATACCATCCACATGTATGGGTGTGACTCCTTGTCCTTGTGGCCTACTCCTACAATATTGTATTGTATTCAATGTAAAAGGATTTTTTGTAAATTATGGGCGCGTCTGCTACGTGATACAGTCCATTTTAATCGCATCTATGAGTAAATTTTTCATTTTTGCTTTTTACAGCCTTGAAAAATACAAATATGCTACAAAGACAGATATTTATGGGCGTGTCTATTATATGAAACCGCTCATTTTCGGGAATCTATGCAACAAACAGAGTCACTTAACAACTGTGTAACAAATGTCAGCTGATCGTTTAAACAACAGGCAGACAGACAGACAGACACAGAATAGGTATGACGTGATAATGCAGGTGAAGAATATATTTGGGCCCCTGTCACCTCCTTATAAATGTTGTCAACAGAATGACAAATTTAATATACTCTCTCTCTCTCTCTCCCGTAAACATAACAAATATTCTACTTACACATGTATAAGTATGTCGTAGTAGCAGTAAAAATATTTTATATTCGTGCACAGCAATTGACGAGAGTGTACGTTTGAGATGAACACACCCACTCACCCGCATGCAGCGCATGCAGCTGAGGTACTCTATTTAAAAATAAATGATAATAAAACAAAAATATGTAAAACGCACTCGACATTATTTTTTGAAAGGGGCAATAAATAAATGCACCTGAGCTGGCACACACATTCATTCAGTCATTCATGCACTCAACCAAGCACAGTTATTCATTCAATAATATACTTAACAAAAAATATACCAATAAACACCAAAAACAACAATAACAATAAAGGAGAAGAAGAACAAAAAGAAGAAATGTAATAGTGATATATTGCTGATTGGGAGGTTAAGCCAATAGGGCTAAATGCAGCACCACCATTGTTTTGTAATAGTAACGATGGTGACGACGCTGTAATAAGCATCCACACCTACACCCATTTCGCCACCTTCTCGTCACCGCACAATTTCAAACTGAACACTTGCTCCACATACACTGGATGCGAACCCCTATGTACCCCCATACCCATACGCACACATGCAAAGATCGCTTTGCTCTAAGGAGAAAAGATACGCATGTTAAAATTTGATTGAGAAGTTGCCGGAATAGCAAACAATACGATACGCAGTATGTATGCATAAGCCCGCATATTTATAGTGTTGTATTACTCTGCACACACATAACCCATAAATGTGTGTACACACTCGTTTACCTACTCGTTTGCAATTCACTTAAAGATCACTGACCGTTTAACCTGACATCTGGTTTAATTCAGCAATTTTTCCCAAGTGCTTTACTGTGAACGTATGCAAGCTGATGGTTGAACAGGTTGAGGTCGACGTGAAGAAATGCCTACAAACGGTTTCACTTTCATCGTAATTATAGGAAAGTGTGCTTTTTTTCTTTTTTTGGAATATCGGCATTCCTTCTAAACGTGGCTGCCTCTACTCACCTGGAGTGATGTGACTCAACATAATCAAGTAGAATACGTCTCCACTCCACATGAATCCAACAATTGTTCCATTCACTCCCTTCCATATCGCATTGGATTCAAATTTAATTTTGTTTTTGCATATTTTCTACCTAACTTTAGATACCTTCTTCACATGATAAATCGTAATACAAAACCGCCACTTGAGTGCACTCAACAATATTTTTATATTCTATTATAGAACATTGATGTTTTGTTTTTTTTTTTTGCCATAAAGAGCTTCATTCTGGGTTTCTCTCATTGTGCCAATTTTAGTAAATTAAAAGCCTACAAATGTATAAGTAAACGTGTAAACAATTGCTTAACAAACCACCCAAAAGCACTTCATTTCACATCTTGTGCTAACCCTTAGCTCAAGTGGTTAGATGAAAGCAAAAACAACAAAAAAAAAACGAAAAGTTTGTTGTCTTTTATTGTATTTCTTTAATTTATAACATAATGGCTAAGCAAACAAAATCAATCGATACAAGTTACTTTACTACGCTATAGCTTCTCTTTAGGCTTTTAATGTATTGCACATGTGACCGTGTGTCCCTCCCCATATTTCATACGTATATAGTTAGGTATTTGGAAGGAAAGTAATAAATTATTTTTATACTCTTCCGTTTGAAACACCCAAAATGAGGCGTTAGAGACCCTAAAAAGTATGTATATTCTTGATAAGCGAAGTCGAAAACTGAGTCGATCTAGACTTGTGTGTCCGTATGTCCGTCTGTTGTTGGCCTTGTCACGAGCGTTCATTTTGAGATATTAATCTGACATTTTATACAAAGTTTCTGAATGGAGATCTTTATTTATAATGGAAAAAATCAGTCAAGAGCCACGCCCACAATCGAACAAAATCCATATATCTGCTCCAAAAATTGAGCTATGAACTGGAAATTTAGTGCATAGATTTATAATAATCTTGTTCATTGATGTGCCAAAAAATGGGCGTGGTTTAATAACATTTACGCCCACAATTAAAAATAAAACACTATCCAGCGCAATAATCGACTTGCCAGCTTATACTGAGTACTACGTACTCTATTGGAGGGCGTAATCATATACCTGCCACGCCCACTGTTTGTATATACATGTGGATTTAAGATTTAATTTTCTGACTTGCTGCTGCTGCTGCTCTTATTTACTTGTTAATTAAAAAAAAAAAAAAATTTTAATTTGTTTCCTTTGATCGATTTTGCCCAATTCCAACAATACTTGTCAATACCATCAAGAATATATTTAGTATAAACGTGATTAAATTTACTTAGAATTTGATAATGATGCTATACTATATACATATTTCACTATAACAAAGGTTTCCGTAAGGTAAGGCAAGGTAGAAAGTCAACTTTCTGAATAGTTTTAGAAAAATATTGCAAGTACATGAGAAGTTAATAAAAAGGAAAATATGTAGAAAATCTATACTACTTATATAACATATTATAAAATATTATATAGTATATAAAGGAAAACATTTATTTATGGTGAGGCGATCTATTATAACCTGTTGTGTGGTGTGAGAAGCCAATCAAATAAAGTTGCGAATGGAAGGCAACAATTCCACGCTGTCTGACTGTTTGTAATTATTGGTTGTTTTTTTTTTTTTTTTGCAAGTTTCATTTCAATCATCATGAGAACTCTCTGGGTATCATGTTAGGTAGGTAGTTGGATGGTACGTTTAGAATTCATACCCATGCTAGAGGATAGTGATGAGAAAGAGGATGAAATTTTCATATATTTTTTGTATTATAATGCATACACATCCCGGGTGTATTTGCCTGATTTTTCATCGTTCTACTGTTGTTGTTGTTGTTGTTTTTAGGTGGATATGCTGTATATGCTGTAAATTGTGTAAATTGTAATCATAAAAATACATAAAACATCAAATGCTTAAGCAAATAGTTGTTATAACAAACGTTCGAGGTATCGGATAGTCCGGAATGCGCATACATTGTGAATAGGGATTGCATATCTACTGTACATACGTACATAGTACAAGGTGTGTTTGAAGATATATGTGCCTTTAAATCTATAAATGTTTATATTGTTGCATCTGTATAGTTTTGTTTAGCGAACGATACATACTTTTTTTGTAACTTTTTTTATGCTCTTTGTTAATAATTTTATATTTTGCCAAACTGTTGGCTGCTGTCTCCTTTCCTCTACTTCTTCTTCTTCTTCTTCTTTTCCTTCTTCTCGTTTTTATATTTGTATTTGTATATCCCATTCAAGCAATGCTTATGAAACGGATTTGAGTTGTATGAGTTTTTTTTTTTTGTGTTATCTTCTAACAACGTTTGTTGTTGTGCACAGTGGTGTTATGTATTTTTTTATAATTATCGCAATTATTCTTTTCGGTGTTCCTTCATATCATATTTATAACAGATTTGTTGCTAATGAGCTGCTGCTCTAAGCTGAATTATTGTATTTCTACCATATGTAGGTATAGTCGTCATACAAACGTGACGTTTTGTGCACTCCCGTCAGAGATATATTTTATATATGTATATTTTATATATATTATGTCATAAATTAATTGTCATTGTTATTATTATACTTATCATTTTCACAGTAAGATCGCTTTGTCCAACCATTTGCAACACTTAGAAACCGTTCTTACTACAAATTTCCATTATCGAAATTGGTCAAGGGGGCCATCTATCCGCATTAACTTTTAATTTACTCGGACTTTATTTCAGCTAACAATTATAACAAATTTCTTTGGAAATTCCAAGTTAATGCAAGTACTCGTCTAATAACATTTGTTAGAAATTTTCTCCGAAATTAATTCAATTTCATTCTGAATTCAATCCTAATGGATTCCAAAATTGATACAACTACTCATCCAATAACAATTATTATAAAATTATTATGATGGACGTACTGGTTATATAATCACAGTTTGGTGAGAGCCATGATACAGTTTTTTTTTTACTTTTTTTACTTGTTATTCATATTCGGGGTTTAACATTTTTAATGCTATAGAGTCGTCAACAATAAAACACAAAAATTAATTAAACACACGGCAGGATATCAGCCACAAAGGAATTAAATGTACCCGTATGATGCAGTGACACTCATGCCTGTGTACGTATTGTGTTTTTTGATACCTGGAAATTTTTATTGAAGAACGCGAAGAATACACTCCTCGTGTGTGTATATGTTTACGATTGAATTAATGGTAAAAGTACTTGAAAGGATACGTTGCCATTGCAAACAATGAAGATGTGAACAACTTGTTAGCTAACGATGGTTTATCATAATCATTCTCAATAATTGTTTGCTTTATATTCTTCTTCGTCTTGCCTCTGATTTACAAAAACATTTCAACGATCATTTTTATAACCAGTTGTATGCTTACTTAATATGCACCCTAATTTATTAAAATAGAAAACTCGAGATATGAGAAAAATGATACCATTCTACAGGCGATGTATGGTATTAGAAGTTTGTTCCTATGATATTAAAAAGGGTTACTTTGGTTATTTGTTGTTTGATTTTACAATTAATTGCAACCTTTTCCTAAAATCTCATACATCCCCGAAGCATAAGCACATGCTTGAAATGGTATAACCGGTTGGCAATGTTTAAATCCTTTCACATCTTCATCTGGGGACGTTTTTTTACTTGTTTGTTTTGTATTTCATTCAAGCTTGATTGAACTGGTCTTTAACGAATTGTTCATTATTGAATTGTATGATATCATCTGCTCTTCGTATGGTTTATTTATTTAGGCTAACTTTTGACAAAAGCCGATTCGAATTCAATGGAGCCTAAGCGATTAAGGCTACCAAACAGACACTGATATGATTTAAGTACTTTCATAACGAGATCATTGTCATTGTCATCGCTTTCAAATATAACAATAGTTTTGTATCGTTTGATAGGAAAACGCGTTTCACATCTGATGATCATCGTCCTTTTTTCACATTCAAGGTTTTTTGTTTTTTGTTTTTTTTTTTTCTTTTTCGGTACAAAATCTCTCTAATGAATGCTGCTGGAGTGCTCTCAATAAATCAACGAAACGTAAACAAAACAAATTTCACATAAATCCATTGTATACGCACAGTTGGTACATTGGTACATTGGTACATTTTATACAATCATTCATGCCTTTATGTTTACATATATATCATATACATATATACATATATATTTATATCATTGTATAACAAATCTCCTAATTACCGGTTTTTATCTGAAAATTTTCATTAACCCAAGTACCATAATTACTCGCTTGCATGTGGATATGGGGAAGTATGTATATATACACACATAAATTACGAACCAAATGAAATCTTTATAAACACACGCACACGCATACGTACCGTACAAGAAGATGAGATATTACCGAAACTCGGTTCAATTATAATGAAAATATCATTAGAATCATAATGTATGAGTGTGCTTGAATGAAATAAAATTATTAGAATATACACACATATATATACAAAAATAGCAGCAAGCAGTTTAGCAATAATGGGAACAAAGCAAAACGAAATATTAAACTGAAACTCTACTAACGTATGCTGTGCTAACTGGACACCATCATTATCCTTATATTGAAACTACAAGAACAGAAATGTTTTTGCAGTCAATCTCTGCAATGATTGAAAAGAAAATTTCATTAGATTTGTATTGGAAAGAAATTTTATTCCAAATTTAATCCTAAACTACTCTGAAGCTTATATAAACCTTCGTTTTAGAACATGGTTAGCATTGATAGCAAACTTCGGTTGGTTGCGTTATATGGAATGGATCGCAATGTTATTCTGTATGTATGCCTATTCTGCTCCTTAATTGTCTTATATGCCAATTATTACAAATTTTACTCCGAAATTAGTCCGAGTGCTCTAAGTTAGCGAAAATTTCATTCTGAATGTACTCCGAATCGGCTACGATTCAAATACAAATACCAACCTGACAAATTTTACCCCGAAATTAGTTTATCCATTCTTGATTCATTCAAATTTAATTTCGTTGTTTCCTAATTTGCCTTTTTTTTTTTTTTTTGTTATTGTTGTAAATAAAACGCATAATTTTTAATGTTATTTTATGATTTTCATCATTTTTTTATTGATTCATTTTCAAATTTATTTCATTTTGTTTAATTTTTTTTCTTTAATTCTTTCGTCATCAACTTCAACTTCAATTTCATTTCATTCATGTTAAATACGTGATTATTTATTGCATTTGTAATACAATGCAGATTGCATGGCAATTGTATTATGTATGTTGGAAAAATTAATTTTTATACTAAACGATTCTTGGTTTATCGTTTTTTTTCTTTTTTCTTTTTGTCGCTATATCTCTTTCTCTCTCTCTTTCTTTCTCTCTCTCTCTATCTCTCTTTCTATATTTTTCTCGCTATTTTTCGTTGGTTTTATATAGTATAATAATGTATAATGATTATTAAACATATTTATTTACTAATTATTATTATTATAATTATAATCATATCGTAATTATTAGTATTATGGTAATTATAATTAATCATCATAATAATATACTGGCGCTAAAACGATTGTTTTGCAATTACATTTAAAAACTACTTACGTTTTCATTCGTTTTTCGTTTTCTTGTTTTTTGTTTTTTGTTTTTGTTTTTGTTTTTTCTCACTATATATATGGGAGTGAGTGAAAAATATATGCATGCATGTACGTATGTATGTTTGTATGTATGTGAACATGTTTTATATGCTGCATGTGTGGTATGTAGTGGTTGACACAATTGCTGACTTTTTCTAATGACTACATATGAGCGTTACACTAATAAAATACACAATCATGATTATATTGTATGCATGGTGTGTGGGTGGGTGGTTATGAGTTGTTTTGTTGTTTTGTTGTTTGTTGTTTGTTGAGCTATATGCCAACAAGTAATTAAAAGGTTTAAAAGTGGGTCATAATGCTGAAACACGGTTAATTGGTTGAATGCGTCTTCTTAAAAACTCGGATTATTTTTATATATTTTCCTTTTTTATAAATTTTTTATTTTTGTTTTTTTATTTTGTTTCGTTTGTTCTCTGGGAAAAATAATTAATCCATTTACCAAAATTGGTTTCAAAGTAGATAAATTTTATTGTAAATTTAACATGATTCGTTCAAGTGAGTTTTGGTTAATAAGGAGAAGAAAACCCTTTTGCTTAACATTTCGTTTTTATATTGTACTGAATATATATACCTACATTCGTATGTATGTATATGTCTACTATAGAACTACATATTTGTTATAGTGTACTTGTTTGTTTGCGGGGATTTCTGTTTTTTTTTTTTCTCTTTCTTTTTATACATAATAATCTATATAATATATATGTGTGTGTGTGAGTGTCTAGTGTGATATCCCACTTACCTCATAATTCATCAATTTTCTTTACATTACAATGTGAGGGTGGCTGTGTATATATAGCTAATTATTAATAATTTATTTATTGTACGCTTACTTGCTACCTGTTGGTGTAGACAGAAAATGAGTGTTTGTGTGTTTGTGTGTTTGTGTGTGTGTGTACACAAGACATCATTGGATCACTTGGTGGTTCCTTTATTTTTTTTTGTTTTGTCAAAAATGCATAAAAAGCTTTAATTAGGGGCAAAATAAAATTAACATTAAGTAAAGCAAAAAGTTCGTGACGTTCTTGTTATACCCTCCACATAAGATAGGAAGTTTATCTTTCCGTTTGCAACACCTAGAAGGAGACGTCAGATACCCTACAAAGAATAAATCTTTATGATTAGCATCAAAAACCGAATCGATCTAGACATGTGTCCGGGTGTCCGGGTGTCCGTCTGTTGATGGCATTCTCGCGAGCGTAATTTTGAAATGTGTCCCGCCCTGTTCATCTTTAGTAGAGTCCTCTTTTAATAATAAAACTGACTACAAATCAGGTCTTTCAAAATTTATTGATTCAGTCTTTTTGCTGTCCAAATATCTAAAAAAAAAAAAAACGCAAACGATCTTGGAAAAGGCGCCTCAAACTTTTTACTTTACTCAATATTTCGAAGTATTGTAGTTAAAGAAAAAACGAAATATCAGGAAGAGGTAGCGAGTTTGTTTTGATGAGCTTTTCTAAAAAGGAATTTAAATCATACAAATATACCAGCAGTGAATCTGTAACAGGACACTCGAATTACATGAAAAGTCAATGATTTTCAATTTAAAATGAGAAACAACAACAAACCAATTTGAAATGATACTAGTGAACAAGTTATAGTTGGATATACCCAACTATTTCATACCCTACACCAATTAGTTCAACAAATTATGCTTAGCTTACAATTAGTTTATATGTGTCGGTAAACGTGAGGCTTTGGCGCATTATGTTCTAAAAATGGTCCCTTCGGGTCGCACAGTTTATTACTAAGCCCCTTAATCTTAACTTTACCAAAATTTTATGAAAAAATTTTAAGAATTATGAATTTTCGCCACATAAAGACTTTTTTTATAATAGATTCTTATGTGGAGAAGGGTTCTAAAAGTTGTCCAATGCGGTACATTTTTAATAATATTCCTGTTTGGGCCAAAACATGTCTTCGTACTAAATATCATTGAAATCTTTGAAAAAATACAACCGCTAGATTAAGTTCAAATTTACATGGACAGACAGACACACAGACATAATTAAATCGATTTAGAAAGTGATTCTATTGTGGAATATATCTAATGATGATTTCTAATGATGTATGTATGACTAGTGGAATTATGGGTCAAATATAGTATTTTTTGGTAAATGGTGGGCATGTCTGTTTCTACTGCGTTTCTCTAGTACGGTTTCAAGAAACTCATCACAGAAACTGTTGCAGTGATCCGATCTAGCATTGAATTTGTCTATTGAATTACCAACGATTGGAATCAAAATTTCGACAAATTGCATATTTTTTACCTTGCTGTTACTTATAGGTGGGCCCACCACTTTATATGCTTTAACAAATAAAAACGAGAACAATGGAAAATTGAAAAGTTTGCAGTGTACTTTATTACTGGCTAATTTCAATGTGGCTTTCAATGCTAGCGTCATATAGGTCGCGTCCTTGTTTTTAAAAAGCAGCATTGTGTGCTTTTTGTGTGTGGCCATCTTTTGTATAAATTCATATAATACTACATTACTTGACAGACGCATAAAGGGGACCTAGGCTACATGACGCTAGCACACGGATTATGTTCTACACAATAAAGTTTTAAATATATATGAAATCGAATTGGTTTCTAATGCCGTTATATTAAGACCTGTTTATAAAAAAAGAAAATTGTTATTTATCTACTAATAAATAAAAATCATATTTTTACAATGTTTTTGTTTTTTATCGTATAACTACATATATTAGAATATGTATGTAATTTATAAACTTAATTATTATATATTTTGTTTATTTTTTATCTTGAAATTTTCACTTAATTAAATAAATTTATTCATATTCGCTTTGCATACATGTCGCCATTGTAATAGCTCTTAATATATACATACAAATTTCTCCCCTCTTCTCTCTCTCTACTATAAATATTATTATTTTTTTTTTTTCTTTTTTGTTTATTCTTAAATATGCGTGTTGCTTAAATTGTATATATAGTGTTAATTTTAAATATTCTCTATTTTTTTCTATAATTTATTTGTTCATGTTTATGGGTAATTATTATGTTTAATATTATTTTTATTTAAAATTAATCAAAAAGGAACTTAGTTATGTTTTATGTTTTATATAGTCTTTAAAAATATTTTTTTTAAATTTATATATGTAGAGATATAATGAAAGAAAATTATAAATAATAATCACAAATTAAAGATGAAAATCCTCTTTTTTTTTTATTTTTTATTTTTTTATTTATTATTTTGTTTTTGTTTTTGTTTTTTTGTAATAGATTTAGGCGTAAAGGTTTCTTTCTTTAGGTTTTTTGGTCCGTTAATGTTACGTGTTTATTAGAGAAGATTTACAGCGACATTTTATAACTGAGTATGTGTGTATGTGTGTGTTAGGAGCGTAGAGTGTAGTAAATGGTATATTTTAAAATGGAAGAGAAGATTGTTAGTTTGGAAAATGAAAAGAATTGTTAATAGCTGCAAAATTTTATATTCACTCCTCTCTACTCCTTTCATAACTTTTCAATTTATTTTTGCATTATCTTTAATATGTTTTAATATTTACAAATAATTTGTTTTCTGTTTATCTTTTTTAATATTTACAATTTTATTTTTGGATATATCTATTAGATTATTTATTAGTCACAACTTTGTTGTCAAATGCCGGTTGAAGTGCGAAAGAACGATAGGGTACGTTAGCCACCCCCCTTAACCACTAAACCCCTAAACGCGCTAGATATGTTCCATGTTATATAAATCCATAAATGTACGAGTCAAAAATATGAGCCGTTCACAGCCCAAAGCAATTAACTTACTTGTTCTATTAAAAATAAGTTTCTTTAATAATCAGGCTTAAGACACTACATGACAAAAAGTTATACGAATCCGTCTTATATGAACTCATGTTATAGGAGGCTCTACTATATGGTAGAAATCGGCAGGGGGGCATATTTTGTATCTTTCATAGAAAAAAATATAAGATGTGCATCGAGAAGGTATACTACTTTATTTTGCCGCAATTTTCGTTTATATTAGTTCCGTCCGTTTACATTTGGCGATCATGCAGTAAAGACGTGGCAAATTTATGATGAATACATATTAAAGTATTCAATCATCGATGGGAAATTTAAGTGAAATTCTTCGATGATATGATATTCCAACAAAACGGACTATTTATCGTTTAGTGAATAAAACGGAGAAAGAGGGTTTGTCCCCTAATAGATCCAAGCATAGACTACAACTGCAAGATTGGCTGAAAACATTGCCTTCGACGACTAGGTCATCTTGACCGTATGCCTGACCTGGAAGGACGTCGCGCAAGAGGCAGACCGAAGCTCCGGCGGTGATAAAATGATGAATATGTTGAATTTAATGGAACACCGAAAATGATGAGTGAAGAAGTGTAATGAAGAATGTTTTTAAAAGAGTTTGCATTTACAACCCCAACCGAGACCATTTTCCAACATTAGGTCAAACGAAGTGGTACACCTTCCCGGCGGACGCCTTGTATTCTACTTCCGGGATCTCAAAAGTTATGCAGATGTTATGTATCCAACATAATTAATTAGGGGCTTTTCTATATATTATTTCTTGTAATCCTATATATTTTGTCTGACGTGTATTTCTTAAATTCGTTTTACAAAAATTCTACAATATTTGTTTATAATTTTTTTTTTCTATACATATAACTTTAACTAAATTTACATTTAATTGTGTGTTACTAGCATTTTTTTGTTTTTTTTTTTGTTTTGTGTTCATGGTGAGTGGTTGTCTAACCAGCTGCTATGGGGAAGGTGTGCTAGCTGAGTTGAGACTGCTTCTACGATTCTATGGGCTGTGTGTGTTTCATTAGATTCTACTGAAGTATTTTTTTTTTTGTTTTTTTTTTTTTACTTTTATTAAGTTTAAGCTTTCCTTTAGAAATATATTTACAAACAAACGAAATTTTTCGAGGAAAACTCAAAAGATTTACTTAGCGCTTGTTTTATATATATATATTTTGTTGCTTACAAATATATTTTTCATCTTTAGAAAAAGTTATAATAATAAAATAAATAAAGAAAAATTTCATTCGTTGGCAAAATTTTATTTTCTTTTTACTGTACTTTAAAATTTCTTTATTCTGCTTTTCAGACCCAATTCCTTTCAAAAAAAAAAAAAAGTAAAAAAAAATACCAAAAAAATTATCTTTTTAACAACACTCAACTAAAAAGGTTTTTTTGTTTTTACAATACTTTCAGTAAAATTCGGTGTATGAAGTCGTTTATGTACACATAGGTAACCTTGTGTGTTTTCCATAGGTAACCCGAGTGCATAAGTTTTCATAAGTGAAGCCTATGTATTTATTTTATTGCGCTGTTTCTTCCATTTCTTTTTCTTTGCTTTTCAACGTAGCCACGCCATTGTTTGGTACATTTTTTCCATCGTATTTAATTTAAGCTTTTTTTTTTTGAGGCCTCCAAATCAACAGAGGAGATCTAAGGTAACATCAAAGCCTCAGTGGTCTCAATGTGATTTATTTGTTAAGTGGGTTTGCCAGCTGTTCATATTTAATGCTATTGACAAAGAGAGAGATATCAAGACCACAAGAACATTTATTGATGTAGAGAAACCCAAAAGGGTCAAGACTTGCAACAAATCGCGCTATTTTTTATACTCTCCTCAGAGACACTACAAAAGAACATGATGCTTGATCAGCATCAAAATCTAGTCGAAATCTAAATGTTCGTGTGTATGTTAGCAAAAATTGATTGGGTTGACAACTAAGTGATTCAAAATTCTTGCTTAAAAATCTAATCTAATCTTATCAACCCAATGCAGCTGAAATGGAGAGTTTAGTTTAGAAACCTTCTAAGTTTCTGCAGTCCGTTTCCTTTTTAAAATGTACGAAATGGGTTAATAGCCACGCCCAAATTTTGTTGTTATTGTCAATGTTCGTTTACGAATGTTAATCCTTTCATCGCGATTCCTCAGCAAAAAGGTCTTGCATATAGAGATTTGGAAACATTGACGCCTGAGTTCAGTAAGTCTGTGTGAAAACGTTTGATACTATTATACTATCTATCTTTCCAACAGTCTTCGTGTCTGCTTATCTACTACCTATCTACGAAATCGAAAATAGAATTTCAGAAATTGCGCTTACGTCCGTCTGTCTACTTGTATTCTCTACATATATGTTTTATTAGCCTTGTGTTGTCTAATTTTGTCTCATTTTTATGTACCTTATAATGCCCGCCACCAGATTAGACTGTCTTGTTCTCTTACATACTAATACGTAACACTAATACCAGATGACATAACAGAAGAGGAATAAATTGCTTTAACATACCTCAAAATGTTTCTGCTGTACATCCCCAATTACTTGTACCACAATCTATTTGTTGAGTGCTGTAAGTGATTTGTAGAATTCTTTCTATTCAAAAGATTCAAAGAATTTTTAAAACAATGACCTTTGCCATCATTATGATCATCATTTTCATCATCGTGATTATCTTTAGCATTTCGCACAATTTCCTCATCGGCACTATTATTTGTCCAGCTGTCGCTGTCTTCGTCGGTGAATTCCTTAAATTTGTAACTTTCATTAACAACCACACTATCGTTGACGTTAACAACGTTAGTATCTTCCACATATTTTTGCAACGTTATACCCATTATATCTGATTTGGTTAAAGTTGACGGCAGTTTATACCGGTCGTCGTGGTGATTTTGTGGTTGTGATATTTTGTCGCAGCTTAAGTGTGATATTTTTAAAACTTTCAAATCTAAATTTTTCTCCATCGAATCGAATGTTTTGCATATCGGAGACTTTACGCGTTGCATTAAAGAAGGCTGTTGTCGTTGTTGTTGTTGTTGTTGTTGAAAAAAATTATTGTAGTGATTTAGAGTGAGATTGTACTTGGATGTTAGTTGTTGTTGTTGCATTTGCTGTTGTGTGATTATTATATCTAAAGGGCAATACGAACGTTGAAGCTGATGTTGTTGCGGTAATGGTGTTGGTATTGTTGTTGTTGTTGGTATTGTTGTTGTAATTGGCATTAAGTGGTATTGCGTCGTTTTGGGGATGGTCGTACTTAAAACACTCAGTTTTTTCAATTCTTGATATGAAGTGCGTTGTGACTGTTGTTGTTGTTGCTGCTGTTGTTGTTGCCGTTGTTGATGCTGTTTCAATTCAATATGTAATTCCTGTTTTGTATTTATTAGAAAATTGCTACCGCCCTCGCTGTTACACATAAATTGCTTGTATTGATGTTGTTGTTGTTGTTGTTGTTGCTGTTGTTTGGCCAATGCTACTATTAAATTAGTGGAATTCGTTGGAGTTGCTGGCATTGCTGCTGTTGCGGTTGTAATTAGTTCTGTATTTTGTAATTTTGCAGGTTGATGTTCGTGCTGTTGCTGTTGCTGTTGCTGTCGCTGCTGTATGTAGAGTTTTTCTTCAAACTAAAGATTATCCGGATAGCTGCGGAAATTATAAGTTCTGGCACGTTGAAATTGCAAATTATCATTCGCATTCAAACTGGCAGAGTTGCCAATGCCTCCAACGCCACCACCTCCATTAATACCGCTACCACTGCCAGTACCAGAGCCACTACCAGTGCCACTACCACTGCCACTGCCACTACCACCCCCCGTATAAGGATTTATCATCGGAGCTGTGGACTGTGAATTCATGGTTCCCATGTTATCATCATAATTAAGTTCACTACTTAAATTACTGCTCGCCTTGCTACTCATTGTATTGCTGGCTGCATTGCTACTGCCACTACCAGTTCCACCGCCATTGCCGCCTCCACTACTACTGTTCATACCCTTAATGGGTTTAAATATTGCGGTGGTAGCATAATATTTCTCCATGGGTGGTGGTGGCACTTGCGGCGGCCGAGGAAATATACTGCTTAAGGGTGGTGGCGGTGTACGACGTATATTTACGTAACCACTTTGCGTTGCATTGGACATTTTCGTGGTCATATAATCTTGCATATGCGGCACCGCATAACCACCTTCGGGTACATCTACGCATTCATGTATGTTCACAACGTATACATTTTTAGCAAATTTTGTAAAATGTTGCAAAAGTATATTTTGGAAAAATTTAATTAAAATTCACACATCTAAGGTTTCTCTCCGCACAACTAAATGTTATGTTTCATGATATGTTTTTTCTGGTCTTTTTCTACCAATATTTACCTGTATAATCGGGTGTCATATTACACTGTAAATCATTGACGGCCGCATAACCATTCACCCCACTTGTGTACATATTTACATTAAAGGGTTCATGATACAAACTATTCTTACCTATTGAATCGCTGTCATCAACACTGGCCTGCAAGTAAATAGAATAAAGAGGAGACTTAACAACATTTTTGTTAACAAGCAGATGCTGCAATGTATACAGAAAGTCACTATAATACTTGGTGTCGTTGTTGTTATATTTACCTTAATACTATTGCCATTAGGCCGATGTTTGTCCACATTGCCCCCTAAAGCATTGGGATTAAAACTATATTGGAATGCATCTAACACATTACTGCCACGTCCACGTTTAGTACGTGAAACAATAAACAGTATGATCACCACCAGCAGTATAATAATAGTGGTTAGCACCACAATAACAACACCAATGAAATTTTCTTCAGATGGTTCTTGATCAATCGGTTTGGGAGCAATTACTATGAAAAAAAAAATAAACAAAATTTATTCTGGCTATTAAAATAGTTTTTCATTAATAAAGAACTCGATACGAGTATAGGGTAGACTTTTAAGGCTGTTCAGTTACGATTGAGAGAATGACTGTTTTTGGTATTCAGTTTGACTACTTTACTGTAGTAGTACGTAGTTTGTTTTTATAAATGGAAATTTGTTCTTAAAAAATTCACATCAAGAACTTTAAAACTTCTGTCGGTTTTTTCAACAATTTTTTTTTATACTCGCTTACGAAATATTTAGCAGTAATTAAAAAAAAAAGTAATGTGATTACGACTGCATTTGCAGTTAAATTTACGTATTTTTACTTACTTTTTTTTTTTTTTTGTAAATCTTAATATTTTCGTAACTTTTTTTGTAATATTTGTTTATTTTTATTGAATCGTAAAAAAATTTGTAAACTCTTTAATGTTTGTTTTTTACTACACTTTAAAATTTATTTATTTATGTATATTTTTAAGTTTCATTTAAAAAAAAATTTTTTTTTTTTTCGTATAATACTCACATTGTGGTCCATTATTATAATTTCGTTGGCCATTAAAACTTGTTGTTGGCATTTTACCACCATTTTTATTATCGTGATGATATTCATTACTCTGTAAAGGATATTCACGGCTATCCTGTGGCAATAAGGCGCCACGCTGTTCCTGTTCGTCTGTGAAATTTCCCACGGCCGCCACTAAACATGGAAAAACAAAAAAACAAAAGGAACCGAATCAAAACATAAATGAAATACCATAAATTTTTCTTTCATATATATATACACTCTATATACAAGTGTATATGTGTGTGTGTTTTTTTACTCTATTTTGTTGTCAAAGTTTTAAAAGAAGTAAAAAGAATATTTTAAGAATTCTAAATAAATCATGAAGTATAAATGCGTAAGTTTTCTTTTTCTTTTTTTTTTTTTACTTTCATTCTTCTACGTTACGCGTTAAGTAGTCAGATTGTGTGCAGTATTCTCTTCTTAATTTCTTCTTTACATAAATCATCATTTATCTGTACACTGTGTTATATTAAAATCACATTAATAGGGGAATGATTAAGACCGTGTGGTTCCCCTTATCCTGGCTGAGGTATTCAATTAAACAATTGGAGTTTTAAACTGCAGAATATATTCGTTAAAATATACCGAAAATGTTTATAATAGTTATAGAGACGTAGCTCCGCCTATTCTGTTATAATCTATAGAATCTTAAAAAAAGTAAAAATTCTTGCTTTAAAGGCAACGCGTGAAAGGTATCAGGATACAAGGGACCCAGGCTTAAAACACCGGGGTACACCATTGGAAAATCGATGTTTTCATTACAGACTGAGCCCCCTTTCTGCACACTATGAAATGATTGAAAAGAACCAAATTTTAAATACTCTCTAAATAAAGGCGTGGCAGATTAATGATTGCTTATATGATTTTATGTTTGATATTTATATTAACGTACCACCTAATAAGACAGATTCAAGCTGCGAATTTGAAGGGTTTTTTTTTGGCAAATTGTGGGCGTGTCTGTTTTAAAATTTTGAAAAATTTTTGGCTTATCAAGAAGAAGACTCATTATAAATTACATAACTAAATATATGTGACTTTTGGATGGATTTTTATTGATTGTGGGCGTAACCCTTAACCGACTTTGCGCAATTTAAATAGAAGCCAAACGCAATAACAAACTAAGTATACCTCTATTTTAAGGATATTAAAAAAATAGTAAAAATTGAAATAAAAACATAACAACAACAACAACAACAACAACAAAAAAGATGAAAAGACAAAAAAAAAAGAATTAATGAAACAACGAACTGTACGGTGATTTTAGTTTTAAGCAATTAAGAAAAAATAATTTCGTTTTTTATGTTAAAAGCTTACAAAGAGATAACAAATACAACATAACAACCAAGCAATGATATAAAAAAAGTAAAAAAACCGTACTCGTTGACCTGCAAAGCTTGCTCTACCACTTTGAATAACTAAGTAAACCGTGAGTGTTGACTAAAATGGGAGGTTACTACCAACTACCCCTAAGGTAGGGTAAAAAAAAGCAAAGCTGATGCTTAATAGATTTATAAAATGAGACAAAAGATTTGTTTTGTTTTTTTCTTTATACCAAATTCGTGCGTAACGGTGAAGGGCTTGGAAATTTCATCTGCGAATGATTTATGAATAATAAGCAAAAACAATAACTAGCACGGTTTTAATAATAATAAAGAAGTCGCTCTGTATTGAAGCGGAAATGTGCGTAACGATCCATCATTCAATTAAAAAACGGGTGGGTAGTAGGGCGAAACAAAAGCGAGGGGATAAGCTTTTAACACCTTTAAGAGTCATACACGAAATTGAAAAGAATCTTTGTTTTCAAATTTATTAAATCTCAATCTCTCTTATATTGTACACGCATCACACATGAACAATTTCATAGTTTGGCCTGCTTCTCAATCCATGATATATTGAAAATCTCGATTAATGCATAGTCATCATCAGGCCGCAAATTGAAATGCAATCTCATTGTACTGATCAGCATCAGCAACAGCAACAGCTACATGAGACCGAACACTAAGGAACACTGAGAACTGTGCATTGTGTAAAAATGACATTCATATCAATTTGAAACACACACACAGACACATATATATATGCGATATAGTCAATTCAGTTACGGACTGGTTGGATGAATGGATGGATGGATGGACATAATGTAAAAGCAACCCCTCTCAATGGCAGCTAAACGTCTGGAACAATCATTAAACACAAAGAAGGTATATCAATGAACATATTTCTTTTTATTTCCGTGCACTAGGGTAGTTTCCTGTCTGTCATTTTCCTACTCTCTCTCACTCTATCTCGCTGTCTGTCGGTCTGTCTTACTCCTTAATATTTTATAATCCAACGATAGCTATGGGACGCATCCATGTTATATTAAACTATCAAGCTCTATTATATGAATAATGCCTAACAAAAGGAAAATCAACAACAACAACAAAGAAAAAAAGAAAACGTAAAAATTGAAAACTGTTCTTACACAAATAAGTGAACTGCCATGAATTGAACTCATTTTATCATACGAAAAAGAATTTAAAAAAAAAGGAAAAAAAACTGTTTACGCAAAAATGCATTTTCAAGTGCTTTTAACACTTGAAAGTGAAATGAAGTTGAAAATGGGGTCTTTTTATACACTGATAAACTGTGTGCTAGCACACACACACATACACATTTCTTTTTTTTCAATTGAATTGAATAAATTTATGTAAAAAGAAAAGAAACAATTTTCATTTGTTTTTACACTCACCCGATATAAACGATATCTCCGAGAGCATGATCCACTTCACAGCAAAATATAAATTAATTTTTAAATATTTGCCAACACGATGATGCAACTTTATGGTCACGTCTCGTGCATGATCCATAATGGTGTCGGGCATATAAGAGAATTGTACCGGTTCGCCAGAGAAATGCCGCCCGCCAATGCTGAAAAACACTTTGGCATGAACGAAAACCTGTAAATAACAACAACAAAATAATACATAATATAGATTTTATGGTTAGAAGTAGACTAATCGTTAATTAAAATGTTGTTTTAATTTTTTTATTAATATAAAAAGTTTTTTACTTGTTTTCTTTATTCTTCAATCCTTAGAAATTAAGAAGAAAATTACACGACATTTATATTAAAACTGGGGGGCGCGTTTTAAACACAACTTACGCGTTTCTTCTCACACTATTGACCAAATTCTTTTTTATCTTAATTTCTAACAGACTAAATTAATAGACGGACAGACGGACATATGGATATCATTGAATTACATTGAATTACATAAAATTACATTAAGTTGTGGGGTCTCTGCAACCTTCTGCTGATAATTGCGTACGAAATGATAAGCTGTACTGTACTCCCCATTGTATGGTTTCTTTTTAAATCGGCACTTGGGAAAATTATGCCCACAAGCCGAACTTACTTCGTCGTCCGTAAAAAGTAAATAAAACACCACTTTATTTAGGTTCCAGTCCCGCAGTTTTACACTTTGCTGAATTTGAAACTACAACCTCCCGTATTGGAAAATTGAGATTACCGGGTAAATTGTCTTTTCACCTCTAATTAAAGGAAAGTTTGTAAAGTTCTATTTTGAGGTATTTTTTATTCCTTCAAAACATGAATAACTCTAAAATTATTAAGAAAGCTTTGATTTTGCCCACTTACCTGTACATCTTTGGCGAACATATTGTTAGTATGCAAGATAATTGCACTAAAATTGCGAACACAATCAAATTCAAAGACAATCTCTACCGGTTTACCAATTAAACCGGGAGTATCGTTGCGCCAGCCAATCCATTCATAACCTAAAATAAAATTCAAGCATTACAAGGTGTAAATAACAGTTCATGTATGTAATCATACTCTTAACTAACTAAACTACAATACATGGGTCCTCAGCCGTTGCTGCGCGAAAAAATTTCGAATTCAATGTAAGTTGAAATAATGGATGAATGGCTAAATAGCAGCCCTTTTGTAGAACAACTACAACTACTATACCATACAACATTTTATGTAATTCTCCAATATTTTTACAATATTCTCAGACCTTCCGATTTAGCAACTAGACTCCTTCGCAAAATTTTCATATAAACTCAAGCGAATCCTTTTACTTCAAGAATATTATGAAGCGCCACTTTTTTTCCTATATAAAATTTACTTCACTTTTAATTTGCTTTTATTTAAAAAAAAAAATTATTCTTAACACAAAAACAAAACAAAACAAAAAAAAAATATGTAAAGCAAGGGGTTTTTATTGCTCACTCGTTCACCCTCTTTCCATTTATATATATATATACGAGTATATATGTTTTTTTTTTTATTTACTTATTAAAAGCATTCATCGTTGGGTTTGTTCTTGAGCTGCACCCTTTTTGCATGACTTTGTGCTGCATGTAATAGGTATGTAAAAGAAATGCGGCGGAAAATATTTTAACCTCGAGATATATAATATATTGTAGAAAATATTGTATTGTGTTGCCTTGACTTGCTCTAGCTGGATTTCATTTGGCAAGGTCTTTAATATGTTGGCAACTACAATAACTACAATAAAATATTTGGAGCGTAAGACGAGTAGGAGTTTAAGTTACCCTTGAATTTCTATTTCTATTTTGATGTTAATTATATTAGCGGAATTATATAGTTGAATTTTCTTTCTTAAGAACATAGACAAGAGAAACGCAGAAACAAGAAATCGATGGAAACTAAAAAGACTAATATTTCAAAAAAATACATTTGACGTTATGCTTAGCGTTTTAGAATTGAGTTTATTCCTTACAATATGAGAAGAGTTCATTTGTGGTAGAAGTTTTTTAAATTTTTTTTTGTCCCAGCATTGGAATTTCCATTTTCGCTGTACATATTATGACTTGACTTGATTTTTCATTTAATTCTTCTCTTTAGCATGAAATGGAATGAAATTTGCATTTTCTTTGAAGCATCAGAAGATTAAGAATCACACGAAGAATAAACAGTTCAATTGATTTCATTAATTACCAAAAAAGAGAAACCAGAGAAGTTTACAAGTTATGGAAAAGTTTAGGAAAACAAAGGGCACAACTACAACAACAAGGTTTTTATGTCATTCACTACGGAAATTAAGCATTTCATTGTTAAGAATCGCAAACGAACAAACGAAACTTGCAAAATATTACACTTTTTGCATATTTGTTAGTTTGATATTCTAACTTAACGACCAGACTAACAAACCATTTTCGAAAAGTAACTGCAAACTCACTCCTCAACGGGGAATACCTTTAAAGGAAAATCATCCCTATTTTGTTTGTTATAACTAACTGAATAAGGGAATCAGAAATAAAGTAGAAAGTTTCAAGTTGTTTGTATTCTACCATGTACTTAAAGAGGACAGAAGACAAGCGAGAGAAGAGGAGTCATTCATATAACAAACTTTTCTACTTAAAATGTAAACTTTACAATAATTTCTGATTATTGGCATACGGCCAACAGAATCGATGAAGTACAAAATACCAAAGCCAGTCAAGGCAATACATTGCAAGAAGGAAAGGCCAAGAGCGCAATAGAAAGGAATGGAATGAAATGGAAATTAAAAAAAAGAAAAAAAAAAAGACTTTTTGGCGGAAGTTTGTCTCTATACAAGTCTTGCTGTCTATGCCTTTTTTAAACTAGTAAATACTTAGTTTAGTTCCACATTGCCATATAACCTTTTCCCTTTCTCTTTCTCTCTCTCTCTGTCTCTGTCTCTCGCTCCCTCTGCTAAACCAATTTGAAACGAAATGCCATAATAGCCATAAATTATCACATCGACATATTTGTGTGAGAGAAAGAGCAAGAGAATCACTAGAATAGTATGCATAATATTTACATTTAATTTTTAGTTACCAATAATGTTTTGCCATTAGGGTCTTTAGGTATATTTCGCCCTCTTTCTCTCACCCCACTCCCTCAACCAGTTACATATTATTAGCAAATTTTTTCAACTATGTTGCTGTTCTTGTTGTTTATTGAACAGGAAATTATTTATTTACTTTCATAAAATGTCATGTCTACCATTTATCTTTAACTATATGTATGCGTTATTAAGTAAAAGTATAATAAACACATTTGCGAGTTTTAAGTAAACTTTTTCGTAATCATTCGTTATTAATCAAACAAACAACATGTTGGAACTAAGTTGTTTAAAAAAAAAAAAGATAAAGAAAAAATATTACAAAAAGCATACAAGAGCAGCAGGCATGACAACTAAATTATGTAAAAAGATTATCGTTTAAGTTTAATAAGTAAATGTTTTACTCTATCGCAGCCTAAATATGTTTGATTTTTATTTTAAACTGTATAATATATCGAATAGTACAACATAGGGGATAGTCGCCCATAATGGCACAGTTGGAATTTTTTTTTTTCTTTTTTTAGTGCAATAAATGATTTTCCAAATTAATTTAAGAGTTTTTTTAAAGTATTTCAAATGTGCCATCATACGCTACAAAATAATAATCGTTTTTTTTTTTAAAGCACTTGTAACTTATCTATATGAGGATGGGGTTGTTTCTTATAATTTCATTTAAAACTGATCAGAAGTTTTAAGAGCGTTTTAATAGAATTAAATATTTATGCACAGGGGATGGAATGGAATTTTTTGAGGAATAGATTCGTAGAGTGTCTGAATAGCTTTGCAGTCACTTTTGCCGGAATATAACCTGCAAGACATGGCAATATATACACGTAAGCAGTGTTGCCAACATGCAACAAGATGTATAGTACATTGCATGGTGTTCATATTATTTTGTCCAGGCCATCCCCTATACATCTTTCATTAAAAAATAAAAATAAAAAAGGAATTACTTTCCCAACAACTTAATACTTGCCCGTTGCAATTATTTATCGAATTGATATTTTTTTATACAGAAAGAGAGAGAGAAAAAATGTGTGCCAACATAAGCTACTCTCTTCCAAAAAGAAAAGGAATAGTTCATTTTTTTTTTTTTTTATTATTATTATTGTTGTTGTTGCTGTGACGAGAATTTACTTTGCACAACATGCAGCTAACTTGTCTAATACCATGTGAAAAATTACTTTAATTGATTGATTAGCTTGATGACACTTTTTTTGCGATTAATTAACATTTTTCACTCACCTTTTCCAAATCCATGGATGTCGGTACGAAAGTTATCTTTACCCTTCTGGCCATCTACTAATTGACCCAATCCATCAATATAACGATCACCCTGTTCATAACCATCATATGTTTTATCTGATAAATCCACTTCCATGCCACGTTGCACACCCTTTGGTATACTATACGAAACGATGCCCTCTGTGGAATAAAAGAAAAAAAAAAATTATTGAAATAATTATTTTTCCAATAAAAATTAACTTGACTCATTTTAAATATAATGCATATGACTAAAACCCCCTCTCCCAACGTTCGAAAGTGTGCAATTCGAAACCGTTTGTGTTGGTAATATTATCAACATATGTTTCACGTGACAACTACTTAGCGCCCCCGCTAAGTGACTGTTTCTCTTTGTAATCGTTATCATGATGTGGATGATGATGATGATGATGATAAAGATAAATGAATGAATAATAAAATTTTGAGGGAGAGTAGTGTTGTTTCGTTTGGTTTTTATTTTTGTTATATCAAAGTCATGCACTTAATGGGTACAAGTTGTTTTGGGTTACAGCGAAGCGGTTCATATTACTAAAAGGGAAATTCAATTTTTGAATTTTCCTATTGTTCAACATACTTATAACCTCGGGTGTGCATAATTTTTATAGCATTTAGTTAATAAATCGTTCTGGGTAGTGTTTAAAAAGTTTACAGAGAGTGCGTTTCGTGTGTAATAAAAAATAAAACAAATTATGCATAACACTTAGTGCACTAGTTTTCAAAATAGATTGCAACCATTTCAAAGATTTGGTGATTTTCTTTTTTTTTATATTTCTTACATATGTTAAATTTTTTTTTTTTTTTTTTTTGTTAGTACGTATTAGTGCATAAAAATAAATTCCAATTTGTAATTTTTTTTCAACTTTACTTAAAAAAATCATAAAATATAATACGTAACAAAAGGTGTGGTAGCTGCTGTTAAAAAATATTAATAATAACATTATAAAGCTTTGAATTATTTAAAATATTAAGTTGGGTGCTGCCGTAAAAAGTTAAAGTTATGAAAGAAAAGATCCAATTTAAAAAAAATTAATAAACGATTAACCACTTGTTACTTTGATAAGTGATAAGTGTACTAAGTTTGTTTATTAGTTAGCAACACCTGAAAGCTTTCAAAGATCATCATAAACAGCTATAAAGTTAAAATCTAATGGACTTACTGAAAATGGGCGGAATGAGGATAACAGACATGCTAATAATGTACCTGCCACACCCATTCTTTGTGTAGATGTGAAGGCTACTTAAGAATTGTCTTAAGTTAAATGTAGTTTTCTTGCTTGTTTTGGACTCGATCTAAATCAAGTACAAAGTGACATAAAAGTATTTGAACTTGTCTTTTGAGTAAAATAAATATAAATTTGGAATGCTCTTAAGATTAACTTGGTAAAATTGTCAGAGTTATTGCAGTCAGATGAACGCTTTGAATAATTTCAGAATCAATTTATAGTGAATTCAGAATTTATTTGCTACTCTCTGTGTTGTAGTGTTTATAACGATTTAATAATTATAACTATGTCTTATTAATAATTGTTAATTTCTCATAATTAGGAAAACATAACAACATGAATGCACGGAAATGTCTCTCAACATGGCACCAATTAATTTGCATAAAATCAGTGATTTATGACTTCTACAATAAAATGGCCAATTATCGTTTTAAAAATTATGATACATATAAAAAAAAGAACGTATTGTTAAGATTTCTACACACACACATTCATAACAATATAATATAAAGTCTACGGTAATTGAGTGATTGTTGGAAAAAAGGAAACGAGACATTTAATGGACTTTACTGAGAGAGAATTAAGAGCCAAAGTCTGTATATCGGTTGGGGTTGATGCCTTGCATTGAGTGAGTCTTTATAACTTAATCCATGATAACAAGAAAGTTATAATAAACAGTATAGGAGTGTAAGTAACAATAAACCCGCATTAAGGTAGTGTAACATACACAAGTTCACACACAAGTGCGTAAAATCACGTACAGACATTGAATGCATTACCCTTCGTTGCCAGTTTCAATATAAACATTTACCATCAATCACCTGTTTTTATATGTTGTATTTGTATCTACATAATTCTTCTTCTTTTCACTTCTATGTGGCGGAATGTAATCCCAAACACACAACAACAATAACAACAACATCCATGCAAATGATACAATATAACATAAAATGTTGAGTGTTGTCACAGTCTGAGCTTTTGAATAAACATGAATCAATATTTTTATATACACACGTACACACCACCCATTGCACACATTCAATATAAAAGCATGTGTTGATAAAATGCATTGTATGTGATTTCATTCTTCTCCTTTCTTCCTTCCTCCTTTCTATTCTAGCGTGCTCAAGTATTCATAGTAAACGATTTTCTCTCTACAGTGCCTACCACTGTATTATGTTTTAGCGTTAGACACGTTTTTGGTATGAAATATAAAATTATTATGATTATTATGATGTCATGTTAATGCAAAATACATTAGCCCAGCCACACATTGCACACTAATACCTACACAAACACTGAGCCTTTTCTTTACGAAAAAAAAAAAAAAAAAAAAATTCAACATTTAAATATTGTACAGTACACATGAAAAAGATGTTTTCAGTGTAAAGGTGTTATTATGATTAATTTGCATACAAACATCAAAAGCAACAACAACAACAACAACAACAAAAATAAAAAATGAAAAATGGAATTTTAGGTATTAGCCATTAAGCTGAAAGCTTTAGCAAAATTAATAAAAAAAAAAACACAAAAAAAAACAAAGAAAGATAAATTTGACTTGGGCCAAATCTTAAATACCCTTTACACCTACTATAATGGGCGTGGCAGGTATATGATTACGCTCTCTAATGCTGTTTGTGTTACGTATCCGCTTGAAGTAGAGCTTTACGCCGAGTGCGGTTTTTCGGCAATTGGGGACGCTTCTGTTATCCGACCATGCCCATTTTTAACACTTCGACGAATGATAAATAATTATAGACAAGCGTACTTCAACTTTATATCTCAATTTATATGGCAGATAAATAGACTTTTGTTGATTTGTTGTGGGCGTGGCTCCTCATCGATTTTGGACCTATTTTATACATTTTCAATATCAAAGTCTAGACAAACTCGAATATGATGGGTGTCAAATTTTAACTTGATATCTCAATGCTTGCGGCCATCAGAGAGCCGGGGCAAAAATCAAAAATCCACACACGGACAGACCGAATGGCTAAATCGTTTTCTTGCAAATTTGCAAACGTTTGAATAAAACCAATATACCCCCAAAATCATTGTGATGTTGGATACAAAGAGAAAACTTTAATACCAAACCATAAGTTTTTTCCTTTGACAACTACTCGGAAGGATTTTTATACAATATAATTTTCTCTCCTTTTTTTTTTACACATTTTTAATATTTCACGGCTGGCGTTGTTGTTGGCTTTTTGCTAATGTTAAAAAATTGTTTCCCAGAAGTCAATATGTGTACAGTAGCAACAACAACTTAAACAACTTAACACATGTCGATGTCAATGTGTGATGTACTATACACATGTGTACAATGAAAAAAGAAGGAAAAAATGAGCAGAACCAGGTATTTAGTTAAAAATAAAAACCAACAGTACGCTACTGCTACTTAACTATGCCCAGGATAATTGCATGCAATATACTTTTTGGCGCCAGTATTATAAATGATAAGAGCATAGCTCAGGGGGTGGTTGGTATACTCATACTTGTACTTGCCTACACACATGTACATTAAACTACATTGACGTTTATACCGAGACTGATTTAATGTCTGCACGCAACTTTTTTTCATATAATATATACATACACAAACACATACATACATATTCGGTTTTTATTTTTAAATGCATAGAAAATCTGAATGAAAATGTAAATGTAAAAAAAATCATATTCAGCTTAAAATGAAGCGTAGACACCCTTCATCTTCTTATTTTAGCTGAGCTCTCTTTTAACTACTTTTAAAGTATGTGCTGCACTGCGTATTAACCGAAGAAAGAGGACTTTTGTATTGTGGGCATGGTTTTTAACCGATTTTGCTCACCTTGTACAATACAAACAAAAAACATGTGCATTTTTGGATACCCTTCATATTCGTAGAATATATACAAAATGGTGGGCGTGGCGTATATAAGATAAGGCTTCTTTAACGGCTATTGAATTATATTTTCAGTTGAATATCGAATAAACGTTTTGTAAATTGTGGCCGTAAACGTTTGCGTTAGGCGGCCACGCCCATTTAATATCTATCAATATAAAATTGAATATTTTTTATATGATATTTCGATTTGGTTGCTTCGTTTTCGTGACTGTAAGAGTTTTTGCTATTTGTGGGCATGGTTATAAAGCGATTTTGTCCATTTTAAATATTACAAGAAACTGCCTGCGAAAACTAAAAATAATAACACTGTATATATAAAATTTATGTAACGAAACAAACATACAAATACTCGGACATACGGACATTGCTGATCCTCCTTTTAATCATGACAAACTTTATAATTAACTAATCTATATAAAATATATTTAAAATAAAAAAATATTTTATCAGTTTTTTCACATCATAAATAACTCGAAACAAACAGACAATATGTATGTGACTTGGATCACTATCCTAATTATTCAGCACATTTATCAATTGCAAAATTAGTGGGAAAAGTAGTTTTCAAAAATGTCGGCATTAATTATTATTCTTTACATAAAAACCAACGCTTTGCATGTTTGCCATATAATCCTAACATTTCCACATTCGATTTCTATATGTATCGTGTATCGTGTACGCATTTGCATATGTTAACATCCAAATTGCTGCCTATCTGTTGCATTCGGTTCTGTTACTCATTGAATAATAATTATGTGTGTAATTATACACGTACTAGGTATTGTTTCGTTATTACCAATTCGCCAATGCGTGTGCTTGTAGCTAAATTCTGATTGAAATTTAATCCGTTGCTATAATCAACCGTTTTAGCGCCATTTGCAATTAGTAGTGAAAACAAGTAAGGAAACTAAATGTGGCAAAGGCCGAATCTTGAATACCTTCCACAGCTACAAGGAAGGGCGCGGCAAGTATTTGATTTACACTCTTTAATAGTGTATGTGTTAGCTTGCAAGTCGAGTTTTAGACTAAGTACGTTTTTTGTAAATTGAGCGCGTCTGTTTTTGCACGTCTAAATCGACTCAGTTTTTGTTACTAATCAAGAATAAATATATCTTTGAAGCCTCCCTCTGGGTGTTGCAAATGGAATGACAAACTTAGTATACAAGCATTGTATGTGTAGGGTATACAAAGAGACAATGAAACAAGCAAAGCGATAATGATTCTTGGGATTCTAATGTGACATGTTTTGTCCGTTACTAACCGACATTTTCATTTTTTTCACGCAATTTAAGATTTTTGTAAAAATATCTTTGAAGCTTAAAGAAAATCTATTGCACACCAACTAAAATCATTACAAAACAAGAAAGAAAAGTAACATAAACAAAGATAGGATCCTTCTCCTACTCATATACAGCATATATATATATATATAAAGGGTGTGACCAGGTTATAATAAGCTTTTGACATGCCAAGAAAAATAGGAAAACTCCTCTTTTTTTCAAAACTGAGACTTTAACATTAACTTGAACGAAAAGACGGGAATTGGCATGTGAAACAAAAAAAAAATTGTTTTTTGCTATTCAAGGTGGACTACAGACAATTAGACTCGACAGACGTCTGAATCTAAACAGCTAAACACATGTATAAATAATAATTTTCAAGTTCATTTTCTTTGTTTGTTTTTTTAAGGAGTGCCAGCAAAATGTTTACAATGAATTTATAGAAAATAAATAAACAAACAAAACAGTTGGATTCAGTCAAATCTTAAATACCTTGCAGGCGCATATGTGCAAACGGTAGGCGTGGCAAATACGTTGATAACGCCTTTTAAGAGCAAATGCGTAAATTGTGGTCGTATGTGTTCTTTGGGTTCATAGTTGGTTTTTTTATAATTGTGGGTGTGGCTTTCAACAGATATTATTGGCTTCTCTCTACAAAGATTTGTAACAAATTAGGTGAAATCGATTAAAAACCACGCCCACAAGAAAATTTATAAAAATCTATTTATTTCAAATTTTTCAAATTTAACTTCAGCGGAAATTCTGTGCACAAAAATTAATAATTAGTTCATCGATGCATATGTAAAAAAGGGGCGGGGTGAAATAATAATAGACACGCCTACACATTATACAAAGAATTCTCTGTACAAATATCTCACTCTTGCCAACACGAGAATAACAAGAACAAGCGGACGCTCAGAAGAACGTGTCCAGAACGACACAGATTGTAATTGTGTGCTGATCAAGAAGATGTACATTTTGTAGGCTTTCGGCAGGCCTTAACTTAACACTAAATTTTGTTATTTTACCCTCAACACTTAATAGCCTTAAATAACGCTTTAAGTAAAGAAAAAAAATCAATGCTTATGAATGATAGTGCATGCACATTAGAGCAACCAAACTCATATGTTTTCCCATTTTTCGTTTAGTAAATAAATTAAAATTTGACATAAAAACTCTTTAAAACTTTCCACACATTCTTATCTGTAATGCTATGATGGCATTAACAACTATAAACACGCATATTGGCAAGCAGACATAAAACTGGCCACACACACACGCGCACACACAAGAGAGATGACCTGCTGGACTATCCATTTATTATCTTATTTCTACGCATAAATAATATACAAAATGTTTTTTGTGTAGAAATTATTTTTTCCTTTTTTTCGCATATTTTTTACTTACCTTCCCATGGACAGCCCACAATTTCAACTCTTAAGCACACTGTACGATCATACTGTCCATATGGATAAATGCGTATTTTTGAAGCGAATATAATCGATTGTAAAGTATTCTCCACTTCACTGTAAGTGTTTATATTGCCCGGTAAAATCTATTTATAAAAAGTAAATAAAATAAATAAATATTGAGCGAATTAAAATAAAACATGTTAAAAAATGTTATAGTCGATCAAGCCCGACCATTTAACATTCTTAAATTGTGCCACAATTAGTTTAGTTGTGTCAGTAAATGCGTGTTGAAAAAACTTTGAAATTCTCCTTACCTCCTTGCCTTGGGTGTTCTTCCAGCGTTTCCAGTTGGTAAAACCCGGCCGCCAATATTCCAGCACATACGCTTCCGTATACTCTTGGCCCTGACCCTTACCGAATCGTCCTTGCGTGCGTATTGCCGTTATAACATGCGTCGTCAATAAATCCACTTGTAAATATTCTTTCAAAGCATTAGACACCATATGTTTGGGACACCAAGCTCCACCATTATTATCAGTTTTCAGTCTGCCAGAGAGTATACAAATAAAATGATAAAAAATTAATATAAAAAAAAAAAAAAAACTTTAAACACATTTAAACACAACAATGCCTTATATATAAAATAATTGACATTAAATGACAGCCACCACACAGGGGGGCAAGCAGGCATCAAGCACCGCAATAGAGTGGCAACACAAAAATTCTGGGACGCTGAAAGTATTGCAGCGCATTGGATGTGATGTTGATGACTGTATGGCATACCATACCATTCAATATCGGCCAGCGTCATCGTCTACCAATTCAATAAACGTTGCAAAGCAAAACAACCAAATTGTGCACAAAATCAAAGCTAAACCACTGAAACACACAATAAACCTGATTTAAGCCAATATCAAACCATTACCATGATTAACCCAGTAGATGCGCGGTCGGTAACCTGCGGCTCTTATTACTTTTTTGATGGCCTTCATTTGTGATTTTTTGGAATTATCCTAAACCATTTAAAATCGCACGCTTTGAAAATAAGATTTAAAAAATTGTCCATGTCCATGGTAACTATTTAGAAGAAAGGTTATTTAGTGCAGAAAGCGAATGTTGATGTGAAACATTTTGCCTACGGTACGCGTTAATTTAAAGTCAATTATAAGTTTGTTACATATTTTCCGAAGTGCCCGGCCAAGGCCTTTTTTTAAAAACGCACTTTCCAGTGGCTTTGAAATGTTTCTTTTTTTAATATCATATGACTCCCACGGAAAAAAAGGTTGCCTACCGCTGCACTAGCTAACCGGCAGTTAGCCAACAAGCGCAATAACCAACGGTTATTGTTTTGGTTTCTTTTTTTTTTTTTCTTTTTAGGAATACAGTATTATCTCCATGGCCAATGTGGTGTTTCGCTAGTTGTTTTTTTTTTTTTTGTGCTGTTCTCCTATTCTTCTTATGAGTCTTCTTAATGCAGCATTGGAGTGATATTTGGTACAAACGTGAGGCGGGTGTATTACAGTATGTTCATTTCTTGTTAAGTTTTCTTACAAGTGGCGTTTTAGTTTTAATGTAAATGTGGTTTAAGCGGTTTTAAAACGTCAATCCTCGACATGTTATCGCAAAAACCAAAACCAAAAAAAAAAAAAAAAAAAAGTAAAAGTAATAAAGACGCAGCTTTGTTTATACCAGCTCTTAAAAGTTGTTCTGCTTCTGGTGAGTTGTTAACTTCGTTAAGCTCTTTTAGCCATCTCGGTTGGTTGACGTGTCTTAGGGGAACCATTTGCTCCGTTTTTGCTTTTTAGTTTATCTTACATGAAGTTGTACCGTTGTGAGTCACTGGGTTGTTGTACACGTAATTAGGGATTAATTTTTAAATTTAGTTTTTCTTTTTTTGTTTGTTTTGGCATCAACTTCAATCTAAGTAAGATTTTCACTGGTTCCATGTAATTACATAGTCCCAATTTAAACTAATATTTATTTTAATACCCATGCAATGTATGTTTTTATTTACTATTTACTATTTATGTATCCAACGGTGGTACTTTTGCATTCACTCTGTTAAAAATCAAGCGGCTGAAATGCTTTAATGGGAAAAATAATAAGTAAAAAGTGGACTTAAAAGGCATCGATACACTGAAGAAGTTGCGGAGTGTTTAGCGAAGAGATCTCAAAAGAATGGTTCTTCCTTGTGCACCAACAAGCTCGTACAAAGTCATGCGTGTTTTATTTTAAACCTGTAAAGGCTAAAACCTAGATTCTATGAGAATGCTTAACCATCGGCAACATCAACATCATGTATCGACTGTTAGTAACACATTTCGCAAAATTAACCCAACTTGAGGTTTAGACTGTAGGTCTAGAAAAAATCTCTGAAACTGAAGAGCGAAGAATGGCAGCTAGTTTCTTAATAATGAACAAGTATTCTTATGTGTAACAAAACTGTGGGCGTGGCTTATGCCTGATTATGTACTTTATTAGAGTACATAATACTTTTATTCAGCTTCCGAAAAAGGTTTACTATAAAGAGTTGCCATTTTTAAAGCTAATAAGAAGCATAGTTGCCCAATTTCATTTTCTAAGTTTACAGGTCCCTAAACAGAATTTGATCTATTGCATGCCTGCCTCTGAATTATTTTTTATTTTTTTTGCATAAATTTATTTAAATATTCAAAAAAATAATAATAGTAAAATTGAGATGAGTAACAGTTGCTATTAAGTTGATTGAAATAATTTCTAAATCCGTAGAAATGTAACAAAGTGTTTAATTAAAAAGTAGGAAAATTCATTTAAATAGTTTACATTGGGACCTAGTCAGACGGCATGACGGAAAGGGAGAAAAGGTCTTGTTTCCATTTCAATACAAATTAATTCAATTTTCAATGCAAGTAATTGTAGAAAACATTTGATACCAAATGGCATGTAAAAGCACACATTAAATACCTGACAACTCAACCAAACCAAGCCAACCGAACCAACTAACTGACTGTGTGTGTGTGACTGACTGACTGACTGGCTCACTGTCTATCTGTTTCCGTCTGTCTAAGTTAATGCTATAATATCATTTTACTCTTGATTAACTAAATGACAGTTTTGCTTGCTTTTTTTTTTTATTTAATTCTTTTTTTTTTTTATTTTTTTTTTTTATTTTCTACACAAAGGAAACATGTGCATAAAAGTATTGTATATTTGCGAGTGCCAGTGGTAGCATAAAGTATGGTTATGGTGTGGAAATAACATGACATGTACCTGGTTTTAAGAAATTCTAGTCGACTATGTATACATTTTAATAGGTGAAGTGTAAAAGTAATCTCTTTTAGACTTGATTTGAATTAAAAATGTTTCTACTCTTGCGCCACATGCACACACATCTCCATACAAATGCAAAGCACTGGCATGGGTGAAGGGGGGAGAGCTACTTAATTATGCATATGAATGTATACAAACTATGTATTCAATTAAAATAATATATTGTGGAATGGTTAGTGGAAGAAGAGAAAAAGAAAAAGAAGAAGAAGAAGCAAAAGTAAAATGAAAATGAGCACACAAGAACAACAATCATGTTACTTATAGAAAAAGTTTCTTGCTGCCTGTTGTTATTGTTGTTGTTTGTCTTTAAACTATTAAGGCTGGTGCGGTGCACACGACTTCACTTCTTATTTTGACGTTTTCAGAGTTTGTTTGTGGGGGATTTGTGCTGGTGCCTGCGTATGATGGAGGCCTACATGGTGCCTTTTGATTAGATAGTTGTTAGTCCAGTTGCATAGTTGTTGTTGTGCTTATGCTGTTCCTACCATTGTTATTGCTGCCTTTATTATTATTATAGAGAAAAAAAAAATGAAGTGGCAGCATTTTTCTTCTTGTTTTTTTTTTTTTTCTATATTTTCTTACTTGTAGCTGGATTGCTAGTTAAACATCAAGCATTTATACCAATCGCTAGTTAGAGAAATGTTAAGACCATAACCATACCATACGAACGAATAGAGATAGATGAAACTTTGGCAATAACCATAATTAAAGTTAAAATGAAATGAGTCTATAAACTACCACTACCACCACTACCACCACTACCACCACCACCATCAACCGCTACTACGAGTATAATAAAAAATCAACATTTTAATGATTTTTATTATATCTTTACATAGACACAAATGAAAACATACAGACGTAAAACATCATTCAGCACCAACAACAACAACAACAATAATAATAATAAAAACGACAACATCAGTAGAAGGCAATGAATTTTATGATGATTAAATTGACCCTAAAGTAGAAAAACTATAAGGAAAGGTTTGCTATTGTTGTTGTTGCTTTCTGTTTTATTACAAGGTAACGAAAATAAAAAAAGCCTACGTTTGGAGAAGCTGTACATATTTTACAAATTAAATTGTTTATTACCAGCCTATTACCAGCTGCATAAGATAAACAAACTTTTCGGAAAATAATGTTCATTAAAATGTTATTTAATGCTGTAGGTGCAGAGCACATGATGATGTTGCTACAAACTTTTAAGAATGTCTTTATTTCTCTTTTTAACATTTTAAGTAATTGCTCAGAAATAATAAAATATATAGAGAAGAAGAAGAAGAAGAAGAAGAGAAACGACATCAAAAGCTTTGAAAGGCCGCCTCTTTTAACGGTCGTTAGGTATGAAAAAAGTAAAACAAAAACTCAAACTGAAACATTTCGTATAAAACGAGTACCTGCATCCATACAAGGCTGATATAAAATGTTAAAATGAAATTAAATTAAATGTAGAGATGAAATATTTGAACGACTACAACTTTTCTAATAACTTCACGGACACACAAGACCTCGCTTGATCGACTCATATACATGTGGGGGATACACGAATGGGCCTCAAAAGGAATTGCAGTGAATGTGTTATAATGTTTCCTGCCGGTTATATAATTAATGAAAAGATTTAAGAGATTACCACCAATTCCAAGAGTACACAGTTTATTTATTAACATATTTTATGTAGCTTTATAACCTGCAATTAATTCTTTACAAAATGTGAAATTCATTTTTATTTTTAATGAAATTTTCAATCCCCCCCCTAAGGGTTTTATTAATAGCCAAAGCAGTGCCTGGCTCAGTTCTATGTCATGTCATGTTTTATACACGAATCCAACTTCAAATTATAACGTATTTTTAGACCATTAGTTGTGTATATAAATTGTGGGTGTGTTTGTATGTTTATTAGTGTAATTTATTTATAATAAATTTCAAAAAATTTACGCTCTAAAGAGCTGGCATATATAGAACATGTCGCTGCGTTTGTTTACTAGTATGTTCAAGTCTATTAATGTGTCACATTTCCTGTGCGTGTGTGTTATATAAAGAAGATTTTTTTAATTAATTATTTAATATTTACTATGCAGCTTTGTTCTATTTTTATATATAATTTCTTTTTTTTTTTTTTATACATACCTTGCATGCTGCGGCCCCACAAAACCAGCATCATGCGCGGAACTGGCTGTGATTTGAGCATCTGTGATTATACCAGATTCCATGCCCAGAGGCATATTACATGTGGCTACAAATAAATAAAGCAAAAAACATGATATTGTAAATAATATTCCAAAGGACTAAAAAAAAAGAAGCAAAAAATAATTGCAGTTTTTTTTTAATTAACTAAAAAATGTGTGTCAACAAAACAAGCTGTACACGATGTACAAAAAGGAAATGTTTGAATGTTATTTATTATGCAAGAGCCCCTCTATGCTAATATTGTGAACGCATCCAATCGACCGTAGCACTTATTAGTAATTATATTGTGTCCCAAAACATGTTTGTGTATGATGAGTGTTACCAAGGTTACATATCTAATTAATCAAAATATGCATCGAAATAGACATGTCCGTCCGTATGTGCCTGTATTTTTAATTCCAGCACGGTCGCCAAATATTGAAATATTGAACTGAAATTTTGTATAAATTTTATACGAAGCTTTCCATTTAATTTAAGCGTAATAGATTATTTACCACGCCCATTTCTTACAAGGTGCAGATTGTAATTGTGGCAAAGGGTGTATTATGCTTGTATGAATGTTGTGTAAACGTAATCGATTTAACCATGTCCGTCTATCTGTCCATGTAAATTTTTGCTTAGGCTACAGGTCACATTTTTTGAGTTACTTCGATGAAATTTGGTACAAAAACATGTATTCGCCCAAAGAGAAGCCCTATTAAAAATGGACAATATTAAACCATTTTTAAAACCCCTCCCCATATAAGGTCCTCTTATAATAAATATTTTTATATAGAAAAAAATCGCAATTTCTAATATTTTTGCACAAAATTTGGTAAAGAATAGTTAATTAGCTTCATATTTGGTTGAAACAAATTTGGACCTGATTGAAGCATTTTTAGAACCACTTTCCATATAACGTTCTGTCATAAAGACACTTGAGCGATCAAGCCTGCAGTTTGCGGCTACAAATGGTAATAATTATAACATAATTTACATAACTAAGTGGTGTAAAACTGATGATGAGATGAAAAGATTTGACATAAATAAATAATAAATTTCATATTAATCGCTCTATTTTTTGGGTCTTAAACAAATTTTCATTAATTATGGGCTGTGGTTGTAAGTGAATTTTAGCCATTTTTCTCCACATTCTATAAAAAGAAATCTCTTTACGACTCTACAGACCAAGAGTGAATGTAACAGTTTGCTGCTAAATATATGTTACGTATGATATAAAAATGTGTGTGTAGTATATAAACAACAACATGTTTATTGTTGTTATTGCAAGACGAGTCACCAATATAGAAAAGCATACATATACTGTTCAGTTTACCTTAACAGTTAACTGCAGAGTAAATGTCTTGTCTAACCAACAGAATGACTGACTTACTGATGATTGTTTGGTCGCTTAGCTGCCTGACTGACATTCTTTCTTTCTATTTTTTAAGGTAAATATAAAGGCTTTTTTGCATGCATAATAATTGTGTGTGTGTGTGCATGTGTAAGTGGGGCAAAGCGTATACACACACATATTTAAAATAAATCCGTTCCATTTTTCTACTGTTTCTGTGCTGTGTTAAAGCGAGTGATGCACACACGCAGGGCCATGTCAACCTGCCATCAGTCCTGTCTAGGCAACCTACCACTCCTGCTTGCTACACACGAAAAAGAGTTGCGCGTGCGTGTGTGTGCGTTGGTGTGTGTGTGCTTTAAAATTATAAAGAACTATAAATAAATTCACTAAGCAAACAGCATGGGAATAATTTGAAGTGACTATTTATCTATTTGCTGTTCTGCTAAATGCAACTGGATTCAACTGCCTCCCCACCAAAGTTCGTTGTGAGCTATTGTTGGCAATGCTGCTGCTGATTAAACGTGTGATATGTCGCATGAGTGAGTTTTTGTTTAAAAAAAAATCAAGACATATGTTGCTTTTCTTCGCCAATATTGTCGAGTCTTGTGTGTGTGTGTGTGCGAGTAAACTCTCATATAAAAGAATAGTTAAAGAAGTAACTGTGGTGCTGGTGCTGGTGCTGGTGCTGGTGTAAGTCATAGATGTTTAAATGATTTTTACAAAAATATTTCACTAGAGTATTATTGTGGTTGTTGTTGTTGGCGCGTATATTGTTACCAGCAATTTTATGCATTCACGGGGAAAATTTCTTTCATAACCTAAGCAAACGTTCTGCATCTTTGCATGGCGAACCATAAATATTAGACAAGTATCACTTAAGCACTCTATAAGGAGGGGTAGACAGCTCCGCCCTTGATATATGCATTATTTATACGTACGTCTGTATACAAAGCTTTGGTGATATCTTGATGTTTGGATGTAAGATGCAATAGTTTAATAAACGCAGTGAAGCTAAGCGCACTTAAGATTTCAGATGGAATGCTTAGGTATGCGTATGTATTGTGTGTAAATGGGAAAGTAGACTGTATGAGGTTGAAGTGTCGACGCGGCGAGAGAAGGACCAAGTGGGTGAAGTTCTCCTCCTCAATCGATTGATACATTAAAGTTGCAACTTTCTATAAACTTTTGTTTCCGATAATTTATAATCTATTACACACACACACACACACACATGCATAGCCCCTTAACAATATTTATAACTTTTCGTATCATATATCATTTTAACTAAATTTTCTTTCATAAGCGATATAAATCGTTTCACTCCTTAAAGAGCAACACACCAACCATAACGCATAACAATGGCTAAGCATTTATGGTATAAGAAAAATGAACACACAATCTATCTGGTGTAACAAAAAAACCAAAACCAAAACCAACCGAAACACACAAAAACAATGAGAAGAGCTTCCACGGTAACAAACAGCACCCCATAAAAATGTCAATAGTTAAATGGTGGCGCATATAAAACTACAAGTAAAGGATATTAAAAGACAACTGAGCAAACACCCAACAGGCCAAGACAGGCCAGACCAGACCAAACTAGTAAAAAAAACAAAAAAAAAATCAAAAAATTGTGAAACTTATATAAAGCAGGATGCTGTAGATGCAGGACAAACCATTAAAAATCCATAAGAATCTGCATATGAGCTTATAAGTTACATGTGGCGTTTTGGGAAACGACGCAAAAAGAAACACAAAAACACAGGAAAATTATGGTCTCTTGTTAAAGAAATAAGAATATCCCGCTGTTTTAAAATGAACCACAAAAAATGGTCTACCCAACAGTTAAGAGAAAAAACGCGGCTGAGGGAAAAAAGTTACATTTGACGTGAAACACATTTTAAACACCCTTCACATGTATTCACATATACGCTGCCTGCCTTTTTCACAACTACTCGGCTACATGCTACCATTTACCGCAGCAGTCGAATTCAAAACCAAAGGAGGCATATTTGAGGTCGGAAGTGGACTTGACTTGGGCAAGACTTTGTTAAAACACCCGAAAGTAGGCTTCTAAATCCTCTGAAAATGGTTATGATCAGTATGAAATCTTGCATCAATTTAGCTATATCCGTCTGTCTGTCCATTTTGATATTCGCGATTGCAAAGCTATTGGTCGAAGGTTACGCCCTTATACAATTATACAAGTTGTAAATAGTTTTTATATAGACTTTCACTCAAAAACCTTACTGTAAAACCACGCCCACAATTCGTAAGCATCATTGTTGATCAGATATTTAATATAATGCTGTAATCAGGCGAGACTGCAAATTTAGCATAAAACATTTGTGGTATTTTTTTAGAAGTGGGCGTGTCTGTTATACCATTTTATTCGTTTTTAGCTCTTGGATGAATAAGATAATTTAGTTACATTCAATTAAGTTCAATTAAGGGTGTGGCTGCGTAACGGGAAAGAATGAATCTGGTCTTGGCCAGAACGAATCAGATTTTTAGGCCACTTATGCTCTGTAGGGCCTCTGACTGTCTCCCTCTATTACAGCTGCAACTGAATCGAAAACGCATCATACTCTGAATCTTGGAGTAGAGAGTAGAAAGATTGCTTGAAATAACATTGAAAACTTATGGCGTTTAACGAAAAACGAGAAGCTCCCTTTCATTGTAATGTTAATGTTGTTGTTAGCTGCGCATTTTATAAATTGTAGCATTATTGTAGATTATATTACAACACAATGAAGATGTTACATTTACCGAAATCTATCTGGACAATTGTTGTTTAATATATATAAAAAATATTAACACAAACAATAAGAATGCAGTTGAGAGGTGTTGTGGTAGAAGTGATGCAATTAGAATACTTACCAATATCGAATCCTCGCGTTTCGGCTGCCCGCTGCATAACCAGCAGACTGATTAGGATTAAAAGCTGATAGGAAAGGCACTGTTGGGAGAACATGTTGCAGGTGCTGATGGCGGAGGTGGTGCTGGTGGTAATTGTAGAAAATGTTCTTTTTATTGCTGTAGTTGTGGTAGCGGTTTTAGTTGCGATTGTGTTTGTGGTTGTTGTTATTGCTGCTGGTCTTCTTCTTCTTCGTCTTTCTGTTCTTCGTGTTGAATTTGTCTTATAAGTGGTATGCGTGGAATTAAAGGTGAGCTTTCGTTGTTGAGAATTCTTGCTGCTTACGTTTAATTTTATTTGAAACATTTATTTATTTATTTATGTTTTTGTAATAAAAAGGCAGTGTTGTTTTTGTTTTTTTTTTGTTTTTTTTTTATTTTGTTTTGTAATTGGTTAAAATGATGAAAATGAGAAATCTGCAAAAAGAAGAAAAGGGAAAAATTTGAACGTGAATAAAAAAGATATTTACCACCTGCTGACTATTACGTACGGACGTACGTACATACGTGCTGATGAAATGAATTAAGATTTTATAATAAACTATTCACTTAATGAAACTGTGCAGCACTTACGCGCCTAACTTTAATAATGGCTACACACACACACACACACACACACACACACACCATACACACCTTAATACCTTACCACGGTGCTATGGCACAAGATGTATATGGTGAAATGTAATAAAGGTAAAAAATTTTAAAAAAAAACAACAACAACAAAATAATGTTGTTAAACAATATTTATGTGTCTGCTAGCTGAACACCAGGGCAAAAACATTGCGTTCCGCACCATTCATTCCAAGCAGCAGCTAATTGCAATTTATGAGAGAAGTTCAGCGGTAGTAGAAAAACACCAACAACAACAACACAGTAATGTGAATAGAAAATATTCGTTCAACATATTAGAAAATTGTTTTCTTTTTAAACAAATTAAACGAAAAAAAAAAAAAATTCAACAAGACTTGGGCCAAACCTTGTACACACACTCCGCCCATATGTAAATGTAAAATTTTGAAATTGTTGTCTTCATAGGTGGCACACTAACGCTTGAATGATTGCACTAAACATTCTCAATAGACGAACGGATACAATCGCACACATAAATAGATCGCTTTTAGTTTCTAAGCTAATTAAAAATGTAAACATTTTATGCAGTCTTTTAAAGCTTCTTTCCTTAGCTTTTTGTTTTGTTTGTGCAGTATGTTCCAAATGGACTGAAGCACTTAATATATTCTCACAAACCATCTGGAAAGTATAAAAAACAGTTTTTCTGTCATGCGTTTAGTTTGTGTATGTGTTGTGTATAGAAGCCTTCTATGTCATGTCACTACTTGACAGCTGTCAAAATAGTTGACTCCGCCGCCTCATGCAACGGTGCAATGTCGTTAAAAAAAACTTGCCAACACTTTTTTATTGTAATTCTTCTCTTTCTCTCTCTGGCTGAGCTTCATTTTTTTCCTTATTTTTTTTTTTTTTTTTTTTTTTGTGTAAAATAATCCGAAAATCTATAAATAATGAAGTGTTTATTTTTAAAACAACAACAACAACAACAAAAGACCAAAAAACAAAAATTTCTAAACAAATAATTCGCAAATTTATTTAAGCGTCACCTTGAACAGATTATTGAAGGCAAACATTTTTTAAAGCTCAGCTTAGCCGGTTTTTATTTATTTATTTTATAAATAATTCATTTAGAAAAATACAACACAAGTGAAATAAAAAAATTATTAAAAGAGACAAATTAATAATAGCAACAACAAAAACAACAATAATTGAATTGAAAAAATTTACAAGAAAACTAAATTTGGTTTGGTCCACATCTGAAAAACCCTTTACAGCTTCAGCTTAAGAATGTATTATACACGTTGTGCAGCATCTCTAGCTGCTTTTTTTAGAGAGTTACAAATGTTTTGAAATGTTTGATGATCATTAAAAAGAATGAATTTAAAGGAAATTTTACTTTTTTTCCAGCCAGCTTTCACATACTTTTCATTTATTCGTGCATTTCATAAAATAATTCAAATAAATATTTCATAAATGCGTGAGTAATATGTTGATAATAGACACAAAATGGCAAACCTATATATGGGCCAACTATGTGGAGTTTTCTTTGTCTCAAGCTTGAACCTGCCGCGGCACACTTCATATGTATTGCGATCATAATATCGTTTGATTCAGTGAATAAAACAACCGCAACGTTTATGGGGAACGGATTACATGAAACAAATGTCTTTATTTTGTTTTTTCTTGTTCTCATTACTTGATGGCGGTTGCTTCCCTACAGCAAGATAACATCATTTTTTTTTTTTTTCAATTTTACACTTTTATACTCATTCGGATATAAACATATGCATGTACATGTATAGCCGTTTAAATGTACATTTTTTTTAACGGTTTAGTGTTTAACAAATGAATAAATCAAGTGCAAATATTTTATACCCTACAACGCTTACTGCCTACTGAGCAGAAACTTAATTTATGCAAAAATGTTGTATAACCATCAGTAAAGCTAAACAATGTCGCACAAAGTCGTACCTGGCAGCCTCACGTTGTTAGCAGGTCAGCAGTTTTAAGAAAAATGTTTGAGATTAGACCAAGACAATAAAATGTCTGCAAAACTGAAACCTGCAGCTTTTACCCAAATACACCTCCGCAGACAAATAGATAAAACGATTCGGAAGGAGATTCTGAATAGTTGAATGCAATGCAACTAGCAGCAGTAGTGGTGTAAAGTATGAAATGAAAGAGAAACACTTTTCAACACACCGCCGATACTAAGCCTTCCTTTTCCACCATTCGTACATATGTATATATATAAAGGTACCGTATTTGCCACTTGCCTTGGTTACCCATCCATATTATGCTATGCCATGTGATTTTTTGTTATAATAATCATGTACTGGACGGTTTTTGTTCACCTTGTTGTAGCCTTAAGAAAAATGAGCCTCTGATTGCATCTTTAACAGACTATACAATTTATACCTGCTATAAATATACTATGTACACTATGCTTGGCAGGGTGGGTGTACACATAGGTAACACTATGATGTTATATACGTTCTTGTGGGGCAACTACAAAGTGTTTTAAATAGATGCCTGAAGTATTTTTTTTTTTTTGTTTTTCGTTTTTTCTACCCTGATGCTCTTTTCTGTTAATGGGTATGTGTGTACGTGTGAGATATCTTGAAGCCTACAATTTTCCAATTTATTTTGCCTTAGACTAGATATGAAATGTTTACCTGCCTTTGGTTGATTGGTTGCTTGGTACGGTTCCCCTGACTGTGGCTTGATTACATTACACTCAGCTAATATTTATTTATCTAACCAAAACTTGTGTAGAATTTATGTTCCTGAACGTTCATTCATAAATTTTTTTTAAACGGTTTTCAATGTCGTCTATAAACTATACATCATTTATATACGATAAGATAGGACCAGTTAGTTAAGTTGGTTGGTTGGTTGGTTGGTTGGTTGATGTCTATTTTTGTATCGATTACTGTGAATGGTGTACATAAATTAATTTCCAATTGAAAATCAACTCCATTGCATTCATTTACTAAACGGCAAATCATTACACTTTCCCCCGAGATGCCTTTTAATTGTTTTCACCATTAGCATCAAAAATCTGTTGCCACAACCGTGTTGCGCTTTTCTCTCTCCCACTCTGTCTCTGTCGCTGTGACTTTTATGATTTTACATGTATGGGTAAATTTTTCAAGTTTTATATCAATCTATCTTTTTTTTTTTTTTAATTCAATTTAATTTAATTGGATCAATTATAACACAATGATGTAGTGACCACACAAAAGATTAATTTATAGAAGAATTGGTGACAATATCTGAAAATGAGGGCGCAAGCATCCTTTTGTAAATATATTGAATGTGAAGATTACTTGAAAAGATATTTAAAAATCTTGTTAAATAATAGAATGTTGTAATGCCCGCTATTACATTACAGGGACAACTATTGAACGTGAACTCTGGTTGGCTTGTTTTCTTATATATCCACCACCTTTAACTCGAAGTTGGATTTTTTATGCAAGACAATCTTTTAAAATAAAAATCAAATTAAATTCAATTTAAATAATATCTGTCCGTCTGTCTGTGTGTCTTTTAATGAAACAAAGACATATTCTATGAATTCAATTATATGTGTGTGACAGTAATTTTGTCACTGACATTAAATTTTCTAGAAAATATAAGGAAAACCTTATAATTGATATAAAAAAAAAGGAAACCTTGCCAACACCTTGACTAGCAAAATACCGGCAAAAATGAAAAATTTAACAAAATTTATAAAAGTTTACAAACTAAAGAACAGACACTTTGTACGTGTTGGGGTATGTTGGTTATTGTAACAGGGGCAGACATTTCAGAGAGAAGAAGCGGAGGTCTTTAGTTTTATTGGTTATAAGCAAAATATTGTATTATGGCTGTTAAAACCGGCGTCAAAAAGTCCTTTTTCTACACAAACATGTATCACCCTCACCCCCCTTTGCTCACTTTGCTTAAATTAGAGCTTTGCCAGACTAACAAGTAAAACGGAAATAAAGCAATACAAACTCTATACGACAAATGAACAACATATAAATTTATATAAACGTATATATTTCAGCAGTACAGATACACGTGTAGTATGTATACCCAGAGCTATGGTATTCACTTATATTTTGTTGGCTGCTATTAGGTTTTACAGCTACTGTGGTTTGCATACCACATCCATACCATTCAGCCAACCAACCAAACAACCAATAAAACAAAACAGCAATACCTTGGGGTTTAAATTATGGTTGTAAAAATTGTGTTGGTATACTATGGGGAGTTAGGGGTGAACAAACATATTTTAAGGGTAAAATTTCAATAAAAAAAAATTTGTGCAAATAACACCACGAACCGTACTAATAAGAACAAATATTTAAGAATATATGAAGAAAAAGAAGAAGAAGAAGAAGAAGAAGAAAGATATGATTGACCATGATAACAAAGTGAAAAAATTGCCAAATGAGGCTTAAATTAAATTATAATTATTATTAAAAATCCATCATATCTCAAGATTTTTATGTAAAAATTTTCACCAATTATAAAGATTTTATATTATTTCCATTTATAATTGAAAAAGTGTATGTAATTTCGATAAAATTATAATTCAAAATTGAAAATATTCCTAAATGAAAATGAAAAATTTTATTTGATATTAAAAAAAAAAAATTCCACTTCACACTAAATAGTAAGAAATTGAAATTCGGAACAACTAAGAAATCTAAATTTGGCTTAGGTTAAATCCGAAATACCCCCCATATGTACATACAAACAGTAGGCGTGGCAGGTATATGATTACGCCCACTAATATTGTATGTATCAGCTTGCAAGTCGAGTTCTACGCAGGGTATGGTTTTTTGTAAATTGTGGGCGTGTCTGTTATTCGACCACGCCCATATATGCATCAAATTTCAAGTTCATACATTAATTTTTGTAGCAGATACATTGAAATTTGTTGATTGTGGGCGTGCCTTTGAACCGATTTTGCCCACTTTCAATCTATCACGCCATCTGCGTGCAGAAACTTTATTTAGCTCAAAGACAGACGCGCGGACATACATGTCTGACATTTCATAGGGTCCATGAAGTCTTCTCTTAAGTGCAGCAAATGGTAGATGTGAAATGTTTTATCAATAGATTATCGAATATTCTACTTGATTGCGTTGAATTTCTTTTTTTTTAAGCTTAATTACAGTAGCAGATGCATTTTCTGTACAACATGTTGTCAGAGTGTAAGTCTTCTTTTGTTATACAAATGGTCTTCTGTGGTGACGATAACCATCTATAATATCTTTTTCCAAGAAATTTGCTTCTACTTTGAAAAAGAGAAACTGTTGCAACACATTTCTAGATTTCTTTGTCGGCATGTTCTTTTCTTTTACTTCTTTTTTTTTAATGTTCGTAATTTGACTGTTTGTTCTAGTTAACGCCTCCTACTGTTTGAGGAGTCTCCTTTCCACAACATGTGTCACATGCAATTCATTTCATATGGATTTCAAAATTGATTTGTAATTAACTTTTTCACTTGTAAACGTATTTGTATACTTATCATAAATATCCATTTCAGTTAAATCGTATTATGTTCACTTCAATAATTACACTGATAAAGATAATTCATAATAAAGCTGATAATAAAAAAAAAGAAAAAAAAAATAGGCCAAAAATGATGAAATTGTGTGAATGTGTGTGAATTTGCATCAAGTCAAACCATTCAATAATTTACACTGTTTGGCCGTTGGGTACATTACTACCATTCTTTTTATTAGTAATAAACTTAGAGTGGATTTAACGATTCAAAAAATGTAAAAATCAAACGATTTTATGCAAATAAACCATAATCGTTATTGTGATCTTTATGTATAAAAACAATTCATAAAATAACGATTAAAAATTAATAATAAAAATTAAAAATCGATCAAATCTAAATTGAATGAACTTTGTGATATTCATTTAGCTAGCCGATAAAGTTTAGCCTTGATCGTTATAATTTTTTCGATCAATAAATCTTTTTCGATCTTTTTTTAATCATTATTCTTGATTATAATTAAATTTGCATGTTATTAAAAATAATCGTTATTCAAAAAAAATTTTTTTTTTAATATTATATCGACATGGTCCCTGATAATAAATAACAAAACTGTTTATATACTAAATAAAACAATTATTTAAATTTTATGTTTATATGTATTTTACTAAAAGATCCACAATTTAATTACAAACTGAATTTCTCACAATTTTAAAAATTCTGTTCTGCTACAACTTTTTAAATGAACCCTTTATTCACACGCTATGGCTTTATGTAAAATGCAAAACCAAAAAAAAAAAAAAAAAAAAAGAACAAGAATACAAAATAGTTACATAAAACCTTTATAAAGATTTTTTTTACAAAGAAATTTCTTTCTTTCTTTCTTTCTTTCTTTCTTTCTTACTTACTCGCTGGTTTTCATTTAATTGCCTTTTAGTGGGAAAACATTAAAAATTAAATAAACGACCTCTTACTCATAATACATACATGAATATGCATAAATGCTAAATAACATATCGCACATACACACACATACAATACACTCATTTTAAATCACACAACAGCGAATTAAAAACATTTCAAACTGTTGTACAACAATCTAGATTCTAGAATACAAACATACGAGTGATGTGTATGTGTGGTATAATAAGAGAACGAAAAATCACATTGTTACGTTATGAAAGGGAACTGTACAAATAAACGACCGAGAGCTGATATTTATAAAATTACTTAGCGGGTAGAGTGTGATTAAGTTTATGTGGTCGTTGTTATAGTTGTAGTTGGTGGCAAGCACACAAAAACGAAACGAAACGAAACGACTAATTAACTACATAATAATGCATTCATTAGCTTAAGAAGCATTAAAAAGAACTAAATCAAGCTGGCGAGAAATGTAAACACCAAGAGGACAACAGAGGCAGACCAACAGACCAACAACAATACAACAATATTATGATATAAAATTCAATTTGCTAAGAGTAATAATTTAATAATGATCACCCACAGACACAATACAATCATGAGAAAACAAACATTGCAGAAAAAAATCTCAAACACAATAGCAAGAGAGACGGAGAAAGAGAGAGAAGGGGCCTTATTTAAATAGATATTAATAGTTACGTAGTTCACTCTATAGAATTATATATAAAAAAGACAAAAAGACGACTTCATTTATTTAAACTATAACTGAGATTATTAGAAGCCCACACACACACACACACACACATTCATAACGAACGAAGTGTTTGTGTTTAGTGGCTTATGATGGAAATATAACTTTAATCAAACCGTATAATGGACGTACAAAAACCTCTTTTTTTATTATTGCCCGCATCAACACACTATGATGAACATCTGTGCTTTCACTTTTAAAAGTGTTCCAAGTCACAATTCTCTAAACAACATTAATATTGAAAAATTGGAAAAAAATTTACAAAATTAGCTAAATCGATACTGACTTAGATCACTTTCAAAATTAACGGCACATAAAAATCATCAACTCTAAGTATCAAACACTATGTATGGTTGCGTCTGGTTAGCTTTTTTTGTGACCCCTGCAAGGTTATTTATTGCTTCTACACCATGCGCTTACAATGATTAGTTTACTTAAGTTGCGAATGCAAAACTTCATACATCATTAAACTGTTGAGCATCATTGCGTTTCCTTGATTTTTATATCCTCCCTCCGCCATAGTGTTGAATGATGAGGATACAGTAAGTTTGTTGTTTCATTTGCACACCTAAAAGAAGGTGTCAGAGACCCTACAACATATATATATTTTTGATCAGCATCAAAAATTGCCTAAATCTAGATGTCTATGTCCGTGTGTCCGCACGCATTGTAAATTTTGATGTATTGAGCTGGAATTTTGTGCAGACACTTTTAGAAATTAAAAATGAACAAAATCGATCAAGAGCCACGCCCACAATCACATGTGGGCTTGGTTGGAAAACAGACACACTTGTACCTTACAAAAAAACCATACGCAACATCTAACTCGACTAATGCAAACTAATACGTAACGCCACGCCCACCGTTTGTACATAAATGTGGAGGGTATTTAAGGTTTGACTTGAGCCAAATTTAGTTTTCTTACTTGTTTTGGTATTTAGAAGCAGAACACGTTATAAAAGTTGCACCTAATAAAAGGCCTTAACACCGCGCCTTCAATAATTATTTTAGGTTTTTTCCCCGTTATTTATTTAAAAGTTATGTTACGTTATACGACAAAACGTTATATGCAAGGGGAGACTTGCCATCAACAATGTCTTCTTCAACGTTATCATAATTACAATTAACGGTTTTATTGTTATTGTTGTAGTTGTAGTTGTCACTATTGGCCTGTGGCTCTTTTATCTTTATGTATGTGGTTTTATGAATAGCTTTTCAGTTCGTATAGTGTATGTTACGTTATGTTAACTTACGTCGTTTGTGTATCTTATTTAACGCTTGATTGGTTTAATGTTTTTTTTTTTTTTGTCGTTTTTTCAAGAACTATAATATTATATATAAACGTCAATATCACGCTTATGCCTGATTCCCTTGTCCTATATAAAAATAACTAATTTTCTTATTAACTCGCTATAGAAGGGAAGGAAATATTAAACAAATTATATCAGAAACACTTTCTCCATGTATTTAAAGGTGTCCGTTTGGCGGACCGACCATTCAAAGTCTGTCCGAAGTATGTCCAGGTAAACTTTTGCTACAGTTTTACTGATATTTGAATATTTGAATATTTTTATTACAAAGGCACGTCTTGACCCTGAAAATGGACTGAGTTGCCTCATTTTTAGAACCCTTTCCCTTAAAAATGTACACTTTCTCAAAATTTTTTGACAAAATTTTAGAGAAGAATAGTTTGGAATGTCCAATCGGACCCTTTTAGAAGCTCTTCCCCCTGTAATGCTTTTCCAAGAAATGACTTTTATCTGACAATGCCTCGCGTTTACTGATATCTATGGAAGCCTTTAAACGAATGCATCATAATTGCGATTTTTTCTTGAATTTTTCAAAACATTAAATTATAATCTACAAAAAAAAATTGTACCATTTTTAAAGTTCTAATGATAGGCCATCAAATTTTTCAAATTCTTTTCCAAACTTTACCCTGTTTTTAACAAGATTACATAACGTGCGGTAAAAGAAATTGGTGAGGAATCTCTCTAAAAAAAATTACTCCATGAAACTTTCTTCAATCATGAAATATTATGGAAACTGTCCGGAATCTCCAAATAACGTTATTATCGCTTTTAAAAACTATTCCAAATGATTACTTAAGATATTTACTACCAAGTTAAAAGCAATGCATTAATGGTGTGAATTATGTTTTAGATAAAAATTTTACTATTCTTTGAAAAATTCCTTTGATTACCATCTATGTCAATAGTTCAGTTATTTTTGTTTCTTTGGGGGAGATTTAACAATAGATTCGACACGACAGTTATGTGCTTGCTATTAATTTAACAGTTTTCAAGCTTTTCTGTGAATTTTTGTTTTTCCTATATATAAAGAAATTATGTAACTTTATGAAACTCTAGACAGTTTTGCAATGATTACGAAAACTTATTCAATTTTTGTGGCAAATACAATAGATTTTTATCGATCGTAGGCGTAATCGCTTATTTTGAACAGTTATCTGCATGCACTAAAAGTGTATGTACAAAATTTCAGCTCAATATCTCAAAGTTTACGTCCGTAAGAATGCCAACAACAGACGGAGGTACGGACACGAGGACATATACGTCTAGAACGATTCATTCTTTTAATGCTCCTTCTGTATATTGCAAACGGAATGACAAATTGAGTATGTCCTCCATCTTATGGGGAGGGTATATATGTAATACGAATAATCTACAAAAGAAATTTCTTTTTTATTTGTATCCATAAAAAGCCTAGACTGGAAATTCAGCAGCTACCGAAGAAAATAATTTTAGTTATGATTTGCATTTTTCAATTGGCGGACATACGGACAAAATTGCTCTAACAAGTACCCTGTAATTCTTGTCTGTATGTCTGTCAATTGAAGACGGACATACGGACGTACATGTTTAAAACAGTCAGTTTTTAACGCTAATCAAGAATATGTTTACTTTGCAGAGTCCCCGACGCATCCATGTGGGTTAGTAAATTTCCTCATCACTAAGGCGGGAGGGTATACAAATAATTATTTTTATTTTTATATATATTTATAGCTGGATTGTTGTTGTTATGGTGAATAGTTACAAGTTTCTTTTTAAATAGAAACTTTGTCAATTTTTCGATCTTCAAATATTTTTGTTTTCATTTTGTTTTCACGTTCATTTAAAATTAAATTGAATTTATTAAATAAATAAATAAATATTTTCTTCATACTGCTCTTCACTTAACGCTTCATAGAATCCTATGTGGTGGTAATATGGTTGATTATAGATCCTAGGCTTACCGTTGTAAAAAGATGTCGGGTAGATATCAAGTGGATATTAAAGGTTTCCAAATCCAGTTAATAATAAATCCAATGCAAGTGCAGAGAGAATAAAAATATATTTTCTTCTTGGTTTTTTTTTTTTCGTTTTTGTTGTTGTATTATTTTAATTTGCAATAGTTAAATGTGGTTTTACGCGAATATGTACATAAGATGAAATATTTGTATTGAAATTATTTTTTTTTTTGTCACATAATTTTTTTGTTTAAAAAAAAAAAAATTTTTTAAACACAAGAAAAAAATAAATGCGTATTTTCAGTTAACAGAGATCGTCATAGTGACATATTTTCGCTATATATTTTTAGAATAATTTTTTGTGTCGCACTAAGTTTGCTGCAACTTACAGTTACTTAAGTATCTATATATATATAATATGCGAATGCTATGCTGATTGATATGCTAAATGATTCGAAGTTCAATATCCAGACAAATTGTTTACACTATTATCTAAGTTTGTAGATATTAATCACTTGTAATTTGCCAACGCATCTACATATAACATCTCAATTAAATTTTTGTGTTTGTTTGTGTTTGTTTGTTCAGCAATAATTTATAATTTATTGTAGTTTCACGTTCATTTGCATTTTTAGCAAATGAAATTATTTTATATTACACCCGCATGTATGCACGTACCGTACCCGTATAGCAACACCATTTACACAGGTAAGCATATTTTCTCACATATATATATGTTTTGGTTTTTCACTTCTTTCTCGCCTTTCACATCGCATCCATCATCAACATCACTTGAAACGGTACTCTTACTATATAGCATAGCATATGTATAGCTAACAGTTTAACCATAACCATTAACGAGCGTCATCATTTTGGTGGCGTTGTTCATGCGGCAAACGTTACATTGAAACTAAACGGATGACCGTGTCTCTATACATAGAGTTCTTGTAACACACGTAAAATACATTTATTGTAAACATAAGTATGGTATGTGTACTCGCATATATTTATAGCAGAAAAACCAACTCCACCACCATCACCACCACTACCACAATAATCGTCGCTATCACAAGCACTTACTGCATACAATCTCTCATTTTATGTTCTGCAAGGAGCATAATGCATAAAATAAAACCAAAGTCACCCCAATCATAAGAGTGAATATAATAAGAGAACTCACATGCACACAAAAAAGAGAACAATTCTCTTTTTCAACAGCACTGTCACATATTCTGCAAGCTCCATGTTATTAACAGTTATCAATTACAAAGTTTTCTCTTGGTTTCTTACATATGTATGCACGACATTAAAACATGTAAATTAAAATGTTGCCGTTAAACAGCATATGTTAACCGAAGTATAAGAGTTTACAATTCATTTCAACATGTTCGGCTTTGTAACATTATTAGGCATCAAACATGTACACATGCTGCATGATAACTGACTTTTTCTATTAAATCAAATATTTTATTATGTGCATATTAATATTAATTATATACAATATATGAAAAAAATTTCATATTTGTTATTGTACTTAATTTTTGTGCCTGTGCAAATTGTAGCTTAGAATTTACAAACAACAACAGACGGACACACGGACAGTTATCGGACAGACATCTTTTGGGCGTTTCAAATCGAACAACAAACTTAGTATACCACCATCTGGTTAAGGATTATGTGGAAAATCACAAATAATGACAGCATATAAAACATTAAAAAATAATTTAAATGTTGCCCCATTAAGTAAATTTGCTCAAACCATTTGATGATTAATATTAAGTGCTTGTGTGTACAACTGTACAAGACGTGCGTATGTGTGTGTATGTGTGGCACAAAGCTTTAAATTTAAATTTTATCAATCGACTTATGAGCTATTTACATCAAAATCAGGTCTTTTCTGTCCAAACCGCTATCTCGTACACATACTAAAGATATTAAACCGAAAAAAAAAAAAATGAAAATCTTTTGCGTGCGCTCGCTCGCTCGACTGTTTGCCTATGTTATTTATATGCATAAGTATAATTATACTGTCGCATTAACCAAAAACAATTATGATTATTATTATTGTGTTAATTGCTATCACACTCGTTGTTGTTGTTGTTGCATTTTGTTCACATGCCTACATCACGAATATGTGTTAAATGTTGGACCATTTTGTAAATGTCTCATATTATGCAGCTTAGTGCAACCAGGCAGCATTATTCTCAATAAATCCAATAGACATAGAGACACACACACACACACACACACACATACCTATAAAATGAGCGCGTATACTATTTTCTCAACAACGTACATTAATCAAGATTTTGAAAAGCAATTCCAAGCGGTCCTCTTAAGCACGTATGCCTGAATGTGTGTGCATGTGAGTGTTGTTATTTAATGCTTTGTTATGCTTAGAGCAACGAATTATAATGCTGCATATTTTCTCTTTTTTTTGTTTTTTGTTTTTTTTGGTCATTGTTATTATTGTTGTTAAAGCAGCAGAGACTGTTTTTTGTTAAAGCCAGTAGCAGGTGATTTACTATTATTTCGATTTGTTTATATGAAGGAAAAGTGATTTTAATCAATATTAATAGAATAAATTCTGTGCATGTGTGTGAACTTGGAAAAATTTGTAAGAAGTCGTTCGCAACAGTTGTGGTAGACATGTAGTCAATTTAAGTATTTATAGTAAAAGTCTAATGAGACCGTATAATAAATACTTTCCACATACGATGTATGGAGGGTATACTAAGTTTGTCTTTCCGTTTGCAACACTTAGAAGGAGACGTCAGAGATCCTACAGAGTATTAAAATTTTTGATAAGCATCCAAAACTGAGTCAATCTAGACTGTTTGCTGTGGACATTCTTACGCGTGTACATACTGAGATCTTTTTATTTTTAGAAAAATATGTGAAAAAATGATTTTTATTTTAGGCAAACGGTTCTTTACAATCCGCCATTTACTTTAATTTAATTTTGAACTTTGTTCAGCACGATATCTCAATTTTTGCTTCCGTCAGAGTCAGAAGGAGAAGAACAAACTCCCAGGTATACAAAATTCGATGCTGAACATGAATATATAAAATTTCGAGGGTGTGGGTCGCCCTCTTCTAATACTTATAAACACTTGATCAATAGCAATAAACATCTACAATATTATCATAGTAGAAATATAAAAATAAAAATTTAAAAAAAGGACTTTAAACAATAAATATTTTAGACAATAATTTTGTTTTTGTTTTTTATTGTATCCGCTAATGTATATAAATATATATAAAAATAATAATACTACAACAACAACAAACATTTTTTTAAACGATAAAAAAATAAAAAGTTTAAAAATATATATATAACAACAACAACAATAATAGTAATAAAATTTTTTTTAAAAAAATACAAAATAAAAAATTACAAATAAAACGTTTACAAAATGTAAAAATATATGTAAAAAGTTAAAAAAAAAATCGTAAAAGCCAACAACAACAACAACAACAATCATTAAATAAAATTAAAGGAATAAAAATTTAAAAAAAAAAACATTTTCTCATATTACATTTGTATGGTATTCCGCCAGCTTTAATCTTTTTTCTATGTTTTTTATATCATTTATTAATTTAAAATATGCACGATTTTGTTTTTGTATCTTTTTCCTGTAATTTATTGAATACTCGTGCGCTTCCCTAACATGTTCACGTTTATAAGCACAAGTATTGTATGCATGTGTGTATGTATACATATATATATAATTTTTTGTAGTGTAGGTCGGTTTCTCACACATCAGCCAAAACGGCAGCAGAATGCGACGACATGTGGCAACAATTTTCTCTATCTGTTTAACATTCCCAGCACGTACGCACATATCAATTGTGTTGTTACAACTTCTCATCATTATAATTTTTTTTTTCTGCTCCCCTTCGCTTTCCCTCTCTCTCTCTCTCTCAGTCACTCAGCCCATTCCATTACTCTATGTATTTTTTGCTTTTTTACGTTGCTTTATGCTTTATTTCCTTTTATGTTTTTTTTTTTTTTCATTCAGTTTGGTATGAGCATAAGAGACGTTGTGTGTGTGTGACTTTTTTCATATCTCTTAATAGACATCTTTACTCTAGTTGCGCTACACAAATTATGAATATTTTGTAAGTTTATCTTAATACTGCATCTGTTTAAGCCACTTAACGCACCTTCTTCTGTGAAAGACCGCAAAATACACTTATCCCCCTCATTTATATGTGTATGCACAATTTTCTTCTCCTTTCATATCATTTCATTTCAACACAAGTCGTATTTAGTTTAGCGCTTCCTTTCCTTAGTAATATATGCGGTTTGGTTGGTAGCTATTTAACTGCTTTACACAGATTATAGACATATTAAAATATGATAAGGGACTCTTTTATATGCCACCCCTCCACTTGTCGCTCCCTGCTCACACACATCACATATGACTGTGACGACACTTTTATAGATCCGTCGCTGAATAGCAGACTGGGACGACAGTTGCCGCCGTCAGTCGTATCAGTCATCATTACAGTTTATGCGGCATATTTTTCAAGTGAATTTATGTTAAATAGTTTTGTATGCAAATTATCTTTAAATGCTCGTTGGTATGCTGACGTTTTCTTCTGAGGAGCCTGCTTTCCGCTAACAAGTGGTTCATATGTGCTTAACAGATAAACGTTAAACTAGTTGTTGCTTTACGACAACACGGAGGGAGGATGGGTCATATTTTGCAGTAACATTAATGTTTGGTTGAAAGGTGTTATGAACAGTTTTGATTTAAATAATCAAATAAATGTAAATAATCCTGAAAAAAACTATTAACATACAGTCATCGATGAATTCTTTCAATCACCTTTTCATGAACCCTTAAACGGAATGCTGGATTTATTGAACTCAAGTCTTCCATCACCCTCAACTCAACTCTGTTTTCTATTTTTACTTTTTTTCAACATTATGCTGACATTTCATAACGAAATCACTTCAAATCGTTTCTAATTTTATCTGCATGAGATTTTCTTAATTGTGGTGTTAGTTAGATAATGATAAATTTTTTCTAGTTTGTCTTCTCACTCAACAAACAATTAACATTTTACAATAATGTAAACAAACCTTTAAAAAAATTAAAAATCATCCGAAGCGTACGCACATAGCGAAGGCGATAAAGATTGTTTTTCTTAATAAAACGAAAAACAATAAAACATTAAAATGAATTTAACACTTGAGGAAAAGTAAACAAAAATTAAACACAAAAATTTACCACATGCGTTTATTGACAATCGTCAGAGGTGCTGTTGGTGTGTGAGTGTGTTGAGTGTGTTGATGTGTTTGCAAATATTTGAAAGGTTTAGGCCTTCAAGTAAATATAGGTGTTGTTGGTGCTGCATTTTGATTAAAATCTGAAGCGATCTAGCTTTGGTTGTCCGGGTGTCCGGATATATTTTTTGTTCTTTTGTTTTTTTTTTTTGTGAAGATCGGTACTCAGTAGAAAATAACCGATCTTATGTGTGGTATTTAACTTAAAACATTCACTTCAGCCTTGAACAGTCCGCTTTAGATATCTGAGCTAAGTTAAGCTAAAACATTGTGATTGCCACGCCCATTTCTCAACAAAAATCCATTACAGCCACCTAAAGTATTGTAAAGTTAAACTGTATATATATAAAGAATTCCATTTAATAAAAAATGTTATCACAAAGGGACACATAATGTAACGGACGTCTGTGTATACATGTCACGCCCTTAGTTTATACATAGAAAGATATGAAAGGTATTCAAATTTCAACCCTAGCTAACATTTTTTATTCATACTCTTTTCATTTCATACATAGTTCCACACATACACACACACACACACACACACCTATTGTTACATATTGTGAATGTTTATACAAGAAAAGTAAGAAGAATTTCTTTTTTTTTTTTCTCTCACTCTCTTTTTTTGGAAAGAATTGTTCTTTTCTTTATCCATACCCTAATGAGTTTTGAGACTCTATGTGAGGCAATTAGTGTTTTACGATGGATAGATTGTATTGTTTAATGTGAAACTCAACTCGGAATTTGGAATTGTAGTCGTAAATAAAAACTGTATAGATTTGAAACATGGTATAATAACAACAACAATAACAACAACAACAATTTGAACATTTGATACACAACAATGGCAACAACTTTAATGACTGATAATGTTCTTTTTTTTTTTTTTTTTTTGTTTTCGTTTTGATGAAAATCATACAAATATCTGTAATCTGGTTCTTCTGCTTCTTCTCCATCATCATGTGTATAAAACATTTGGTGTCAAATTATCGTATTCGATATTCGATTCGAATGTTATGATATGTGCTCAAGGTTTTCAATTCATTCATTATGTTTAGGTGAAAGGTCAAATCAACTTATTCAAGACGTTCGTCACACCAAAAAGACGACTCATTCCAAGCTGTACTTATAATTCAATTTAACACTCGAACTATTTTCTTGTTTAGCATAAAATTTTATGTCAATTTGTATGTCTGTCTGTCCGTCCGTCTGAGTGTGTTTCTTCATTTTTCTCTATATAACAATTGACTAAACTGATATTGAAAATGACCACGCCCACCAAAACATAATTTTGGTTGAATTTTAATTTTTTTTTATTAAATTTAAAAAACACCAGCTTTAAGGTTTTGCATAAAGATAATCTTAAAACCACGTCCACAAAATGTTTTTTGTCATTTTCAGCCAGCCATACATTTGATATAATGCCCCTTGTAATTAAAGGGTGCCTCACATTTGGCTTGATTCTAATGAACATTTTTTGTGGTCGCCTGCTTGTTTAATTCTTTTGATATTTTTTTTTTTTGTATTTACTTTGTATTTGTTGTTGTTGTTGTTGTTGTTTTCTTTTCAAAAAAAAATTCTTCAATGATTTATGGCTATCGGCTTATTTCATGTTCGGCATTGAGCGATGTGAGAACTGCTGACAAATTATGTTAATTGGTTTTTAAGTAAAGACGCAATGTGTGCCGCCTCTCTATGGCACACTGTTCTTCTATATTGTTTCATTTTCGATTCGATCATTACCAATTTTTTACTCACCCACAATTTAATTATTCTTCTTTATTTGCAATTGTCACTTTTGTTGTTGTTGTTTTGTTTTATTTTCATTTTCATTTTCATTTTCATTTTTTTGTTCTGGACTGCTCATGATGCAAATCGGCTTATTTTGCACAATTCAACATTTACTCAATGAGTTTTTTAAAGGTTCATTGAAAACGTGCTGTTGCATAACAATGCGACCGTGGAAATGATATTTAAAACTATGGTCATCTGTGCTATAACATAACTTGAGCCATTTTATTTAAATGAATACAAAAAAAAAAAGAAAAAAAAGGTTCAATAAATGTTAACATGTTCGATTTCGGCCGGTTCCTTAGACCAGATTCTTCCATGTGTTTAATTTTGCATAGTTTTTAAAAAGTCAAAGAGGCTTGTTAGACTATTTTTTATGGTTTTTTATTTTTTTTTTAATAAGCACTCAGGAGATCTCACATCAGAAATAGGGTTTCGACAGTTTTAGGTATCGAACCAGCGACCCTTCGACATACTTTTGAACAACGATTTGATATATAAAAAATTTTGTGTAAAAATAACTCGCGTATGGCGGTTATACGAGTTATTAGGTAAAGAAATTTTGTACAAATCGTAGTCCTGAGCATCTGATTTGTTTCACTGCTACTCTAGCTCAGAGTGTGCATTAGAATCCCTTATAGTGGCCATAGTTCTGAAGCATTGAACATCTTACGAATTGCCCTGACAAACTATTGACACTTAAATGAAGCAATATTGTGTTGAAAAATTCGATCATGGAATGGGCTACTGTGAGATTAGCCGAAGCAATATTTTAAATTTTGAGTGATTGCAAACAACAGACAGACACGCGGACACCCGGACCGACATATCTGGATCTAGACTCAGATTTTGATGCTGATTAAGAAGAAGAAGATGGGGTCTCTGTTGTCTTTTTTTTTGGGTGTGGCATACGGAATAGCAAACGTAACATACGCTCCATCTTATGGTATGATAGTTAACGCTTTTTGTATACCATTGGCCCACCGTTTACCGTTCGTTTATATGTAAGTAAATAGAGAGCTTTTAATATTTTTAGGACCATTATTATTCAATATGTTTGCTGTGTTGTGCTTTATCCTGGTCATTCATGGCTATTACTATTGCTGTTGTTTTTATTCTTTTTATTGTTGTTGTTGTTGTTGTGTTTTTATTTCTGTTTTTACCTCAATAGTCATTTTAACGTATTTTTACCGCAAATTAAAACCACAAATGGACAAAATATGTTCATTTTAGTTAACAGTGATTTTTGGTTTTTCACAACACAAAAACAACAATAACAACAACAACAACAACGATGACAATAATAAAAACAACAAAATTGTTATAATCAACATGGTTTATAAATGCATGCATATGTATCGTAAACACACACATATGCATACACAAACACACGCAATCACGCACACTCGCACATAAATGAACTTTATTTGTGCTGTAAAAGGGGTGATACATGTACGTTCATGCACGCGAACCATAACTGCACGTATGTATATATTTACCGTGCCCATGCCGTAGTGCCTTTGGAAAAATCAAAGTCAAATTTTATACAATATATGTATATATATGTATGTATGTTCATGTATAAAATGCACAGACATAGTATTGTGCTTGCTTGTGTATACACTTGTACGCAAACGTGTGTGCGGTGTGAAGAGCAACTATTCACTCTTTATGATGTTTGTATGCAAACGTTGCAATTGTGCATTGTTGGAAACGTGATTGCAACCTAACAAGTCAACGTGCAGTCCAGTGCTTGCTTATGTCTGTTTATGTGTAAAAGAGTTTTTCAAAGCAAATTTTCCAAAATCATTGAAAATTCGTGAAAGTTTTACAAAATTTTTCAAAGACTGTTTGCTGTTTGCTGTTTACTGTTTGTTGTTATATAGCGTCCAACAGCGAGTATTTTCCTCTTCATTAGTGGACCACCTCCACTCCACTCTTACATTTGTGTGTATGAGGCTCATTAGTATCCGTATCCGGTCTTCACTAAAAATGCTCCATTAGTCCGTGTTTTGCAAAAACAATATCCCTCTATTAAAATGATCTGACAAAGGAGTCAAAAAAAACCTCGGCAGCCTACAAAGTATGGCGTGCAATATAGTGGAGTGAACTGGAGTGGTGTGGTGTGGAGTAGAATGTTTGGTTAGGATTTGTGTTGGCGCGTTTACATCCTAAAACTGATGTAATAGTTTAATTCCTTACGATACCATGCAATTGCAGCAGCTTGTGTGTATATTTGTTCATGTACGTACAATACATGACTGCCGTTTAATAATATTTCTGTTGATTATTTTCGGCTGTTGATAATTTTACTTTGCATTTGTATCCTTTTTACACGTTCATCAAAAGAGAATTGTAAATTGCTGGAGAGCTCATGTGTTGTGACTAGAAATTTCGTGTTCGGTTAAGCCTCCTTTTTTGTGGTTGGCTGGAAATCGAGCGTAATGACGTTGTGATGCAAATTTAAACAACCCGAAATTTTATGCGTGCCGCTTGGAATAAAATTAAAACATGCAGACTTTCATAAGAAGTGAAAATTTGTTTAGAAAATTTCGGCTCTTTAAATAGGAAATTTCATTCCTCTAGTTAAGCCATTTAGTGAAGCAAATCACATCCTTTCTTCAGTACACTTCAGAGTTAATCAAATGTTTTCCATAAACAATCAATTTTACTTTAAATGAAGTAAAAATGTTAGAGTCGGCCAAAGCCCGACCATTTAATACCCTACACCACTTAAGTTCATAAATTATGCTACAATTAGTGTAGTTAGTGACGTAAGTCACTTCGTGAAATATTTTTCATATGGCAAGGGTTTCTAAAAATGGTTCGATTAGGTCCAAACTTGACCCATACAATTTCTAAGCTAATTAACTATTACGCACCAAATTTTTTTTTTTTAAATACTAAGAAATGCTATTTTTTCCATATAAAGACTTTCATTATAATGGATCCTTATAGGGCGAGGAGTTCTAAAAATGGCTCGAAAAGGTCCATTTTTAGTAAGGCTCCTTTCTGATCTAAAACATGTTTATATACCAAATTTCATTGAAATATCTCAAAAAATGCGACCAGTAGCAGACGGACATGGTTAAAACCATTTAGGTTGTCATTCGGAATCGATCGGTATAATTGAAGGTGGGTGTGGCATTTGTCGTTTAGGAGTTATAAATATCTGCACAAACTTAATAAACTAACAAAAACGACAAAGTCGTAGGCGTAGTCGGATAACAGCTGACACGTATATATTCCAAATTCCAACTTCGTAGCTCAATTTTTGTGCTTAATAAAACAGATTTTGTTTTAATTGTAAGCGTGGATCTTGACCGATTTGTCTGCTCGCAGTAACTAGAAGTGCCGGTACAAAATTTTTGGCTAAATATCTCAAAACGTATGCCCGTAAGAATGTCAACAACAAACGGACATACGGACATACGGACATTTTTTGTTATTGTTAAACTTTACTGTAAATTGAATGACAAACTTAGTATACTCTTTATTTTATGTGTAGCAAAACGAATTTAATTCTTCTCCCGTCACTTCATCGGATAGTCTTTGTAGGCAAAATTGTCACCTATAATGGTTTTGATGAAACTCATAAAAACCCGTTTAGTAGTTATACGTTAACCTACCAAAATGCTTAAAAATTCCTAAATGTAAGGATGAGAAAAACGTTTTACGAACTTCGTTATTGATAGGTTTGCTTGTTTTTTTTTTAATTTTTGTGTTTATTTTACGCTACAAAGCGAATCTTTTTCCATTAATCAACCATTATCAATAAAAAAAAAAAGATGTTGCTTCACCGAAAAAAACTATTATTTTGTTTTAGATGTGTCTGTCTGCATTAAGAGATTAAAAAATCCCATCATGGAGACACGCACACACACAATACGTTAGTTGGGCGAGTGTGCTTGCAGTGCGAACAAGTGAATCGATAATTGATAACGAGAAACGTATGTTAAAAGCCAAAAATGGAATTTCTAATTGAGTTTGCAAGGATTTACGCCCTCAAACCCTATTTCTGTTGTATATACGACACTCGAATAAGGACACATATCGTCAGTAGTGTGTTCAGTCATGTGCAAATGGTTCGTATAGTAGAGGTGCTTGAGGTCTATGCCATTGATACGCCACTATCCCATATAGAGAGCGAAAGAAAGAGATAGAGAGAGAGTTAGTTGACTGGTCATTTTTAGCACATGAATAAAGTGTATCGGGGGCAATCATCAGTATTCTAATCACTATATATGTGTTATATTGTTGTCTACTGTTGTCTGTTGTCTGTTGTCTGTTGTCTGTTGTCGTTATTGCTGGTGTTGTTGTCAATATATACTTCATATCGTCATCATCATCATTATCACTATAAAGACGAGTGTGCCGTTACTGACGCTGCATCTGCATCTATGATATCTTCATCGTTGGCTATGTGGTCAATTAACACGTCATGGTGAATTCACAAAATTTTCCATCAAATGAATGACCAGATAATTTCGCTTACCAAAAATCCGGCATTATTTGTACCAACAATGGTGAGAAGGAGCGTTGTGGAGTTTTGATGCTTTGAAGGATTAACATTTCATACGTTTCATATGTTTCATACATTGTTCCCAATAATTAGAACTTGTTGTTACTTCAACTCATTGTAATGAATAATTTAAAATTCGTTTCATTCAGTGTATACTCTTCGATACCTATATGTGTGTGTGTGTGTGTCTGTGTATAAGTTGCTTTTCAAACTAAAAAATAATAACAACAACAACAAACTATCAAATATCAAATATCAAATAATTACTAAATTAGCATAATTTAATAACAACGACAATAACAACAAAACCATTTATACAAAATAACAATAAAACTAATGTGACAGTAAACAGTTGTATAAAAATATATGTAATGTGTGAAAATGTTATGGTCCGTTAACACCCTCAACTACTAACCCCTCAAACACCTAACAACTAGTGATGATTACAATTATATAATAAAACATTCTGTAACAATTTCGGCTTGTCCATCTGGCTGTCCAATCGCAAGTTTGGCTCATGGTCTCACTATTTAGTTGAAATTTGTCAACCAGAACATGTCTTGATTCAAACACAAGTTGTACTGAAATGGGAGTATTTTTAGAATCCCTTCGCTTTTCGTTTACATAACAACATCATGAATTGTGATTTGTTTTAATAGGGGGGGGGGGGGGGGGGGCATAATAAGAAGAGAGCTGTTAAAGTTTAAATCTTTACAAACATTTCCATCAATCTAATATATGCTGTAGCGTAGATAGTGTGTAGCGTGGTTGGGAAAGTAGGTAAACTAGTTTAGCTATCCAACAAGCAGCAACAAAATTAATAATAACAACAACAACAATACAAATAACATGGATAACATTATGACTAATGACATTCATAATTAATCTCCCCGGAGCAAAATTCATCAAAATTAGTGACGCGTACGCAGTACGAAACACAATCACACAAACGACAAACATCCAATTTGTCTCTGACTGTCGCCTTTCTGTTATGTTGCTTGCCAACCAACCGGTCAGCTCTCTTGTGCGATATAACATCTAATTAGTGGTAATTTATTTATTATTTTTTTTTTCCGTTTTATTTTTTTTTTTTTTGTTTTTGTTTAAATAGAAATTTTGAAATATAGAACAACAAGGCCATTATTGGCAGCCAGTGTTAATTAATGGTTTTTTATAAAAAATATGATGTAATTAAATTAATCAAATCATATAATGCACCTGAAAAAAGAGGTGGTTCGCTTTATGAATAATCAGTTAATTAGTGCTCGTGGACAACAGCAAAATAAAAATTATTAATTTTAAAAAACTAAATGTTGATTAAACCAAAACTTAAATAGACTTCATAATCATTTGGAAATTGTGTGTGTCGCTAGTTTCTCTTATAGCGTATGGTGGGGTTAGTGGGGGTAATTTTTGGTAAATTTCAACTTTATGCCTAATTTTTTGTGGGTGTGTAATCTCAACCGATTTCTCTCTTTTTTTTATAAAAACCTGCTTATATTTATGAAAAAAATTTCAGCTAAATATCTGAAATTTTACGCTCGTGAGAGTGTCAAAATCACACAGACTTACAGACGTTCTTGGCACACAAATAGATGACATAACTATAGATCTGCATGCCAAATTTCAAATTCATAGGTCAATTTTTGGTGGCAGGTAAATAGCTTTTTGACAATTGTGGGCGTGGCATTTCACCAATTTTGAAACCTGCATGCAAAAACTACAAGTGCTAGTAGATTGGAAGTCTTACATTATTGTGCAATTTTCATTACGCACCACAGCTACCATTCATGCATTTTAATAATTCATAAATTTTTAACTTTCTACGTTTCCATTTTCCATTTCACTTAAGCGAATTCTTAAACAGAAAATTTCACATCTTATGACTGCTAGTGAGCTAATTGTTCTGCTAGTTCTATCCAGAGTATGCCGCTTGAAGAAGAAGCTGTCAAAAAAATGGCAAAACTTAAATAAAACAGATTTCATACCATATCTAAAATGTTGGCTCATGACTCCTTCATCGTGTGGTTGTTGTTGTTTTTGTTATTATTATTATTATTATTATTATTATTGTTTTTGATCTCTTCACTTGGAACGAAAATTTACTTTCGTTTTATATACATATTGCATGTCTGGATGTCAGTCAGTCCATGTGTCTGTCAGCACGTTTCGTTTTGTTTTGTTTTGTTTTTTTGTTTTTTTACTCGTCTGCCAAAAATTCACCAAAGACGTTGTATGCACAGAGAGATAATTGTTTTTTTCACTTTTTTTTTTTTACATTCTTGTTAATTTTATTTACATTTTTGCTAATTGAATTGAACTGATGTGCATAAGTTCAGTGTTGTCTTATCTTTTGAGTTTTTTAAAGATTGCTAGTGGTGGTGTTGGTGATGGTGATGGTGGTTGATGGTTGGTGGTTGGTGGTTGGTGCTGCTACTACCTCTGTTGGTATTGGGTGCTGGTGTCTGATGCTTATCCAAGAGTCAATTGTGGCGTGTTAAAAATCCATAATTCAAAGTTCGTTTCGTTTATTTTGTTCGTTAATTTTTTTAATGATTTGTTGTTGTTATTGTTGTTGTTTTCTTATTACTGCATTTGTTTTGTAATTTCGCAAAAGTTTTCTTCTTTTTGTTGAATGATTCATTTTCTAAAAAAAATTATATGCGGTTGTTGTTGTTGTTGTTTATATATATTGCTGATTAAAAGTCCTAAATGGCGCCTAAAGATTGTTAGTTGAAAAACATGATATTATCGGAAAGAAGACAAGTGATAAAAAGGAATTTAAGAAAACATTTTTACTGCTGCTGCTGTTTGCAACTTTGATTCCTTTAACATATATTTTGAATAGAAACAATATCTAGTTTTTGTTTTGTTTTTTGGATAATAGTTGAAGTAGAGTAAAAGTTTGGCCTAGTTTTAGAAGCTGTATACTATTCCATTGCTAACAAACATCAAAAATAAAAATAAAAAAAAAACTTCATTCAATTTATGCCTTTCTCAATGAATCATTCATTCGCATATATAACGCACACATACATGCATATCTGTGCAACAGAAATTTATCACTCAGCACAATTTGACTTTAATTTGAAGTTTCCTCTTCTTTCATACTCACATAGACACACATACGCACACACGCTCATACGCTCATACGCACATAATTTATTTCTGAGAAGCACTGACTTTGTTGTAGTGTTTCTGAAATGGTTTGGATTTTATTTTTTTTTTTTTTTTTATTGCTCTCTATAAACAACTTATACTCGTACATTATTCACATTCACAGTCACATATATGTATGTCTTTATATACAACGAATATATAACGAGTAATAAGTAAAGGATTCAACTGCCTCATATGCATGGTCGTAGGTGTTTGGTTTTATACCCCAACACAATAGCGTTTGAGGGGGGTGTAGTAAGTTTGCTATTCCCACAAAGAGACTTTAATGAACCTACAAAATATATATATTTTGTAGGATCTCTTACATCGCCTTCCAGATATTACAAATGGAATGACAAACTTGGTATATCTTCCATCTTAAATGTAGGATGGAAAATTATTTGAGACTTATAATGTTGACCTGTCCTTTCTCAACTTATCCAACCAACTGTTTAACCCTTCTTTTATATTATTTTCACATCAAATTAAAAAGCAAAAGTAAAGAAACAAAAAATCTCCTCATTATGTATTTATAAACACAAACATTCGCACGGCTCGCCAAATTAACTTATTGTCAATTGTTTGGTTTTATATTGTTGGCTGTTTATATAACTTCAACTTTTAAGTGGTGCTGCTGATATCTTAAAAAATAAAAGAAAATATAAAACGAAATCAATTTAACCACTTTTTAATACCATCCACATACAACGTTGTGGTTCTATTGACTTGAGCAAAAGTTATGCAACTCTTGGAACCAAAAAAAAAAAACTGTCCCGTTATGATTTCTAAAACTAATTCTTAGGGTTTCTTGGCTGTTATTGAAGTAGGGAAAACGTTGTAGGAGTTATACATAAAGGTTATACTAAGACCATGCCCCCTTTTCATTTCAAAAGTTTATTTTAATGCACCCAAGTGGGTGGATATTCATGATTGTTCTTGAACCAATGTTATTTTTTTGTTCTTGTTTCAAAATTTTGTGTGTGGTTTTTTGTCCTCATCTTCTTTATTATCAACCTTTTCTTAAAAGCTCCGTTTTTAATCGCATATGAACGTAGCAACCGTTGTAGTGTAATCTCCAACGGCTGTGGTTTTTTTTTTTTTTATTTTTTCCTTTCGTTTGTTCCACTTACTGCTTAACATGCAGCAAAATCAAATTGCCTTGAGATGAGCTGAGGCCAGACCTCAAAAGGCATGTGGATTAAAAAAAAAAATTATTTCTTTAGCCTTAGTTAATGCGCTTCAAATTTAAGATTTCATTGCCAGTTGTAAATTTTATACATTTTCATTGGCAAGGGTCACAATCTCTGTAAATGTAAAAGCAACAACAAATGAACGTGTTATAGTGTGTCACGACCGACCATTCAATACCCTACACCGCATAGTTCCACAAAGTACGCTACAATTCATTTAAGTTGTATCAGTAAACGCGTAGGCGAGATACAACCACTTATTAAACTACCGAACTATTCTTCATCAAATTTTGCCAAAAAATATTAACAATTACAATTAACTTTCACTAAAATTCCATCTGAAATGTGTAAAAATTTATATGGACAGACAGACATGAATAAATCGATTGAGATTTGCATTCGGAATCATTTGGTACAATTGAAGGTGGGTGGGTGTTAGTTAGTTGCAAACATTCCCTCAAATTTAATGAACCCTTCGCCACCAGTGATAGCGGGTATAACAACCCAACATGTTCTGCTGACGTTTATAACGAATGCTTTTTATCACCCGTTAATTTGGGGTACAGTAACTATTTTAAAATGAAACCCGAAAAAGTTCTATAAACACCCTACAATATAATTTTTCGCTTTGTTTTGAAAATCGCCACTTGGAAGAAAACTTTACCCCAGCCGATCTTACTACTCCATAGATGGACAGTCTTGCACCCTGCAGAAATCGTACCTAGAACTTTTCGCATTACAGACTCGAGTATGCCTTCGACTCTCAAACTATTCCGTACTCTCGTTCATTCGAAATGCTGTAAATATTCATGTTTTTACTTTTCGTCTATAAGCATTTGCGAAACGCTTTAAAAAAGTGGAATTTAAACAAAAAAGAATAATAAATAAAAATTCCCCTATTCTAAGAAAGTCAGTCGGAAGCTTTTTTTTTGAAAAATTTTATTAAAAAAATCTTTATGGTAGAGTGCCATGGGCATAATGAAATAAGAGAGATGCTCAATAACAAACAAAAAATGCATAAATATAACTCGTTTAATTCGCTAAATATGCGAGCATGCTCTCTGCGGTTAATTGCATATGCCATTTTGTTATCCCAATTTATAATATTCATCACCTTTTAATTTTTGTATAAACTTACAGCTGAGAAGAATCTGTCAAGCCCTTCAAATCCAAAGAGGATCGCATTCCTTTCAAAAAAAAAAGGTTTTCCGCATTAATCAAACGTGTACAACTTGAGTTTTTAATATGAAAAGTCTTACCTGTAAAAGTTTTCCCTGGAACGTTAATCTTAAAAGAAAAAAAGTAGCTGACATAACTCGCTAAAAAATAGAGTGATAATGGAGACGAGTATGGCCGATTCGACTTCTTTTTTTTTTTTTTTGTACTCTTTTTTTAGTTTCACAAAATGTCTCATCTTCATGCGCTTACCTCCCACCTTCTTCTGGCTATTCCGTTCAATTCAGGTTAGTTAGTTTGTTTATATTAATATAGTGTTGCCTTTAGCAATTTTGTCGTTGACTTTGTTGTTGATAAATAATAATAATAATAAAGTCTGCTGCATGGTAAGCGAGCGAATCAGTCACTATGCCGTGGCTGTGCTAACAAATGGGAAATAATTGAAATTATGACCATTTACTAACAAGTTTTTTTTTTTTTTGGGTTAACAAACTTTGCTAATTGTTGTTGGGAATGTTAGGAAAAAGTATAAAATTTTAAAAAGGTAAACAAATAAAAGTTGAATAAAATTAATAAAAAAAGAGAAAGAAAAGCCGACCATTTAATATTACTTACCTTCTTAAATTATAAGCGAGGCTCTGCGGTGTAAGTTACTTTGTGAACTATAATTATATGAAAAGAGGTTCTAAAAATTAACCGATCGGGTTCAAATTGAAGGTTCACCAATTTTTGTCAAAAAATTTTCTGAAATGATCTCTTTTTGTCATATAAAGACTTCCATTATAATGGGACTTTATATGGGGAGGGATTCTAAAAATGATCCGCTCCGGTTTTTCTTTTTTCAATCTGGTTCTTCCTTGGAGTAATATATAAAATGTCAACGAAATAAGTCAAAAAATGCGACCTGTAACTTGTACGAAATTATATGTGGCAGACAGACAGACAGACATGGTTTAACGATTAAGAAAGTTACAGAAGTAATAATCAGTTAAATGCCACGCCCACTAATTGTATATGAATGTTAAGGATATTTAAAGATTTGTCTTGAGCCAAATTTCATTCTTTCAGGAAAGAAAGATCATTGTTGCTAGAAATTTAACATCAATACTACGACCCCGAAGGGAATCGTCAATACTATTAATATCGTATGTATAGGGTTGTCGAATATTGTGAAAGGCAGGTACCCTCCAAATTGAACTTAAAGCTGATGTCTCTCTTAACTCTTAATCTAGAGATGAAAAGCTAGCAACTGTTAAATATGTTAAATCTGAAAAAGCGTTTCATATGTCTATGAAATGAAAGCAATACAGTCCCGGTGTCTGTTGAAGTGATTAGACTCGTTTAGACCAACATAACTCGGGCCCATAACACAGTTGTTTATGAAACGTAACCTTTTTTAAACTTATTCGCCTGAACTTCTATCAAATATGTTCAATTTGTTAACAAAATTATTTAGATAAAATGATAATTAATTGATGAGAAATGAAATTCTTTTTCTTCAACATTGTTACAAACTCTTAAGTAAAACAAATTATACCGTCATGCATGTGGGTCTAAAGAAAGAGGTGAAATATTAACAAACAAAGAAAAAACAAATAACGATGAGATTTTTTAAGGATAATAAAATTTCTCTCCGAAAAGTGAATGAAGTTTTGTGAATGACAACGAGAGGGTGGTACCACCACAGTTTACATATTTCCCTGTACTCGGTGCAAAAAGTGAACTCACAGCAGAAAAGACCATTTAACACAACATGTTGTAGAAAAATGATAGAAAACAAAACAAATACAAATGACAACAAAAAACAATAATAATAACAACAACAACTTAATATGGCCACAACATGAAATTTCAGTTTTTATGTTATTAGTATTTTTGGTAGTTTCCAGGCATTCCTGCCAGCACAGACATACCACCGCACACCAAACTATTGTTGACATGTTAATAAAAAGCCAGCTAAGCTGTACAAAATTTCCAACAACAGCAACAACAATGAATGCTAAGGCAGACAAGAGGGAAAAAAGGAATATTTTTTTAGTTTTTTTTCAGTTTTTTTTTTTCAAATAGTTTTTGGCTTACTCTTATATGGGGAGACAGTTCTTTTGGCAAAACTGTAATAAAAAAAAAAATTATATTTACAACAAATCACATATCCACACACACCGGGCAAGGCGGTATTATTGAGCCTTTATCATTTTTTTTTGTTTTCTTTCTAATTTGTTGGTGGATTTTCTTTTATCCCATAAAACTAAGCTCGTAATACACAATTGTGAAATGTTTCTAAATGTTACCGATATATCTACAATCTATCTAGAAACATGAAATACGTACTAAACACTAAAACAGCGGGCGGCAATCTGCGACTCTACAGTAACGTTCAGTTCTTTTTTATTTTTTTGGGCAAAAATTTTATGTTTTTAATACAGTTTGGGCAACTTAATAAACAAAATGGCAGATTTTCCATTACACCACAATATGGTGATCAAATGAAAGAGTCTGAAGAGAATCAACTATTTATTCCTTTCTAATCTATATGAAAGGATGTCTACTGAAGGGTCTATAAAAAGTCCAGTAATAAGGTATAAGCTTAGCTAACATTTTATTAAATCAAATATGGCGCCAGCGCAAAGATGGTCTTTTAAAATATATTTCACAATATATGCAATATGGGTATCAAATGAAAGGACTTTTCGAGTGGAAATAAAATTAGCACAAAATGGCGGATTACCGGCTTTCTTGCAATCTATGTGATATGTATGCCAAAAAGAAAGAGCTTAACGACTACATAATTATAAGTTAAATAACTTTACATTAAATTCCATATGACGACAAAAAGACATTTATACAAAATAACATATTTTTATGCAGGTGTATTCACATTACTTTTATAATAATTACAATATAAATCATGCATTAAGGTAAATAATAACAAAAATGTAATAGAAATAACGGTATATTCGTATAATCGTCCATGCAATACATTCATCATTGTCTCTCTCTCTCTCTCTCTCTCTCTGTCCGGCTGCCTATGTGTTTATTAGGATGACAAATTTTTATTCATTTAGACAAATACATTTTAAATTGCTAATAAAACTAAAAAAAATATCAAGTAAAGAAGAAGAAGATAAAGAATGAGAGCAATTCATGCTGAATAAGCTTAAAATTCTTATCGCACAACAATTTACACAAACATATGTGTGTTGGAAAATATTATGTATTGTATGTATAATATTAGAGAGAGAAACAGAGAGAGAGAGAGAGAGAGAGAGAGAGAAAGATAGAAGTTTACCACACCAAAACTCTCATTTCTTACTTATTGCTTCCTTTTTGGTATTAAGGCAATTGTTGGTTGAAAGTGTCTGTGTGTGTGTGTGTGTGCGTGTGTATATGTTTGTGTTTAAATTCCTGTTGCTTTCTTTCTCTACTAAGAATCATGCTATGCATGCATGCATGTATGTGTTTGCGTGCGTTTGTTTATTTGTTTAGTGTTTAGATGGGAGCAGTGCATGTAATTATGTTTGTATTGTGTTGAGCTCTTTTACGTGTCATGTAACATATTCATAATTCATTTAAGTTTTTATTATTTCGGTTTTTTGATCTCTTTTCACTTTCTTCTATCCTCCCCATCATATACATACAGGCGATCTATTAAATTTGTTGCACTGTTTGCAACACTCAGGTTGGGGGCAAAGTGTACCAAAGCAAAAAACTGAAAATACATCTAAACATACGTACGCAGTAGTTATGTCTGTTATCTGTTTTGTTCGAAAATTTGAAATTTTTTTTGGAAATTAGAAGAAATTATTCAAGTGCCACACCCACAATCTAGAAAAATCTACCTAGCGGCTACTAAGAAATGAGTTGAAAGAAAATTGAATTGAAATTCGTTAGATGTGTTTATATTTGGCCGTTCCATCAATAAGCCAAAAATGAGAACTTTCGAATGTTGTTGTGGAGGGTATTGAAGAGTTGGCTTAAAGTAAATTTCGCTTATTTTCACTTATTGTTTATTTGTCTGGTTGTTGTGTTTTAATTTTTTTTTTTTTTTTTGATATTTTTATTATTATTGTTTTATTATTAAACTGGAGAGCAAATGAGATATATTTTCTTTTAAGACCTTGTGAAATAAAATGAAGAATATTTTTCAATACATACACAATGGATGGATATAAACAAAAGACCAGAATATTTGCCACTCTCTCTCTCCCGCTCTCCCACTATCACTCTTTTCTCTTTGATTTGGCTTCCTATTGTCCCTTCTTCTATTTATGTGAATATCAGTTTGCTTTCCAGTTTACTTAGTCGGTTAAAGGGATATTTCGAGTTAGTAAACTTGATTTAATGTTTTATGTGAATATGTGAAGATGTATATGTGTGTGTGTGTGTGTGTTTAGGATGGTGTGATATGGGAGGGGGGAAGCTTATCTCAAAGGAAGGCCACATACATGTGTTCGCAAACAATATTTTGGTGCTTTGGCTTATGGCCAAAAAATAAATTCTATTTTCTGGCTTCTAGTACACAGTACACATGTTGAAAGTTTGTTTTGTTGGTTTCTTACAATTGCAATTTAAATACTAGATGCCATCCATACATTTCACACAGATTTTCTTTTACTCTATGGAAATGCATGTATGCATATACGCGTGTGTGTGTGTGTGTGTGTATGTGTGCACCTCTACATTTTTCCTGTTTCAAAATCAAGGAGATTTTTATGTCCATATTTTTTTATTAGAGTTCATATTGAGTTGTTGTTGTTGTTTTTTTTTTTTTTTCTTCTGTATTTACATAGCACAGTAATCCTAGTCTCTGTTTGGTTTGGTAAACAAAATCATTTTTATTGTATACCCTTAGAAATAAGAGATACGTTCATGCTTACTTGAGTTCAAAGTATAAAGTCTGTTCACATGTGTATGTATTGGCTTTTACTGGCTCAAATTTCAAATCTTAAACCTTTTTAATCGTATGCATATTTTATTATACCCCCCCCCCCCTCTGGGATGAGAGAATACTAAGTTTGCTTTTTCGTTTGCAATACGTGGTAGGTGTTCCCATATAATGATTTCTCACAAAGAGACTTATATAGCAATACATCGCGTTTATTGCTACTAACTAAACTAATTTGTAGCATAAAATGGTTGGGCTTTACCGATCATAACATTTTTACTCTTTGGGACCCTTATTGAGCCCCTTAATGAACACTCCAGACATCGGTTATATTAGGCCGATTACATATTGACAGTAAATAGCGACAGATTTTTATCAATTATCGGCGTGGTTGTCAATCGATGTTATCGATTTTAAATAGGAAAGTCTTTGTCTGTCCATAATATTATTTTTTTAACAACAACAACAACAACAACAACAACAAAGACATTTATTAAATAATTTCTGCCAATACATTGTAATGTTTCTTCAAATAGACAAAAAAATAACAAAAAATTAAAAACGAATTTTTGTTTTAACTTTTTTGCCATTACCCACTAATAGTTAATGAGGATTATAAACATCCTTTTTTTTTTTTCATTACAAAGCAAGTTTTCCATTCACCTTCGGCTGGGTTTTTCTTTATAAACTAATGTTTTTTTTAATCAAATATGAAAAATTGTTGTATAAATGTGTGTTTGTACAATCGTTATACATCTCATCATAAAAACAGTGAGTAGCAAAAACAAGTGGCATTATCACGGGCGTAAATTTTGAAACAAATAAGCTGACATTTTTTGCAGACACTGAGTTTTCAAACTATTTCTCTACTTAAAATGGGAAAAATTTGGTCAAGAGCCATCTGCTGTAAACATTAAGTTATTAAGTTTAAATTTAATATGCATATGGATAATTATACCAGCTATCGATGTAATAAAAATGGGCGTGATCGGATAACAGACGTGTTCACAATTTACAAAAAACCATACTTAGCGTACAATTCGATGCCACGCCAAATTTAGTTTTCTCATCGTGTTATACGAGAAGGATTACAATTTTTCGTCGTTTTATACGAATCCATTTTGTACGAACCAGTGTTATAGGAGGTTTTACTGTATTCATTTGTTGTATTAAACGAAAAAAAAACGTTAAAAAAATTTATCAAAACAAACGCCCATAAAAAATATTTTTGGAGGTGGTGGTATGTTTACTTATGGGGCCAACTGTTTTGTACAGTGTGTGTGTGTGTGTGTGTACCTTATATTATAATTCTACCTATTTTCCATTAGTGTGTGTTTTTAAAGTACACAAATGCGTTTGTGTTGTGTGCTGTGCGTGTTGCTTTGTTCTCTTCTGTTTCATATTTTGATGAAATTTATATATTTAGATTCTCTTGTTGAACAATAGTAGCAATAATAACAACAACAATAACAACTAGCACTTCTGCCATTATGGTACTTAACTTAACGTAAGAGTTCTGTGTTTTGTACTTTTGAATACACATTCCCACTACACTTGTATGAGTGTGAGTGAGAGTATTTATCAGATATAATAATTTATAAAATGTTCTTTTCTCTGCATGGTGTGTGTGTGCATTTCCGTTTATGTTTCACATAACATTTACTACTTGTACGAGTATGTTTATGTGGAATATGTGGTTTTTGAGGTAAATTTTATTTAAGTATAGATGATTGTTTTCCTGCATATATATATATGTATATGTGTGTATGTGTGTTCTTGCCAGCACTTAAAAGCTTTGTTGTTAACTCCTGACGGGGCAATGGTTTTTAATTGCCATTTAAATTATGCACAAGCTGCACAAACATACGAGAGTAATCTCTAACAGAGTGGCACACAGCTTTTTCAAACAAATGCTTTGTGCCGTGGGATATGTTATATGGGACAGAGGACGTAGGAGAAAACGTAAAATATTATATTATTTGAGAAGAAAATGTTTCAAATCCTGACAGGTGAATTTTTTTTTATATTTGTCACGTTGAACTCGTAAATACCTTAAGGGCATGGCATATAATGTTGGCCCCTTTTATTCACTATCCACTTAACACTATGTTTGGCCTCCATTGCTTTCCCCAAATATGTTACGGTTTCATGGTTTTTCGTATCCTGCGCGCAGATCACTATTTAAGTTGGGCAAAATCGCTCAAGAGCCACGCCCACAATCAACACAAATATATACATCTGCTATAAACAATAAGCTATTTGGTTTAAATTTTGTATGATTATATGTATAATTATGTTATGCATAAAAGTGCTAAAAGAGGGCGCGGTCGGATAACAGACAAGCCTTCAATCCACAAAAAAACCATACTCAGCGCACAACTCGACTTGTAAGCTGATACGTAATCACATACACTATTAAAATATCTGCCACACTCTTTATTTATTTATGTAAAGGGGAAGATGTGTTCAAGATATGACGCCAGCCAAACTTACTAGCTTTACTTGTTATATCTGTTGCAGTGTACCTCCCCAGCCGGTATGTTGCATTTGTATCATTTTCGATTTTCCATATTTCATTCAACCGATATAAGAAAACTATTTTTATGCTGTGAAATTCTTGACTTCATTAAATAATTGCACAAGAGTGTAAATCATCAATTGACTAAAACCACATGTGTGTATATTTGAAGCGTGCAGAATAAATTTATGGCTGCTTGCTGTAAATTATGGAAGAAGAAGATACGATATAAATGAACAATTGCCAGGCACGAATACATGCACAAAAATGTTATAAAACTGAACAGATTCGATTTATAATTGAGTAAAAAAAAGAGAAAAAAATAAAGAAAAAACGTTCTGGCGATCATTAACCATAACAACAACAATAATGACGCCGGGAATTTGCAATAAATATTTGTATGAATAAAAATAAAGAATCACCGTTAAATGTAAGGACAAATGTAATGGTTTTACGGGCAAATGAAAAGAGAGAAATGTTTACAACGTGTTTGCCATTAAATTTAACTGAAATTTAAATAAAGAAAATACGCGAACATTATATACGGACATGTATGTTATTTACAAGTGGGCAGTAGCATAAAATATGTTCAACATTTAATCACAATAAAAAATCATCCGCTTTAATGTCTCTGCTTCTTATCTCTCTCTCTCTCTCTCTCTCTCTCTCTCTCTCTCTCTCTCTCTCTCTCTGTCCATAATTTTCACAATGCGTTGCTGTGTGTTATTGTACGGCATTGTCTTGTATTGTAATGTGTTGGACGATGTTGATGACGACGACACAATGACAATTGTCATTTATCACTATTCTGCATAATTGTTCTTTTGTATTTGTATTTATACACAAACATAAATATATTTATGTGTGTGTATATATGTGTAAATTTCATAATTTCATTTGTTAGTCGCTTTTATTAGTTTGTGTTCGTACGTTGTGCAATTTGTACGCATATTGTCCAGCGCAAGTCAAACGCAATGAACAAAAACAACAACAATAACAACAACCACAGCGGCAGCAGCAAAACAAATACCAATTTATTTAAAATGCTTTCATTCGAATTTTCTTTCTTTCTTTCTTTCTTTCTTTCTTTATAGATACCCCAAGACATGCATTGCTTTTGCTCCTTCTGTATTTTCTCTAAGAAGCTTTATCATAAAAAGAGATTTTTTCCGCTACTGATTATTTCTTCTGCTTGAAAAGAATGTATATGGGAATGGTAAGGGGAATGCAAGGGAGCATGCAAGCGTACAAGTGAATGAGTGAAAATGTGCGTAAAGAACTTGACATTTTTCTATTGTGTACGCAATTACGTTTTGTTGGAATAATAGTATCAACAACAACAACAACAATAACATAAATAATAATGGCTATGAGATGTTTGATTCATGATTTTCTTAGTGACTTGAAAGGAATCATGAATATATTGGTGGTATGACTTTTTTTACGCAATTACTTGCAATAGAAAAATCACGATTAGATTAAACGCACATTTTTTGCATGGGCACTCTTAATATTATAAATAAGGGAAGGTCGCGTGGCCTTAATTAGTTCAAACATAAGTTTATTTATATCGAATCAATGTAAACTTGAAAGTCTCAACTGTTGTAAATATAAATTTTGAACTTTTCTTCTAAGAAATTAAAGCGCAGATTCTCCTACAATTACTTAAAGTGCCTTTTAAGTATAAAATGTAGAGCATAAAACAGCATTCCCCGTATTTGATTTGAAATGACAACACATAGTTTGTGGCATTCAGCTGCTTAAGCCCTTTCCTATGATACCCATAATAATTGTATATCATGAAGATTCTAGAAAATCAGACTTTTTTTCGGAAGGCCGCCACATTTTATTTGACACAATTCCTCTCCTTCCTTATATTTGCATTCTACTCGTTAAGTCCTTTCCTTTGGTGTCCATATTGAATAGATTGTGAAAGGATATAAATACATCCTCTTCGACCAGCCGCCATTTTGAATTTAGTGTAATATCACTTTGTTTCGAGCATTTTACTCGTTGGGGGTGAAATTGTAGATCCGACCGCATATTCATTACGTGGCCGTGTTAGGTTTACTGCATTGTATTGGCATCGCTATCATTACGTAATCACAGCCTGTACAGTGAAGATGGTTTGACTAACGTGGTGCAATTACCCATTCATAATTAAATCTAAAAACTGTGTTATATGGATTGTTGTTAATATTGCAACAACAATGCATTTGCATTTGTTTGATTGGTAAATGTTTACTTGGTCTCTTCTATAACTAAGGTGGGTGGAGGGGAATGACAAAGACAGACGCAGAATAAGTTGTAAAAAATCATTACTTACTCGTAAATCGACTTTTGTTTTGTCACATTTACTCTCATATCCGGCTTACATATCCGCAGGAGACCAAAATCATAATCATCAGCAATATAACGAAAAAGTTATACTTCTCATATAATATTCTGGGACAATATTCACTTTTGTCAAAACATTTTCTATATATCCTCAAAAATATATACATTTCTGTCCTCATACCCATTTCTGTATGTGTGTGTGTGTGTTTTTCAGTTAACTTTCATTCGGTTACCTTGTGCTAAGGTATGAAAACAACAAAACTCTTCTACAAACAACAACACGAAACGAAACAAAACAAAACAAAGCAAAACAAAGCAAAGCAAATCTGTATAGTTTCGTTTTTTTATTATTAAACCATTTTTGCCACCAACCCCACCAACCCCGTACCAGCCATTCCTGCTCACCTTTAGTCAATTTTATATACTTTACATGATGGTGTATGGAGAAGACCTCCAGGGTGTTTTGATGTGCTTTGAATTTTTAATAAAGATATATATATGTGTGTGTGTGTGTGTGTGTGTGTGTGTGTGAATGTTTGTTGTTGTTGTTATTTATTTGCTATTGTAGTCTCCTTTACAAAGTTTTCGTTACTGTTGCTTTTTCACAACTTTTGTTTTTATTGTTTACCCAAAAACAACATTAAAATAAAAACAATTTTTTATAACTTTTGATCTTTGTTACAGTTTATTGATTCTTTTCTTTTCTCTTCTTCACTTTTCTTTTTTTTTTTAGTTTTTTTTTTAATTTTTTTTTTTTTTTTCTTTGCTCATTTATGTTTTGTTTGACTAGAATAAGTCCCTTAAAACCAGAAAACCAGATACATACGGTATCTGTTTGTTTTTCTTGTTGGTGTTGTTGTTATTATTGTTGTTGTTGCCATTGTTGCAGTTTATTGGCTTTTGGTAATTACTTACCTACAAAACTTCAAAATGTGATAATGGAATAAAATTGTTGGGTAAACAAGAAACTTACCCTGAAAGGATTTTCAACAGGATGAAGATTAGTAGACTACCTACCGGCTGTCAGTAAGATTATGTAGACATTTTTAAGAGTAATATACACCAAACAATTGGCTATACATACATACTAAGTATTTGTTGTGGGATTATTACAATAAACAAGCTGCTCAATATAAATGTTATCACTTATACGACTACGCACAACAGCACCCACTAATGACAAATGAGGTAGTAATTGTTAAAACGATTAGTATTTAGCAAATCTTATTAAATCCTGGGTAAGCTGGGGGCGTGGCATATTTAGAATCAGGTTCCAGGTTTAACGATTATTAAGGCATGTGTTGTATTTTTTATCTCCTCTTATCGCCCATCATTACAACATTTACCACGCCTACAAAGGGGCAACTCTGTATATATTCTGAAACAGCATTAAATACTGAACCAATTTAGCCAACTTAAATATGCCCCTAGGGTCGCGCCCACATTTTTTTTAAGCGTAATAGTCAGTCAACAATTTTTTATCATTCTACCAAATAAAACATTATCCTTAACTTCCATTCTAATCTTTCAAACTCTGTATGCCTTGTGGCAAACAGTATATTAAGTTTGAGTAAATCTATGTAACTGTTCGTAAACAACTAAAGAAAGTCGTATTTTTTATTATAACAAACGATTGAGAATTACTTTCTGTATTATGTCTGTCTGTATGTCCATGTAAATTTGTACACCAGCTATAGATCGCATTTTTTAAGATATTTCCATGAAATTTGGTATAATTTCATGTTTTGGCTCAAAAAAGAAACCCTATTGAAAATGGACCAAATTAAACCATTTTTAGAACCCCTCCTCATATAACGTTCTATTGTAAAGAAATCCTTAAATGGCAAAAATTCTAACTAACTAACTATGTGTATAACATTTTCAGTTGATTATTTCTTACTAAGAGAAAAAAACCCAAATTTAGTTTAAATCAAGTCTTTTGCGCTCTACACAACCACAGGCAAACTGTGTTCATGGCAGTTACCTGATTACATAACAACTTACAAGAGGAATTCTGTTTTAAAAAAATGTTTTTAAAAATTGTGGACATTTTCGTTAAAGGGTCCCGCCCATTTTTAGCACAGACATATATAGACTAAGTAAAAATTTAAACTTTATAGTATAGTTTTGATGACTAATAGACAGGTTTTTATAGATTGTGGGCGTGGCTATTAATCGATTTTGAATAGCAACCCTACGTACATATGCTATGTTTAGTGTTCTTTTTCATATACCATGCAATGCATTATACTCGTTCAATTATATAAGACGGCTGTAGGGTACTAAAGATTTTGAGTAAGCCAAACAAATCTTCAATCAAGTACCACCATTTTACTTACATTAATATGTACTTTTACCCAAAAAGTTAAAGATTGTGAACCAGAAAACCAAAAGTTTTAAATGTACGTAAAAAGTTTTCATACTTATTTTGTACCCTCCGCATTTAATGGGGGGGATATACTAAATTTGTCATTTCATTTGCAACACTCAGAAAAAAGCTTCAGAGATGACAGAGACCCTACAAAGTATATATATTTTTGATTAACATTAAAAACTGAGTCGATCTAGAGTTTGTGAGTTTTTTTGTCCGTAAGTCCGTCTGCTGTTGTCATTTCCACGATCGTAAATTTTAAGATATTAAGATAAAATTTTGTACAGACCAAAATTATTATGCAAATTAAGCAAAATCGCTTAAGAGCCACGCCCACAATTAACAAATACCACAAAAATGGAGCTATGACATTGGGATTTGATACACATATATATAATTACCCCATTCCATGATGTGCCAAAATTTAGCCTGATTGGATAACACACACGCCCACAATTTACAAAAAACTTAACTCAGCTTGCTAGCTGACACGTAATACATGAAAGGGCGTAATGAAGAATCTGACACGTCCACTGTTTGTATGTACATGCGGGGCGGGTATTTCAGATTTGGTTTATACCAAATTTAGTTTTTTTACTCGTTGTTTTTTGTGTTTTTCCTGTCTAAATAGTTCTGTTACTTATATATGAGATTTTTCTAAATTTAGGTGATTTAAGGTTTTTGAAAAGGTAATGTTGTGCTTGTACTGCTTCTAAGCATGCTTCCTATCTCTCTCTTTCTTTCTTTCTTTCTTCATATCCCTCTCTTTTTAGTAACAATTTGTGTAATTTACAAATTTTAAGGAATTTTCAAGCAGGATTTGTGTTTAATCACATGAAAGCTTGCACATGCACACAAACATGAATGAAAAAATAAGAAAAACAGAGCTGTAGAAAGAGAACGAAATATACATAAGGAGAGAGGAGCAGAGAGAGATATAGAGATAGTGAGTGTGTAAATGAATAGAGTAAATGCAAAAGAAAGAGTGCACCACCAGATACAAATTACACACGACTACAAGCCCACAGTACCCTCATAGCTACTTGTGAAGAAGAGATGCCAGAAAAAAATTGCAAATTAAAAAAAAATTTTATTTACAAACACATTCACATACATTTTTGCTGTACATGTAAAGAAATCCTTACAATGTAAAGTACCACACACAAGAAGCAAAATCACAAAAAACTATACACTTGCTATTGCTATTACACGTTTATGGTCGTACGGATGTATTTGAGTGAATAGAGTTGGAGAGAGTAGAGTAGAGTGTAGAGAGTTGAATGTTTGTGTTTGTGTTTGGCAAAGTTTACTAACAAAGGCTCGTTTTTAAAGTTTATTCGTAGTTTTAGTTATGTATGCATATAAGCACGTGTACATACATACATACATACATGAAACAATGGACAACGAGAATATTACAAGTATTTATGTACGCCACAGTATGGCGTTTTATGTGAATTTAATTGTACTTGAATCCACTAAAACAACCTAAAATATGTACACATCACTACAACAACAACAAAACAACAATAATAACAACAATAAGAAGAAGAACTTCCATAAGAAGTGTAAGGTTACCGGTACATAATACAGAAGACTGCTGAAACAAAAGAGTTATACCACGAATAAGCATCATTTCGAAAATATAAATTTACCGTTACCATAATAAATGTTTTCTCGTGTAATGAATGTGTACTTAGAACATGAATCTTTTACATAGATATGATTTATTATACCCTACATATAGTAGGAGGGGTATATTAAGTTTAGGTTTCCGTTAACAAAATTTTGAAAGAGGCAATCCTTCAACACACATGTCTGTCCGTGTGTTTTTATATCTATTTAAATTGATTACACTCGATTGAGAGTCACACCTATGATGTTAAAATCTGTTATACATGCCGAATATAGTCGTAGCATTAAAAACTGAATCAATCTAAATATGTATGCCCGTCTGTCCATTCATTTGAAGGGGATCATCTTCATATAAAGCCTTCATTTACCTGTATACATTTTTTGCTTATTTCTTCTAATTTAACGCCTCACTCTTATCTGTCTTTATTTCTAAACATATTTTGCCTTTTTGCAATTAATTGCCTGAAAAAAGAAAAAGATTTATAAATAGTTTTTTTTATTTATGAATAAAATGTTCGCCTCACTCAAGTGACTGTAACTCATCCAAGATGTTGTCAAGTGTTTTCTTGAAAAAATTTTAAAGCGTTTTTATTTGCTTTATTTTAAAAGCACACATCGAAGAGGGGTTCTCTACACATCATTGCATTATATCAAAAGATTTATAATGCACGGGGTGGATACCTCAATATTGCATTAGGTGGCAGCAGAGGCGCATTTAATGAGGCAACCTTTGTATTTAAGTTTCATGACATTCTTTGCTAAAGTCAAGATTTGCTTTCTAGATATTATTATTTTAAAGAAGTAGTAGAATTGTGTAGTTTCGAGGCTCCAATTGATCTAAACTTGGCTTTTATGATCTAACTCATAAGATGATAAGATTTTATTTATTATTCTGTTAACAGCAACCAGAAAGAGGTATCAGTATCAGTATTAAAAACTGTGTCGATCTAGCCATTCGTCTATTATTCAAACCCAACTAAAAACAGTGCTCAAGAAAACGCTTCATTTATTCCGTCCGTCTGTCGTTCCATTTTGAAATATTTAAATGAAACGTCGTGCAAACATTTTTCGTTTCTATACGCGGCTTACTATCTCAATGGCCACGCCCATATTCCATCTATAAGCTACTAAAAATTTAGCTATTCAATTAAAATATCTCATAAAAAAAAGTGAACTAAAAATATGAAAATTAATTTAGCAAAAAATGGGCGGAGTCGCATAACAGACATGCCCACAATTTAAAAATTGCCTAAAATATAACTCCCACTATTAAATGGTCTAAGCAAATATCAGCCACTCACCACCAATGTCTGCAAGCCAATGTGAAGGGTGTTTAAAAATTGGCTTCAACCATACCTTGAAAATTTTTTTACAAATTCCATCTACTACTACTGTTTTTATAGTATATACAAAGATGACCATTTATCTTGAAATTATTTCAAGTTGAATATTTGCTTTGATGCTCCGGTATATCAATTTATATACTTTCTCTCGCTCTCTCTTTCGCTCTAGCTCTATAACATATTTCACTTTAGTTATTTATGAGTTTGCTTCAAAGTTAATTAATTGCAATTCAAGAGAAGATTTAAATGTTTCTTTTTACCAAAGGGCATTTACTTTATATCTATGGTGAGCATGTTCGGTAGGTAAGAATTACTTGATAACTTACTTGGGAAGTCTAGCGTGAAGAAAGGAGTAAATCATCTTGTATGGCCTTAAAAATTGAATGTATCAAATCACAACATTCAAAATGTAGTTAAGAGCAAATGAATTACCTTCCAAAATGTAATGAATCGCAAAGAAAGGAATTAAGCAATATTAACATAAATTTTTATGAATATATGCACAGATTAGAGCTTAAGGTGAAAAACCCATTAATACTAACCTAGCAAAATTATTTTGCTTGTGAACAAAACCGAATCTACAGGAAATGTGGTTGAAGGTATATTATTTGAAATTGAAATTTATCAAACAGCAGCAGTTGACTGATTAAGCATCAGTAGCCAGATTCCAAAATATTTACCTTATTAATTATAGAAGAAAAATGTATTTCATTTGTGCTTATACATAAATTTCTCGCTTTTCATAAGCAAAAAGTTTTATGTTTCTATTCATCTGAAACGACCGCCTTTCATCTTTTTCGCGTGCGTACTTCTTTTGCAGTAAAGGAAAACAGATATAGAACAACAGAGAAAACTTGTCATCACATATATTTTTAATTAATGTCACACCAAGCATATATCCTCCCTCATATGCACACACACTTACACACACACACACATATCATTCATAAAATCATTGAGAATATTTTATTTGATTTCTGCTTATTTTAAAAATTCTAAAACAGAACGATGCTAACGAAGAAAAACGCTGCAAAAAAGTTGTACAAAAACCTCTATATTTGCCACACAAATTTTATCAATGAACTTGATATTTGGTATGCAGATCCATAGGTATCTTATCCACAGATCTTTAAAAAAATGGGCATGGTCGTTAACCAAACGTACATTATTTATAAAAAACCATGTTCACCACTAAACTAGACAAAGTAGACTAGACTAAACTTGCAAGCTGATACGTAATACGTACACTATTAGGGGGCGCAACCATATACCTGCCACGCCCACCGTTTGTACGTAAATGTGTGTGTCAGCTTAAACTAAACGGATTGATTTTAAAAAAATATTGCCTTAAAAGTATGGGATCAGCTGACCCAGAGCAAAATTATTACTTTTTATAGATTTTGAACCAGAATTTTCCAAAAAAAAAAAAAAAATTTTCTTAAAAATAGTTCAAAGGAAAAGCACAAATGCACATCTTTTATGCTTGAATGCACATTTATATTTATTCCCGCATCAGGCAGCATCATCGTCAACAGCCTGATGTTGATCATGAGGAGGAGGAGGAGGCCCATCTACATACAATATATAATTATCTTGTAGCACGATCGCAGACTAGAAATCACAATTGAAGAATCAACGAAGAAGAGGAGGAGAGCGAGAGGCAATCACATACAGGATAATAGAAGAATGACTAGGTGTTGTCCGCCTTGTTAGTAATTGGTAAAGTGCAGTGAAGAAAACGAGCAAAACAACTGTACATATGTGGCGTCGACCAAATACTGAATACTTAGCACAAATTTTATTGATTATACACACCCTCCAGATATGTACACATATATGTATGCATAATAATATTTTAATTAAACCAATAAATTATACAAAATAAATTTCTCAAATTTCTTATTTCAGCCACTGAATTGTTTTTCGTGTCCACATATCTGCCAGTGCGCGTTTCAGAATTGCTTTTTGCAAAAATATGAACAAATTCAATGTGATGCCCATTTAATGGTATAGATAAGAGGAACTGGTTTATCGGCAGCTTTTTATAACCAAATAATTATCAGAAGCTCGTTGGTACACTAATCACTTGCTTTGCTTGCTCTTAGAGAAGGCGTCTACTCCAGCGAAATTGATTTTGACAAGATAGCAAAGCAAAGCCTGCAAAGAGCAAAGAAGTGAAGATGAAAGAAAGAGATGAAATACAATATTTCCGTTTTGTAAGATTATTTTTAACGAACGATGATTGCCCCATAAATAATTTATTAAAGGAAGAAAAAAACATGTATTACTTGATTGCTTATGAAGAAGAAAACTGTAATTGTTCATGATTATTATTACTTTGTTGTTGTTATTGTTGTTATTATTGCAGGGGGCCTGATGCAACTATCATGTCGATATTAATGAATGAGAGTTAAACGTTTTATTAACAACTATGGCTTAAGATTACGTGACTGCATTAAACAATTTTACCGACTGCCTTGCTTGCCAGCTCTTTCATTAACTCTACAAAAACTTAAGCCATACATTTTGTGGTGTACAATTGGCAAAGTGATAAACTTATTAATGTTTCTTTCAGATATGAGTTCATGAGCATAAGCATGACCATAATGAGATAGGAATGGATTGTATTGATAAAGCATTGTTGTTGGGAGGTACTCAATTAAGAAAAGGTCCATAATTAATCAAAATATTCAAATGTTCGAATATTCGATAAGTAATTTCGTGCATGGAAGTGCAATAAATAATTAAAGTAAGACAAACCACCAAAAAAGGAATTCGCAAGATCACGGGGGAATCAAAATTTGTCCATTACGCGAATTATGCAAAACATTTTCGATTAGTTTCATGTTTTTCATAATGTATGGCATTTTATAAACTTGGCTTTGCCTAACTAACGTCAAACTAACCTCAACTTTTATGATAATATTCTTAACTATAGGTGGGTTACCCAATGCAACGCGACCCACTAGTTCAAATACCAGCTGAAAAAACTCTTGGATTTGAACCCATGTCGGGCATAGTCTCAGCCTACTCAGCTACTGAAAGGAAAAGTTTCATGTTCTCAGAAAAATATATTTATTCAATCTTATGGACTTGTTGGCTTTTCATTTCTTCATCTTCAAGAAAATTATACATTTTTGAAGCATCTCATCACCAATTATCACGATTAGTATGTATTCAGCGACAGCAATTTTAAACGTAAAAGATTCGAGAGTCCAAAACTACAATTGACTCAAAATACTTTGCTCTCAGTTTAAAAGGATTTCAAAGGAATCCTTTATTTCAGCTTCTACCAGGCTTTCATCATGATCAATTGTGAGATATATTGTCATCATTAAGACAAACTGATGATGATGATTCGAAAAAAAAAAGACAAAAATTTATCAACAGAAAATGTACAATGTTTCATCAACATAATAAGCAATCTTATATAGAGTATATAGAGGAAGGCGTTGAAATTGTGAAACATCTGCTGTGCGAATGTCCGGCTTTACAGGGAAAAGTACACAAAACACTTGAAGTCAGATTTGCGGAGGGTCTAGGATCACTAGCAGATGCAAAGATTTTCGATCTCAAACAATTTATACGTTCTCTGGTGAATCGCCTTCTAGCGTACACCCGATCAAGGATTATTACGCGTTAAGCGTCAAAACTGATAATAACTTGGATAAACCATTAAAGATCATCAGTTTTATGAGCGCGGAATGATTCTACTGCCAGAAAGATATCAAAAAATATGGGACCAAAAAAAAAACAGAGATCAATGGCTAGAGATTCAAGTACTCATCTCTCCCAATCAATTCGTTAAATTATTTCAATAACCAACAGGGTGCCTAGAGGACATCCTTTATATGGTAACTAACAACTAGAGACCGCTTTTTAACTAAGAAAAAAATCCAATCCTCGCACTACTTTTCTTTAAAACTCAATCACTCTCACTTAAATAGATTTTTGTTTTGGAAGACTATGATAGGAAGTGTATAAAAGAAAACTATGCGATAATAAAAAGAATTGTTAAAGTAATTTCCGCTCTTATCGTAGAGAAAACTTTCAACGACAACTGCGACCATCATCACTTTGTCAATAATGTTATAAAAAAAAGGAACGCAACTTACAGCAATAATAATAATAATAATATAGCCAAAAGACCATAACATCACAACCAGATAATTACTTAAAAAGGGGGGGAAAAAATAAAAATGATGTCAAAACTAAAATAATAATGAAATACAAAAGGAACAAATAGGAAAATAACATGTACTGCCACTTTGCGAACAGGATAGTCGGAGGAGGAGACATGAAGGGAGGAGTAAAAAAGACAAATTAAAAAAGCAAAAAAGTATAAATTTGTGCCAGCAAGACCGCCAAAAAACTTTTACCATTGCCACTACATTGATCATCATCATCATCATCGTCATCCGAAACGATGATGAAGGGAATGGATACAAACAACTAGTAATGGTCTAATTTCATATAACAACGCCTACCAGTATTTTAAATAAGTTCATTTCATGCTGCTGCCATGGCTCCTCACTTTCTTGTACTCAATACACTTCAGTGGAATTGTGTGCTGAATCAATAACAACAATTAAGTTAACGACTTTGAGTATGCTGCCGTTGCCGTTGATGGTTGTGCCATTGAAGGCGGTTGCTGGTTGCTGATTGCTGGTGGATGGCATGAAACAATTGCCGTAGAAAAGTGAGGGATGGAAGGATGAAGAGAAATCCTCTAATGCTACAAGGGAATACAATCTTTGCAATTAAAAAGCACTAGAAAACTTTTCAATTTCTCGATTTTCATTCAGACTTGTCCCATTTAATGCATACTATTGCTGATATTTTACGCTGCTTAGATTTCATTATATGTTAAGGAGACTGCGTTCTACAAAGGTAATCCATTGGTAGAGTTTGAAAAGAAATGTTTTTTTTTTTTTTTTTTTTTTTTGTTATTCTCCTAATTTCATTTCATTCTTGTATTGAAAAACGAAATTAGGTCACACCATATGATTGTCCATTTCTATTGCTCTGCAGAATGTTTGCCATCATTACTTACAGTAACACTTATCCATTCTATTCTATTAACCATAGGGGGCGGTGCTCGGTGAAGAGATGGGTGGGCGATGGTGTAAGAAACCGTGAGTGAGTGGGTGGGTGGGTGGGTGGATGTAATGTGATGGTGGCGACTGTATACTTGCTACTTGACAAACAGGAATTTTATTTCTGTTTAAGTTGCTGTTGTTCGCAATGCGCTCACTTTTGTGTTTCGATTTTTTTTTTTTTTTTTCATTTTTAGTTGATTAAGTTCAAGGGTTCCAGTTTGTTGAATTGGCTTGTTTCCCTTTCATTGCAAATTACATTTTATTTTACACCAATTTTTACTGTAATTTTTTTTTATTATTGTTTATGTTATTAAAACTTTTCTCTTCCAAACCTGACTGTTTTTGTTAAATTGTTAAAATATTAATTTATTTTTTATTTACTTGACTATCTGATTAAAAAGTTCAAGAAATTTCAGGACAATTGTGGCTTTGCTAAGGTTATAGTTTAACGCGAAGCGCCAGAACATGATTAACAATGTCAATGGCCCCTTGAATGTCAATGAATTCTCCTGTACTTCACTTTGCTGAATACAATGAGCACTTCCACCGCAAGCCTTCGCCTCTGATTCCCTCTTCTACTACAGAGCAGTAGTTATAATAAATGCTATCTGTTCGCTAACGCTTAAAACGACAACATTACAAATTGTATGCTTGCCATGTCATTAAACTGGAACTCATTCACTATTTAGAATCTGCATTTATTTGAAGAGTATTTAATCTTTCACTACTTACTAAAGTTTTTCATTTCATAGACCCGAACAAGTAATGAAGCGTATATAAGCGTTTATGTCTTGTCTAGGCAAAAAGAAACATTGATTACGTTTTTTTTTTTTGGGGGGGGGGGGGGGGGGGGGGTAAACAAAGAACGAACCTTTCTGTAAAGTAAAGTAATGACTTCTGTTTGCCAAAGGAGCGTATCGATCAACTGCTTATGACAAATTGCAACTATTTACATGAATATCATGCACAAAATTGTGCGTGTGTGTACATGCTACACCCAAAGATTCCTAAATGATTAACTAGCTGACTGATTGACTGACTAACAAACTGACTGCAGATTATATTATTATTTACCTTAAGAAAATTTACACACCACCTCCTCCTCCCAGCTCTTAGGTTAGTAATCATCATAAGTTAGCAACGAGTAAAAAAGAAGATAAGAGACAAACAAACAAACAAATAAACAAAAAATCATAATATTCGTAAAATCAATGAAGCACACCACAAGAACGATGTTGTTGTTGTTGTTGTTAATGCACACCACACACACACACGCGTATATTGTATAACACAAAAGTAAAGAATTGAAAGTGACGTAGAGTACCTCCCATACACATAAGCAAACGCACAGTACAAAAGCCAACAGCAGCCGTTTTGCACAGCCATGGGTTATAGAGTATAGCATGGATGTGGGTATGTGTGTTTGTGTGTGCAGTAGTTTGGATCTATTTAGGAAACTATAAAATTCAATGGGGCATATTTAACAGCTATACACTTATAACAATAAACGAGTTGTTGCTGTTGCTGTTGCTGTTGTTGTTATTGTATTTGTATAAAGCATTAAAATCATTATTATTATTATTATTATTATAGCAACTGTGTTTAATGTTTGCGTTAATTACATGGTAAACCAAGCATATACGAACAAGGCGTTTAATGCTGAGAAGAAAATGCAAACAAAATGCAACCAGAAACCAGAGTGAAACTCAAATTATGATTAATAACAATTAATGGAAGTGTGAAATATTGTATTATTCGGAAAGTAATTTTTTAAATTTTTTTTGTGAAAGTATTCTAATCTCAACAACCCCACAGCAAACGACGCCTTTAAAACTTTTACAGAAAGCAAAGGCAAAGGCAACATGTCAGGTGTTCATATGTCCATCCTTTGTAGATCCAATATTTCTTTGCCTTTTTTTTTTTCTTTTTGGACTCATAAAATTTTCAATCTGATTTAAAGTATAAGTTTTATAGAAGCCACAGGTGCCTGATTTCGATAATAAGGTGAGTGTGGTAAAAACTTTGGGCGAATTGTCAAATCTTGATGAACCAATTTTGCTCATTTCTGTTTAAAGAAATCATTTCACTTGTCCAGTTGAATGGTTGTGGTATTGCCTCATAAAAGCCGAAGTTAAAATTTTCTTTGAAATCGCATCTAAACCGGCAACATAATCTTTTTTTTTAAAAATTATCGGCTTACTTAGTACTTTGAGCCGGTTCAACTTTAACTTCAAAACCTTTTCAATTAAAGATTTATTGCAAACAACCCATTTCTTTATGATTCGCAAAAAAAGTGTATAATTTTCTTAATTTTAAAGACAGACGGCAAGGCGATGTATCGAATTTCTTTCTATAAAAATCATATAAAACCCGTAAGTTGTGTTCTGAAACAAAAAAGCCAGTACTTTGACGTGATTATAAACGATCTATAATGATAAATTTAAGCTTCTACTTGGTTTATTTTAGTTAAATAACAATATTCAGTGGTAATGAAGATGAAAGATGACTCTTCTAATAAATCAATTTTTTTCATAAAACATCCACTCTGGTGTTTTAATAAGTGTGTATAAATATTCGAGAAGTAATATCCAAAAAAAAAAGACTACCTGTGCAAACACAGACATTTGTTCATAAATATTTAATTTGTATGAGTTTCAGTTTGGCAATCCAAACGAACGAATGAACGGAATTTTTTTTATTGAAATTGTGTATATACGTTTATATACATTTTTGCCACTTTTCATTGTAACCATTGTATCCATTACCTTGAGGATGGTAGTATATGTATTTACTTTGTCTAACGTTTTTTAACACTTTTAAAGAAACATTAAAGGCACTACAAACAACAAAATTAAAGCCATGTCCATACCTTCGTTGGTTATATACATAAGCTGGTCGTAAAAATAAAGATACCGACTTGAAACTATACATAAATGTTAATAGTCATAGTGAGCTAGATGGTATTGAAAATGAGTAAAATCGGTCGAGGGGAACGTTCACTATACAAGAAAAACTGAGACGCCAAACGATTGAAGCAAATTTGAAGCACAAATGATCCTTCAAATGTCATTCAAAATAAGGTATAAGTAACCACGCCTATTATAAAACTTATATATAATTATTAGAGTTGTACGTAGAATATTTCCAAGTACCATTGTATTGAGTAGTACCCACCATTAACTTTTATTTGATGTAATGTTTGGCGCTTGTCTCATCCTTTTTGGGGGGGTTTACTTCTTAGAGGCAAAGTCAACTGACTTTTTGCATGAAGATGTAACGTGAGTTGTTGAAAAACAAAGAAACATGTTTTAGCAAACTTTTGTGCGTTTTTTTTTTCATCCCCAGTCACAAATTTGCTTTTGTTTTTATACATACAAGTACTCTATCGATTGTTTATGATATGTACACGTATTCACTTAAGTGAGTTGATACATAAATAAATGAACCATCACTCAGTAATCAATACGTGAAAATTTTTGGCAAAGACGCAATAAGAATAAAAACAAAACGATATTGCTCAAAATGTTCAAAGTTGTTTATGTTCTATGGTGTCGACTCACGGGTGTATGGGGTATGTACCTTGCACTGGTTCATCGTTTCATTTGATACTATACCAAGTCACATTTTAAGATTACATTTAATACAAATTCAATCTCAACTGACAATCCTTTATAACAAACTGGGCAGGTGTGTTTATAAGTTTTAATAGTTTTCCTATGTCAGTCTCAAAACTTGAGACTTGAGCTATTCTCTATTGAAAAGAGCGTACACAGCTTCGTTGTTTATTTATATGTATGATTGCGTTTTACTTTGCCGTTTTCTTTTCCATTGTATTGTGTTGTATGGTTATGCATTCATGAAGTTCCATGAATAGTTTAGTATACAAGTATCCAGGTAATGGTTGCTTTGAATTGTGTTTCATCCAAAATTTGTACGCCAAGTTATCACTTTCTATTTATTTATTATACAATACAACATTATGCTATGTATGTGTAAGCATATATGTTTTTATCTAAAATTTATATTATCGTGCGAGTGAATCGTTACTTAAATGAGAACGTGTAAAAAGTTATTTATTATTGTATTTTTTGGCTTAAGACAAATCTTGAACGTCTTCATGTTAACTTTTATGTAAATTGTGGGCGTGGCATTTATATACAAATGTAACGGGAAATTGTATACATTTGTATACAAAGACTGAGAAGAAAGTTGTTTTCACAAAAATCGTTAGCAGAGTTTAGTTGATGAGACGCCTTCCTATGCTAGTTGCAAACAGAATGACAAATTTAATATACTTATCACCCACTATAATGTGAAGGTTATAAAAACGTAAACGTTAGTAATTCAATAGTTTCATACCACATTAAGACAATACCTTTTGCCCTGTTAAGCGTTGCTCTTGCTGAACTTTATATGAGGAGGGCAGATAGATACTAAGATAGATGTTAAGATGAGAGTGAGCGGCATACGTTTTTATAAAATATACTCTTGCAGTGTACAATTTAGTGCTTTTGAATAATTAATTTGAACGTGATAGGGCCATAAAGAAAGCTGCAGCTATTACTGTAACATACGGAGAGACCTGCCTTCGTACAAGACAATAAATGGTTGCCATTAAAAGATTATATTTTTGGAGATATTACATATCCCGGAGTGTACAACAATACTGAATGTAGTTTTATTATATTGCCAATGTAACGGTAATTGGTTTTTTGTTTTGTTGTTTTTTTTTTTTTTTTTTGAGAAAGCAAAAAACTTCCACTATTCATGATGGGTTGATAATTATTTGTATGTACTTAAGAAATGTTCACGGTTGCTGAAAACGTATGCACGTTTCTTTCTATTCTATTCTATTCTGTTGCTGCAATAAGTCTGTGCTATATCCTCTTAAAGATATTATTTATCAGCTTTATAGACACAAAACAATTCAGATATTAAAGAAGTAATGCCTTATAGTTGCATATGCACGCATACACACATACTTGTACTTGTAGTGATGGAGACAACACTGACTTGAACAAATTACTGAAAATTATCATAATTGCCATTATTATCATATACTCACCAACAATAAACAATTAATTGGACATTAATGGTCCTTCGTTTTGCTGTCTACCTGTTTGTTTGTTTGTCTCTCCGCATATTTATGTATACCCCTTGAATGTGTCGAAAATTTTTATTGACATCGACTGCTAGTAATTTATTGCATAAGGCAATTTTGCCAATACTTGTTAAGTGTCAATGCTTCAATAACTTAATTACAATCATTAAAATGCAACACAAACAACAACAATAATAATAATAATAATAATAACATGAAAATGTCACCTTAAGCAACTTATACCTCATAGATAATTGATATCTACTCATCCGTTTGTTTTTATAGGACCCATCATCACAATGATATGGGGGTATATTGGTTTTGTTAAATGTTGTTTGTTTGTAAGCAGCACACCTCCACCAGTAGAGTGTTAAGCTGAATATGATATTTCGTTAATTGTGCGCGTTTCTGTTATCCAACTATTATACTATAAGTTTTCAAAATTTCAAGTTCATAGGTCAGTCTTTGTGGCAGATATTAGGAATTTGATCGATTGTAGACGTATCTGTTAATCGACCACGCCCATTTTTTATACATCGATGAATAGAATAACTATAAATATGTGTACCAAATTTCAAGTTCATAGGTTCATTTTTGTGGCAGATATATAGATTTGTATTGATTGTGGGCGTGGCTCTTAACCAATTTTGCCCATTTTAAATAGCGATCTGCATGAAAGAACTAAAAGTGTACAAAATTTCAGCTCAATATCTCCAAAATTATGCCCGTGAGAATGCCAACAACACACAGACAGACGGACATGTCTAGATGGATTCAGTTTTTGTTGCTGATCAAGATTATATATACTTTGCAGGATCTCTGACAACTTTTTCTGGGTATTGTAAACGTCAAGAAAGTTACATCGATGCTGAATCGATCAGTATAATTGTAGGTGGGAGTTACAAACAACCACACAAACTTAACATACCCTTTGCCACAAGTGGTACAAAATATAATAACAAATATTCTGTTATTGTATAAATCAACTCAAATGATACATAAATGAAAATTAGAACAAAGCCTGTATAAATATATTAAAGACAAATATTAAAACTTTTAAACTCTAAACAAAGAATCAATCAATGGCAGCTTGGCTATCTTTCGAACTGCCATTCAGTATATGTGCATGCTATGCTTTCATTCAATTTAAACATTCAATCTTTATATATATAGATAAGAAAGCAACTAGTCAGCAATAATAATAATGGTAATAAAGAAAATGATAATAATGATGAGAAAGGTAACAATATTTGTGTAAAGAAATACTTTAGAATGTTTAAATTGTGCTTAACATTCTTTGTCAGCAGCCCGTTAATGCCGTGTACCACATGCAGTACATTGTCACCATAAAATCAACCACACCAACCAAGCAACCAAGCAAAACTATTTGATAATGATTGTGATTGTGATGATCATGGACAAGTATTAACCAACCTGCTTATTATAAACTGTATATAAGCATTTCTCCTCTCCACAAACTCGTTTATTAATATATTTATGTTTAAGAGCAATAATCAACTAACTATTCGTTCATACATACTTTTGTATGCGTGTGTTTGTGTACGCACTCTCAACTGTTCAACCTGTCATAACAAATCTCCTTACAAGATATGCAACAATCATGCATAAAGTTTTGCTTGTTTATATGTATGTATGTATGGAATTGTAATAATATGAGCAAACATATGCACATGCACGCACAAAACACGTATACTGCTTACAATCTGCGCTGTGCGTTGAGAGCTCGTCTCCCTTCACATTCACCACCTTTTCATGGCATGCATGCAACGCATACACACTCGTGTAATATACATACTTGATTGTAAATAACATATATGTGCAAGAGATCATATGAATAGAATATTGCTCACAAGTATGTAAATACCGATGTTTACATGTTTGTGTACGCATACCAGTTTAGTTGGTATTTTGCATAGCAATGCGTTTATAATATATTATCTTTCATAATGCGAATTTGTCATTGTACATATTCTACAATAATTTCTAATACAATTCATCATATACCCACATGCTTACCTCGGATGGCCCGTGAATGGTGTGGTGTGCTCCAATGCGTATTTGATTGTGTACTGGTTTTAATAAATACAACTAAATTTGGCTTAGGCCAAATCTTGAATACCCTTCACATCTACAATGGTGGGCGTAGTAAATACATATATATATATTGCGCTTTCTAATAGTGTATTATTGATCCGTTCTACTCGACCATTTAATTATTGTCACTTTGTGAAATATCGTTATATGGAAAGGGGTACTAAAAATGGTTTGATAGAGTTTTAGAGCGGCTTTGTATTTATTATTGTCTACACCACAAGTATATGAAGTTAGTGTGAATATTTGTAATTTCTAAACACCTACCTTTAGTTATACCGATCGTTTCATAATCATAAATCTGAAACGATTAACCTTGTCCGTCTGTACGTCCGCCTATCCATATAAATTTTTTCCCATGATACAGATTGAAACATTTCAATGAAATATGGTACAAGAACATGTATTGAAGCAAAGAGGACTTCTATTGAAAATGGACCGAATCGGACCATTTTCAGAACTTCTTCCCATATAATCATATATCACGAAGTACGTTCACATGTCATTTTGAAATAACACTAAATGTCATAAATTTGCAGCGAAAGGAAAAAATATTGCCAACCACGAACAGAAAGTACAGATTAAATGATTTAAGCCAATAACAGCGTATTAAATTTATTGGGCCAGTTTGTATTAATATTTTTTCGTAGGAAGCTGCATAATGATAATGATACCTTCGCATGTATACATTTCCACTACCCAACACATACTACCGCCATACTTATCACAAATATCTGTCCGGTTGGATGGTGGGCTATAAATTGTCTCATATGCTTGTTGCATTGCATCATCGGCAGTGTGCACCTTGTAAACGATTCTTCATGTCTTCTTCCCGTTTATCTGCTCGGATTTCATTTACACTTCCTTCATACACATACATACATAAAATAACTTTTATTTACAATATCTTTATATGTATACATGTTGTAAATAGCACGCATAGGAAATTTCATTAAGAAGAATTTTACAGCTTTCTAAAGGAATTAAAAAATTTAATTTTCCTTGAGAAATTTTTGGGAATATTTACTGCTTAACTATTCCACGAAATGTACTACGCACAAATGCCTACAAGCAAACAACATATTTTCCTTCGTTTTCCTTTCAAAATTGTACAAGAGATGAAAGAAGAAAACATTTCTTTTATTTCTCAAGTTAATTTCTTTCCTTTCCGCACACGGATGGCGGATGCTCAAGACATGTAAAGCGTGCTATGTATCATGACACCAATGAACACTGTAAGGAACCATGTAAAAACATGATGATGTGCGTGCGTGTGTGTGTGTGTGTTTGAGTGAGGATACATTTCACACATATGCCTGGTATTTAATTCCCCGATGAACATTTCGCGTGTAATATATTGTCGGAAAATAAAAGTCACAGTTTTTCGCGTTTGTTTGTGTTTTTGTCATATGGCTGATGCGCTGTTTAGCGTGAACTATGTTACTACTGCAACTACTGGTTAGTTGTTGGCGTTGTTCACTCTTTCTTTTTAGATAATATTTGCTTTCTGGCGCTTACTGTCATGCTGTGTCACATTATTTATTTTATTATACATCTAATATGGCGTTTATATGCATTACACACACACATACACGCATTCATACATACATACATACACCTACGCTATACATGCACACATATGATGTGTATGCTCGGGCTAAATATATTCAAATACATGTTGCTGTTACATGTTTTACAAGCACTTAAATTGTGTGCGTTAATAATTTATAGATGAAAAATTTATGATAATGTTGTTACGTAACGAACAAAACGAACGAACGAACGAGTTCTACAATTGCATAAAGTCCAAAGAGAGAGAGAGACAGCATCGGTGGTAACAAGACACTTTCAAGTCGTTTACCGTTACATAAAATATCAAGGAACATTTTTAAGACTTCTTTGCAACTCTGCAGAATGTAAGTGGTGTAGCTTGATAGCTTTTGTTAAATGTGAGTTAAACTCTTATTGCATACGATTGGCTTTTATTTCAAACACCATTTAACTTCCTTTTCATGCCACCTCAGCTCACTTGTTTGTCTTTCCCATTTAAGATCGTTTGCCGACTTTTTCAGTTTTGTGGCAAATTTAATTATTGGTGTGGTTATGGTTTGCACTTTCATTATTTTTACACATCCTTAGCCTTAACACAGCCTTTCTTGCCTAACAGGCAAAGGCAAAGGCAACGGCAAAGGAAACCTACTTATTATGTTCTTTCAAAAGTTGACTGAAATGTTGGGAGAGAAGAGGAGGCGAAACCCTTTTAAAGTTCCTTTTTTCGTCTTTCGCTCTTCAGTTGATATTTGTAAGGTTGCTTTTTGATTTTCTTTGAGCTGGTGTCCAGTAGTCATTTATGAAGTCATGTGTGACTTATTAAGTCTTGGTTACCACATGTGTGTGGTTTACACTTGCATTTAAAATCGATTTTAGTTTCCCTTTACGCATTACTCATATACTCATATCCTCATACCAAAGGAAGTTCTGTTCAATATCATAGCACACGCTTGAATCCTTGTAAAATTGTTAAGCGCTTACGCCACATTTAACTTTTGTTTACCCCAAAAGGTTAAGGGTCCGTCATTTTACCCTTTTTATATCTTCCCCTTGCACTATGCCGTGCAGACTATACTAAGTTTATCATTTAATAGCACACTTTACTCGTTACTCTACATAGTGCAATATATTCATGATGAGCATTAAAATTTGAATCGATTCAACAATGGCTGTGTATACCTTCAGTTATTAAAACAAAAATGGGTATATCTCTGCTTAGGAAGGTATTCCTCACCAACACAAAAATAGAGCTAAAAGTATGAAATTATACCAATGGACGAAGCCCAAAATTTATGCAAAGAAAAACTTCTTTGAAAATTCAATCTCTGAGGTAATTTGCAACAAATGACTCAATCTTATATATGTCACGCCTTCGGGTATATTTAAATATGAAGATTTTCTCAGACAACTTTGTTTTTTTAGAGTTTTACATTTAATGCTGGCAACTCTTCTCTCAGGGCAAATTATTTTGACAGTAAACAGGTGGTTACACGCGGTAAGTTTTGCTATTTTATCTTGAAAAGAGTAACACTGTGCAACATAGCAAAATTTATCATAAGCTACATCGTATACCATATCTACAGTGGACTTTTCGATTGCCTGTATATGGCCCTTTACAATTTTGCAATATCAGATCTCTGGATTATTTTATATGGGGATATGTAAGGATGCCAGTCTATGCTGATAAACCATGAACTTTGTACCCTTTGTAAACCAACATTAGCCACTTTATTGGGTATATATGATTATATTTTTCAGGATCTTTGACGCCTCTTTCTGGGTATTGATAATGGAATAACACACTTATGTGAAGAGTATGAAATTGTTAAGCTCTCTAATGTTGTTCAGCTGATTACATGAAAATCCTGACGAATCTATGCTTTCAACATATTATTACGTTTATTCAAAACAGTAGCAACCATAAAAGGAGCAGAGAAAAAAAACGGAGAAAACAAAGAGTAGAAAGAAGTAACGTAAAATAAAGCAAACCTTTACTTAGGATGTTCTATGATTTTGTATAATCTTAAATACTCTCTACATCTACAATAGTGGGCGTGGCAGATATGTAAGTAATATGTATTACGTATCTACTTGCAAGTCCAGTTTTACGTTGAGAATGGGTTTTTGTAAATTGTGAGTACGTCTGTTATTCGACCACGTCAATTTTCGGCCCATCAATGGTTGGAGTAACTATAGAAAATCATACCAAATTTCAAGTTCATAGGTCAACTTTTGTGGGAGATAAATATTTTTTTGTTGATTGTGGGCGTGGCTGTTGACCGATTTACTCATTTTAAATAGTGATCTGTGTACAAGAACCAAAAGTGTCAATATCTCAAAATGTACGCCCGTGAAAATGCCAAAAACAGACAGACACACGGACAAACATGTCTATATAGACTCAGTTGTTGCTGCTGATCAAATATATATATACTTTGTAGAGTCTCTGGCGCCTACTTCTGGGTGTTGCTAAGGGAATGATGAATTTAGTATACTCCCCATCTTATGTGAAGGGTATAACAAGCCAGTGAAAGAGTATCGAGTGATACCAGAAACGAAGCAAATATTGCTTTGCTTTGCAAATACCTACACATAACATTTATTAAAGCGGAGTACGTGCAGCCAAAGAAAACGAACTCCGAAAAGAATTCACCGGTGTACAAAATGTTTTTCTTCCCAGTATTGAAACAATTTTTTCATACTATAAATGAATCCGCCTCCTTCCCTCTGGTGCATATGCGTAACCATATACAGAAACAAAATGTGTTTTCGTGTGTGTGTGTAACTAATAAATGTAGCAAACATTCCAAAAAGCTTCTGAAAACTGTTGAACAAACCATGTAAAAACAACGTAAAGAACGGGTAAAAAAGAGATTCTTCTGTTGTTGTTGTTTTTTTCATGTTACAGGTAAATGCCATAAAATAGAATGAAGTAAGTGAAATTAAATATTAAAAAAATATATAAATGTGTGGTATACATGTACCGTTAAGGTGCAGACACCCACACCCACACCCACAACATCATGTATCCGAAACATATTGCCAAAGGCACCAGCGAGAAGTCAAAATAAAAACACAGCTAACAAAATGAGAAAGAGAAGGAGGAGGAGGAGGAGAAGAGAAACTTTGCGAAACCTTTTCATATTAAATTTTTGTATCCTTTATGAGCTTTTATAACTCGCCATCCCATAACGAAGGTGTACCAGCAATTAATGCATTAGCAACACACGGAAAAAGCCGTTGGGAGATTTTACAAAACTTTTTCATATATTCAGAGTAGATTTCTGAATCTATATAAATATTTAGATAATGCATAAGTAATAGGTTTTTCTGTTTCATCGAATGTGAAAGGAAAAGCTTAAGCAACAACCACAGAGGCAAACGAACTATTACAAAATTCGACCTAAATTCAGATTAAGCATTATTTTTAGTTTATGTAAAGAGGCACCTAACATAATAAAAGGTTTTCTTTAGACAAATTAATATATATAAAAATCGTTCATCTCTTTAACTTATAATTACTTTGGAAGTACGACAAGTACAGGAGAGTAGGGTATGTTGGCACACTTACAAAATAGCATCTTTTTTCCAATTTTTAAACATTTTTAGCTTTCATTTTTAGATTCCATTTTCAGATTTATTGAAATATCTTAAAATTTGTAAGCAATACAAGAATAATTGCAAAGAAAAAAGAACATGAATTCCGTACAAAGAAGTATCGATATATTTTTACTCATAACAATTTAGGTTTATTCAGTTTTTCGTAAGTTACAGTGGAACTATATGCAAAGAAAATCTCCCTGTTTCTATCCACTTGCAAACCACATATTTGGTTTTCTTTAAATCGAATTAGTGTCCTTTTTAGAGACGAAAGAAAAAGTGTGCCATTATGTACTACTCTCCCTTAAAAGCATGGATCTACTCCAAGTAAAGTATTAATACCATCTCGTTTTTGTTCGCTATAATTTTTAATAATATTTTGTTTAGATTTTTTAAACCTCTCAACCTAATTGTCTCAAGGCTGCACTAGCTGTATGCTAGTTACCCTTAAGCCCTTATTAAATCACAGGCTAATTTGCTTTAACCTAATGTTTGTTGTTATTTTCTTTCACGTTTTTGCTTTTCATTACCATATTTTAAAAATAAGTTCAGTGCGGTGTTACAAATCCCTTTTCTGTTGTTGCATTTTCTATGGTTCTACTTTACAACTGCAAGTAGTGTAACAGCTTACAAGGCCACCCTTGCCTTTGTAATTTTTTTAATGAGAGAATTACACTAAATAACAAGAGGAAGAACTCTGAAACTAATGAAAATTAAAAAAAATATATACTTCTGTCTACAAAGTAAATCCTTTGGCTTTGAGTAAAAATTTGCAATGTTAAAGAAATTGAATTTATTTTAATAAAATTTCATACACATTACGCTACAGATTTAATGTTAAAATTTTGATGAGACTCAACCTTGAGCCTCATACTGGTTCTTTTTTATATAAACTGCCAATTAAAAGTTTCTTAATGTAAAGTTAAACAATGGGACAGCAACAGCAAAAGAAAGAGAGCAACACCCAACTTATTATTGATATAAATTCTTTAATTAATGCTAAACACAAATTACAAACTCCACTTAATACCCAACGGCTTCTTGGAGGAACTAGGTAAACAGTACATATATAAAATATAAATTGTTGGCAGGTAACTATGGAAACCGAAACTGTGAAAGACGAATTAGTAGCAATGGTAAAGATTTTCTTCATTTTTCCTTTCTTTTTCTTTTTTTTTTTTTTTTTGTGCGCGATCTTTCCCTTTTTTGTTGTTTTTGTTGTTCTAGTTGAATAACATTTCTTGGGAAAACGGCAAGACAAGAAGATGACGGATTAATTATATTGGGTAGATGTGGCATGTTTTTATGTTCTGCAACAGGGGCTTACAAGCTAAAGAAAAATAAGTAAAAAACCAGGGCAGGTGAATTTTCTTGTAATTTCATTTCATTCGTCTGATATAGCTACAGCTGCTGGTGCTCCCACGTTTACGTGATAAGCTCGCAAATTTCAATGTCCCATTTTTCTTAAGAATTAAACATTTCACAGACTTCCCTGAAACATATTTTTAACGCGGCCGTCATACCGAGAGCCTATAAAATTGAAATGGTTCAAATTTTGAAATATCGAGAAGTATTTTGTGATTAATGAAAATGGTGGACGCTATTGACATTTGCTAACTAAATCTTTTTTCGCCAGGATTAGGACCAAACTAACAAAAACTACCAAATCACAATTGGTTCCAAGAAGCTTGGATTTGTCTTTATTTAGAATCCATTCTACATAGACAATCCAGAGATTATTGGCTCTGCTAAAGACAATATCCAAATAGGGGTCGGAATTGTTTCGAAAAACTGAGTCAACCGAACATAAAATCGAATAAAATTGTATTCCATTAAATAAAGAAAGAATTACTCTTTCTATGAAAAAGTATAATCGTTGAATTATGATTTAATGGTCGTGATTGTGTAGTCCACCCTATCAAGAATATACATACTTTGCAGTGCCTCTAACATCTCCTTTTGGGTGTTAATATATCCTTCATATTATATGTAGGGTATAAAAAATCTAATAAAATTTCATAAAATAACTAATTTAATAAACACATGAAGGTGTAAATAATTACAATTTTTCAGCTAACACCTACATGTTCTTATATACATATTAACACAATTAATTTTTAACAAATTACATAAAAACTACATTATGGCAAATAAACAAAATCGAATCCGGATATTGAAACATAAAGAATATGCATTGTGTTGCTATGAACACTTAAAATTATCATAAATTGCTATGGAAAACAAATCGTTTTTATATAACTAGAATAAATATGAAATGTTTGGCTTAGTTGGATCGCTTCAATTTATAATCAGTTCGGTTTTATATTTTAGAATATGTATTCAGGATATGAATTTTATTGTAATGTAATGAAATAAACTTTTTCTAAAATAAATGTTAAATTATATGAATTAAATGTTTTTATTTCATCTATCATTACTACAACTTTGATGTTTGATATGGTATTAGTTCTGGTAATGTGAAATCATTTCGCATTAGGAACTTTTATAATATATTTACAGCAATGTAAAATTTTATCTCCATACTGGGAGATGTTTATGGCTGTACCTAAATAGACGAATTCTTGTACTGTCGCGAAGCAATATCGGTCACAACATGGAAGTGATTCAAGATGGCGTAACCTTACCCGTACACTTAGTTTTGTTCTCATTCATCGCTGAACTCAATCGTGCTGCTTCCCTCTTTATACTTGAAAATGCACTCGCTTTATAATATCATCGTCGGCGTAAGCGAATATCACGACACTGTACCGATTTTACCTATTTTAAATAGTGATCCGTGAAAAACCAAAAGTATCAAAATTTCAGCAAAATTTACGCTCGTGTTTTTTGATGCTGATCGAGGGTCTTTAACACCTCCTTTTGGGTGTTTTAAAGAAAGTGACAAACTAAGTAGTTAGACAAACTTATGGAAGGTATAAAATTAGAAAATTGGTTTTGGGGGGGCCCTCTGTTTTTTTCTAACAACCCAGCATTATCCATCACAGTTCTTACTGATTCGTTTACTTGGTGTCATATGATCTTTATGAGACAGAAATTTAGCTGACTTAATTTGTTTATATGACCTTCTACAATATTCAATAATCGCCTTTAATCGATTTTAAAATTTACAACTTTTCTTAACAATTGTCAGTGATGCATAAAACCTGTTTTAAATTCAAATCTTATATGAATTAAAGCATTAGTGCATTATTGATGCATTGTTTTGTTTGTTTGTTTTTTTATACCTAATATCCTCATGCATAAACTTGTACATATATATTTTATATTTTCTGAATTTTTTATGAGAATAAAACTCAGTTTTTGCAAATTTATTTTCAATTAAAACTGATCATGAGCATTTACAATGAAAAAATGAAAATAACAAAATATAACAAAAAATTCCCAAATCCGGTTTTTAACACAAAATGCATATTAAATATGCAAAGAGAAAAGTACATATAATACAAAGACAAAAACACAAACACAAAAATAAAATATACCAAAAAGTCATTTCCGTTTAGTTTATGCTACACACACAATACGTACAATATATTTATATTACACGTACACTACAGTATGCTTTTGCATGCATATGATACAAAAAAAAAAAAACAACAAACAAAAAAAAAAGAAAATTTTCCAAATTCCTCTCGCGTATAAAATACAATGCACTCAACAATATATTGAAAAAAATATTTATTTATTCATTTGAATAAAATAAATCTTGCTATAGATAGCAAATGATTGACTATGTTATAGGAGGTACACCTCACCATCTATCTATCTCGTTTCGTACAATTATGTAATATTTTGTAATCAGTCATCAGGGTTCATAGGTGGCAGGTATCGGTCATACTAGTAGTACCGGAGCATTTATTGTTATATAAAAATAAAACTAAATAAATTGTACAACTCCCAGTGACCTGTCTGTAATAAGACAGGTCACTGGGAGTCCGTGTTCCTACCAACGGCTAAGAGCAAGCAAGAAGATTGGTAGAATTAAGGCCAAAGTCCTTACATATCTATGGGAAATCTTATTCAGTTCATTCTTTAGAAGCGGTATCTTCAAATCTTTGTCATGGTACACCTGTTATCAAATGCATACTTTTTTCTTGCATCTGTTCTAGGCTGCGAATAATTGAATTTTATTTCCATTTCGTATGTCCAAATGGGCTTTATTTTCAATTTAGAACTCGTATTTAGTAGCCATCATAATAAAATAAAACCTTGTACACCCTTCCGTTTATTGCTTTCATTATTACCAACAACATTTTTTGATGAAAATATTTCAAGTACCTAGTCATGCGAAATATTTCACAAATATTGTATTTTGTAACAAAAGATTTTTATTCATGACAAGTTTTTCAATTCTCATCAAAAACGTTGAAGAATGTCACTTTTCAAATATTCTGCAAATTTTTTCTATCACAGTCAGGTAGATACTGAGGTAGGTACTGAGTAGCATTTCGCCTGGCTTTTAGTTTTCAAAATTATTCATAAGGCAACCATTTTTGAAATATTTCACAGAAATAATAGTAAATATAATTGCAATAGAAACCGCAAATATGTGTTTGTTCAGGTCATAAAAATGTCAATCAGAGACATTGTTTTTTATAACCATTTGACCAAATACAAAACGTTAACAATAACAGAACAAAAAGTGTAATAATTGACTTGAAAGTATGTAAAGTTTAAATTTTAAAACTATGTTCAATTTTATCAAACTATGTCCGTCTGTCCTAATTGAGATTTTAATTCAGACGCTCTGTACAAACTTAAATGAATGAAATCGATTTAGCATCTTTGCTTATAATTGATGAAATACAAAAGGATCCAAGTTGAGTTGGGGGTGGTAAAATATATTCATATATACCAAAAAAATACTATAAAATATTAAATAAAAGGTGCGGTGAAAGAAAGTCAACAGAGCAACTTGTGCAAAATGCAAATCAAGCACTTGCCAGTAACTGTAACCCCAAAATCGGATTCAATCAACTTGACATTCAACACAACAAAAGTGTCACTCTTTCTCCGTTTATATATGTACAATACTACACATATTGTATGCATACATATATAGCATAAATATTATAAAATAATTTTATTTCATTTTTGCTTTTCTTTTACCAACTGCTATACGGACTTGCATGCAATAATAAAAGCATTTATGTGTGCAATTATATACATGTTACACAACATTTACCTAAAGGTAAAAGTTCGGAAGAGAGAGCGCTTATATTGTAAGTATGCAGGAAAATTTCACTACATGGATATATAACCGAAATTAAAAACTGAAATATGGAACAATTTGTGCAACAGTACTTCTGCTATGCAAGCACGGTACATATGTTCCATATGTGTTACAAACAATAGCCACAAACAACAAAACAAAGACAAGCAAGGAAGTTGAACATATTTGGTTTGAATCAAATCTGAGATAAACCCATATTATGAACAAGACGACTTGTAGATTGTGTACAAGATTTTGACTGATATCGTTTCCAGTAGTTGGTCTGTCTAGTAGTCTACCTAAAAATTTCTTTAGCAATCTATTTAGAAGTGTGCCCAGTACACTGTTTGAGACGGACTACTACGAGAAGGACTAACAGTGTACTGGGCGTATTCTTAAATATATTACTAAACAAACTTTTAGTCACACTACTAGATGAACTACTAAACGGACTGTTAGATAAACTACTAGGTGAACTACTAGGCAGACTAAGCAGTCTGTTTAATAGTTTATCTGGTAGTCTATTTAAGGCTTCTTTTGCTAGTCAGTCTTGTACTTTATCTAGTTTTAATATAAAGTCATACGATTGATGGAAAAATTTTTATAACTTCTCCCTTTATATGTTCTTTATAAATTTTTTGCAATTCTTAATATTCAAATAATAAAGCGCTCCTTAGCATAATTAAACAAATAGCAAGTATCGGGACAATTTTTACTACAGATCGACACAATGTCATCATTTTATGCTAATTCAGAATATATGTATATACTACATAGTTAGAGGGGTAAATGAAATTCCTATCTTTCGTGTTACAAACGATTTAACAAAGTGAGTATAAGTCAGACTCGTTTGTTTGTATTCATGTAATTCATGCATGAATAGAAATGGTATACGAGCAATATTGCAAAAATTCTCAACAGCCGGACATACCATTGAACAAGGTGTTGTTGTTGTGTGTGTGTGTGAATGTATATTACCGATATGAATACCATGTGTGTTTGGCTCTTTTTTTTATGTAAACCACCTGCCTAACCCGCTTGGTTTTGGTTTGAATTATTCTGCTATGTATTGCATATAGAAGGAATTTAAATTGTCGAATATTTTTGTAGCCATTATTTGAAAATCCTTATATGTGGCTGAGTGTATGTGCTTTACTTTTTTGTCTTTTTTTCTAATGACCCATCACAGCAGAATTGTTGATTATGTTATGTGTTGTTTGCATGGTTTTTTTTTTATCAGTTACTGTTAAAGCTGGTGCGTATAGGCTGAAGCTCGTGTAAAAAAGTGAAGGAATGCTGTTATGAGATGATATTTGTTTTTTTTTTATTCATTTTGAAATTTCATTCATTTTTTTCAGAGGTAAGTGAAATTTTTACCAGTTTTGGTTCGTTAAGGTTTTTCAATGTTATTGCAAACATTGTTTGATGAAATTTTTCTTATATATGTACAATGAATGCATAGTTTTCTACCTACCTACGGTTGGAAAATTTTTATTATAAATTTAATAAAACACATGTCACTGCTGCTCAAATTAACCAAAAACATTATTATATGTAATGGTTGTACACAGTATGTCTAGCTATGTTTTTATTATTATACACACACACGCATGCCTTACATATATATACACCTTCATATATACATATATATATATATATATGAACATATTAAATGAACATGTTTTTAGTACAATTAAATATGCACATTCTCATTAAAACTTTGTACCATTAATAAAAGCCACCAGGGGATGTCAAACACAAAACACATATAGCATAACCCACAACTACACATTTATATATATATATATATATATCCGCATAAATGTGCCACAAGAGAAAATACATTTATACAATATTTAAACAAGAAGACTTTCCTACTCCAACTGAGTAATATATAAGAAGAACAAAACTTCTTATAACCATTTATACACTCCGCATTGTTCATTTTTGCATACACACACTGACATAATATATGGAATGCATTAAAAATGTAAACACAATCGTAATCACATCCCCAACAAGGTAACAGTATCAAAAGTTTGCGTACTTCGCAAAAGTGGCATTTTTCCTTGTTTCATTATACTTGCATTATTATGGAGGCTATATTAAATGCATCAATCCATATGCAAATATTAGAAAGAGTGTTTGAAAGCATTTTATAAAGTATGTATATTCTTGATAAGTATAAAAATCTGCTTTAATTTAAAAATGTCCGTATGTCCATGTGTCCGTATATCCGTCTGTTATTATAACGCTTCTAATCGCAACATTTGAGACATTGGTCTAAAATTTGCATATATTTACAGACATTTACATAGTTTTCTATTTTATTTAATCAAAATGGATTAACTGCCACGCATACATACTCACGGCTACGAAAGTGAGCTACAATGTTAACATCTTGTTATGAATGTGATGAAAATCGATCAGATATTTATGCAGAATACG